>CM065593.1:239871959-241071959 GCA_033119425.1 Bufotes viridis | reverse complement strand
ATTTTAAAGAACCAAATGCAACTAAAATGACATCAATTGTTTTTGTAATACAGTATTATTATTTTTTGTTTTTATTTCTTCATTGACACAATTATTCAACCCCTTAAAGACTACCACACTTAAGAACAGAGGTTCATTCAAGTGTTTTCGATTAGGTATTGAAAACACCTGTGGATGTCAAGGAGCAGCAATCAAGCATAATAAGCACCAATTAGGCAGATTTAAAAATGACTGTGATACTCAGCTCCTTCTAGACATTTACTGGTGTGTTTACAAACATGGTGAAGTCAAGAGAATGGTCCGGGAAGACAAAAGAAGAGGTGATTTCTCTTCACAGGAAGGGCAATGGCTATAAGAAGATTGCAAAGATGTTAAACATACCAAGAGACACCATAGGAAGCATCATTCGCAAATTCAAGGCAAAGGGCACTGTTGAAACGCTACCTGGTCGTGGCAGGAAGAAGATGCTGACTTCGACTGCTGTGTGCTACCTGAAGTGTTGAAAAGTCCCCGTGTGACTGCTGAGGAACTGAAAAAAGATTTGTCAGATGCGGGTACTGAAGTTTCAGCTCAGACAATAAGGCGCACACTGCGTAATGAAGGCCTCCATGCCAGAACTCCCAGGCGCACCCCCTTGCTGTCTCCAAAGAAAAAGAAGAGTCGACTGCAGTATGCCAAAAGTCATGTGGACAAACCACAAAAGTTTTGGGATAGGGTTCTGTGGACTGATGAAACAAAATTAGAACTGTTTGGGCCCATGGATCAACGCTATGTTTGGAGGAGGAAGAACAAGGCCTATGAAGAAAAGAACACCTTGCCTACTGTGAAGCATGGCGGGGGGTCAATCATGCTTTGGGGCTGTTTTGCTTCTACATGTACAGGGAAGCTTCAGCGTGTGCAAGGTACCATGAATTATCTTCAGTACCAGGAGATATCGGATGAAAATGCGATGCAGTCCATCACAAACCTGAGGCTTGGGAGACGTTGGACCTTTCAACAGGACAATGATCCCAAGCATACCTCCAAGTCCACTAGAGCATGGTTGCAGATTAAAGGCTGGAACATTTTGAAGTGACCATCACAGTCACCAGACTTAAATCCGATTGAGAACCTCTGGTGGGACTTAAAGAAAGCAGTTGCAGCGTGCAAGCCTAAGGATGTGACTGAACTGGAGGCTATTGCCCATGAAGAATTGGCGAAGATACCCGTAGATCCCTGCAAGACTCTTGTGTCACGCTATGCTTCACGTTTAAAAGCTGTTATAACTGGAAAAGGATGTTGTACTAAGCACTAAGATTGAATGTCACTTGGGGGTTGAATAAAACTGATAATGATGTGAGCACAGAAAAGACATTTGTGGTTATTTCAATATAAATGTTATGTTATATTTGTCTGACTTACAAGTGCCTCTTTGATTTAATTGTAAACAAGATGACTGAAATGATCAAAATCAATGTCAAACTGGCCAAAACACTCAATTTCAGTGGGGGTTGAATAATTTTTAACACAACTATATATATATATATATATATATATATATATATATATATATTATATTATTATTATTATTATTATTATTATTTTGCACTGTATTTCTTCCACCTTGACTTGCAAAGTTCATCATCCAGTGGAAAGCATGGTCAGAAAAATAAAAAATAAATATGTTGCATAGTTACTTTTGGGAGAATATCAATGCCATTCAGAACTTGGCTAGCATTGGCTCGTCTATTGTCTCTGTGGCCTGAGGGGCTTCTATCCCCTTGCCAACATTGCCCGACTTCTGTCCTCATTAAAAGAACTATGTCTGAAAACTGCATTAGTAATTTCAAAATGAACAGCCAATTTTTCATTTGGGTGTCATTCTTGCCAAGCCAAATCTTTGTTTTAGATTGCAATTAAGACATAAAGCTTCAGAGGGTCCTAATGCATCAGAATCATTTGAGATGTTCTTCAGTATCAGCTGTTAAAAGGATATTGCTTGGCTTTCTTAAAGCATGCTGGAATGGTGAAAAGGTAATCAGAACAACCAGATGTTGAAATGTCTCTTCAACTGTTCTTGATTAAATACCAGTACTCAAGCATGTTGACTATTCTCCTTTCTAGACTGAAGGTTCTAACACAATGAACTAATCACTGATTGCTCATATTATTTCACCTCCTCAATTATGTCCACAGGAATAATTTTCCCTGTGTTCTTAAAACCATGGATATATAAAGTGTTTTACAAGTTTTAATATAGTCCCCCAGTGCCCCTAAATGTAATAACACAAAGGAACACATACTCACTTCATTTTCCCTCGTCCATCCAGTGCTGCAGGTCTAAACCTCACCTCCAGTTTATGTTTACAGGCTATGCCTTTGATGATACTGAATATGGTATTTCCCAAAAATTTGATTTGATCGAAATTGATTTGTGACAAAGCGCGTTATAAATTAGCTAGTTCCTGGTTGCAGGGAGCCTGTATCTTGGTGACATCACTGTGCATTGCAGAAACATACATAGCTAGTCCACTGTGGTAGTGAAACAGTTACTGTGCATCAGTACAGACAGGTGACAGGCTTTACTCTTAGACTCTGTTCACACTTCACTTATTTGGTCATTTATGGGTCAAAGACTGACCTAATAACTCAAGTGTGACTCAGTCTTACAGTTCAATGTTAGCATCAGGTATAATGTACTTAACTGTGCAGTGGCTCAAGTTTTTTCTATAGAGTGAAAGTGCACTCTTCTTTGACACTGTCTGCTGATTCCATGTAGATTGCTATAGAACCTGTTCTATTAAACACTGAATACAAGTAGCACCCCCATGCCAGAGTGGAGAGGGTATCAGCAGTGTATAAGCAGTGTGTTGACGTCTCTGTTTATTTTCCCTTCTTTTTTTCCATCACAAAAACAAGCTGAAATAAACGAATCCTGTCTTTAGAGCATCCGTCTTCACGCGGTCAGTATTGGTCAGTAGTTGATAGGTATTGGAAAGGCCAAAAAAAACAGAAGTGAATCCAAAACAGAGATAACATGTGATGGGAATATTTACATGTCTTCTGTGTTTTGTATCCACTCCTGTTTTGACTTCCAAATCATGAGCATACCCTGATGCAAAATACTGAACGTGTGATAGAGGCCTCATGCTGAGTTTGCATGAGTTTTGGCTTGTTTTAATTAGATGGAAAAGAGGTACTGCATGCAGGATTTTAATAGCCTTTATGACACGGTCAGTATTTGGTCAGTTTTTTGCATCAGTAATTCTGGACCTTATAAATGCTGCAGAGACAGGATCCGTTGTGTTTTTCATTGTGTTTTCGTTGTGTTTTTCATTTTTCAGTTCTTATGACAGATGAGAAGGGTAAAATAAGCAGTGATGTCAACAAGGCCAAACAGCGACACTAGTGGTCCCTTCACAGAGTGGTAAGGATTGCAACAACATAAGGAGTCAACATAGTGGCCCCATCACAGAGTGGGGAGGGTGTCATCGGCATGAGAAAGGTCCACACGTCCGCACTGTCGTGTACTGTACCAGACACCGACAGGCTCAAGGACAGGCACACCTTCTGCTCAATGTGTGCAGGTCTGGTACAGCCTTTTTGGAGAAGTATTGACGGCTTGGGTCTCTCCACCTTGGCTCGGCACAGGCCATCAGTTCTCTGAAAGGTGCAGAGTTAACCACATAGAAAGGGAGGGACCATAGTACCAGCAACTTTGCAAGGTGCAACTTCAGCTTCTGCGCCATTGTATGAGTGTACGCATACTGTAGTCTTTTTACAATCGCCTCCCTGATCAATGAGTGACGAGGAGTAGGAGCATTAGGGCCAGTATTTGGTGGAAAGGAAACACAGCTCCCTTCTGCTGAGATGGTGGAGCTTTGACTGCTGGAAAAGGGTTTGGGGCCGCCAGGCGATGCCTCTAGCTGTACCACAACACTAGCACCATGGTTTTTCCAAGCAAATTTATGGTGATGCTCTATATGTTGACGCAGGGCCGTGGTGCCAACATTGGCACCCTGGACAAGCTTCACCTTCTGCCCACAGATTTTACACACAGCCATGGTGACAACCTCCGGCGACATGATGAGAGATTTCCACACTGGAGAAAATGGCATTTTATCCCCACCACTCCGTGCTGACTGCCTGCCGCTGCTGTCTCTATGAACCCATGCACAGCTAGTTGTTTCTGGACAGATAGGCTCCTGAGTAGCAGATGTTCTACCCCAGGCATGTTTGGCTCCAGATCTCACATTGCTTTGCCATCCCGCTGACTCACAGGCACGCTTGCACCCTGCTGGCGGTCCAGCTGCTGTCTCACGCACAAGCTGCCATCCACACCCCCCAATGATTATTAAGATGATGAAGTTCCCTCTTCACCAAGCTCCCACGTGCGATCGGCAACATCATAATTCACTACTGTATGCACGTCACTGATGGCACCATTAACAGTCTCATGGCCGCTTGCCTGACCACTCACAACATCTGCTCCCACATGACTCTCATCGTTGCTACCTACAGAAGCAGCGTATCTCTCCACCAAATTTTGGCTGGCCAGTAGCTGCTGATTGTCCTCCATAAGCTCGTCCTTTCTGAAAAGCGGAGCAAAGCTGGAGCACACAATACTTCCCAAACAGAAGGAGCAGAAAAAGAAAGAGGCAAATTCAGTACAGTTGGGTGGCACAGAGCTTGTTCTTGGGCCATGCCATCTAAGTGTGGTGTCAGAGGAACCCACAACTCCTGGCTGGGGGTGTCTGATGTCAATTGAGATGATGCTGAAGACAGAGTCAACCATTCAAGGGCAGCTGGCTTGCTGGCCAAAATATGACCACTGAATGACACTGGCAGCTCTTGCCTGTTGCTGCGACTGCTGCTACCACCTCTCCACCCTTCTTCTCTTGCTGTTTCTGCCAGCTTCAGAAAAGTTTTCCCACTGCCCGTTCCATTGGAAGGCACTGGCACCTGTCTGTCGGTCATACTGTACAGTAACAGTAACTATAAGTGTAAAATAGCATCAGTATTAGACCGATTTTTAACTCAAATTAAAGAATCAAGGCCTAATGGAATAAATTATCAATAAAACAAGGTGGGTGTAAGATCCTCACCTGTCTCGCACTCCGGTTTGACCAAAAAGGGTCCTCGTGGAGCTGCGGGACAGGTTACACATGTCTCCACTGATACACCAGCTCTGACCCCTTTGCAAACCGATGCGCCGGAGGGAAAGACCATATGGGTTTCGGGGACAGCTTGGCCGGGCTAGTGGCAGTACACCGTGGCCGAGCTTTTTTTCAGTACCTATTGCGGATTCTATTCCGGTGTCCATGTTGACGGGCTTGCACACTCTTGTAGAGCCTGTCGTGCGTCCGCATGTATGCTCAAAAACGGGTTCGCAAGGGGATACGCGGTCGCGCGTAAGCACTTCTTATGCGTTTCGTCGACCAGCGATGGGAATAGCACCTGACCACAAGTTCAAAATAGATTAGGGGGCTGGCATTGGTCTAATTGACTAATGACCGACCTAAGCCTTGTACACAGGTGTAGGGCAGGATCATGACCTATGGGAAGTGGACACTTGGCACCCTGTGATTTGTTAGCAGGCACATAAAAGGTGGCCTTTCAGGTCGGTCAGTGCCCACTGTTATCCTTCCTTATCCAGGTGCAGGTCAGTACTGCTTGCTACTGACTGAAGATTTCTTGGACTCTTTGATTATTTTGTTAATAAACCCCTTTGACTTCATCTTCACTGGTCTGTTTCGTTGGTGCCTTGCATTACAGTGGGAAAACAAATAACTGTAAAAATAGCTCACTATGTCATCCCAATTAAAGAATCAAGACCTAATTGAATTACTTGTATGAAACAATGTGATCACCCCAAAAGCAGTAGTATTAGAATGCTATTTCACCCCAATTTTAGATTCAAGGCCTAATGGAATTAATTATGTAAAAAACAATATGTAAAACCAAGTACATGAAAAAATTGAACACTATTTCACCCCAATTACAGAATCAAGGCCTAATGAAATTACTTATCCATTACACAAAGTGTAAAAGCAAATACATGAAAAAATAGAGCGCTATTTCATCCCAATTAAAGAATCAAGGCCTTATGGAATTACGTATCTATATATAACACAAGGTATAAAGCCAAATACGTGAAAAATATTTACAGCACCATTTCACCCCAATTACAGAATCAAGGTGTTATAAAATTATGTATGTATAAAACCACGTAGACATCACAATAGCAGTAGTATTAGACAGCTTTTTAACCCTAATTTGAAAATCAAGGCATTATAGAATTACATATGTATAATACAATGTGAACACCACAATAGCAGTAGTATTATACAGCATTTTTACCCCAGTTATTGCATAAAGCTGTGATAGAATTGCTGATCTCTTAACCAAAGAGGACACTGTTCAATGAGCTCCTGCACTTTCCCTATGCTCTTCCTATAGTGTGGATAAAGTCTCCTTATGATCTACCTATATTTTCCTTGTGGAGTCCTTGAACTCTTCCAAACTAATTTTTTTACAAATAAAGGCTTCTTTAATTACTGTACCTAGCGCCTGTCCCATCTCTCCCTGTACCAAGTTCACAGTAAAATGGTGGACACCAGGCAGGATGAGGCTTTTTATATGGCTGTGACATCATAGGGGCTGGCTAGCTGCTGATTGGCTGGCTGCACAGCAGTATGGGTGATCCCTAATTCCCGGGCTTCTTACTTTCACTTTGTAACATGTGCCATTTTAGAAAAAAATGATTTGTTACCAGGAAGCGTGAGGGAATTCAGATTTGTGACAATTGCAATTTTGCCTGAAATTCGAATCAAACTCCATTTTGTCAACTTCTATTCGCACAACACTAGATCCTTTATTAATTTAAAATATTTGGGGTTTTCTAACCACTAGTCTCTCCCACAGACATTAATTGCAAGCATCCTGTCCTGCACTGAGAGAAGGGAGAAAGCCATTGCCAGACACCTCTATCAATGCGTTATATACCTGAGAAATAAAGGATTAAGCAGTTGAAATCCAACTGCCCTTATCTGCTGTCGTGGGAGAGTTTAGGGCCCACATACATATTACTTGGTTGTCCGATTCCTTTAGATATAATGGGTTTAACCAACATATGTCTATAGAGTATGGCAAGCTTTATTGAGAAAGCATACTTAAAGAGGACCTGTCATGGGAAGGTCAATATTAGAGATGAGCAAAGTTATCAAAAATTCGATTCGGCTGCTTCACCAAATTACTTTGTCAAAAAACACATTCCATTGTATGTAGCGAGCGCAATGACTGAGAATGGTGATCGCACTGCCCCCATCATTGAAACCCTCAGATGCATTCATCGCTGATCGTGGCATCTGACAGTAACACTGAGGCCTTTCAGGGGTTAATCATGGGTAAAAAAAACAAAACATACTCACCTCATCCATTTTCTCTCAGAGAGGCCGTCACAGCCATCTTGATTAACGAAACGGTGCAAAATCTTGCGCAAAGTGACATGATGATGTCACCACGTCATCACGCTGGCGCGGCCAGTGCGCTGACATAGTGAAGTCACACCCATGTGAGATTTCCCCAGTTTTTTCAATCAAATTTTCCTTAAATTTGCATCGAAGTCAATTTTTTATCACTTCAATTCTCTTAACATTAGTCAATATGGCATTTAATTGAAAAATGGTTATCCTTCACAAAATATACATCTGAACATAAATAATAAAAAATCAAATAAAATAAAATATTTTTTTTTATGGTTTAAACAGATTGTGCCAATAATCACAAAAGCCTGCATCAAATGTTCTTATAAGCTTCTCCCAATATTTTTATCATGTCCAGCACTGATTCTCATAAACCTATTTGGCATACAATGCAAACATATCTTTCTAACTGGATATGGCTATGAGCTGTGCGCTGTGATTGGCCAGCTCTGCAGCAAGGGACACGCCTGATACAAAGTCCCCGCCCCATAGAACAGAGGGAGCTCGGACACCGGAGCCTATACTGGGCGAACGGAGCGGCGCCCAGACATACTAGTAAGTGCAGGGGGACCCCTGGACGCCGCTCTGCCCACAGATATAGTTAGTTTTTAGTTTTTAAATAGGTGAAAGGGTACTTTAAGGGTACTTTCACACTAGCATTAGAAGAATCCGGCAGGCAGTTCCATTGCCGGAAGAACTGAAATCTGTGTGCAAACGGAAACCATTTGTTTCTGGATCCGGATGCGGATCCGTCTGACAAATGCATTGAAATACCAGATCCGTCTCTCCAGTGTCATCTGGAAAAACGGATCTGGTATTTATCTTTTTCACATTTTTAAAGGTCTGTGTATGCGTATACTGGAAAACCGGATCCGTTTTTCTGGAACACTTGGTACCAGATCCGACATTAATACATTTCAATGGAGAATAACACCGAAACCCAAAGATATGCAAACCAGAGGAGTGTAGCTCTCTTTTCTCTTTTTCTCTGATTCAAGTGGAATTTATTTGGAGAAAAATCAAATTTAAAAATTTGGAGAGTTGGGCCTAAAGCGAATTTCAAAAAGTCTGCTCATCTCTCATACCAACATTTGTACTTTTACTTCTGTTTGACCAGTCCACTAATTCTTGTGTTGGCATCTGACAGATGATGTTTATGCATAGGTTCAAACAGAGAATAGGGCTGGCTTAGCTTAATGACATGAGCCAGCTAGCCAGCCCCATACACACCCAGCAAATGTCATAGATAAACACATGAAACACTGTCCTGTGTTGAGCACAAGCAGGAAGTTGACCTGCTTAGACTAGGAATCTCTGAAGATGCTAACTAGGCCAACCAATTTAATTACAGATGTAGCAAGGTTAACACAAACTCTTAACTCAAATTTCTTGACTCATCCCGTTATCTTGAAACAAAGACCATTGAAAAGCAATTGGAGGTGTTTGCTTAACGCATTTAGTTTAGACATGTCTCACAGAGCATGTGTGCTAACTCAATTACATCTGTACAGTATAAAATTATAGCTTGGAGAACATTTGAATTGAATAAAGCAATCATCACATACTGATAATGTTGAATTACATAAACAAGAGTTGAATCCACATATTTTTTTTTAATTCTGTTTATTTAAGAAACATCTGTTAAATCATTGATGTGTCAAAAGGAATTATAAACAATGAGAAAACTGAAGTACTGATAAATCTAGATACATTTGCTGTGACTACATCAAGAAGTATGTGTTGATATTGCTTTGTAACTATTAGTGTTGATCAAATTCGAAGCGTAATTCGGTCCGAAGTTCAAGAAAATGTGGATTTGCAACAAATCCAAATTTGCTCAAACTTCATGGTAACAAATCAGTTTTTCCTAAACTGGCAGCTGCACATGTTTTGAATTAAAAGTAAGAAGCTTGGGAAGGCAAGATTACCCATAATGCCATGCAGCCAGCCAATCTGCAGGTGTCTATCCCTTGTGATGTCACATCCCTATAAAACCCTCATTCTGAGCAGTCGTCACCATTTTCATGTGAGCTGACCATAGGGAGAGATGTGTCAAGTGCTCATGCACTAGGAATAGTGTTGCTGAAAATGATTAATATTGGAGAGGTACACTGCTGGGAGAGTGCAGGAAGACTTATTCTGCATCAGTTTTCTTTATTTATTCCTACATTTACTTATTCCTACATCAGCCGTTAGTTTAGATATGTAATTTAATACCAATAAGGAAGCCCTTATTATTCCACTGCCAGTGTGCCAAACAATGTCATCCAGCCTGCAACCCTTAGGGGGTCAGATCTTAATGATGACCCTCCTCATCTTTTGATGGCCTTATTTCTTCCAAATCATCTTTCTTGGTCTCCATGTCATAGAAAAGTCAGCAAGATGCAGAGGGAGGAGGAGCTGGATATTCCTGATGACATATTCTCATTGACATTAGATGATCTGGAAAAGGTGGAAAAGGTGGAAAAACAGATGGCTGAAGAAGGGATCCCACCTGCAGGGCAGAGTGCTAGGGTTGGAGAAGTGGGTATGGCAGAGCTAATTAATATTCTGTGTTTACTGTCAAATAACCCGCAAGAACAGCAATAATATGCATATTGCCCATCCATCCTACCCAGCCAAACCCCATACCAGCAAAAAACCCTGTTTAAAGGTGTATTAAAGGTGCCTCGAGGCCATAAACAATAAAGAAGGACTATACAGTGCAGTTTTCATTATTAAGTGAATAGCAGCTGTGGGCTAACTGACTATGTGGTTCTTCACTGAAGCATGGTCACAACCCGTCTGCAGAATGTCTGGTACGTGTAGTTGTACGCTAAGACAGAGTAGCCTGGGTATGCCTGATTTATAGTGATTTATGACTAATTAATTCATAACAAGTCTAATTTCTTGGCTAACTCCAGCGAAGTTGCCGAATCAAATAAAAAAAAAAACTGCTCAGCTCTAGTAACCACACTGAACAAAAATATAAACGCAACACTTCGGTTTTGCTCACATTTTGCATGGGTTGAACTCAAAGAGCTTAAAAATGTTCTACATACACAAAAGACTCATTACTCTCAAATATTGTTCACAAATCTGTCTAAATCTGTGTTAGTGAGCACTTCTCCTTTGCTGAGATAATCCACCCCACCTCACAGGTGTGGCATATCAAGGTGCTGATTAGACAGCATGAATATTGCACAGGTGTGCCTTAGACTGCCCACAATAAAAGACCACTCTGAAATGTGCAGTTTTATCACACAGCACAATGCCACAGATGTCACAACATTTGAGGGAGCGTGCAATTGGCATGTTGACTGCAGGAATGTCTACTAGAGCTGTTGCCCATGCAATGAATGTTTATTTCTCTACCATAAGCCGTCTCCAAAGGCGTTTCAGAGAATTTGGCAGTACATCCAACCAGCTTCACAACCGCAGACAACATGTAACCACACCAGCCCAGGACCCCCACATCAAGCATCCTGTTTGCCATCTGCCCTAAACAGTAAAAATCGGGACTCATTCATGAACAGAATGCCTCTCCAACGTGACAGAAACCATCAAATGTGGTCAGTTGCCCACTCAAGTTGGTTGCGACAACAAACTGCAATCAGGTCCAGACCCTAATGAGGACGACAAGCATGCAAATGAGCTTCCCTGAGACAGTTTCTGACAGTTTGTGCCAAAATTCTTTGGTTATGCAAACCGATTGTTGCTGCAGCTGTCCGGGTGGTTGTCTCAGACGATCATAGAGGTGAACATGCTGAATGTGGAGGTCCTGAGCTGGTGTGATTACATGTGGTCTGCAGTTGTAAGGCCGGTTGGATGTACTGCCAAATTATCTTAAACGCCTTTGGAGATGGCTTATGGTAGAGAAATGAACATTCATTGCACGGGCAACAGCTCTGGTAGACATTCCTGCAATCAGCATGCCAATTGCACGCTCCCTCAAATGTTACGACATCTGTGGCATTGAGCTGTGTGATAAAACTGCACATTTCAGATTGGTCTTTTATTGTGGGCAGTCTAAGGCACACCTGTGCAATATTCATGCTGTCTAATCAGCACCTTGATATGCCACACCTGTGAGGTGAGATGAATTTTCTCGGCAAAGGAGAAGTTCTCACTAACACAGATTTAGACAGATTTGTGAACAATATTTGAGAGTAATGGGTCTTTTGTATATGTAGAAAATGTTTCCGATCTTTAAGTTCAACTCATGTAAAATAATAATAAAATAATATTTTTGTTCAATGTATATTGAAACTATGTTTCTTAAATTAGGTAATATCAGCAATATTGTCAAATCTACTTTCTATAGAAGGAACTAGTGTTGAGCGAATTAAAGCCAAACGAATTGACTTTGATAAGAATTTCAGGAAAAATTTTAGTTGCCGTGAAGCCGAATTTTCTCATGTTTCATGGTAACAAATCTAGAAAAAAAAAAAAAAAAACATACTCACCTCAGTGATGACATCACCATTCCTGTCCAGCATGATGACATCATGTATGTACAATAAAGATGGCTATAACGGCCTCTCCACGAGCCAATGGATAAGTTGAGCATGTTTTGTTTATAACCGGATTAACCCCTGAAAGGCCTTTATTTTAATATCAGATGCCGCGATCAACGTTCTTACGCCCTCTATATACAAAGGAATGTGCTTCTTGATAAAGACATTTGTCACTAAACAAATTTGTTTGTGAAATTCGGCGAAGCAACCAAATCTAATTTTTCATAACTTTGAACATTACTAGAAGGAACGTACTGTAGCTAAGTACTAGAGAAAAGCGTTTTAAAGTAGCAAATATTGACAGTAAACTGAAAATCATACTTCAGAAAAGAAACCAACTTGTCGAATAAAATAAATAATTTAAATGTGAGCCAGAAAAATAAAGCATATAATGCAGTTAAAGGGAATTTGTCACCATGAAATGCAGTGCAATCTGCAGGCAGCATGTTATAGAGCAGGATGAACTTATAGTCTTCTAAATCTCTGCTCTTTATGAGCTAAGAAGTCATGAGGGCATGTATAATCAGCAACTGACAGCTATCTATGTATGCACAGTCACAGAGGGAAGGCTGTTAGTCACTGAGTAGGACACTTTTTGGCTACTGATTTTGTCACACCTGATAATTTTGTTATATTTAGTTCTGCACCTTAACTAATTATACTGAAAGAATCTTCTTAAAATGTGACACCTAACTAAAATATATAATCAGAAATATTCTCCTTTTTCTAATTTTTTTAAAATTTTATTTTCAAATAGTGTATTTTTTATTTTCTCTAAATTGTTATCAGGACAGTCATATTGCATAGGCTGCTTTGTGTTGTGACCAGCATTACTAGAAATTTAGCTTATATTAGACCATGGGCCATTAAAGTATGTGTGAGAATGTTGTGAGAATGCTCTATATAATCTGTAATAGTGATTGTGCATGAAGATAGGAGAGTAGCTTAGCTGTTCTCAGCGCGTATTGTCATACTTAGATGTCTGTTGACCACTCATGTACACAAAACTAGTTATAAAGGGTTTTTCAAAATATTTGTACAGAAAAAAAAAAAAAATATGTGAAAAGTAATATGATACTGAAGTGCAGTATTATATTTTATATTGCACCAATGGGTGTAGAAACGAGGGTCATTTATCATACTGGTGTAAGGTAAAACTGGCTTAGTTACCCATAGCACTAATCAGATTCCACTTTTAATTTTTCACAGCACCTTTGGAAAATGAAAGAAATAATCTGTTTGGTTGCTATGGGTTGCTATGGGCAACTAAGCCAGTTCTACTTTGCACCAGTTTGATAAATGAACCCCATACTCTCAAAAATGACTTTGAATTCTATTAGGCCTCACTCAAGCAAGCCATCTTCAATCTTTGTTGAATAAGTTTTCTCTCCAACTACATTCCGTTTATCTGTTTTTTACCCATACATATGACATCAACGTGATTGGAATAAAATATTGCATGCTCCTATTTTCAATGAATTGACCAATGGGCTATGAAAAAAAATTGTACATGTGAGATGCCTCATTGACTTTAATATGTGAGTGTTCAGTCTGTGTGCCGTCCATTCTTGACAGCTATGTTATGCAGCTGAGACACACCTGCTGTGGCATGGAGATAACACTAATATTGGCCTTTTAAAGGGAGTCTGCCAGCTAATTTCTTTATCTCAAACTTCTTGAATTGCATTGAAGTTCATATGCGCAGTTCAGAAATGGTACCTTTGTTTCCCTTGTCTGCGGCTGTGATGCTGAAAAAACAAAACAATATGCTAATGAAATCTCAAGTGCCATGGGGCCTCTCGTTGTTACTCATCAGTAACTCCTCCCCTGTCATACACAAAGAGCAAGAATAAGTGAAAGGAGGCACTCACCACGGTGATATAATCCAAAATTCGTTTATTCAGCACACATCGGTGCCCTTGGAAGGCAGGGGTACAGACAGCGTAGTCACACAAGTACAAAAAGCAGGATAGCTATTTCGCGCGTCCGCGCTTCTTCAAACTGCTGACATCAGTCACCTTCCGATGACGTCTTATTTGAGCGCTAGCGTTCCAGGTTGCCACGCAACCCTCGACGCCACTCGCTCCAACAACTCTAATTGCGGCAAACCGCCGCTACTCACAAATGCTGACAGGTAAGGTACACATGGGAGAGGCCTCCACTACAAATATAAGTAACCCGTCCCACTTCAAAAGAGACTTATAAGAAGACCGACATATCTGCGCGCTCATTAAGTCCTAGACGGCCTGTAGCCTGTGTCCGGAGGATCCACCTACTCTCACGTTGCAGCAGTAGGCGGTGTCTATCACCTCCATTAGGCAAAGGGCGAACTGTTTCTAGACCTATGAAATGTAGCGATTTAAGATCGCCACCGTGTACTTCTCGGTAGTGTTCAATCACTCGTGGGCAACCCTTCCCAGAAGTGACCGAGGAGACGTGTTCTCTAATTCGTTCGTTCAAACATCTAATCGTCTTCCCTATGTAGAAGCTGCCACAGTCGCATAGCAAAGCATACACCACGTAGGTGCTTCTACAATTGATGAACTCTTTTATTCTGTGGTATAAGCCTGCAAAAGAAACCACCTTCCTTTGCAAACCATACCTGCACATGTTACAATTACCGCACCTAAAGTGTCCCATTGATCTGTTCCTAGTTAACCAATCCTCTCCCCGAGGTACATTGAATCTGCTCCGTACTACTTTGTTTCTAATCGTATGCGTTCTTCGGAACGAGATCATTGGTTTTTCCGTACTAAACTGAACTAACGTGGGATCCCTTTTCAAGATATCCCAGTGACTGAGGATGACAGCACGGATCCTATCCGCCATAGGGCTGAATTTAAATGTCATAGGGAACCTATTATACCTATTACATCTTCCTTGTGGTTCTTGTTTTCTACGAATCCCCTGCAGCAGCATCTGTTGGGAAAACTGTTCCTCCACTTTTAGCATGTCTTCCACCACTTCTTTTTCTGGATAGCCCCTAGATATCAATCTTTCTTTTAAATCTGAAGCCTGTCTACGGTAGGCAGCTGTATTGCCATTTATCCTGCGTAGCCTGATGAACTGTCCGAATGACACTGACTTCTTCACACTTATAGGATGGTAGCTATCGTGGTGTAGCAAGGAGTTGGTCGCCGTGGGCTTACGAAAGCCCTCCGTGACCAACTCGTCACCCTCCACCACGACAGCCACGTCCAGAAATTCTAATCTGGACCCCCCGAAATTAAGGGTAAATACCATTCCCATGGAGTTGTCATTTAAATATCGGACAAAGTCACCACACTCTTCCTCCGTGCCAGCCCACACGATGAAGACGTCGTCCACATATCTCATATATGTTTTAATCATCAAGGCATAAGGGTTCAGAGTGGAGAAAACAAAAATGTCCTCCAGTCTTGCCAAATACATATTGGCGAACGTACACGACACGGGGGTGCCCATGGCCGTCCCCACTCGCTGTCTGAACCACTCATCCCCAAATTTAAAAACATTATTTTGTAAAATGAACGACAATGCTTCCGTAAGCCCACGGCGACCAACTCCTTGCTACACCACGATAGCTACCATCCTATAAGTGTGAAGAAGTCAGTGTCATTCGGACAGTTCATCAGGCTACGCAGGATAAATGGCAATACAGCTGCCTACCGTAGACAGGCTTCAGATTTAAAAGAAAGATTGATATCTAGGGGCTATCCAGAAAAAGAAGTGGTGGAAGACATGCTAAAAGTGGAGGAACAGTTTTCCCAACAGATGCTGCTGCAGGGGATTCGTAGAAAACAAGAACCACAAGGAAGATGTAATAGGTATAATAGGTTCCCTATGACATTTAAATTCAGCCCTATGGCGGATAGGATCCGTGCTGTCATCCTCAGTCACTGGGATATCTTGAAAAGGGATCCCACGTTAGTTCAGTTTAGTACGGAAAAACCAATGATCTCGTTCCAAGAACGCATACGATTAGAAACAAAGTAGTACGGAGCAGATTCAATGTACCTCGGGAGAGGATTGGTTAACTAGGAACAGATCAATGGGACACTTTAGGTGCGGTAATTGTAACATGTGCAGGTATGGTTTGCAAAGGAAGGTGGTTTCTTTTGCAGGCTTATACCACAGAATAAAAGAGTTCATCAATTGTAGAAGCACCTACGTGGTGTATGCTTTGCTATGCGACTGTGGCAGCTTCTACATAGGGAAGACGATTAGATGTTTGAACGAACGAATTAGAGAACACGTCTCCTCGGTCACTTCTGGGAAGGGTTGCCCACGAGTGATTGAACACTACCGAGAAGCACACGGTGGCGATCTTAAATCGCTACATTTCATAGGTCTAGAAACAGTTCGCCCTTTGCCTAATGGAGGTGATAGACACCGCCTACTGCTGCAACGTGAGAGTAGGTGGATCCTCCGGACACAGGCTACAGGCCGTCTAGGACTTAATGAGCGCGCAGATATGTCGGTCTTCTTATAAGTCTCTTTTGAAGTGGGACGGGTTACTTATATTTGTAGTGGAGGCCTCTCCCATGTGTACCTTACCTGTCAGCATTTGTGAGTAGCGGCGGTTTGCCGCAATTAGAGTTGTTGGAGCGAGTGGCGTCGAGGGTTGCGTGGCAACCTGGAGCGCTAGCGCTCAAATAAGACGTCATCGGAAGGTGACTGATGTCAGCAGTTTGAAGAAGCGCGGACGCGCGAAATAGCTATCCTGCTTTTTGTACTTGTGTGACTACGCTGTCTGTACCCCTGCCTTCCAAGGGCACCGATGTGTGCTGAATAAACGAATTTTGGATTATATCACCGTGGTGAGTGCCTCCTTTCACTTATTCTTGCTCTTTGTGTATCTACATGGACTTTACTTTGGACTGTGCACCACCGAGACGGTTGATGTGGCTGAGATCCAGCTGAGGCCCAGTTGGAGAAATTGACCGCTGAAGGAGAATGCCGTTGTTTGTTTCTCACTTAACCCTTGGACTCCTCCCCTGTCATTCTGTAAGCCAGATCAGTGTCCTGCTAATTTCACTGTCTCCGCTCCAGAAATCCTGTGCCTGTGCACATCACTACGATGACTTGGTTACTGACCCAGAGAATGAAGGTAACATATCATTTTAACCACATAGGGAATGCAATAAAAATGAAACCCTTAACAGTGTGCCACAATTCTAGCCCATTTGGATTTTTTTTTAGCTTGCCACTACTTTGTGTTCAATGTTAAATTGGATGCTATTGTCTGTAAAGTGCTGCAGAATTATAGTAGGGCTATATAAGTGCATATAATAAATCATTAGAAAGTGCTATGTGAATGGAAAAGTTAAAAAAAAAAAACAGTCAGGGAAAGAAAATAATTTTTTTTTTATAATAATAAATTGTCCCACTTCTGAAGGGGTTAAATACCCTTCTTGAAATTTTCATGTGATTATGTGTATAGCCATTTATTATTTGTCAAAACTTTTATAATAAACACCAAAATGGACAACACAATTGTGAATGATAATTTTAAAGATTTATTAGAGCTTATGGTAAAAATCTAGTATATCAATTATGAGGGTCATTTACTAATCAGAAATACGCCTAAATTAGGCATATTTCTGGTGCCGTTTGTGGCGCAATGGTTAGTTGCGCTGCTATCTGTGACTTTTCCCCGCTCATGCCAGGTCTAAAAATGTTGTCGTGGTGTAAGAAGGTAAGGGGATTCATCTCATTCATCATTTTCTCATTTTTTGGTGTAAGAAGGTAAGAGGATTCATCTCATTCATCATTTTCTACTCCTGTTTTAGGTGTAGAAAATGGTCTATATGTAAGACAGCAAGGAGGCTGTCTTAAATGTAGAACTGGCGCAGGATCCGACAAACTTATGAAGAGGCTGGCGCATAAAATGCCGGTCTTAATAAATGTGCCCCTATATTTTAAAGAAACTACAGAAAATAGTGCACTAAAGGAAAAGTGGATTATGAAGTTAGATATTTAGGCTTTGCTTATGGGTTGTGCTTACAGGCCTACTTTGTCTTTTGATTTGTGCTATGTATTTGATGAGCATGGCAAACTCTAGATTATGCAGTAAAGTAGTTAGGCTGCTGGATCGTACCGTTTAAGCAAACGGTTGATATTGTGTCAAGAAAAAAGAAGGAAAAAAGGTGATTTAGAGGGATGGTTAGAACCCCTTTTTTAGTGTCCCAAATATATGGGTCTATAAGCGCCAGACTACTTCCCCAATAGGGGTGTAACTTGATCTCCAGTAGGTGAAATAAGTGACCCACTTAAAACTGATAAGTTAAAAGTAGAGAATTCATATAGATAAAATAATGATTGTAATAAAAAGCACTATCCGTAGATTACCAAAGGCTGAATGAAGGGAAGGGTACTCACTTCACTGGGGGCTGTCTTGCAGGTTAAACTCAAGACACCTGAGACAAAAAAAAAACCCTGGCCAGGATCGCACGTAGAATCTAAGAGGCTGAAGTCACCACTCGGACGAGGATCTTCTTCAAATCCACTTTAATAACATCAAGGCTCAACGCGTTTTGGGGTATCCATTAACCCCTTCCTCAGGAGCAGTATAACATAAGCAATAGACACTTACATATTTATAGCTAGACATACAAAACAATTAACCTCAAAATTCCCGCCAACTGTGGTGAGGTGAACGGGAAATGACGTTATTCACGTCACTTCCGGTTCTCTGGAACGCACGTGTGGAACGCACGTCATGTTCTAATGTACAAAACAGGCCCCATCATTGGTGAAAACTTGTGAAAGAGTATCGAGCTGGATGAGGACACAAAAATTTATATCCATGTAGCTTTCGTGGTTAGAGAACCGATGCCCGAGATGATGGGTCTCCCTGGAGGTTGTGATAGGGACTTGTGTATTTTCGGCAAGAAGTAGAATCTCGCCATAGACGGATGGTTATTTTTCAAAAAGTTCTTTTCTTTTTTGTTTAGAACTCCACTGAGATACCCCTCGTCAATGAATTTCAAAAAAGTTTTTCTATACTCCGGGGTGGGGTCGTGGGTTAGAACTTCATAGTATTCTTTGTCAGATAGAATACGCCGGGCCTCGGTCTCATAGTAAAGAGCGTTCATAATCACGATTCCCCCCCCCCCTTATCTGCATTCTTTATCACTATGTCTTTATTATTGGATAATGATTTAAGGGCCCGAGTCTCGTTTTTACTTAAATTTGTGGACCCTAAGGTTTGAGAGGAAAGGGTTTCTTTTATATCAGACATGACTAGGTTATAGAAGGTCTCTACATGGGGACCTCTATTCTCTAATGGATAGAAGTGGGATTTAATTTTTAGATTAGACTCAATTGGTGCTAGAGGGGGTTGGATAGTATCGGGGTCTAATTCGACCCCGAGTGGGTTTCTTATGTGTGTATTTTGGCACTTTTTTATCATAAAATGTCTATGTAGGGTTAACTTGCGAATAAACTGGTTGATATCAACGAATAACTCAAAAAGGTCAGGCTGATTCGTGGGGCAAAAGGATAGCCCTTTTGCTAATAAGCTTATCTCATTCTGTCGCAGAATGTAATCAGAGAGGTTAAAGATACCCATTTTTTCAGGTGTTACAACTCGATCAGGGGGGTTATTTCCTAAACTAGGGGTGGTTTCTTCGGTCTCAGTTTTTTGGTGAGGGGTTCGTAGTTTTCTCCCTCCTCTACATCCTCTGTATCTACGTTTCCGCTTTTATTTTTCTTCATGGACGATACCGGAGTGTAGAAGTGGGTGATTTTGAGGGCCTGGGAGGTTGCTGGAGTACTCAATTTCACTGTTTCTAAAGGACGTAGTATTGGGCTCAGGGCTAAAAGGCTGGTTAGAACTTGTCTGGCCGGAGGTGGTGGCAGGCCTTTGTAGGGGGTTTGAGGGACTGGGCCTAAAAAAGAGTTTCCAGACAAATTAGTGGGAAGTGCCAAAAAATGGTCCTCAGAGTTAACTGAGGATGCTGAATGGGTAGACACATTTAATAGATCCGATGGGGTTAGGGAGACTGCGATGTCCCCCTCCTCCAGCGAATTGGTCTTAGGTTTACTGAGCCCTAATTGATTTGAATGCTGGGATTCTGGTATAGTTGTGTGCTCTGTTGGAAAGTTACTATCAGTCGGATCAAATTGTGTAGGGCGTTTGGTAAGAGTTGTGAAATGAGTGGGGGAATCCCTATTGAAGGTAGGTTTTATTTCTTTATTGGTATGATTGGGAAGCCGACCTATACCTGATCTATTAGGCCTCTGTGTATTAGCAACCGGCCGTTGATTTGTGACTATCCCAGATTTACGGGTCTCTGACTCAAGTGTACTTGGTTTCTTGCCAAAGGTGCTGTTGTATATGGTCCTAACCCCAGATGGACTATGAGGTTTCTTAAATCTGGGTGTCAAATGTCGGGGCTTCTTACGTTCCCAAGCTCTTATTTTGGCCGTACGGTAATCCTCAATGTCCCTACATAGCTTAATGCATTTATTCCTCACCTCATTATATTCATGTGTTCTGAAGTAGGTTCTGTTGCTATCCCATGTATTTTGTGGTCTGTATCCAGTGGGTTCTGTGGTCAGTTGATTTTTTAATTGATTTTTTAATTTTTGGGCCAGTTCAGTACACATACCCTTTCTCTTAGTAATAAGTGCTCTCATATATTTTTGAGAGCATTCATCACTAATTAATAACCAATTTTTGGAAAAAATTATATCCTCTGCAAAGGTAGGTTTCAATGATAGACGAAATCCCCTGGGGATAATATTTAAGGCCAAATAAATAGTTAAAAAAATAGCCATTTATCTCATTATGTATGAAATCTTTCAAAGTTTGTGTCATATTGAGTTTAGTTCTTACTGTAGGTATTTCAGTCTTTGGCACTTGAATGTCCATCCATGTGCCGTTCGGTGTAGTCTTTATTCTCTCGGCGTATTCTTTAGGTATTGATCGGTTGATCTCGGCTCTTACTCTCTTGATCAAATGATTGAGGTCTGTATCCATATATGCCCATCCCGAGTCTGCCTTCGGTCCCTTATTCGGCTCACGCAAATAGGCTCGCCGATCCAGACAAAGGGGACGGCAATGGGGACTAAATTTGCGCCAGCGTATGCTAATTTATTTATGGGGGGGGTTCGAAAAGGAAGTAGGTTTATTAACACAACCCAATATTCGATTTTACAAACGTTTTATTGACTACATCATTTTTATTTGGGAGGGAGAGGAAGAAGACCTCACCAATTTTATAAATAGTCTCAATACCAATAGTTGGAACCTTAGTTTCACCTTAGATTACCGAGACCAAGAAGCGATATTTTTAGACTTGCACATTAAAATTATAAATAATGAGATTACAACTCGGACGCATTTTAAGAAAGTGGACACAAACACCTACCTCGACTTTAAAAGTTGCCACCACCAAAGGTAGAAGTGCAACATTCCGTTTGGACAGATGAAAAGGATCCGTAGAAATTGCAGTGACGATAAGGAAATGCATGAACAGATAGGGATTTTAAAGACAAGGTTTAAAGAGAAGGGCTTCCCCAATAAATTAGTGTTGGAAGCAAAGAAAAGAATACTAAGAGAAAACCAACAAGATAGTCTTAGGAATAAACCAAAAGATGATACTGACCAGAAACATGCTAATATCAATTTAATTACAATTTATAATAGCCAACATGCTAAAATTAGAGGAATTGTCAACAAACACTGGAAAATCCTCTTGAAGGATCCAATATTGGGAAAAAACATTCCCCTAATACCCACTTTGACCTTCCGTAGGGCAAAAAGTCTGAAGAATCTATTAGCACCCTCTTGCCCCAAACTTCGAAACAAACAGAAAATAATCCCATCGGTCCAACAGAAGAGCAGGGTAGGCTCTAGAAAGTGCGGACATAGAAAGTGCAAGTGTTGCAAGATGATTCAATGTGGAGAAGTTGTCCCTTTACCCCCACCAAGGAATCCGCTAATTTTGAGACATGATATGAGTTGCAATACTTCTTCCCTCATTTATTTACTTGAATGCCCCTGTAGTCTTTTATACGTGGGACGTACAATCCAAACATTAAGGGAACGCATGAAAGAGCATCGCTCCAACATCTCTAGGAAAATACCAACACACAGCGTTTCCAAACACTTTTCCATCTACCATGGGGGGGACCCCACAGGTTTAAAAGTAACACCTCTGGAATGGATTCCATCATCTTTTCAAACCTTAGCAAGAAAAGAAATGTTTTGGATCTACCAACTGAACACTCTGACCCCGTTTGGTTTAAACGAAACCCTGGAGTATGTAAATTATTAAGGATTGATGATAAAGCTTTCCCGCACACACTCACCTTTAACTACAATTGTGAGAGTTATGCTTCCCCGTATGTACTCACCCTTAGTGATATGTGTGATAGTCATGTAAGGATCATGTAATAGGGAGGTATTCTCACCTTACAGGCATTTATAACATAATTGGGGTAGGGCTTTTCCCGCTAGGGGTGCTAGAACATCTTTTTAGAATACGATTTATTATTATATATTTTTTACTGATCATTTATTAACCCATCTATATAAGCCTATTAAAGATAATATCCAGTATATTCTATTTTATAATTTTTAAGACCCCTTTTAGATTTATTTTCCAGATCCATATATGTTTAGATCCCCTTCTTTCTGCATCTATTTATTTTTTTTGTATCTATTTATTTTTATTTTTTCAGTAGCTAATTCTAAGTATTAATTGATGTTGTACTTTATGTGATAGCTCCACCCACATTTTTACTTGGGTGATTGTAGGGACAAAATTTAAATTCAAATTTATTTACACCTAATTTATTTCCACAGTTTCTAGTTTGTTAGAATCAGTGTATTAAGTCTGCAGGCACCAGACATGTATACATATACATTCTGAGCTCTCAATGTATTCACATATAATTTCATATATATTTACCCTCTGCCTATGTAGTACCACAGATATGCGGGAGATGAATGGGAGTTATATCCGGTCTGGTTGCGTCCCACTGTGGAACGCACGGCCATATCTAGGGCAGCTTTAACCTACCGCGCTTGCCCGGCTTGAGAGGAACTTCCGGTTAGCGTGCGTTCCACTGTGGAACGCACAACCATCTTGAGGCCATTGCGCATGCCCGTAGCTTCCGGCTTGTGCGCTCCAGACAGGAGCGCTGGAAAGCTACATGGATATAAATTTTTGTGTCCTCATCCAGCTCGATACTCTTTTATAAGTTTTACAAGTTTTTACTAATGATGGGGCCTGTTTTGTACATTAGAACATGACGTGCGTTCCATACGTGCGTTCCAGAGAACCGGAAGTGACGTGAATAACGTCATTTCCCGTTCACCTCACCACAGTTGGCGGGAATTTTGAGGTAAATTGTTTTGTATGTCTAGCTATAAATATGTAAGTGTCTATTGCTTATGTTATACTGCTCCTGAGGAAGGGGTTAATGGATACCCCAAAACGCGTTGAGCCTCGATGTTATTAAAGTGGATTTGAAGAAGATCCTCGTCCGAGTGGTGACTTCAGCCTCTTAGATTCTACGTGCGATCCTGGCCAGGGTTTTTTTTTGTCTCAGGTGTCTTGAGTTTAACCTGCAAGACAGCCCCCCCAGTGAAGTGAGTACCCTTCCCTTCATTCAGCCTTTGGTAATCTACGGATAGTGCTTTTTATTACAATCATTATTTTATCTATATGAGTTCTCTACTTTTAACTTATCAGTTTTAAGTGGGTCACTTATTTCACCTACTGGAGATCAAGTTACACCCCTATTGGGGAAGTAGTCTGGCGCTTATAGACCCATATATTTGGGACACTAAAAAGGGGGTTCTAACCATCCCTCTAAATCACCTTTTTTCTTTCTTTTTTCTTGACACAATCTCTACATTAGAGACACTGAGCATCTTTTCAGCACTGGACTAGAAGGAATCCCCAGAGCCCACAGGACTAAAAGCAACTGCAAAATCCACTTCTAGTGGAGGCACTCAGGTGTGCCTATCTCTTCTGGTTGGACCTTTGTATTCTAATCTTAGTAAATAAAATCTAGGGGTTACTATTGCTCCTTGCGGGGAGTACCTAGTCAGTATGAGGAGTCTTATATACAAGGCAATGTACCTCTGGGTTTGCAAATTAGCTCTTTTTTCAAAAAAGAAAAGAAAGATGAGCCTCTAGTGCTACCAGGGTAAGCTAGCTATTCTGTAAGGTTAAAGGGCTTGCCCTGCCATTTATATTGATGACTTATCGTCAGCATAGGTCATCAATATTAGATAGGTGGAGGTCCCACATCTGGCATCCCTTACAATCAGCTGTTTGAAGAGGAGGTGGCGCTCCATGCCAGTGCTGCTTACTCTTCATTACAGGACGGGTCATCTCCTGTGTATATGTGGTGTAGTTCAGGTGACTGGAGCCAGTACAGGTCATTACACTGCTCCGCTAAATCTTCTGAGATGACGGGCAGTGTAATGAATAGGAAACATGGTGCGTTGCCTCCTCTTCAAACAACTGGTCGGCAGAGTGCTGGGTGTTAGACCCCCACTGCTCTGATATTGTCATCAATATACTGTAAATGGCAGGACAACTTATTTAAACACTGACTTAAATGATAGCCACCACATATCTGGTAAAACTAGATATAAGCTTTTTATTATTTTTGGAAAGTGAACTAATTTATGCAAACAAACAAAAAAACACACTTGACAATAAGGATTTTTTTTATTAATACTCAATTGAAATTTTATTTAATACATTTAAAATGGATGCTTTAGATGTATGGAATGACATTTCTTGAGGCTATTCATGAGGGGATAACAATGTTGCTTTTTGAAACATACATGTATCTACATTTACACTGTTCCAAATGTTCTACATTTAAAAAAAAAAATAGTGAAAAAAACAACACTTAATCGGTAAAAATATAACTTTTTCTAAGATTGAGGAATGATGATTGTTTTTTTTTCTTATCATGTCTTATCTTCCTTACCATTATGTTTTCAAGGTAAATCAAATAAGTTGTGAATCGTAGCAAATATGAGCATTGTGTTTAATCTTCAATCATTTCATATTTTGCTTTTGTGTGACTATTTCTTTTCCTACTCTGCTTCTTCTCAAGGTTTTATATTTCTTTTCTAAGAACCAAGGGCATATTGCACAAGCCATTTAGTCCATTAGTCAGTTCATAAGCAAAAACTATTTGATTTGTTTAAGCACTGTACTTTTTCAAAAATGTTACTGTGTGATATTGTAAACTTAGTTTTAATTAAAAGTAACATTTAGAAAAATGAAAGTTACAAAAAAACACTATTGTATTTGAATAAACAAATTTCATTTTGTCTAATTCAGTTTTATCACTATTCAATATCAAAAAGTAACTGCCATAGAAAGCGATGCAGGGATAGTGATGCATACAAAAATTATAGTGAAGAGACAAAAACAAACTGAAATTGCGTCTTCTGGTGCAAAAATGTAGCTATCAAAATTTAATACATAACCCATATTCATCCTTCCTGCTTTCATTCCTCCCTCCCTATATCCCTTCCTTTCTTTCTTCCGTATTAAACAAAAAAAAAAATCATACAAATCAAGATATAACTAAGGACATTGATCAGTATGCAAAAATTGTTTTTAGATCTTCAATTCTATTGTCTATATTGTTATTTTTATATAATGTGAGCATACTTACATCTGATGCTTTGCATTACAATTTACTTTTTTTGGAAATTTTTCGAAATTCTTGAAATGTGTTGAACTTTTGCCAAAATTATATTTGTGTCCGAATCGATTTTACATGAATCAAAGTTGATCCACTTTCCCTTGAAATCAGTATATAACACCCTCTAGTCTTTTAGAAATCAGATTTCTTTTGAAATTAATATTTTATGAAGTTTTGCTCTTTCCCACGCCCTCCTCCTCCCTAAGCTCTTAAATGCAAAGGCAGCAATTGCAAATAATGTCAGTGACATTGACACATACAGTTTTACTATGGGTAAAACCATGTTTGACAGTGTTAACAAACAGTGTGTTTAAAATTACACTGGTTTGTTGGAAGCAAGCATCCATCCGATAATTATGCCTCAACACGGACAGATCCCTGCTTCTGTTTATACATGTTAATGTTAGAAGAAAGAATGTCTCATTCTGCACAAGAATCAAAAAATTATGTCTTAACCGGACAAAATGCCTGCCTATACTTATACTGTCACAAGAATTAATTGGCAGAAGTAAAAGTGGCTTATTCTGAACTAGCCACTATTAGTTGGGAGCAGCATCAGTACAGTGTGGATGTGGAAAGGGTAGGGTAATAGTGGCATGTGGCAGCAATAGTAGCAGAAGCAGTAGCAGCACAGCATGAAACAAATGACAGTATATCTGTGTGTGGCTGTTAAGGGGTAGTAGTAGTAATAGTAGTAGTAGGAGTAGTAGTAGTAGTAGTAGTAGTAATAATAGTGACTGTGTATTAGTAATGGTAGTGGCAGTAGGGGTAATGAAAGTGACAGTAGGGGCTAAGCAGCAGGGAATAACAGCTACAGTGGTGGCAGCCACAGTCATATAGTACAGAACATGATGGTAGGCAGGCATCAGCGGTGGTGGCATGATGCCTGGAAGCAGTCATTCGGTATGGAACATGATGGTAGGCAGGCTGACAGTGGTAGTGGAGAGATGGCAGCAGTCAAATTTTACAGAACATGATGGTGGGTAGGCAGACAGTGACAGTGGCATGATGGGGCACCATCAGCAAGAGCAGATCTTACCTAAGCCGGTTAAGTGTAAAAATCCTCATGGATCCATGCCTCGTTCATTTTGAAGTGATGTTTTATACATTGGTGGTGGACAATTTGGTCCATATAGCTATCACAAAGGCCCAGCAGCACTACAAGGATGACAGTGGAGGAAGGGCTTGAGATAACAGAGAGAGGCTAAAGTCCAGATGGGACTGAACCTGGGTGTTGAGGTGACAGGATTCCATTTGCTGATTTGCCTCAGCCTAGCACAGCACATGAAAAAAATCTCAATCATGTTGATTAGAGATGAGCAAGGTTTTCAAAAATTTGTTTACGTCGCTTTGCCAATCTTCTTCAAGGAATTCAGTTAGTTCCGAATTAATTTGTCACAAAGCACATTAAATCAGGTCTATCCCATCCTGCAGTTAACCCCTTCCCGACCAGCTCTGTAATAGTATGGCACAGCGGGATGTGACTTGCTGCCCAGCGCCGTAGTACTACAGCACGCTGATCGGGCTGGCTCAGCAGGGGATCGGCTGTTCCGAATAGCCGGACCCCTGATGTATGCGCTGACCTCGACATAGAAGGGGTTTGCTGTGGGTGAGGGAGCCCATCGAGTCCCCGTGCTGCTGGGGCCGGGACCTGATGGGTGAGAAGGCAGCTGAATGCCATGCAGAGGCTGCCCAATGCCTTGCACGGCATCGGGACCTGCCTTCTATGGGTGCCCAGGAGATCCAGCCTCAGGCTGGGTCTCCTAGGAAACCTGTTAGTGTATGACTCAGTGTCATACACTAACAGGCAATACATTACAATACAGATGTATTGTAATGCATTGCAGCGGGGATCAAACCCCCTAAAAGTTAAATAAGTGTTTTTAATAAAAAAGTTTCAAGTGAAAAAAGAAAATAAAAACGCCCCTTTCCCCTGATTTTATAATAAAAAAAGAGAATAAAAGGGAAAAAACACACATATTATGTATTGCCACGTCCATAATGACCGGCTCTATAAATATATCACATGATCCATCCCTTCCGATAAACACCATAAAAAATAAAAATTCAAAACTGTGTCAAAAAAAGCAATTTTTACATCACAAAAAGTGCAACACAAAGCGATCAAAATGGCATATGTCCCACACAATGATACCAATGAATCCGTCACCTCATCCTGAAAAAATGAGCCCCTGCATTAGAAAATCGCTCAAAAAATTAAAAAAAACTATAGCTCTTAGAACATGAAGACACTAAAACATCAATTTTTTTCAAATATGCTATTATTTTGTTAAATTGAAATAAATAAAAAAGGATACATATTATGTATTGCCGCAACCGTAACCACCAGCTCTTTAAAAATATCACATTACCTAACCCCTCAGGTGAATACCATAAAAAATAAAAACTATATAAAAAAAGCCATTTTTGTCAACTTACATCACAAAAATTGCAACATCAAGCGATCAAAAAGGCTTATGCCCCCCAAAATAGTACCAGTTAATCCGTCACCTCATCCCTAAAAAAAATGAGACCATACCTAAGACAATCGGTCAAAAACAAAAGGCTATGGCTCTCAGACTATGGAGACACTAAAACATCTTTTTTTGGTTTAAAAAAATGCTATACTTGTGTAAAATAAATAAAAAAGTACACATATTAGGTATTGCCACATTAGGTATAAAAATATCGCATGACTTAACCCCCCAGGTGAACGCTGTAAAAATAAATAAATAAAAACTGTGCCAAAATTACTAATTGTTTAATCTCCTTGCCCCATAAAGTTTAATAATGAATGATCAAAAAATCATATGTACCCAAAAATGGTACCAATAAAAACGTCAACTCCTCCAGCAAAAAACTAGCCCCTGCACAAGAAGATCGGCAAAAAAATAAATAAATAAGGCGTTCAGAAAATAGAGACACAAAAACATATTTTCTTTTTTAAAAATGCTTTATGTAAAACTGAAAAAACAAACAAAAAAAGTACATATTTGATATTATTGCATCCGTAACAACCTGCTCTATAAAAATAGCACATGATCTACGCTGTCAGATAAATGTTGCAAAAAATAAAAAATAAAAACTGTGCCAAAACAACCATTTTTTGGTTACCTTGCCTCACAAAAAAGTAGTATAGAACAATTGAAAATCATATGTACCCCAAAATAGTACCAATAAAACTGGAACCTTATCCCCTAGTTTCCAAAATGGGGTCACTTTTTGAGAGTTCCTACTGTAAGGTGCATCAGGGGGGCTTCAAATAGAATATGGCATCTAAAAACCAGCAGCAAAAATCCCTTAAAAAACCATATGGCACCCTGCTGTGTGCCCTTACATCAGTTTACAACTATATGTGGGGTGTTTATGTAAACAACAGAATCTGGGTAATAAATATTGAGTTTTGTTTGGCTGTTAACCCTCGATGTGTTATAGAAAAATGTTTACTAAAATGGAAAATCTGCCAAAAAAGTGACATTTTGAAATTTTAGCTCCCTTTTCCTTTAATTCTTGTGGAACACCTAAAGGGTTACCAACATTTGTAAAAATCAGTTTTGAGTAGCTTGACGGGTGTAGATTCTACAATGGGGTCATTTATGGGTGGTTTCTACTATGTAAGCCCCACAAAGTGACTTTAGACCTGAACTTAAAACTTGGGTTTTGGAAATTTTCTTAAACATTTTAAGAATTGCTTCTAAACTTCTAAGCCTTCTAACGTCCTAAAAATATAAAATTACATTTAAAAAATGATGCCAACACAAAGTAGACATATTAAGACAAGTTAAGTAATAAATATTTTATGAGGTATCACTTTCTGTTTTAAAAGCAGAGAATTTGAAACTTAGAAAATTTAAATTTTGTCAAAATTCTTGGTCAATTTGGGATTTTTTTATAAATAAAGGTGAAATATATTGACTCAAATGTATGACTATCATGAAGTACAATGTGTCACGAGAAAACATTCTCAGAATGGCTTGGATAAATAAAAGTGTTCCAAAGACATTACCACATAAAGTGACACATGTCAGATTTGCAAAACAATGGCCTGGGCAGGAAGGTGAAAACTGAACAGGGTTGAAAGGGTTAAACTTTAGGGAGAATGTATCTGGGTGTAAAACACTGTGCATTGCAGCAACATGCGTAGCCAGTATATGGACATGTGCATCATCATTCAGGCCACCAAAACTCCTAGCTAACCCCTATCTAACTCAAAAGAAAACATGCATCAGCCTTCTATAAAGCAAAGAAAGTTGCATGCCCCTTCAAGAGCTGTATCCCAATAACTCTTTAGTGGAAAAAAATAAGGACATGGTGGCAGCACCATTAAAGTAGTGGAGAAAAACCAAATGTTCTTTTAATCCATGTTGTGGCAGTGCAAACACCTGCGTTTGAATCACTTCTCTTAGCCCTAGAATGACTATGCATCACTATTAGACTTAGTTCACACTTAACTTACTTGGTCAGTTAGGCTATATGCACACGACTGTTGTGTGTTTTGCGGTCCGCAAATTGCGGATCTACAAAACACGGATGGCGTCCGTGTGCATTCCGGAATTTGTGGAACGGAGCAGCCCATTATAGAGATGCCTATTCTTGTCTTCAAAACGGACAAGAATAGGACATGTTATATATATTTTTTTTCTACGGAACCGAGCAACAGATGCATACAGCACACAGAATGCTGTCTGCATCTATTGCGGCCCAATTGAAGTGAATGGGTCCGCACCCGAGCTGAAAAAACTGCGGCTCAGATGTGGACCAGAACAACGATCGTGTTCATGAGGCCTTATTCTCATCAGTTATTGTCAACCCAAAGAAGGTGCAGGTCAAAACCACAGAACAGGTGCAGATCTATTCATAATACCTAATCCAAGAATAGTCTTGGCTCCTGAATTTGGCTCACTATAAGTGATGGAAATAACTGACCAAAAAACATAAGTGTGAACTCAACCTTATAGGTATATATTTTGATAAAGGTGCAGACCTGCACCACCATTACCCCAACTAAAATGTATGGCAGCAACTAGACCACCAGCAATCATCGTCCTAATCCCTATAGTAGGGGACAGTGAAGACTGAGAGGATGCAACTTAAAGACTTATCTGGAGCTGCAAGGAGAAGGGGCAGAAAGAATGCTGTAAGTCCTAGCTCCAAGGCATGGTAACCTCCATGCGCAAAATGAAAGAATGTTTCTGTGGCATTCAGAGATGCACCCTATATTCAACTGTGATATGTATGGGCAACTCCCTCACTCCCTATACAAGGATCGCTTCCAATGGTGCTCAGTCCCAAAAGTGAAGACGATGCATGGAATATATATAATGAAGAAGGAATAGCCGGGACGGCACTCACCACACGAAACTTGTTGGACGATGCGTTCTTTATTAATTATTCGTGGTCATCCGACCAACTTCGGCAGCGGGGCAGACAGCCTTGGCGTGGACGTCCGCAGCAGGCGACGGCCGTTTCGCGCAAATGCGCTTCTTCAGGCACTGACGTAGGAGACGTACTACACTCCTCCTCCTTATGTAGGCAGGTCTGCGTATTGCTGAGATCCACAGGCGCTGCCCCACAATATAGAGGTAAAAACATACAAGTGGACATACACATTAATAGAGACAAACAAACACAACTCTGCACAAATATATAGTTTTACAGGAACATGTTCAGATCTATTTTGTCGTTCAAACCTAGATCACCTGTAGCGTGAGTACGCAATATCCAGCGTGCCTCCCGTTGTAATAGGAGGCGATGTCTATCACCTCCTCTGCGTGGGAGTTTAACCACTTCTAGTCCACAAAAGGATAAAGTTTTTAAACTGCCCCCATGTGCTGTGCGGAAATGGTCAATAACTCTGGGGCAGCCCTTTCCAGAGCTAATAGAATTTACGTGTTCTCTAATTCTCTCAAAGAGACATCGTATTGTTTTACCAATTAAAAAACGTCCGCATTCGCAGAACAAAGCGTACACTACGAACGTGCTTTTACAATTGATAAAACAATTTACTCTGTGGCTGACCCCGGAGATACAGACCACTCTCCTTTGATTGTTATACCTGCACATGGAACAACTCCCACATCTGAAATTGCCTACTGGAATATTACGGGTTAACCAGTTTCCAGAGGTGTCAGGTTGGAATATGCTGGATACCAGTTTATTCCTCAAGGTTGGACTCCTGCGGAAAGCAATTATGGGTCTGGAGCTGGTAACAATGTCCAAATCAGTGTCCTGTTTCAAAATGTCCCAGTTTTTATAAATCGATGCACGTATATGCTCAGCCATAGGAGTATAGTTAAATGACAGGACAAACCGGTTATTTCCTTTTCTCCTTTTTCCTCCACCTTCTGTTCCCTTAGCCATCTCCACTTTTTCAGCTTTTTTACCATACAAAAGACTCAAATGTGCATGTTCTCTCCCTACTTTCTCCATATCCTGTTTAATTCCCTTTTCGGGATATCCTCTACTCACGAGGCGATCTTTTAACTCCGTTGCTTGTTTCCAATACCCACTATCTGTGCTATTCAGTCGGCGCAGCCTCAAAAACTGGCCATACGGTACAGATTTTTTCACGGAGTATGGATGGTGGCTGTCGTGGCGGAGCAAGGAGTTGGTCGCCGTGGGCTTCCTAAAGCCCTCCGTGACCAAACCGTCGCTCCCAGCCCGGACAGCCACGTCCAAAAACTCCAATTGGTTACCCCCGAACTGCATGGTGAATCTCATGCCCATATCGTTCGAATTCAAATATGATAGAAATTCTTCACATTGTATTCTTGGGCCTGACCATATCATAAAGATATCTTCCACAAAACGGAAAAAGGCTTTTATATAACTCACATATGGATTCCTAGGAGAAAAAACATACCGGTCTTCAAGTCTGGCTAAATACAGATTCGCAAATGTGCAAGATATGGGGGTCCCCATGGCCGTGCCAAGTCTTTGCCTATACCATTGGGCATTAAACATGAATACATTGTTCGTCAGGATAAACCGGAGGGAGTCACTCACAAAGTAACCTCCATGTCTTTGTGCTACAGATTCCTGCCTCTGTTTATACACACACACACACACACTTAAATGTCAGAAGAGTGTCTCATTCTGCACAAGAATCAAAAGAATCATGTTATAGTTAGAAGTAAGAGTGGTTACTTCTAAATGGTTAGAAGTAAGAGTGGCTTGTTTTGAAAGAGCCTTCAAAAATTCTCCCTTTCAATTGGGAGAATCAGGAGAACAGTGTGGATATGGAAAGGGTAGGGTAATAGTGGCTTGTGGCAGCAATAGTAGTAGCAGCACAGCATGAAACAGAAAAGGCAGTAGATGTGTGTGTAGCTGTTAAGGGGTGGTAGTAGTAGTAGTAGTAGTAGTAGTAGTAGTAGTAGTAGTAGTAGCAGTAGTAGTAGTAGTAGTAATAGCAGTAGCCACTGTGTAGCAGTAATGGCAGGGAGTGCCCCACTAGTAAGGAGCAGTCTCTCTTTTAATTGGGATAAGCAGCAACACAGTGTGGATATGGAAAGGGTAGGGTAATAGTGGCTTGTGGCAGCAATAGTAGCAGCAGCATCGCATGAAACAGAAAAGTCAGTAGATGTGTGTGTAGCTGTTAAGGGGTAGTAGTAGTAGTAGTAGTAGTAGTAGTAGTAGTAGTAGTAGTAGTAGTAGTCGTGACCACTGTATTGCAGTAATGGCAGGGAGTGCCCCACTATGAAGGAGCAGTGAAGACAGAGAGGATTGTGGGGGCGTCCCACTGGGAAGGGGCAGTGAAGACAGACAGGATGCAAATAAAAGGCTTGTCAAGGACAAGAATAAGGAGGAATGCCCCAAGGCATGGTGTCAGACTGAGGGGTGACCTCCACGTCCTCCTGCTGTGGCTAGGAGGAGGAATGAGCCATCCTATTAAGATTCTTCTCCTCTGTGTCCTGAATATTAATGTTGTGCCTTTCAAAAGACAGGGAGAACTGTGGCCTACCACTAGTACTATTGCTTGGTCTACTGCTGCAAATATCACATTCTTGCTCTGCTAGGACAAGGTCTGGGTCTTTTCTTTGGAATCCCTCCATAATCCAGACATTTTATGATGACTCCAAATTAAAACTCACGATTTTCCTAAATGAAAAGTCATGAGTTGGTAGACAGTGAAACAAATTATGGAACATTTATAGTAAAATTGCAAGTGTGTTTTCTTTAATTTAAAGACAGAGACACAATTAAATGTCCTCCCTCTTCTAAAAGTACACTGAACACTGGTATTGACAATTTACTTTTGAAATATTGCAGTATTAAAAAATGCAGGTTCAAAAAATATTTTTTTCTGTTAGGGGACACCTTGCAAACTTGTGATATAATTACCCGCTAATCGTGCAGCTGCCAAGTGGGGGGCCTGCTGTCAGTGACAGCAGGGCACCCCAGAGAGAAGGCAGGGACAGTCCCTATGTGTCCCCGCCTTCTAGATAACTATACACACATCACTTGACGAACGCTGTGTATACAGATCAGGAAGCGCTATGTCGCTTTTTGTCCCGGCCCGATGATCATGTGTTTGCCGGGGCCGGGTGAGTGCAGGAGCTGTTCGGTCTTCCATACACCACAATCAGCCCTGCACTGAGTCTGTAAAGTGCAGTATTATGCTATACAGCCTCTATGGGGGATGTATTTTTCCTGTAACTGGGGCTATGTTAGCCCCAGTAACAGGAGAAATCAATAGTTTAAAAAGAAAAAATGACGTTAAATGTACCCCAGAAGACTTTGTGGGGGACACAAGGTGTAAAATAAAAAATTTAAAAAATAAAGTGTTTTGAAAAATAAAAATAAAGTTTCACATTTAAAAAAAAAATCCCTCCCAAATCCGTTATTTTAAAAATGTTAAAAAATAGAAGAAAAAAAAATTTAAATAGACATATTTGGTATCACCGTGTCTGCAATGACTGGCTCCATACTAATATCATATGATCTACCCCATCAGGTAAATGCCATAAAAAAAACTAAAAAACTAAACATTGCACCAAAACAGATTTTTTTGTTAGCTCACCTCCCAAAAAACATAATGTTAATCAATCAAAAAGTCGTATGTACCCCCAAAATGGTAGCAGTAAAAATGTCACCTCATCCCGCAAAAAATGAGCCCAATACAAAATCATAGCTATAAAAATAAAAAACACGATTATTTTTCTAAAAATGTTTTTATTGTGTAAAATGTAAAAATAAAAAAAAATAGACATCTGTATCGTTGCATCCGTAATGACCGGATCTATAAAAATATCACATGATCTACCCCATCAAGTAAACAGTCTAAAAAAAAATAGAAAAATGATAGCAAACAGCTTTTTTGTGACTTTACCTCCCAAAAATTAGATAAAAAACAACTAGAAAGCCAAATGTTCCCCAAAATGGTGCCAATAAAAACTATAGCTTGTCGCACACAAAATAAGCCCACACGCAGCTCATTCAACAAAAAATAAAAATAGTTATTGCTCTTAGAAACCATGACAGGAAATTCTATGTTAGAAAATCCAGATGCCGCTCCTTTCCTTCTGAGCCCTGGCATATTGGGGTGTTCCTGTATTCAGGAGAAAGTGGGTAGCAAATTGAGGGGGATATTCTCCTGTTATCTTTTGTGAAAAAGAAAGTTTGTGCCATTTTCACACCCAAGTATTAAAAATTCTATGAAACAGCTGTTGAGTTAAGTTCTCGCTACACCCGTAAAAACTCCCTGCCTTCTGTGCCCTGTCGTGTGCCCAAACAGCGGTTTATGACCACATATAGGGTGTTTTTGCAAACTGCAGAATCAAGGTAATAAATATTGACGTTTGTTTTGTTGTTAACCCTTGATGTGTTCCAGCAAAAAATTATTAATATGGAAAATCTTCAAAAAAAATGACATATTAAAACTTCACCTCTATTTTGCTTTTATTCCTGTTAGGCCTCAAGCACACGACCGTTGTTTGTTTCCGCGTCTGTTCCATTTTTTTCATGGATAGGCTGCTTCCCCATTCATTTCAATGGGTCCATCAAAAAATGCCAATGGTCAACCGTTTTTGTTCTGTAGCCGTGGTCTGTGTTTATTTTCCGTCAAAAAAATAGAGCATGTCCTATTTGTTCACGTTTGCGGACAAGGATAGGCATTATTACAGTGGATCTGCCAAAAAAACGGATCCACAAAAAAAAGGGGACTGTCATCCGTTTTTTTTTGTGGACGCAAAATTTGCAGACGGAACGGACGCAGAAACAAACAACGGTCGTGTGCATGAGGCCTTAACAACATATCTAAAACCAGTTTTGAATAGTTTGAGGGGTGTAATTTCTAAAATGGGGTCATTTATGGGTTGGTTCTATTATGTAAGCCCCACAAAGTGACTTCAGAACTGAACTGGTCCTTAAAAAAGTTGGCTGGAAATAAAAAAAAATTACTTTTAAAATTCTAAACCTTCTAACGTTCTAAAAAAATAAAATTATATTGCTAAAATGATGCCAACATAAAGTAGACATATGGGGAATGTTAATAAAAAATATTTTATGAGGCATCACTGTCTTAAAAGCAGAGAGATTCAAATTTAGAAAACAGCGAATTTGTTCAAATTTTCTTAACTTTTGGATTTTTTAATAAATAAAGGTAGAACATATTAACTCAAATTTGCCACAATGTGGTCACGAGAAATGTGTCACGAGAAAAACAATCTCTGAATAGCTTGGATAAGTAAAAGCATTCCAAAGTTACCGTATTTTTCGCCCCATAAGACGTCTTATGGGGTGAATACTAATGAGCGCTTCCATTATGGAAGCGCTCATTAGTACAGGAGGACTGGGAAACGGTGAAGGCTCTGTACTCACCGCTTCCTGGACCTCGGCCGTCGGCTATGCAGTGGCTGCGAACAGCTTGAGGGCACTCTGTGACCTCATGCTGTGCGCCCTGGATCACAGCACAGTCAGCAGCAAGAGGAAGAAGATTGTGGGCGGAGAGGAGTGGCAGTGTCCAGGAGCAGGAGAGGTAAGTGGTTTATTTATTTTGTGATCTGAGGATGGGGCTTCTGAATTATGACGGGGGACTGATTATATGACTGGGGGCTGATTATATGACTGGGGGTTGATTAACCCCTTTGGGACACATGACGTACCGGTACGGCATGTTTCCCGAGTCCTTAAGGACACATGACGTACCGATGCGTCATGTTTCTTGCGGCGATTGCGGCGGTGAAGGGGTTAATACAAGCGGGATGCCCGCTGAAATCATTCAGCGGGCATCCCGACTCTAACGCCGAGGGGGTCATTTGACCCCCGTATCGGCGATCGCAGAAAACCGCAGGTCAATTCAGACCTGCGGTTTTCTGCGTTTCCGATCCATTCGGGTCTCCGGTGACCCGATGAACCGGAAAAGAATGGTGATCGGTGGTGTAATATCACACCACCAATCACCATTCTTGAGTAGTATGCGTTGGTGGCGGTAGTGGCTGCTGATTGGTCCGGGGGGAGAGGCGGGCGATTCAAACACCCAGCGCTCCTCTCTCCCCTCCTCTTTCTCCCGCTGCTGCCGGCGTGCCCGCACCTGCCCGCACCGCTCCAGCTCTGCTCCTGCGACCCCCTGCTCCATCCAGAACCCTCCTGCACCCTCCAGGTAGGTTAGGGTGAGTGAGGAAAGCTCTTTTAGGCAGGGCTAGGAAGGGATAGAGTAAGTTTTAGGGAAAGAAAAAAAACTTTTTTTCCAGTGCCTCTGGTGGTTGGGGTCCACAGACCCCTAAAACCAACCCAGGGGTTCTGACCCCCACCGCCGCCCTCCTCCGCCACCTACCTCCACCACCTCCGCCACCTACCTCCACCACCCTCCGCCACCTACCTCCACCACCCTCTGCTGCCACCCCCACCCGCCGCCCTTCTCCGCCACCTACCTCCTCCACCACCAGCCGCCCTCCTCCGCCACCTACCTCCACCACTGCCGTCCTCTTCCGCCACCTACCTCCACCACCAGCCGCCCTCCTCCGCCACCTACCTCCACCCCGCCGTCCTCCTCCACCCCTACCTCCACCACCAGCCGCCCTCCTCCGCCACCTCCCTCCACCACCAGCCGCCCTCCTCCGCCACCTCCCTCCACCACCAGCCGCCCTCCTCCATACCTCCCTCCACCACACGCCCTCCTCGCCACCTACCTCCACCACCGCCCTCCTCCGCCACCTACCTCCACCACCCGCCGCCCTCCTCCGCCACCTACCTCCACCACCTGCCACCTCCTCCTCCACCACCCTCCGCTGCCACCTCCACCCGCTCGCCCTCCTCCACCACCCGCTGCCCTCCTCCGCCACCTACCTCCACCTCCGCCGTCCTCCTCCGCCACTTTTTGTAATTCTTAGTGCGCGAACACCCGCCCCAACACACACGCACATTGAATAAAGTTTGACACACACGCACATAGCGCACACACACCCATGGCCCACGGATGTTCTCAGTGGAGAGGCATACGCCTAGATGCTCTCCGACACCGAGAGCGCCAGTGAGGATGACGATGACCCCACCTTCCTCCTGTCATCTGCATCCTCCTCATCATCATCTGATGATGATGAGCCCTAAGGCGGCGGAGCGCCGCCAGGTGGAGCCAGGGGCCCCCACATGCTAGGGCCTCCCACACCTGTATTAAAAATTCTATGAAACAGCTGTTGAGTTAAGTTCTCGCTACACCCGTAAAAACTCCCTGCCTTCTGTGCCCTGTCGTGTGCCCAAACAGCGGTTTATGACCACATATAGGGTGTTTTTGCAAACTGCAGAATCAAGGTAATAAATATTGACGTTTGTTTTGTTGTTAACCCTTGATGTGTTCCAGCAAAAATTTATTAATATGGAAAATCTTCAAAAAAATGACATATTAAAACTTCACCTCTATTTTGCTTTTATTCCTGTTAGGCCTCAAGCACACGACCGTTGTTTGTTTCGCGTCTGTTCCATTTTTTTCATGGATAGGCTGCTTCCCCATTCATTTCAATGGGTCCATCAAAAATGCCAATGGTCAACCGTTTTTGTTCTGTAGCCGTGGTCTGTGTTTATTTTCCGTCAAAAAATAGAGCATGTCCTATTTGTTCACGTTTGCGGACAAGGATAGGCATTATTACAGTGGATCTGCCAAAAACGGATCCACAAAAAAAGGGACTGTCATCCGTTTTTTTGTGGACGCAAAATTTGCAGACGGAACGGACGCTAGAAACAAACAACGGTCGTGTGCATGAGGCCTTAACAACATATCTAAAACCAGTTTTGAATAGTTTGAGGGGTGTAATTTCTAAAATGGGGTCATTTATGGGTTGGTTCTATTATGTAAGCCCCACAAAGTGACTTCAGAACTGAACTGGTCCTTAAAAAAGTTGGCTGGAAATAAAAAAAAATTACTTTTAAAATTCTAAACCTTCTAACGTTCTAAAAAAATAAAATTATATTGCTAAAATGATGCCAACATAAAGTAGACATATGGGGAATGTTAATAAAAAAATATTTTATGAGGCATCACTGTCTTAAAAGCAGAGAGATTCAAATTTAGAAAACAGCGAATTTGTTCAAATTTTTCTTAACTTTTGGATTTTTTTAATAAATAAAGGTAGAACATATTAACTCAAATTTGCCACATTGTGGTCACGAGAAATGTGTCACGAGAAAAACAATCTCTGAATAGCTTGGATAAGTAAAAGCATTCCAAAGTTACCGTATTTTTCGCCCCATAAGACGTCTTATGGGGTGAATACTAATGAGCGCTTCCATTATGGAAGCGCTCATTAGTACAGGAGGACTGGGAAACGGTGAAGGCTCTGTACTCACCGCTTCCTGGACCTCGGCTGTCGGCTATGCAGTGGCTGCGAACAGCTTGAGGGCACTCTGTGACCTCATGCTGTGCGTCCTGGATCACAGCACAGTCAGCAGCAAGAGGAAGAAGATTGTGGGCGGAGAGGAGTGGCAGTGTCCAGGAGCAGGAGAGGTAAGTGGTTTATTTATTTTGTGATCTGAGGATGGGGCTTCTGAATTATGACGGGGGACTGATTATATGACTGGGGGCTGATTATATGACTGGGGGTTGATTAAATATGACTGGGGGCTGATTATATGATGGGGGGGTGATTATATGACTGGGGGCTGATTAAATATGGCTGGGGCTGCTGAATTATGGCTGGGGGCTGATCACATATGGCTGAGGGCTGATCACATATGGCTGGGGAGTGATATGAGGCATGAGGAACTGATATCAGGCATGGGGGTCTCATCTGATGTCTTATTGGAGTTCTTCTTTATATTGGGCTCTGATCTGAGGTCTTATTTGGGATCATTCACATTGGGGTCTGAGCTGAGGTCTTATTAACATTGGAGAACTGATTGGGGCTATGAGCTGAGGTCTGATTAATATTGGGGGTGTGATTGCTGATCTGAGGTCTAATGAAAAATATTTTTTTTCTTATTGTCCTCCTCTAAAACCTAGTTGCATCCTGTGGGCCAGTGTGTCTAGGGCGAAAAATACAATATTACAACATAAAGTGACACATGTCAGATTTTCAAAATTAGGCCTGGTCAGGAAGAGGGTAAATGGCCCAGTCTGGAAGTGGTTAATTTAACTAGCATAAACATGGTATTATTACTGTAAAATATATTTGCTATAATGGAACACATTTAAAAAAAAAAGAGTTTGAAAAAAACGTGCAGTTGCTTGGTAGCAGAATGCTACTGGGTTCTGTGAAAATGTCAGGTTTTGAAGGAAAAAAAATGTTTTTTTTCTTTTCTTGTAGGTGGTTATTTTTGTAATGCAGATCTGCTAGAATGAGCAGCAGCTATATTACGCAGTGTTCCCAGTTCCCTACTCCCCTCAAAGCTCTCCCTTAACAAAATCTCTCAATCTCTCTATTATTTCCCTACACTGTCCATTGAAAGGCATTAATCTGGATCCGACTTTAAGCAAAACGTTGTTTCGGCGCATCGCCGTATCCAATGTTTAGCTTTTAAGAATGGTAACCATGGCAGCCAGGACGCTACTAAAGTCCCGGCTGCCATGGAAAAGAAGCGGGTTGCCAGGGAAAATGCTACTACCTTCCGTGCGGTGGCCGGGGCACTCCTCGATGACGTCACTGGGTCCCTGCGTCGCAGGTGGAAAGGCTTGATTGGGGGACGGCGTGGGGGGACGGCGGTGGGGGGTCGGGTGGTGGGGCCCAGGCCTTGAGCTGTGTAAGGGGCCCCAAAACTTCTGATGGCAGTGTGTATGTGTTTACACACACATATAGCATATGTTTTGTCCTATAAAATTCACCTGCCCATAAGATTCACCTAGGTTTTATAGGAGGATAATAAGAGAATTTTTTTTCTCTCTCTGACCTCAGATCAGACCCGATTCAGACCACCAATGTTAATCAGACCTCCAAACTGACATCAGATTCCCAATGTTAATCAGTCCCCCAATCAAGCCTTAACTCAGACCCCCAATGTTAAGCAGATCCCCAAACAGACCTGAGATCAGACCCCTAATGTTAATTAGAACTCTAGTCAAATCCCCAATGTTAATCAGACCCCCAAAAGACTTCAGATCAGACCCCCAATGCAAATTGGACTGTAGCTGAGATCCACAATAAGACCTCTGCTCAGACCCCCAGTGTTAATAATACCCCATACAGACATCAAATCAGACCCCCAGTGTTAATAAGACCTCAGATCAGTCCCCCAGGGTTAAATCAGACATCAGATCAGACAAATATAAATCAACTCACCTCTCCAGTTCTGAACGCCACTGCTCCTCAGATAAAGTGCTCCTCCTGCCGTGCTGTGCTGTGACCTGATGTCGCACAGCATGAGATCACAGTGCGTGCCTACATCCTTACGCTGTGCACAGGTCACAGCATAGCACGTGACACTTGCAGGAGGAGACCCTGAAGCGATGAATACAGAGTAAGCAAAGGGAGCACTACATTCATAGCTGAATTGAATTGATTTTTCAAACAGGGATATGGTTAAAAAAATGCTGGCTCCCTCCCCTTTGTTTTAATCCACGGTCACTACGTCTGCGCCGTGCAATTTACTGTCAAACCCGATATGAGTGGTATTTTCTGTAGTACTATTTTCATCAGTTTAATCCCTGCTACGTCCCCAATCTGGGGTCCATTTATTGAATTGATTTTTCGAACGGGGAGATGGTTAAAAAAACGCTGGCTCCCTCCCCTTTGTTTTAATCCACGGTCACTGCGTCTGCGCCGTGCAATTTACTGTCACACCCGATATGAGTGGTGTCTTAAATAGTACTATTCCTATCAGTTTAATCCCTGTTACGTCCCATATCAGGGATTGCCTTTTGTGAAAAAAAAATTTTGGCCGGGTTTCTCTTCACCATGGTAATTATTCTGCAATCATCCACCACTGTTGTCTTCCGTGGGCGTCTAGGTCTTTTTGCATTGTTGAGGTCACCAGTGCTTTCTTTTTTTCTCAGGATGTACCCAACTGTAGATTTTGCCGCTCCAAATAGTGTAGCAATTTCTCAGATGTTTTTTTTTTCTGTTTTCGCAGATGAAAGATGGCTTGTTTTACCTGCATGAAGAGCTCATTTTACCAAATGTTTACTTTGCAGCAAAATCTTTAAAATGCAAGCACCGCACCTCAAATCAAATCCAGGCCTATTATGTGCTGAATTGGGAATGAAATAGTGAAGGAATTGCCCATACATGCCCATGAAACAGCCTTTGAGTCAATTGTCCATTTACTTTTAGTCCCTTTAAAAACAGGGTGCCACATGTTAAGGAGTTGAAACTCCTAAGCCCTTCATCCAATTTTAATGTGGATACCCTCAAATGAAAGCTAAAAGTTTGGACTTTATATCCATGTCGATTATATAACAATAACTTGAATATGTTTTAGTAAACAGGTTAACAAAATTTGTGTCAGTGTCCAAATATATATATATGGACCTAATTGTATGTTGTTGTCACTTTGTCATTATTAACACTTTCTTGTTGGTGTTGAAAAGTGCTGAAAAGCATGAAAGCGATTGATTGCAGTTCTGTGAAAACTCAAAATGTTATGCACTACTTTTCATACCAATTAGGGCACTTTTTATTTGACTTGCATTTATTCATAACAAATTGAATCTATTGGCCTTCAACTGAACCAGACCCAAAAGGAATTTTAGGAAATCTGCTCATCTCTATTAAATGAGGAAATAAATGGAGCTGGATTGGAACTGATCTTATTCTTCTACCATAATCTTCCTCCCTCATCCATTGCCCTCTACCTTCCTCTTTTACTTCTTTATTTATTTTCAGTTTAGATTTTCCTCCTCTTCATAAGAATGAAAAACATATACCTTTGTAACATGGCATATGTATAAAGTTGGTAATTTATATGAGATGGGTAATGGGAAATTTAAGTATTTTATCAAGCATGGTAACTTAAATTGTACATAAAATATACAGTCATGAAATATTATATAAATATGTTCATATGCTTTTATAACTAAAAGAGCTGCATACATAGTTGTAACTTTCTTGACAGCATATATGCCATAGTTGTTGTTTTTTTCTCCGTGTGCACAAAGTATGAACTACTTTGTTTAACTTTGACAGGTATTTCATGGATAATAATTTACAAGAAGAGAAGATTTTTGAAATTGATTCAAAAAATGGTGTAATTAAGACAACAAAACGACTGGATCGGGAAGAAATCCCCTGGTACAATATTACAGTATCAGCATCAGAGATAGGTATGTATACGAAGTTTGTAATCATTATAGAAGTAATGCAGCAGTTTAGTCATTGTGTGACTGAGTGTGTGACTGAGTGACTGATTTGTATTTATTTTGAAATCTAAACTACAGAAACATGTTGCATGTGGAAAATGGATTTAACAAAAAAACATTCAAGATGTGATTTAGGCCTCATGCACACCGCCATAGCCATTTGTGCAGTCAGCAAATTTCAGATCCGCAAGACAAGGATGCTGGATGCATGCGTTCTGCATTTTGAGGTTTGCTAAATCATGCGTAAAATGGACAAGAATAGGATATGTTCTATTTTATTTATTTTTTGCTGGGCAATGTAATGGAAGTGGGGATGCTGGCAACATCCACAGTCGCGTGCATGAGGCCTTAAGTGTAGATTTCAATTTTAATGTAATAGTTTTAATGAAAATATGGAGGTTTCTGTTCATCGGCGATCTCCATTCACTTACACTGGAGATGGAAAGGAGAAATAGCACATGTGCAGTCTGTCCCCAGTGTAAGTAAATTGAGCACAGCACCAGGAAGTAGTTGTGCAAGCCTGCAAGTAAACAACAATAAGGCATATTAAACCTTCAGATATTGCCACCCATGGTTTAATAATGCCTATTATTAGCTTGCACCTGCTGTTCCTACCGTATTTGCAGCTAGTAATAGATAGTGGCCAAACCCTTTAAAGTCTACAATGAAATCTGCATTTTTTGTTTGTGAATTTTTTTTGCTGGTGTTATTATGAGACCCTTCCCTTTAGGAGTGATAACCACCAGACAAAACATGTTTATTGTCTTCTCAACATTTGATGTAAATGTATATCATAATGGCTGAAAGGGTGTATTAAGTGCTCTCAGAAGCTAAACCTTTTCCTTAATCAGTGAGTGCCAGCTCTTTTATACCACTAATACCCACACACAGTGACCAAGATCAGAAATAACTGTTATCCCAATCATTTAACCCCTCAAATGAGTTAAGCAGTTAGACAAAGTAAGGGTCCTTGTGAAAAATCCACCAGTTGTCATTGTAAATCCTATGTGGCAGGCTTTAAAGTTAATCTATCACCAAAAATGTAATGCAATCTGCAAGCAGCAGCAGAAAAAGATGAGCAACTATATATACAGTGCCTTAAAAAAGTATTCATATTCCTTGAAGTTTTCCACATTTTTTCACATTGCACCCACAAAACTATATGTATTTTATTTGAATTTTATGTTACAGAACAACAAAAAAATAGTTAATATGTGTGAAGTGAAAAGAGAATTATACATAGTTTAAAAATTTTTATAAATAAAGATGCACATTTGTATTCCGCCCCTGTACTCTGATAACCCTAAATATAATCCAGTGTGACAAATTGTCTTAGTAGTAACCTAATTAGTAAAAAGAGTTCACATGTGTTTAATATATTCTCAGCATAACTACAACTGTTCTGTGAAGGCCTCAAAGGTTTGCTAGGCTACTTTCACATATGCGTTTTGGTTTCAGGTTTTGAGATCTGGCAGAGGACCTCAAAACCTGACCAAAATGGTTCCATTTTGATTACATATCAGTATGCCAAATCTTAAAAATGGAATGTTAAAACACATATGTGAAAGTAGCCTTAGAGAACATTAGTGATCCAATAGCATCAGGAAAACCAAGAAACACATCGGACAGGTCGGGGATAAATTTCTATAAAAGTGTAAAGTAGGGTTAGGTTATAAAAAAAATATCCCAAGTTCTGAACATGTCACTGAGTACTATTCAATCTATCATCCAAAAATAGAAGGATTAGGACACAACTGCCAACCTACTAAGACATGGCTGTCAACCTAAACTGACAGTCCAGGCAAGAAGAGCACTAGTTAGAGAAGCAGCCATGAGGCCCATAGTCACTTCCCAGCTCAGGTGGGACAATCTGCCCACAGGATGACTATTAGTCATGTACTACACAAATCTGGCATTTATGGAAGGATGTAAAGAATGAAGTCATTTTTTAAAGCAAGCCATAAGAAGTCCCATTTGCAGTTTGCCACAAGTCATGTAGGGGACACCGCAAACAAGTGGAAGAAGGTGCTCTGGTCAGATGAGCCCAAAGTTTCACTTTTTGGCCTAAATGCAAAACTCTGAGGGGGGAGATTTATCAAACGGGTGTGAACAAAAACTGTCTTAGTTTCCCCTAGCAATCAATATGATTTGATCTTCTATTTTCCAAAAGAGTTCTAAAAAATTAAAGGTAGAATCTGATTGGCTACTGTGGGCAACTAAACCAGTCTTCCTTTATACCCGGTTTGATAAATCTCCCCCTATGTAACAGAAAACTAGCAGTACACATCACCCTAAACACACCATCCCCACCGTGAAACATGGTGGTGGCAGCACCATGCTGTGGGGATGCTTTTCTTCAACAGGGAAGATGGTTAGAGCTGATAGGAAGATGGATGGAGCTAAAGGGAAATCCTGGAGGAAAACCTGATAGAGGCTGCAAAAGACTTGAGACTGGGGCGGAGGTACAATGTAATTGTGTAGATCAAAACTTATTCATGTGTTAGAATGGCCCAGTCAAAGTCTAGACCTAAATTACATTGCGAATCTGTGGCAAGACTTAAAAATTGCTGTTCATAGACTATCTCCATTAATCTCTGAGCTTGAGCAATTTTGCAATGAAGAATGGGCAAAAATGTCAGCCTTTGGATGTGCAAAGCTGGTATAGACACACCTAAAAGCCTTGCAGCTGTAATTACAGCTAAAGTTGGTCCTACAAAGTATTGACTCAGGAGGGCTGAATACAAATGTAAGCCACACTTACCAGATTTTTATTTTTTAAAAAGTTTAAAAACCATGTATCATTTTATTTACAGTACACTTCACAATTACTTGCTACTTTGTGTTTGTCTATCACATAAAATCCGAATATAATATGTTTACGCTTGTGGGTGAAACATTAAAAAATGTGGAAACGGTCAAGGTGTAATACTTTTTTCATGGCGATAGATAGATAGTTTAAGTTGGCACCGTTTATTTGTTCTGTCATTATAACCTTTCCCTGTGTATTGCTAACATACACTACTCAAAAAGCTAGGGATATTTGACTTGTTGGGTAACTCGAGTTACGAGTAACAAGCTGGTTGCTTCCCATAGTGATGCATTCACATGGGTTTATGGCCATCATATTGCAGGTCCCCTCCATTGTTGTGAGCAGTAGTTTTCTGTATTTGGTCACAATGAACATCGGCTATAGTGTTATAGCTATTTGTACCTCAACATTTTTGTTGCGGTTAGCATAATCTATGATGCGGTTTGTATTTAGTCATAGCAAACATCGCTAATAGTGTTATAGTTATTCATTTCTCACTTGTGATAAGTAGTATATGCTAAATTACAGTATATATTATTCTAAATGCTATACTGTAGTCTTTCATTGAACATCATCATTATTCATTATTATAGTTAATCTTCACTGTTACCTGTGTCATTATTGCCATAGGCATTATTATTTTTATACAGTGTAACATTGCTGGCTCATTTCTTACTGAGCAGGTATACTGTAAGATTCTGTTGGAGAAAACAAAACTCTCATTGTTGCCCTGATCCATTCTTTCCTTGATTTCTTTAACTCATTATTGATTGGTTTTCCCCTCACTACACCCTGTGCCAGTCATTGCACTGCTTGCCCACACAGTAAACTTCTGATTTTAACTCATAAGACTCCTGTGCCAACCAGGGGAGCAGGGCAGGCAGAAGCACAGATCTCCCACAGCCCATCTCTCCTTTTTGTAATAGAAGACCATCATTTCAGAGTGCTGCTAAGGGACATTTCAGCCCCAGTTTTCTACTAAAAATAAACGTTTTGACTAAAAAACATATATTACAAAAATGTTCCCTATCACTTTCCCTACACATTAGAAAAAAAAAAAAAAACTTAAATGGCAGTTACACTTTAATTAATTATCACCCATCCAATGGGTAGGAGAGAACTTGAAGTTACCAGAATAGCCCTTCATGCTTCTACCTCTTTTACAGTATACAAAATTGTATTGTGACACATTCACAGTTAGAGCTAATGTTTGTCTCATAAGATCCAGCAATTGTATTAAAATTACACTTCTCATTGAGTGATATTTTTAGATTTTGTGACACATATGACAAGTCCATTAGGACCAGTTTGACATTCATTCTGATTACTTTTAAACTCATTGACTTATAATGGATCCAGTAGGTTTATGCTATTCAGCGGCTCAGTAAAGAGGTATGTTTTTGCTGTGGGGTTACTGCATTTCTTTACCAAGATTTATGATGATTTTTAAATTAAAATATTTTAATATTGAAGTATTTTATTACTACAGTATATTGAGGGAAAAAAATACAAACATTAGAACACAATCTGGATGAAGAATTTAACAAGTGAACTATCTCCTTTAGTATGAAGAAATTATGGACCACAATAAAATCCAGAATGATAATACTTGAGCTATACTAGAGATGAGTGAACCTTTTGAGACTTGATTACTTTTAGGTTTTCCAATTTATTCAAAAAGTTTATTTCAGACCCAAATCGATTCTACCCGAACCAAAGGTGTTCCAATTGCCCTGAAAATTGGTACATGTATATAACACTGTCTAGTCTCCTAGAATTTTTGGGACATGATGTTATCGCTATTCATAATTTTTTATAAATTTTAGCATTTTCTCTCCTTCCTTCCTCCCCCCCTAAACTCTTGAATGCATTAACAGCAATAGTGAATAATGTCAGAATGACGCTGACTTGCATAGCTATGGTTAAACGCATGTTTAATGGCATTAACAAACAACATTTTTAAATACACAGACCATTGCATGTATTATGCTTTTTCACATTCCAAAGCTTTCAAAACATTTCCCTTATTGGGGGCAGTTAGTGTTTAAACACACATTGGCCCCTTTCACATGAGCGAGTTTTCCGTGCGGGTGCAATGCGTGACGTGAACGCATAGCACCTGCACTGAATCCTGAACCATTCATTTCAATGGGTCTATGTACGAGTGTTTTTTTTTTCACGCATCAGTTCTGCTTTGCCTGAAAAAAGCAGCATGTTCTATATTTTGCATTTTTCATGCAGCCATGGCCCCATAGAAGTGAATGGGGCTTCAGTGAAAAATGCATTGCATCTGGAAGCAAGTGCAGGTGTGATGCTTTTTTTATCACGCGTGTGAAAAATGCATCAAAACACATTGCACTCGCACAGAAAAAACTGAACAACTGAACGCAATCCCAGACAAAACTGAATGAATTTGTTTGCAAAATGATGCGAGTTTCACTGAATGCACCCTGAACGCATCCAGACCTTCACGCTCGTGTGAAAGGGGCCATAGTGTTATTGAAATGCAGACAGTTTTGTCTCTGCAAGTCAAAAAGAGCATTCCTTGTGATAAGGATGGTTGGAATGTGAAGACAGTCTCCTGGACATTGCCAGCGCTTTCCACAAGGCAGTGTAAAAAGCATTGCACGACTAAGTTAATGAAGTGTACTATGCAGGAACCATGAGTCATTTCCCCCAGGTTCAGGGCATACACTATGTTGTGCCCGTTTTCACTGACCACATTGCCCAGTAGGAGTTGGTGGGTAGACAGCCATCATGTTTGCTGCTTCATGCACTGTAGAAAGTGATGGGCTGTGTTGCTACCCCCGACCAGGTGAATCAGCTCCAAGCTTGCATGGCAATGCTTAACTTGACAAATATGATAGGAGGGAGAAAGCATGGGAGCAACGATCTGCCCTGCTGCTGTTACGTACAGGAGTATTTCCATGGAGGAGTTGGAGGAGATAGATAAATGCCTGGTGTGGGAAGAGGCTCACAAAAATGTGAAGGTGTCAAAAGGACCGAGCCTTGTGGGCTTTGAAAAATATACTGTCCCTGCCCATAACAGCTGCTTCAGGTGTCAACCATGGCATGCAACGCACCTTGCTGCAGAGTAGCCCAGGCTCTCTGTCATGTGGCAAGTACAAGACAGGGATGGCTTTTTGGGAGAAATAATACGAGCTACGTGTTTCTCAGGGAATCTGAGCACACTAAATTTTTCAGAGAATCTGAGGGAGCCATCAGCTCCTTGAAGGCAGCAGGCTCTACTAATTGTAACAGTACCTTCAGCAACTTGGCCAAGTGGGAATTAAGCTTGTGCACCATTGGTTTGCTTGGCGTGTAATATTGTTTCCTGGCCACACATTTTGTTATCAATGGCTGATGATGGTGAAGAGGAGGAGGAGTCTGAGCGGCGAAGCAGTAACTGATGATGGCAATGACATTGTGCATGCCGATGTGTCCTAACTGCTGCAAATGAGGTGGAATTATTGCTGCGCTAGCTGACAACCATCTCTTTTTTCCCACTAGATCAGGTCATGCTGCTTCATTTGGTTCAGTAGGGCTGTGGTGCCTATGTTTGTGTTTGACTGCCCATGGCTTATTTTACTCTTGCAGATCTTGCACAGGATAATACTATTGTTTTTCAGCAGCGTGGAGAAAAGCCAGAAGGGAGATATTTGCGCAGACCTAGCGGGTGCCAAGCTTGGCTTAGCTGTGGCATGTTTTGGGCCTGCTGAACTCACAGTATCAGTGTAATCATCAGTTCAAACCCTGGCAGTTCTTTGGGATATTCTAGCAATACATTGTCTCTTCTCTTTATTGCTTCCACTGCCACCACTCTCCTCATCAGATGTTGTTTCCTCATTAGCACCCTGATCTGGCTTCCAGGTCGTGTCCAACATACAAGCATCACTGTAGTCCTTACCCTTCCTGACAATTTTAAAAGACTATGATAATCCTTGGCCCCCATCCTGATTCCCTGCTTTTTAATTTCATCAACAGCCACTGTGTCTAACAATACTCTCACCATTAATACCGTGTCACTATTACCACTACCAATATCAGTATGCATGGGGTTCTCTGACTCCTCCTGAACCCCCTTCTCAGGGCAATACCAATGCTGACTGCTCTCACACAAGTCATCAATAGGGAGACTTTATTGAATATCTGCCGAAGTGTGTAGTGGGGTTTTATTGCCCCTTCTTAGGAAAAAAGAAGATGCCCCACTGGGAGGAGGCAGTAAAGACAAAGAGGACACCACTGTCAGGCTTCTCTGGGGTTGCAAGGAGGAGGAGCAGGAGGAATGCTCTGACTCATGACTCCAAGGTACAGTCAGATTCAGAAGTCACCTCCACATCATCCTGCTGTGACTGAGAGGAGTGAGCCATGAAATCCACAATCTCATCTGCTTTCTCCTGAAATTTGCAACCAACCTGGTTGACTTATCCTTAATCTGTACTACCTATTTGTTATTTGGATTCAGGAATATTTAACATGTCAAGGACTCTGGAATTCAAACCTTTTGTAATCCATAAATCTCTAGCTGTATTATATTTTTGATGTAGCAGGAATTAATTTGTCAATGCAGCCCAAAACTATTTCTCATTTAGCACAATTCATCATACCTTTGGTTTTCCATAAACCATAAAATGCAATGAGTTATTGTGATGTAGAAAGGCTAAATTATTTTGAAGACTGAACTCAGCTCTGTTACTGTACAGTACGTCTATTCCGATTGTTTTTGCAATTACTGACATTACAATTTAAAATGTGGTTTTATTATTGCTTGAAATTCTTATTGAGTTGAATGGTGTTGAATGCATTCCGTTCTATGCCAGCTACAATAATTGCTAAATGCACAATGTACTACCAGAGAGTATCACTGATCATCACTGCTCTTGACATATGGCTGTTTATGATATTTTTTTGCATTTGGAAGGCTGTCATGTTTAAATATGCTAAATCATGTGGATTGTATTGATGCATTGGTACATGAGTGTCAAGTGGGCTCATTATTCTGTAATCTTTGTTTGAAGTTGCGAGGCTGGTTATGATTATTAATAGATTAGGATTTTAAAGGCTTTTATATACGTCTTTTCTGGTTTAGAAGATGTTAAGGACAAAAAAAGGAAATGCTTCTGAACCCCTGTTCAGATACAATAAAAAGAATGAAAGTCCTAGAAGTAATGTAACTACGAACATTGCTAAATTACCAAGGAAACTTGGAAATTTAGCAAATTTTTGAACACACTATGACAGCCTAGGTGTGATGAGAAACTTTCAAGCCATAATGGTTTTGAATAGAGATGGATGATTAGATTATAAACTAACCAAATTAATTAGTAATTTCCCAAAATTTCTATTTTCAAATGAGACTAAGGTTTTGATGATTCAATTTAGGGCAAAATGGCACCTGCCATTTTAATTTATCAAAATGGCACACAAAACAAGGCAAGGAATATAAAAATTGAGGATCACACAATCCCAAGCAGGGCCCTGGCCAGTGGGTTTGTCCATAATGCATTGCAGTCAGCATCATAGCCAATCAAGAGGGACTGTATAGATATATCAAAAGCACTATGTAAGGTCCCAAGTAGAGACGCCATTCTGAGCTATGACAATGATGTGATAGGAAGTGTCTGTCATACACACAGCAATTTTAGGGTCTTTGAGGGATTGGAAAGCACAGTGATTATTAAATCAGATATTGGTACTTTTGGTACTGTAGGCAGGTGCCTTTCTGCTATAGCTCTATAGCTCTCTTCAGGTAGCTATCACAGCTTCTAACAGTAGATATAAACAGTAACAGTTACCCCTTAATGCATAATAGCATACATGTTATATGGAGCAGGCTGCTGCTGTGAGCCTGCTCCATACGAGGTGGGTGATGACTGTATCATATAGTAGATGCCCAGCTACAATAATGAGGAACAGCGATCATGCCAAACCCTGTTATTTAACACCTCCGATGCTGTGATCAACACCAATAGCTGCATCTGTAAGGTAAGGCAGAGGGATGTGGCTGTCTTGCCAGGCTTTAAATGGTTAACATGGCAGCCTGGACGCTTCTGAAGCTTACCAAGCCTGCCATGGTAAGCTCTCTCATAAGCTGTGCACGATGCACAGCTCAGCAGGGAGTGTGTCAGATTCCTATTCCCCCTACTAAATCTATATTAGGATAAATAGGACAAGGGTAGAGATGAGTGAACTTCAAAAATTAGTTCGGCGTTCGGGTTGGTGTAATCGCCACATCCCGTTATGGATTCCACTACTGCGGACTATCCCGGCATATGGAATCCATAAGGGGCGGCTTCCACGAACCTGAACTTTGGAAAAGCCGAAGGACCTGGGGTGACGTCACCGTCATGTGATCAGTGCAGGGGGCGTGGCTCAGCACGGGATCAAATCCAGTCAGATGTTAATGAATGGAAGCAGCAGGGGTCAGCAGCAGGGGTCAGCAGCACCCAGGTTTACACTAAGAGGCAGGAGGGCTATGTGTACGTTGATTTGAATGAGAGGTGTGAGCAGCAGATACAGATCAGCTGATATACCTCCTGTACCTCCTGTAACATGCGCATAACTGACCTGAATGATTGGTGTGAATAAAAGGGAAAAAAGAGAGAACCCAGATATCTGTTTACCTTCCATTAGTTGCGCGCCATTAACCTGCATCAGAGCTGTGAGCAGCAGGCACAGACTGCACTCGCATACCCACTCACTTCCTCACCTCTAGTTAGGGATGGTTGAGCTTTAGCTGAGGTGGTCAGAAGGAAAGGAGCGACATATGAATTTTGGAGGCAGATTTAGCAAAAATGTTTTTTTGGCACCATTTTGTATTTGAAGAGACCCTGACGTATCCCCACAGTGGAAACCCTCAAAAAGTCACCCCATTTTAGAAACTACATCTTTCAAAGAATATATTATGGGGGTACTGAGCACTTTGACTCCCTAAGCGTTTTGCGGAATTTGAAAACACTGTGAAAATGAAAAGTTTAATTTCTTCCAATAAAATGTTGCTTTAGCCCCAAATTTTTCATTTTCATAAGGGGTAACAGGGGAAAAGCACCCCATAATTTGTTACCCATTTTCTACTGAAAATGCCAACACCCCATATGTGGTGGTAAACTGCTGTGGGGGCACATGGCAGGACTCAGAACGGAAGGATCGTCATATGGCTTTTGCATCGCAGATTTTGATGAATTGGTTTCTGTGCGCCATTGGTTTTTATTTTTTGAGTGATTGTCTTATAAGGGGGCTCATTTTTTGCAGGATGATGTGACCTTTTCATTGGTACCATTTTACGGTACATAAACCTTTTTGATTGCTTGGTATTACATTTTTTTGTGAGGCAAGGTAAAAAAAGTCTGTTTTGGCGTAGTTTTTGAAAACATTTTTTACAGTATTCAAATGAGGGGGCATATAATGTGATATTTTTAAAGGGAAATTTGTTTTGGACGCAGAGATACCAAATAGGTCTACTATTTTTATTTTTGTTAAGTTTTACAGAGCAAATACATTTTTAAACTGAATGAAATCTTGTTTTTGAATTTTCTGACTGTCCTATTTTATTTTTATCTTTCTGGCGATTGTCTTAGGTAGGATCTTACTTTTTTGTGGGATGAGATGGCGGTTTGATTGGTACCATTTTGGGATACATAAGACTTTTTGATCACTTGTTTTGGCACATTTTTTAATTTATTTTTTTTACAGCATTCACCTGAGGGGGCATCTCATGTGATATTTTTAGAGAGCAGCATTCACCTGACAGGGTGGATCATGTAATATTTTTATAGAGCCGGTCGATACGGATGCGGCAATAGCTAATTTGAAAACTTTTCCTTTTTATCCTAATTTTTTACTATTTTTTTATTACTTAATTATGAGGGAAAAAACACTTTTTTTACTTGAAACTTATTTTTTTTTATTATGCAAAACTTTATTTTAACTTTTTTCTAAACATTTTTTCCCCACAACTTTTGGGGGTCTGATCCCCTGTACAATGCATTAAAATACTTCTGTATTGTAATGCATTGGCTGTAAGTGTATTACATACTGTAATACACTTACAGCCTTCCTACCTGTGAGATTCAGGGGGCTGGATCTCACAGGTTTACATGGAAGGCAGTCCCGATGACTGTGCAAGGCATCTGGCTGCATTCTCTGCCATTGGGTTCCCATCACAGCAGTGCGGGGACTCGATGGGGAAGGGGAGGGAGCCCCCTCCCTCCACACACCCTGCACATGCTGCAGTCAGCACTGACCACGGCATAGTGAGGGTTAGAGCCAAACAAGACTATAACTGGCAGTGGTGTATGGCCAAGAAGGGATTTAAATAGAGTCCTGTGTCAATGGATCAGAACCGGAAAGGGCCATTGACTCTGTGCTCCATTAGTCAGAACCACTAGTACACAGTAATATAGCAGCTGAGCTAATCGTTGCTAAACTCCCCCCGCACACAGCCACTGCAGGTAGAAACAGAGCATTGCATTCTGTTACTAAGGATGTGGTCGCGTCACCAGGGGACATGGCTCAGCAGCGCATCTCTCCCATAAAAATTGTTGTTGCAGGGCCCATGCTATAATAATAATAAAAAAATGACAAAAAATTGGTCTCTAATAATAATAATAAAACTTCAAAGTATAACTGTTTAAAATAGTTAATAACCATGCTGATCCAGGGTATTGAATGTTCTATATAGTAATATGGTTTGTAGGGATATGTTCATGTCTATAATAATTAAGTGCTATATAGGCACAGTTGAACTTCTTTTCCGAATAATCTGTGTGTATTTAATTCAACTACAATCCACTTACGTGTCACCACATTCACTTGCCAATTAATGTAGAGATAAAGTTTTAAATTGTGGATAATAAATAGTCTATGCCACCTTTCTGGTGGCTGTATAGGTGGAAGTGGCGGTGGAGGAGCAGGAGGTTGACAACACTTTAATTTTTTTTATTTGGGTAGACCACAAAACATTGTAAAATATATAAAATAAAACAAAGAGAAAGTGTGTATAACAATGGCTGTGTGAGGCCGGTATACATATCTATTCTACACATGGTACGGACAAGTCCAGTGGGATCCATCCTAGTTCATTTTACTGAGCGTGAGCTTTTCCACATTGAGTTGAAAGGAAGGAAATCCGGCACTCAAAATTGATGAAGTCGTAGGTTCCTTTATTTGGTCATGGGATATATCAGGTACAGAGGTACAGAATGATTCATAACCAGTGATGCCCATGTCAGTAGAGTTGAGCGAACACCTGGATGTTCGGGGCCGAGACGTTCGGCCGAACTTCCCAAAAATGTTCGGGTTCAGGATCCAAACTCGACCCGGACTTCACCCTGAAACCGAACCCCATTGAAGTTAATTGCGGACCCGAACTTTTGGGCACTAAAAAGGCTGTAAAATAGCCCAGGAAAAGGCTAGAGGGCTGCAAAAGGCAGCAACATGTAGGTAAATCCCCTGCAAACAAATGTAGATAGGGAAATTACTTAAAATAAAATAAAATAAAATAAATAAAAATTAACCAATATCAATTGGCAACTTGGAGGAGGAGGAGGTGGAATAGGAGGTTGGGGTGGCATCAGGTGGAAATGGTATGGGAGTTGATGTTCTCATCACAGCCCAAAAGGATTCATGTCTGCATGCAATGCCACAGGCCTCATTCACAGACTTAGGGCCATGACACCTAGACGGAGGAGAGGTTCATTCAACTTTGGGTTGCCCTGCAAAATAATGGTAAAATGAAAAAAAGAGGATTCAATAAAGAAGTGCCCTGGAGTACAAGAATATATGGTTAAGGGGAGGTAGTTATAAATGTCAACCACCAATGGAACAGGCCACTTTCATATATTTAGGCCCCAGCACCAAGACACAGGAGAGAGGTTGCATAGCAGAGAATCAGGCTTCATGTCACCCACCATTGGAACAGGACACTTTACGATATTTAGGCCACTGGCACCCAGACAGAGGAGAGGTTCATTCAACTTTGTGTTGCCCAGCAATATAATGGTAACATTAAAAAAAGAGGATTGAATGAAGAAGTGCCCTGGAGTCCAAGAATATATGGTTAAGGGGAGGAAGTTATAAATGTCTAATCTGCACAAGGGATGGACAGGTCCTGTGGGATCCATGCCTGGTTCATATTTATGAACGTCAGCTTGTCCACGTTCGCTGTAGACAGGCGGCTGCGTTTGTCAGTAATGACGCCACCTGCCGTGCTGAATACACGTTCAGACAAAACGCTGGCTGCCGGGTAGGCCAGCACCTCCAAGGCATAAAAGGCTAGCTCTGGCCACGTGGACAATTTGGAGACCCAGAAGATGAATGGGGCGGAACCATCAGTCAGCACGTGGAGGGGTGTGCACAGGTACTGTTCCACCATGTTAGTGAAATGCTGCCTCCTGCTAACACGTTCTGTATCAGGTGGTGGTGCAGTTAGCTGTGGCGTGGTGACAAAACTTTTCCACATCTCTGCCATGCTAACCCTGCCCTCAGAGGAGCTAGCCATGACACAGCTGCGTTGGCGACCTCTTGCTCCTCCTCTGCCTTCACCTTGTGCTTCCACTTGTTCCCCTGTGACATTTGGGAATGCTCTCAGTAGCGCGTCTACCAACGTGCGCTTGTACTCGCGCATCTTCCTATCACGCTCCAGTGCAGGAAGTAAGGTGGGCACATTGTCCTTGTACCGGGGATCCAGCTGGGTGACAACCCAGTAGTCTGCACACGTTAAAATGTGAGCAACTGCAGCATGTAGTCGCTCATGTGTGCCAGGCTGCCCAGAGGTAAGGACAAGCTGTGGGAGGCGTATCGTCATCGTCCTCCTTTTCCCTGCAGCCATGCACCAGTGATGGTGCCACCCCGCAGTGATCATGTTTCATACTCATCCTCCTCCACCTCCTCATCCTCGTCCTCCTCGTCCTCCAGTAGTGGGCCCTGGCTCTCTGAGCCACTTCTAAGAGACTGGCCTGAAAGTGCTAAAAATGACCCCTCTTCCTCCTCCTCCTCCTCCTGGGCCACCTCCTCTTCCATCATCGCACTAAGTGTCTTCTCAAGTAGACATAGAAGTGGTATTGTAACGCTGATAACGGCGTCATCGCCACTGGCCATGTTGGTGGAGGACTCGAAACAACGCAACAGGGCACACAGGTCTAGCATGGAGGCCCAGTCATTGGTGGTGAAGTGATGCTGTTCCGCAGTGCGACTGACGCATGCGTGCTGCAGCTGAAACTCCACTATGGCCTGCTGCTGCTCGCACAGTCTCTCCAGCATGTGCAAGGTGGAGTTCCACCTGGTGGGCACCTCGCATATGAGACGGTGAGCGGGAAGGCCGAAGTTACGCTGTAGCGCAGACAGGCGAGCAGCAGCAGGAAGTGAACGCCGGAAGCGTGCACAGACGGCCCACACTTTATGCAGCAGCTCTGAAATGTCTTGGTAGTTGTGAAGGAACTTCTGCACCACCAAATTCAGCACATGCACCAGGCAAGGGATGTGCGTCAAACCAGCTAGTCCCAGAGCTGCGACGAGATTTCGCCCATTATCGCACACCACCAGGCCGGGCTTGAGGCCCACCGGCATCAACCATTCGTCGGTCTGTTGTTCAATACCCCGCCACAACACCTGCGCGGTGTGGGGCCTGTCCCCCAAACATATGAGTTTCAGAACGGCCTGCTGACGTTTACCCCGGGCTGTGCTGAAGTTGGTGGTGAAGGTGTGTGGCTGACTGGATGAGCTGGTGGAAGCAGAGGAGGAGGAAGCCGAGTAGGAGGAGGAGGCTACAGGAGGCAAAGAATGATGCCCTGCGATCCTTGGCGGCGGAAGGACGTACGCCAAGGAACCCTCTGCCTTTGGCCCAGCCGCCACTACATTTACCCAGTGTGCAGTTAGGGAAAAATAGCGTCCCTGGCCATGCTTACTAGTCCACGTATCTGTGGTTAGGTGGACCTTGCCACAGATGGCATTGCGCAGTGCACACTTGATTTTATCGGATACTTAGTTGTGCAGGAAAGGCATGGCTCTCTTGGAGAAATAGTGGCGGCTGGGAACAACATACTGTGGGACAGCCATCGCCATCAGAAGTTTGAAGCTGTCTGTGTCCACCAGCCTTGATGACCGCATTTCAAAGGTCAGTAGTTTAGAATTGCTGGCATTCAGGCCCAGGGTGGGAATTTATGCTTTCTCTGCAAGGTTTGTGGGATGGAGAGCTGAACGCTGCTGTGTGACATGGTGGAGATGCTTAGTGACGGAGGTGGTTGTGTTGGTGGCACATCCTCTGTTTGGTGTGCGGCAGGTGCCAACATTCCTCCCGAGGTGGAGGAAAAGGCTGAGGCAGCAGCAGAAGAGGGAGCAGGGGGGGCCTGAGTGAGTTCCTTGTTTTTAAGGTGTTTACTCCACTGCAGTTCATGCTTTGCATGTAGATGCCTGGTCATGCAGGTTGTGCAAAGGTTCATTACGTTAATGCCTCGCTTCAGGCTCTGATGGCATAGCGTGAAAACCACTCGGGTCTTGTCGTCAGCACATTATTTAAAGAAGTGCCATGCCAGGCAACTCCTTGAAGCTGCCTTTGGGGTGCTTGGTCCCTGGTGGCGGTGTCCAGTAGCAGGCGAACTCTCTTGGCGGCTGCTGTTCTGCAATGCCCCATGCTCCTTCTTTTGCTACGCTGTTGGCTCGGTCTCACCACTGCCTCTTCCTCTGAACTATGAAAGTCAGTGGCACGACCTTCATTCCATGTGGGGTCTAGGACCTCATCGTCCCCTGCATCGTCTTCCACACAGTCTTCCTCCCTGACCTCCTGTTCGGTCTGCACACTGCAAAAAGACGCAGCAGTTGGCACCTGTGTTTCGTCATCATAAGAGACGTGCGGACTCCAATGAGGTGGTATTCCCATGTTCTCATCATCAGGAAACATAAGTGGTTGTGCATCAGTGCATTCTATGTCTTCCACCACTGGGTAAGGTCTAGGTGGATTCCCTTGGGAAACCCTGCCAGCAGAGTCTTCAAACAGCATAAGAGACTGATGTATAACTTGAGGCTCAGACAGTTTCCCTGATATGCATGGGGGTGATGTGACAGACTGATGGGCTTGGTTTTCAACTGCACCCGTGCGCTTTCTGCAGAAGACTGGGTGGGAGATAATGTTGTGAACTTGCTGGATCCACTGTCGGCCACCCAATTGACTAGCGCCTGTACTTGCTCAGGCCTTACCATCCTTAGAACGGCATTGGGCCCCACCAAATATCGCTGTAAATTCTGGCGGGTACTGGAACCTGAGGTCTCCCAGCACCAGAGGGTACACTCACAACACCACGACCATGTCCGCGTCCCTTACTAGATGTTTTCCTCATTGTTACAGTTCACCACAATAAGAAAAAAATTATTTGACCCAATGTATTGAATTCAAATTCAGGCCTTTTTTTACAGGCACCTAACACTATCTGGCTATCTATTTATGTACCGTATTTCACTAATCTAGGCACAGCAGTAACCACAGATTTAGGGGAATATCAATTGTAGGCCTAGAATTTAGGCCCTGGATAAAAGGTATCCTTTTACGGACAGATTTACACTTTGAGATGCACAGTACCGTGTGAAAAAATATATAGGATTATGCCTTCAGCACTTGTATTTTAACACTTTGTGTAATATACCCTTTAACGGAAAGAAATACACTAGGAGATGCAAAACAGTGAGTGCAAATGTAAAGGATTATGCTGTATTTTAACACTTACTGTAATATACCCTTTAATGGACAGAAATACACTTGGAGATGCACGCTGAGTGTAATATACAATTTAACGGACAGATTTCCACTTGGCCTGTAACAGCTGGAACACCAGATTTTGTGTATTGCTATTTTGGCAATTGAATTTCACCCCAGAAAATAATATATCATTTGACGGACACTATGAAACTTGGCCAGCCACAGCTGAAACCACTGATTTATGGTATTGCTATTTTGGCAATTGAATTTCACCCCAGAACAAAATATATCCTTTGCCGGACACTATTAAACTTGTCCAGCCACAGCTGGAACACCAGATTTGCGGTATTTCTATTTTTGCAACTGAAATTCACCACAGAAAATAATATATCCTTTGCCGGACACTATTAAACTTGGCCAGCCACTGCTGGGACACCAGATTTATGGTATTGCTATTTTGGCAATTAAATTTCACCCCAGAACAAAATATATCCTTTGCCGGACACTATTAAACTTGGCCAGTCACAGCTGAAACCACTGATTTATGGTATTGCTATTTTGACAATTGAATTTCACCCCGGAAAAAAATATATCCTTTGCCAGAGACTATTAAACTTGTCCAGTCACAGCTGGAACACCAGATTTACGGTATTTCTATTTCTGCAACTGAATTTCACCCCAGAAAATAATAAATCCTTTGCCGGACACTATTAAACTTGGCCAGCCACTGCTGGGACATCATATTTATGGTATTGCTATTTTGGCAATTGAATTTCACCCCAGAAAAAAATATTCTGATATTTTGGCAATTGAATTTCACCGCAGAACAAAATATATCCTTTGCCGGACAATATGAAACTTGGCCAGCCACAGCTGAAACCACTGAATTATGGTATTGCTATTTTGGCAATTGAATTTCACCCCAGAAAAAAATATATCCTTTGCCAGAGACTATTAAACTTGTCCAGTCACAGCTGGAACACCAGATTTACGGTATTTCTATTTTGGCAATTGAATTTCACCCCAGAAAAAAATATATCCTTTGCCAGACAGCAGACAGTATTACACTTGGCTAGCCACAGCTGGAACACCAGATTTAGGGGATTGCTATTTTGGCAATTGGATTTAACCCCTCAATAAAATATAAAAATCCTGGGGTGACAATAAGCACAGTCAAGCCCCTGATGTAGTATATAGCAAAATAAAAAACTAGGATTGATGGATTGATGGACTTGGTGGCAGCTTGTGCTGGTGCACCACAAGACACAAAATGGCCGCCGATCACCCCAGAAAAAAGTGACAGAAAAACGCTCTGTGCAGCCTAAAAACCAATAAGCAATTAACTAGTAGAAGTTGATTGATTTACAGCTGTAGATCGATCACTTCATTAGGTGTTTTTGCTGAGTTTTCCCTGCCTAATCTTGCCCTCACAGCAGCTGCGTCCTATCCCTACAAGCAGAGTGACATGCGGCGCTACGTGACTCCAGTTTAAATAGAGGCTGGGTCACATGGTGCACTTCGCCAATCACAGCCATTCCATTAGTAGGCATGGCTGTGATGGCTTCTTAGGGCAAGAAGTAAAGCGCTAGCTGATTGGCTGCTGTGCAGACTTTCAGAAAGCGGGAAGAAATCGCCAAACAACAAACCTGAACCCAAACTTTTTTGAAAATGTTCGGGTCCGGGTCCGTGTCCCGAACACCCCAAGAATTCGGTACCAACCCGAACTATACAGTTCGGGTTCGCTCATCCCTACTTGTCAGTCTACGCGTTTCAAACGACAACGTTCTTATTCATTCCTGTCATGAATAAGAACGTTTTCGTTTAGGGTGGTGCGGTGGGCAGTAGCAGGCGTACTGTCTAGTGGACGGCTGCCCTGCTTTTGCAACCTGTTCCTTCTTTTGCTGTGCTGGTGGCTCTGTGCGACCACCGCCTCTCCCTCCGAACTGCACAGGTCACTCACATGACCTTGGTTCCATTTGGGGCCTAGGACCCGGGCCCAGGTACTAATAACCCTAAAGTTCGGCACGAACCCGAACTTTACAGTTCGGGTTCGCTCAACCCTAGTCATAAGTCCTCTTTGCGCTGGACCCTATTATAGTCAATGCGGTCAACAGGCATTTTGGTAACAACTGATAATACTTAATCCAGAGAGCTCAGCCAGGCTGTTCTCTGCTGGAAAATCTGCTGGAACTCCTGCCAGCAGCATAAAAGAAGCCTAAAAAAACTATTTATCACAGTTGTTTACCTGACCTCACATGGTATTGGGCTTTTTCCAATAGTGATTTTATTTTTTTTTTTATGATTTTCTTGTCTTCAATCAAATTGCTGGAAATTGTCTTGGTCTTCCATTATTTCTAAAATAAAGGACATTCTTACATTGTACTCTCGTCTGGTGGATAATGTAAGCTACACCTTGGAATTTTCACAGTTTAGCAAGGTGCTCACCCACATTGACATGTGGGGCAGCTGTTAAGGTTTTGGACAGTACATGTCTTTCATTGCCCACTGGGTCTATGTTTTTTACTGCTGCAGCAATTCTGCATAACAGCAAGGCCACATTCTGATGACACCTCTATGTTTGTGCCATCCTCAATAGAAACAGGGCAGAGCATTGCTTCCACTCAACCTCCCTCATTTCATCCGCTTTCATATGTTTAAACTGTGCAATTCCTTGCTGGTTTACAACTGGGAGATAAATGCTACACAGTTGGTCAGTTGTTAATGTGCTTCTACCAGCAAATTTCCTGCTGAACGTCTCCCCAACAATTGCAATTGGTCAGTATCAATGGCAGGAACATTTTGGCTGTGCTGCATTTTGGGGGATATAACACCTGCTCCCTGCATAGTGCACATAATCAATTTAAAAAAAAAAAAAAAAATGAAAAAGGGGGGAAGGCACTCTAAAACTTAACCTTTAATATACAAAAAGGATAAAATAATAACCCCAAAATGACTATTGGCAGACGACCGGGTTACAGGTCAAGAGAAGCCATCGTGGCAGATGGGCAACTCTTGCCTGAAAGATATGTCGACTGGAAACCCAAAAATGGGCAAAAAATGACCAAGTGCAAGGGGATAAGGTCACCCAATGTTCCTTGAACGGGTGTCGGGCTGGTACAGTCTCCTGTGATGGGAGGAGAGGGACTGGCCCTAGATATCCCTACTTGGCCTGTATATCCCTATGCCTAAAACAGCGTCCAAACCCCGCAAGGGGCAGCGCTGTTACCGGAACCTTGTCCTGTTAAATACACCCTGGATGGCCCTCAATAATAAGGGGTCGGGAGACAATTAAAGGAACAAGGTGTGTTATACAATGTGTGGTCTCCACATGCTCCTCACAAAACTGTGTCCAATACGTAGTCCCTACGCGTTTCATCAAACGTAACTGGACAGGCCTCAGATTCATCAGGGGACGGGGCCCAAAGCATGGAAACCAAAGTTCCTAAGAGAACCTAGGAGAAAACACATAACCCAATGTCCGGATTTAGCATAATCAAAAATATTTATCCGGATCGCAACAAGTGGAGGAAGGTCAGTCACTTACTTTGAGCGTACATGAGCGGCGTATGGCCGAATCGGACGGGCTGGTTTTCACCCGTCAGGGATTGTTCTCCCCACGCTGCGCCGGTAGTCAGACATACTGTGCATTGGTCTGCATCTTTTAAAGCATGTGGACGCGGGCGTCCGTCGCGGCCGGGATGACGTCATACAGCGTGATGACGCCATCTCAGAGCCGCGCGCATGCGCACTATACTGCGTCGCTATCATACGGGGCCGGGCACTGTGTACGCCGGTAACCAAGCAACGAGGGCATACGTGATTGCGTGCCACTCGATGGTGTTGGCCCACCAGAGACCACAGTGCTATGATAGCATACTGCTATTGATACACCAGCGGTGAATAAATAATATGTGGGGAGGCAGGTGGGTGGTATACCCATACTCTGCTATTCTCCCAGGACAGGGGCTTGTGGCAGTGAACCCACCACAGGCTAGACAGGTATAAAACACAGGACACACAAAATGTATAGGGCAAAAGAGGCAGGTTCTGAAGGTACTAGGAAAGAAAGCATCCACGGATGTTTGTGGTTCCTCATTACACAGGGTGGCAAAACAACCAGCGTGTATAATGAGAAGAACATAGAAAGTAAATGTAATGTATATACATTTTGGGTGCTTTGTATGACAGACATCTGCGGATGTTCTCCCTCCCAGTACTGATCAACATCTGTATATACATTACATTTACTTTCTATGTTCTTCTCATTATACACGCTGGTTGTTTTGCCACCCTGTGTAATGAGGAACCACAAACATCCGTGGATGCTTTCTTTCCTAGTACCTTCAGAACCTGCCTTTATTGCCCTATACATTTTGTGTGTCCTGTGTTTTATACCTGTCTAGCCTGTGGTGGGTTCACTGCCACAAGCCCCTGTCCTGGGAGAATAGCAGAGTATGGGTATACCACCCACCTGCCTCCCCACATATTATTTATTCACCGCTGGTGTATCAATAGCAGTATGCTATCATAGCACTGTGGTCTCTGGTGGGCCAACACTATCGAGTGGCACGCAATCACGTATGCCCTCGTTGCTTGGTTACCGGCGTACACAGTGCCCGGCCCCGTATGATAGCGACGCAGTATAGTGCGCATGCGCGCGGCTCTGAGATGGCGTCATCACGCCGAATGACGTCATCCCGGCCGCGACGGACGCTCGCGTCCACATGCTTTAAAAGATGCAGACCAACACACAGTATGTCTGACTACCGGCGCAGCGTGGGGAGAACAATCCCTGACGGGTGAAAACCAGCCCGTCCGATTCGGCCATACGCCGCTCATGTACGCTCAAAGTAAGTGACTGACTTTCCTCCACTTGTTGCGATCCGGATAAATATTTTTGATTATGCTAAATCCGGACATTGGGTTATGTGTTTTCTCCTAGGTTCTCTTAGGAACTTTGGTTTCCATGCTTTGGGCCCCGTCCCCTGATGAGTCTGAGGCCTGTCCAGTTACGTTTGATGAAACGCGTAGGGACTACATATTGGACACAGTTTTGTGAGGAGCATGTGGAGACCACACATTGTATAACACACCTTGTTCCTTTATTTGTCTCCCGACCCCTTATCATTGAGGGCCATCCAGGGTGTATTTAACAGGACAAGGTTCCGGTAACAGCGCCGCCCCTTGCGGGGTTTGGACGCTGTTTTAGGCATAGGGATATACAGGCCAAGTAGGGGTATCTAGGGCCAGTCCTTCTCCTTCCATCACAGGAGACCGTACCAGCCCGACACCCGTTCAAGGAACATTGGGTGACCTTATCCCCTTGCACTTGGTCATTTTTGCCCATTTTTGGGTTTCCAAATCCATATCTTTCAGGCAAGAGTTGCCCATCTGCCACGATGGCTTCTCTTGACCTGTAACCCGGTCGTCTGCCAATAGTCATTTTGGGGTTATTATTTTATCCTTTTTGTATATTAAAGGTTAAGTTTTAGAGTGCCTTCCCCCCTTTTTCATTTTTTTGTTTACATTTTCAGGGAGCATCAAATTGGGCCATTATTTAGGTTCCAGTTGTCTATACTAGCTTTCATTTGTATACATAATCAATTTAGTGGTGGTGGTCCATGACATGGAGTTTTTCCGGTACAGCTAGGGAAAGAAGCTGATACTCATTATAACAGACATGCTGCTGATAATGATAGCGCTAATCAAGACCAACCATCTCAGTTGTGGGGTCGGACCTGAGAGAAATGAATACTTTGTTGCTTACATGCAAACAAGAGTATTGATAGCATAATGTAAAGTGATGACTACTGGATAGCCACACTGAATGTAATGGAATATTTTTTGCAAGATAAATATTAAATATTATGGCCCTTGCAATGTGGCTATGATAAAAAAAAAAAAAAAATGCTTGGCAATAGCCAAAGACAATTACCTTTCCCAACTGGTTCAGGACTAGAGGGACGGCCATACTGGACTTAGTATTACCAATAGACCTGATAGAACAACAGATGTGCAGGTTGGGGGACATCTAGGAAATAGTGATCATAAAGTAATAACCTTCCAATTATCCTTCAAACGAGAGTTTCTAAAGGGAGGAACAAAAATACCAAACTTCAAAAAAGCAAAATTTAGCCAACTAAGCGAGGCCATAGGCCTAACCAACTGGGACAAAGTCCTCAAAAATAAAAATACAACCACAAAATGAGAGATTTTTAAAAGCATTGTAATATCTAATTGTGAGAGGTACATTCCTTATGGGAATAAAAGGCTAAGGAACAATAAGAAACCAATGTGGATAAATAGATAGCAATAAATGACAAAAAGAAAGCATATAAATCACTAAAACAAGAGGGGAGCCAGGAAGCACTGATAAACTATAAGGAAAATATAGAATATGTAAAAAACTAATAAAAAATGCCAAACTAGAGACCGAGAGATTTATTGCCAAAGAGAGTAAAACTAACCATAAAATGTTCTACAATTATATAAATAGTAAAAAATATAAATCTGAAGGAGTCGGCCCTCTACATAGCAATGAGGGGGTTGTTGCACAGAGCGACGAGGATAAAGCAAAACTATTAAATATTTTTTTCTCCACTATATTCACTGAGGAAAATAAACTGTCAGATGAAATGCAGAATGTCAAAGTAAATTCCCCATTAAAATTGCCCTGTCTGACCCAGGAAGAAGTACAACAGCGACTTAAAAAGATTAAAATAGACAAATCGCCAGGACCGGATGGCATACACCCCCGTATCCTAAGGGAATTAAGTGATGTCATAGCCAGACCTTTATTTCTGATATTTACGGACTCTATACTGACAGGGAGTGTTCCACAGGATTGGCGCATAGCAAATTTGGTGGCAGTATTCAAAAAGGGTCCAAAAACTGAGCCTGGAAATTATAGGCTGGTAAGTTTAACATCTATTGTTGGTAAACTGTTTGAAGGGTTTCTAAGAGATGCTATTTTGGAGTATCTCAATGAAAATAAGCAAATAACGCCATATCAGCATGGCTTCATGAGGGATCGGTCATGCCAAAGAAATTTTATCAGCTTCTATGAGGAGGTAAGTTCTAGACTTGACAGCGGCGAATCAATGGATGTCGTATATCTGGACTTCTCCAAAGCATTTGACACTGTACCTCATAAAAGGTATATAAAATAAGGATGCTTGGACTGGGAGCAAATGTCTGTATGTGGGTAAGTAACTGGCTGAGTGACAGAAAACAGAGGGTGGTTATTAACAGTACACATTAGATTGGGTCACTGTCACTAGTGGGGTACCTCAGGGGTCAGTATTGGGCCCTATTCTCTTCAATATATTTATTAATGATCTTGTAGAAGGCTTGCACAGTAAAATATCTATTTTTGCACATGACACTAAACTGTGTAAAGTAATTAACACTGAAGAGGACAGTTTTCTGCTACAGAGGGATCTGGATAGATTGGAGGCTTGGGCAGAAAAATGGCAGAAGAGGTTTAACACTGACAAATGTAAAGTTATGCACATGGGAAGGAATAATGCAAGTCACCCGTACATATTAAATGGTAAAACACTCAGTAACACTGACATGGAAAAGGATCTAGGAATTTTAATAAACAGCAAATTAAGCTGCAAAAAACAGTGTCAGGCAGCAACTGCCAAGGCCAATAAGATAATGGGTTGCATCAAAAGGGGCATAGATGCCCGTGATGAGAACATAGTCCTACCACTTTACAAATCACTAGTCAGACCACACATGGAGTACTGTGTACAGTTCTGGGCTCCTGTGAACAAGGCAGACATAGCAGAGCTGGAGAGGGTTCAGAGGAGGGCAACTAAAGTAATAACTGGAATGGAGCAACTACAGTACCCTGAAAGGTTATCAAAATTAGGGTTATTCACTTTAGAAAAAAGACGACTGAGGGGAGATCTAATAACTATGTATAAATATATCAGAGGACAGTACAGAGATCTTTTCCATCAACTATTTATCCCCAGGACTGTGACTGTAACGAGGGGACATCCTCTGCATCTGGAGGAAATAGGGTTTGTACACAAACATAGAAAAGGATTCTTCACTGTAAGAGCAGTGAGACTATGGAACTCTCTGCCTGAGGAGGTGGTGATGGTGAGTACAATAAAGGAATTCAAGAGGGGACTGGATGTATTTCTGGAGTGTAATAATATTACAGGCTATAGCTACTAGAGATGGGTCGTTGATCCAGGGAGTACTTCTGATTGCCTGAATGGAGTCGGGAAGAAATTTTCTTCACCCTTAAGTGGGGAAAATTGGCTTCTGCCTCACAGGTTTTTTTTGCCTTCCTCTGAATCAACTTGTAGGAAACAGGCCGAACTGGATGGACAAATGTCTTTTTTCGGTCTTATATACTATGTTACTATGTTACTATGTCTTTACAGCCTAAAATGGGCTAGTCCTTTTCCTGAAGGTCCTAGTCTTTTGCCTGTACACAAACTCTATAAAAATCTATAAAGAAATAATTCATGTTCATGTGCATCCTATGTGAAAGCAGTTAAAGGAAATTCTTAGTGAGAGTTCGGGAGAAAAAAGTTGTCTATTCCAATGTACAATAGGTATTATTTCCAAAAAATGAGGGACATCTCACTTATATGTGTAGGACATCCTGCGACCATGTGTGTTTTCTTTCATGGCAGAGTTTCCAAACTGGCATTTTTCTGTAGTATTACACTCATCCATACACAGCAAGGGTTTCCCAGGAATCTCTCCACCAGATTGCAACAGTTACTTGTCCTGTAACTAGATTTTTCACCGGTCAACTATTTATTGGACTAGCTGGGATGTCAGCTACAACATGTGTGTGCAAATGTGTTGCAAGATACCACATGAAACCTGTATGCCTCGGTTCTCAACTGTATCTCATTTGTTATCCAGGTTATAGAGCCTCCATTCAATTGTACACTTTTCCCAAATAAACATCCTTTTTCTCTATTGTAATCACTTACATATATCATCATTCCATTCACACATACCGTATAATGTTTTAACTGAATAAATTCTAATAACGCCTTCATGGTGTGTGTGTTTTCTCAGTGAATGTACATTAACCTTGGCTTTTGCTTTCCTCAAAGTTAACGTTTTCCTTGGTGCATTCACAGCTGGTTCCATAGTTGCCATAGTTGCCACTTTGGACCATGTGGAAACAAATGATGAATTTTTAATTTTGTGTACTGTAGGAGAAGAAAGTTAACATTTGGAACAACCCTTTCCACTGTGTACCTTAGTTTAATGTAATGTTAAATTGACAAAGGAGTTTGAATGTGTATTGGTGATCTATGGCATTGGACCAAATGGGCTATCATTCTCTCTCCAAGCACATTAATGAACCTTGGGCAATATTAATCCTGCAGTTCTTTAGACCACATTTACTTATTTATACCACTTTTGATAGCTACTAACCCTTGCATAATGGGTACACCCCATATCTGTAACAGTGGCTGCTGTGCGACGCTGTTCTCGTGCTTACCACCGCAGTCCTGGGTGCCGTGTTCTGTGGTGATCTGCTGCCTGTGCTTCCTCATTCCCCGCTGCAGTCCTGGGCCCTGTCCTTGTAGGTACTGTTTGTTCTGTGATCCACTGCACAGTTCCCTTTCAGCCCTGGCCACAGCATGCTTGCTGCTTCTTTCCTGCAGCACTTCCTTAAGGGCCGGCGCTCGTCACTTCCTATGCTTTATGGGTTAGATCATGTGACCTCTCTGACCAATCCTAGCCCTTCTGCATATAGATAAGTGACTCAGCCTCTTCCCAGATGCCTGAGTGTCAAGGTCCTTGTGTCCTGCAAAGGTTTACTGATTTCTCTGCTTGTGTTCCTGTGTACCTGACCCGTGCTTGTGTTTCTGGACTCCGCTACCTGTTTGATACCTGCCTGCTTGCCTTGATTCTCCTGTAACCAACCTGGACTGTCTGACCTGTATCTGTGCCACCTGTACTGACCTATTGCTTGTTTTACTTCGCCTCTGCCTTATCCTTCGGTCCTGCATTGTTGCTCCTGGTTACGACTTGGCCTGCTGACTTCATCTGTACCTCTGGTACCTTGCTCAGGTATCGCCTGGTCTACCTGGACCAGCTACCTCGAGTGCCAATCCTCCTCATGAGGTAGCGACCAGGTGTTCCTCTCGGGAAAGCCTATCCCCACCATCAGTGGTACTGTGAATAACGAGGGGTTCACTTAGACAACAACCTTAGAGGAGGCAGGACACGTGGCACAGTGGGTTCACACCCGCTGGTTCGTAACAATATCCTATTTTGCAGATGCTTTAACTTAACCACCTAGCCATCAAAATTTGGCTTTTGTAAGAGTGGCACTGTCAGCTTCTAAAACTGACTGATTACTTGCTGCCTTACATATCCCACTCTTTAACAAATGCCATTGTAATGAGATATTCAATTTCACTGTGCTTATTAGTGGCTTACATCAGGAGACTATGGTGGCCAAGACATCTCACAGTTTTATGTGAAGCCACTCCTTCTGAGGCAAGAAATGTCTTTGGGGTCATTGTCTTGTTAAAAAAAATATATATACATTTGCATATATCCATTGATCACTATAGTTTAATACTTTGCCTAGTGCTAATGTCTCCTTTACTATGTATATACAAATAACACTTGAAATTATTTTCAGAGATACACAAGACTTTTTCTCGCCATTTAGAGAGAAATGAAATGAACAGAGTTTTGTGAATTCATATTGTAACATAAGGAATCTTATCTAGAAAAAGGATGGTGGAAATCTCAAAATAATATTATGTGAGATACAATAAATAATATATTGTGCTGTAAGAAGGGTTATAAAGAATCAAAGATAAGGAAACTTTCCACTGAGGAAACAGGACAATGAAACTATTACATTGTTGATTGTTTGCATTTTTAAAATATATGTTTTTAAAATGCATTGTTATGGAGGAATATGAATGAATAAGTTAAGTTATATTCACGAGAATATACAAAATTCTATGATTTTGTCAATCGATCAAGGTCATGTTTGCTGGCACCCAATTAGTATGGGCATGGCATTGATTCCACTAGGTGATTAAATCATTCTGCAGAAATATTGGCCCATATAGAAAGGAAAGCTTCTTATAGTTTCCATAAACTATGTACGGACATGCTCTGAAATTTCAATCGTACCTCATCCATGAGGTTACGTATGTATTGTATTAGGATCTGGGAAATGTGTAGGCCAGGGGTACAAGGAAATCTTGCTGCCATGTTCCTGGAACCAATACATGACTATACAACCTATCACGGACGTGCACACGACAAGTGGCAGGAGATCGGTGAGACTGGCAACACTTGGTTTGATCTGACATGTTTTCTGTTTGGATCAAATTACATCTCTGTTGTTTCTGGTGCTTGCCACACCTTCTTTCCCCAGATGTGTCTAATATGGTAATTTAACCTTCTCTATTTATTGTTGTTTTTCCCACTATGCTATGCAGTTTATAGCTTCAGTTTGAGTTGTGGATAGCTGGGGTGTGGAGCTCGGCTCAGTTCCTGGTGCTGCCATAGCCACTTAAAGTTAAATGTTTTCTTTCCCTTTTGCATTTTGTTTGGGTTATTTTGTGTGTTGCATTTCCCTGTCATTTGTATTAAGGCCTGAGGAAAACTCCTGTTCGTCCTTCCTTTTGGAGGAACAGTTTGTCTCAGTCCTGACATTAATACCAGGGTCCTATAGGGTGAGTTAGGAGATTAGGTATTCCTGTGTATGATCTCACCTACCTCTGGGGTCTGTTCATACTGGAAGTTAGTCAGGATTTTGACTAGGGTTTTACTAGGAGGTTTCCATCTCCTTTCCCTAGTTTCCAGGCCATATTTCCTCACCCCATTCCCTCCTATGTTGGTGTGGTGTTTCCTTCCCACACCCGAACATGACATTATTAACCACCAAAACCATAATTTTTTTGCTTGTTTCAGTACAACCATGGATCCTATTGCTGCACTGGCCGTACAGCTGCAGGGGCTGTCTTTGAAGGTAGCTGACCTCCGCATGACTGTCTTGCAGATCCAGAGACCACATGCTGCTTGTCCTAGTGGTGGTTACCAGGCCAGTCTCACACATAAAGTTGCACTCCCGGACAGATTCTCTGGGGGAAGTGATAACTTAATTTTGTTTAGGGAGGCGTGCAAATTGTATTTTAGGTTACGTCCACACTCATCTGGGGATAAAATTCAGAGAGTTGGTGTGGTTATGTCATTGCTTAAAGGGGATGCTCAGTCATGGGCTTTCTCTCTGCCGACCGGATAGCAGTCTCTCTGGTCGGTGGATGAATTTTTCAAAGCTCTGTGTCTTATCTATGATGACTCAGATCTCACCTCCCTGGCCAAGACCAAGCTATATGGCCTTCATCAGGGAGAGCGTTCTGATGAGATCTATTGCTCAGAGTTTAGGAGGTGGGCTACGGATACTGAGTAGAACGATCCGGTTTACTGTAGTTAGTTCTGTCAGGGATTATCAGAGAGGCTGAAGGACGCTTTGGCCTTTAATCAGAATCCTGAGTCTCTGGAAGCCGCTATGTCTCTTGCAGTATGCATTGATAGACGCCTGAGAGAGAGATCTAGGGCCCCCCACTCTCAGGACGTACCATCACATAACATATTGTCTTCCGATGTCACTTTGGGTAAAGATACTCCTGGGTTTATGTCTGGGGACAAACCCATGGAATTAGGGGGAGCTACTCTTGGATCTGCTTTTAAATGTATTAGTCGTAGTAAGGGAGTGTGTTTTTTTCTGAGAACAAAAGGACATATTATCTATGTATGTGCATGCATTCAGCACTACAGTTGAGCGAACAAATAGATGTTCAGGTTCGAGAAGTTTGGCCGAACTTCCTGAACTTTCTGCGATGCAAAACAATGTGTGCAAATGTAGAGGATTATGCTGTATTTTAACACTTACTGTAATACACCCTTTAACGGAAAGAAATACACTTGGAGATGCATGGTAGCATGTGAAGTTATTGAGGATGACCCTATAAGCACATGTATTTACACCTTGAGTGTAATATACCCTTTTACGGACAAAAATACACTATGAGATGCACAATAGTGAGTGCAAATTTAAAGGATTATGCTTTCAGCAATTGTAATTTAACACTTTGTGTAATATACCCTTTTACGGAAAGAAATACACTTGGAGATGCACGCTGAGTGTAATATACCCTTTTACGGACAGATTTACACTTGGCCTGCAACAGCTGGAACACCAGATTTTGGGTATTGCTATTATGGCAATTGAATTTCACCCCACAACAAAATATATCCTTTGACGGATATTACTAAACTACTTGTCCAGCCACAGCTAGAACACCAGATTTACTGTATTTCTATTTTTGCAACTGAATTTCACCCCAGAAAATAATATATCCTTTGACGGACACTATGAAACTTGTCTAGTCACAGCTGGAACACCAGATTTACGGTATTGCTATTTGGCAACTGAATTTCACCCCAGAAAAAAAAAATATTCTTTGCCAGACAGTATTACACTTGGCTAGTCACAGCTGGAACACCAGATTTATAGGATTGCTATTTTTTTAAGTGAATTTCACCTCTCAATAAATATAGAAAATTCTATCCTGAGTTTCTAGGGGTGACAATAAGCACAGCCAAGCCCCAGATGTAGGATATAGCAAAAAAAAAAAAAAAAACCTACTATTGATGGATTAATGGACTTGGTGGCAGCTTGACTCTTTGAGGGGCGAGAGGGGAGTCAGAGAACGTGCATTTGTCTTTGACTGGTAGTACCCAATATCTCCTGACTGCCGAGGTGGTGCTAGAGTCCAAGGCTTTGTGGATTTAGGTGTTTATTGACAGTGGGGCAGGGGTTAACCTGATTGATGCTCAGTTTGTCCGTATGCACGGGTTGTCTCCAAGTGCATCAGAGAAAAACTTTTCAATTTTTGCTATTGATTCTGCACCTCTAACTCAGAAGTGTTTTTCTCAGATGGTGCATGACATCTGATTAAGAGTGGGTTACTGTCATCGGGAATTTATATGGTGTTTTGTGTTGGAGGGTCTAGACAGATTCTGGATTGGGGTGATTATTGCGTTGACAATTGTATGAATTCATCTTTTTCTGATTTAAACATTTAAACATTACCCTCTTTTATATCTGCTTTTGCCGATGTATTTTCTGAAAGTGGATGCCAGGATTTACCTCCACATCGTGAATATGATTGTTCTATCAACCTTATTCCCAGAGCTAAGTTGCCCAAATCTAGGTTGTATAACCTTTCTGGACCCGAAAGAACGGCCATGAGAGAGTATATTACTGAGAGTTTGGCTAAAGGACATGTACGACTTTCCAAATCTCCAGTAGCAGGGTTTTTCTTTGTTAAAAAAAAAAGGACAGAACTCTTAGGCAATTTCTGGATTTCCGTGAGCTCATTCGGATTACTGTCTGTGATTCTTGCCCTCTTCCTTTGATTCCTGATATGTTTAACCAGATTGTTGATTCCAAGGTGTTCTCCAAGTTGGACTTAATTTAAGTCAGGTCAGGATCAAGGAAGGGGATGAATGGAAGATGGCTTTTAATACCCCAGAGGGTCACTTTGAGAACCTGGTCATGCCTTTTGGGTTGACCAATGTTCCTGCGGTTTTCCAGCATTTTGTGAATTAAATTTTTTATCACCTAGTGGGGACGCTTGTTGTCGTGTATATGGATGACATACTAATTTATTCTCCAGACATGTAGACTCATCAGAGATTCATCAGACAGGTGTTAGAGATCCTAATAGATAATAAATTGTATGCAAAATTAGAGAAGTGTGTTTTTGCTGCACCTGAGGCGCAATTCTTGGGCTACCTGCTGTCATCTTCAGGTTTTCGAATGGATCAGGAGAAAGTCCATGTTGTATTGGACTGGCATCGACCCAAAAATCTAAAGGTTTTTGGGGTTCACCAACTATTACCGAAAATGTATTCAAAACTATTTGACAGTGGGGAAACCCTTAATTGACTAAGAAAGGGACGGATGTTTCAGTGTGGTCTGATTCAGCGTTGTGAGCCTTTTCTGCGGTTAAGGAGTGCTTCACTTCTGCCCCTATATTGGTGCAGCCAGATGTATAATAACCTTTCATTGTGGAAGTTGACACGTCCGAGGTGGAGGTAGGAGCAGTCTTATCACAGGGCCCGTCACCTGTTAAATGGCGCCCATGTGCATTTTTCTCTAAAAAAAACCTCTCTGCCGCAGAGAAAAATTCCGATGTGGGTAGCAGAGAGTTGCTGGCCATTAAGTTGGCTTTTGAGGAGTGGCATCATTGGTTGGAAGGGGAAATTCATCCTATTGCGGTGTTCACGGATCACAAAAATCTGGCTTACCTGGAGTCGGCTAAATGACTAAACCCGAGGCAGGCCAGATGGTCTTTGTTTTTCACCAGATTCAAATCCATTGTCACTTATCATCCTGGGGTTAAGAACGTCAAGCCAGATGCCTTGTCGTGTAGTTTTCCTGGAGGTGATGATTTTGAAAATCCGAGATTGATACTGTCAGAGGGGGTGGTGACATCTGCTCTATACCCTGACCTAGAGGTGAAGGTGTTAGAGGCTCAGGGAGATGCACTGGAGTCTTGCCACTCTGGGAAATTGTTTGTTGCATCAGAATTGCATCATAAGGTGTTTGAGGAACATCACTGTACAGTTCTTACAGGACACCCTGGGAGTAGATCAACTGCCGACCTCATCTCTCGTAGATTCTGGTGGCCGGGGTTGCGTAAGTGTGTTTGTAGTATCTGTGCATGCACGAACATGACACATACTCAACCTTCTGGATCTCTACTTCTGTTGCCCATACAGTCTAGACCATGGACTCACTTGTCTATGGATTTTATTACTGATCTGCCAAATTTGTCTGGAAAGATAAGTCATTCTGGTGGTAGTTGATCGTTTTAGTAAAATGGTGCACTTTATAGCATTGCCTGGCCTACCTAATGCTAAAACACTTGCACAAGTGTTTGTTGACACCAGATTCTGGAAGGCGTTCTGTACTTGGCTGGGGGTACAACTGCGTTTCATCCTTAGACGAATGGACAGATTGAGTGCACTAATCAGAGTCTGGAGACTTACTTAAGATGTTTTGTCTCTGAGAACCAGGAGAAATAGTTCTCGTTTTTGTCTTTGGCAGAGTTTGCCATAAACAATCGTAGACAGGAGTCCACTGGTAAGTGTACTTTCACCTTAGCGGCAGGGGAGTCCGTCTGGCTGTTCAGATGGGTGAACAGTCTGTCGGATCCGTCCTACCGCTAGTTTACGCGTGCCCCGGACTGCCGCTCCGTCCGGGGGGAGGGGGGCAGAGTTCCGGCGGCAGAACGGCAGCGCACAGCTTGAGGCAGCCGTACTAAAAGTACCGCGTGTTATTCTTTTAGTCTGGCGGCCTCTTGCCATGCGCTGCCGTGCATCCGCTGAAACTCTGCTCCCCCCCCCCATTATAGTCAATGTCGACGGAGTGGCAGTCTGGAGGCACACATGAACTAGCGGCAGGATGGATCCAACAGGCTGTTCACCTGCCGGAACAGCCTGACAGACTCCCCTGTCACTAGTGTGAGAATAGCCTAAGTCACCATTTTTGCGGGCATATGGGTTTCACCCGCAATTTTGCACATTCTTTGGTTCGGATACTTCTGGTATTCCAGGGGAGGAATGTTTTTGTCTTCTATTTGGCGGAAAATCCCAAATAACTTGATGAATATGGGAAACAAGTATAAGGGTCGATTCACACGTCCGTATGTGTTTTGTGTCTGCAAATTGTGGATCTACAAAACACGGACACCTGCAATGTGCGTTTTGAATTTCGCGGACCGCACATGGTGGCACTATAATAGGCAGTTGCGGACAAGAATTGGACATATTCTATTTTTTTGGGGAATGGAAGTGTGGATCCATAAGTGGGGATCCGGAAGTGCGGATGCGGACAGCACATAGTGTACTGTCTGCATCCGTTCCGGCCACATTGAAAAAAATGGGTTCCCACCCGTTCCGCAAATTTTCAGATTTCAATTTAGTTCATCATATCATTAAGGAAAGATCAATCATTCTGGAAAACATTAATATTTACGTGGGTCCAGTGTTTATCTATATTGATAAGTTATTGCATTGGGCAATTTGTGCATACCTCTTACTTAGGGTTTCTTCACACATGACAACTTGTCCTGCAGAATAGTTCTGTGATTGAAAATCAGTTTAATTCATCTGAATGGGACCTACAGAAATTAATCTATTTGTTGTCAAAACAACTGAGTTCACATAAATGGTACTGATTTTCTGCAACAAAATTTTCCACCTGTGAAGGTATCCTTAGAATCTTCTGAAATTATTATAAATGTTTCTACCTATTAACACATACTTTCACTATTTACAGATAACCCAACTCTTGTGAGCTATGTTTCAGTTGTTATCAAAGTGTTAGATATGAACGACAATTCCCCGTATATTGAAAATGAAGATGCAGTTGTGTGTGAGAATGGGAGACCTGGGCAGGTAACTATTTTTTTTTATCACATTTTTTTTATAAGAATTAAATTTTTGTAATTAAAGCCAAACACAATAAATATCTTATGTATCAGGTGTCAACATATCAGTCATATACATAGTCAAAATATCTATCCAGAGGTGACAAGCCTTCTTTGCTGTGAATCTGTGAAATAGTGTACAATTCCATCAACTGGTTTTAGAGGAAAAAGTTGTTGTTTTTGCACATACATAGAAGTTCAATTTAAATGTTGATACAGTCTGATTTCCACGTGGGATTAGGAAAGAAAATGTTCCATGTTAATGCAAAGAAGCCCATATCTATTTTTTTTCCTCATAAAATGTACCCTCCACTCTTTCCCTTTGTCCATATCCCCCTTTCCAGATGGAACTTTATAGATGTGTCTTATTTCATCCATACATGCCACCTCTGTGTGTGGAAGAGTTTGCCACATGCAGACGTGTCCTTTCTTGTCTTTCTTCTAGTTTTGATTTGACATATGCCAAGATGCCAGATGACAACCTTTAAAAAATAACACAATTTTATAATGTACTGTTGGAAGATGTCTCGGCTATATTTGTTGCCCAGCTAGGGGCTCTGATCTGAATTGCAGTAGGTCAAAGGTATTGCTAGGATGTCAGAATTTTGTATTGAATGTGTATCATGAGAAATTGGAGCTCCTAAAAAGTTAAGAGTGGATATACATATCTGTATATTACACTTAACTTTGCTTATGTATTAAGGGAATACTTATATACTGTACATAAGGTAGAGTACTATAGAACAAGTCATGCATTTCTGATTTATTCGTTTTTTTTTTTTTTTTTTTCTAAGAAAAACAAATGTTCATCCATGAGTGCTTTCTTTTATTAAGATGTATGGAAGCATTCTGAAATTCTACATAAAGAAAACCCTAAACAATAAAACATATAAGTAGATTTCGCTTTTAACATGTGTCTACTATAAATGGCTTCATATGATGATCTACTGATTTAGATTTTTTATAATAATTCTTGTTTTTAATAATAATTATTTAAGAATTTATTAAAGTATTGGTCTAGCAAGATTTTTTTTAAGACAAAATTTTAATATATGTACTATTTTCCTATAATTTTCGTAATATAGTAGTCACTCAAGTTACAATATTAATTGGTTCCAGGACGACCATTGTATGTTGAAACCATTGTAAGTTGAGTAATCGGTTCCAAAGCCCCATATGTCATCTAAGATAAGAGAAAATGAAGATTTAAGAAAAATAAGCAGATAACTAAGGCAAATAAAACAAGTCCTTACATATAACAATCAGGAATAGCTACTAAATAGTAACTAATACAGCTGTTTTACCAGAGAGGTGGCCTTAATTGGTTGAATATGAGTCTGAGACATTGTATGTTGAGTCTGGTTTTAACTTACGATGGGCCAGAAAAGACTATTGTATGTTGAAAAGTATTGTATCCAGAGGCCATTGTATCTTGAGGGATCACTGGTACTATTTTTCACATTGACACATATTACAAAATTAAAATATATAAGGTTTAAAGTTACAAATAATGTATTCTAGGAAGAATAGTGTCTAAAGAAAAACATTATACTGTACTATGTTTTGAGAAATACCTGACCAAGCCAACAGCACATGATCTATTTCCAAGGTTTTATATACTGTATCTTATAGGCAACCGAGGTGACTGCTGTGGGCCTTAGATAGTTTCACTCCTGGTGGTGAGAACCCCTTCTCCAAATGAACAGTATTTTTAGCAAACTAGTGGTTATGAAATTTTCCCAATAGTCATGTACAGAGATGCTAAGGAAGTAACAAGGACTAGGCCCTTCTGTCCTGGGTGGTAAAAACTGGCACTAAAATGAACTTTGTCATGGGTCCCCTTACATTCTGTATACTGTTCATTGCTGCTGTTTATTTGCTTGCATGCATTTGCTTTTTTACAATTATGTTTACAATGGTGTTATAATAATGTAATGTAAAAAAGGGCCAAACAGGATAAAAATAAAGAAGCTTTACTCACCTTTATGAGAATCCACATCCCCCTGCAGTCCTGATGTTCCTTTGGCTACCAGTGCTTTGCATATCCTGTTCTCCTTGGCACAATGGAAATCACTGGCTGAGGCAGGTCTCTACTAAAGTCTGAGTGGGCCTTTTCTATTTTTTCTGACATTTCAATTTTGGACAGGAATTGCAGACATGTGAGGACCTGTACAGTGTTGGAACAGCAGAGGCAGTAGAAAGGTGGAGGTGAAAAATGCTTCATTTAAAAACCAAAAACCTCCCCAGAAAAATAATTTAACCCTCGCACTGCTCACCTTGAGTAGTGTTTGTGTATGTAGGCAAGGAAAATGCTGTTTTGAACAAACACTGGTGGCTGTGTGGCTACAGAAGGCAGACCACTTCTGAGGACTGTATCTTAGGCTGTGATGAAGCTACAGACAAAATGTTGGTCTAATTTTAAACCTGACAATCTAAGCAGTACTAGCCACAATACAAGGCAAGTTACAACCCTTAGAAAAAGATCCTGGTGAGAGCTGCAATATCAGCACTCTTCACTAGTGTTGGGCGCGAATATTAAAATCATAAATGTTTATTGCTAATATCGCCACTTCTAGAATTTGCGAAGATTTGGAATATAGTGCTATATATTCATATTCGCCAATATACAAGATTTTTTTCCTCTGAACCCATGATCCCTTCCTGCTTCTTGCTTCTGGGCCAATGAAATGGCTGTAATGTCTTTGACTGAGCTTAGCAACATCCCTAGCAACCAATAGGAAAGTTGCCTACCCTTTACTATATAAGAAACTCCCCAGCTGCCATTTTATGCTTTTTTTTATCATTGCTGTGCTCTGTGCTTAGCTGTGTCCCATTAAAATATACAGATAGTTAGTGGGAGATAGTCAGTGTAGGTTAGATTGTGATATACTGTAGTGTAGCTAATGTAGCTGAGGTTCCAGTGCATAGTGATATAGTGTAGCTGATAGGTTCCAGTGCAGGGCGTTAGGTAGGGGGATAGGTTCTGCTGTCCATATATACATGCTATATACATAGTGCTGTGATGTTACAAGATCACAACAATACTTAATGCACCAATCACTAATATGTAGTCAGACCTGCTAAAATGTGAAGTTGCACATATTGCACAAAAATATGTGAATCATTAATTGCCGATTTGCGAATATATCGGAGCACTCTAACTGCATATAAAGCTATTGTAATGTTCTGCCATGCCAACCATTTTCTCCAGTCTCAGGAAACTTCTAGCAGTTTAAAAAATGTAGCAATAGTGACCCATGCATGTATTGCATGTGCAATATGTGCATATTGCAATGCTAATTTTTGCGATCAAGAAAATAATCGCAAATTCTCAAAATCACAAATTTATGATGAAAATTCGCCCAAATATTCGCGAAATATCGCAAATTTGAATATTGCCCCTGCCACTCATGACTACTCTTCACTCCTGACCTGATTTTTAAAGTTTGTATCTCTCTATGTAGCTCAGCTAGCACTGATCTTTTTTGAAAGCTTAGATTGTCAGCTTTCAAACAACCCCAGGTTCACATATCTAGCTGTTACACAGCCTAATATATGAAGGGTTAAAGTAACCCCCTTCAGTTGGCTGAGACGTCAGCAAAAGTGGAGGAGAGGAGGGCCAGTGAATGAAATGCTGACATGCTACACAGGGAGAAACATTAAATATGTGCCTAATTAGGCCATTCATTGACCCCATGACCCAGGCATTTACCAACATTCAGATCATCAATAAAGTTCCAATTTTACACTGTGCCCTTTTTTGACCTTTAGCCCAAAACATGCAGACAACTTCTCTAGTGATACCTGTTACCCTCTGCATTAATAGTGATAATGACTATCACTAAAAAAAATATCTAATATATTTATAACAGATGGATAAACTTTTCATCTGTCAGAAATAACATTCTCTCACACTGGCTGTTTTTACAACACTAACCAGTGTGACACACCAGGTCAAACTGGGCTCCTGTATAGGTCTGCATGGTTCAGAGGCACTACTGAAAAGCTTTGTTTTGTTTTTTTTATCCCCCCCCCCTTTGTCCTAAAAAATTCTATATATTCTATCTTAACTGCCTCTGTCACTTTTTTGCCAAAGTTGTCTTATCATTTTATATGTGAAAATGTTGCTCTAGTTTTCTTTCTGTTCAATAGAACCTGCCGATAAGCACATTATTATAATAATATTCTGTACACAACCCATGTATTTTCTCTCTAAAATTGTATGGTGCGGCAAACACTTTATCTTCTCAATTTACAGATACAAATCTGAAGCTCTAATTTTTTGAAATTGCTCCTATAATAAAACATTTTTGTGAGAATCCAACAAAAGCTGCCTATCTTTGTCAATCATGCATTTAATTTATTTAACCAGGGAAAATATATACTTGGCTCTTGTTGACTAACAGAAGAGAATGACTAGATAAGTGGCTAAAAATCAGGAAAGGAAAAAACATGGTTCTACTGTAGTTATTAGTGTTGAGCGTGAATATTCAAATAGTGAATTTTAATCGCAAATATTGCAACTTTGAGAATTTGTGATTATTTAGAATATAGTGATATATATTCGTAAAAACGAATATTCGTCTATTTTTTTATCTGAACCCGTTACCTGCCTGCTTCTTGCTTGTGGGCCAATGTGAGAAGGCTGATGTATCTAGTGAATTAGAATATTCTTCATTCTTTAATTTATTTTAGCTTATGCAAAATATCGGCAATGTAATATGCGCGTTAATCGAGTAAGGGCGGGTTATAGGCAATTTTTCTATTGGGTTGGCTTGCTAGAATTCACGAATATGTAGAATATAGTGTGAAATATGTTCGTAAAAATGAATATTCGTCTTATTTTTTTCTTTTCATCTGAACCCATTAGAGTAGTAAATGTAATGGGTTCAGATGAAAAAAAAAAAAATAAATGAATATTCGTTTTTGCGAATATATCTCACACTATATTCTACATATTCGTGAATTCTAGCAAGCAAACCCAATAGGAAAGTTGCCTATATCCTGCCCTTACTCGATTAACGTGCATACTACATTGCCGTTTTTTTGCATAAGCTAAAAAAAATTACAGAATAAAGAATATTCTAATTCAGTCAGGATAAACTCAGGAGACTTCTTGCAGCTTGAAAAATGTAGCCATATGTAGCCAAAATGACCCACGCCTGTATTTTGAGTTACAAATTCGCATTATGGAATTTTTAAATTGTCGATTTTTCGCAATCAAGAGAATAACGAATACGAATATTTGAGAATATATGACAAATATTCTAGTGAATATTTGCGAAATATCGCAAATTCGAATATTGAATATTTTCAAAAATTAGATTTGCAGATTCACCGAATTTTTTGGGAAAAATTTAATTTGTTTGAAGCGATTTTCGTTTAAAACGGCTATTTCCTGGCTGCAGAGAGCTAGTAAAATAATACTGTGAGTCCGTATGACAGCAGATGACAGGCGTCGCTGTTAGAATCACTGCACACTTCACTTATTTGGGCAGTCACCGGCCAAAAACTGACCATATAACTCAAGTATGAACTCAGCCTTACAGGTTGATGTTAGTGCCAAGAAGAAGCACACTCCTTTTACACCATCCTCAGCTGATTCCACATAGATGTCTGCAGAACCTGTTCTATTAAACACTAATACAAGTAGACCCCCCCCCCCCAACAGACTGGAGAGTGTGTCAGCAGTAAGTTTGTGTCAACGTCACTGATTATTTTGCCCATCCTCTCATCGGTCAGCACAATAACCCCCAATAAACGGATCCTGTCTGTTGAGCATCCGCCTTCATTCGGTCAACATTTGGTCTGTAATCCATCAGTATTGCTAATGCAAAAAAAACAGAGATGACACATGAACGGAATATTTGCATGTCTTCTGTGTTTTGTACCCACTTCTGCTTTTGGCTACCAAATCCCAAACCAATTCTGATGGGACCATACAGGCCTTACAGCTGCTGCACAGACAGGATCCGTTGTGTGTCAAATTTTTCCTTTCTTCTGACAGATCAGAAGAAGGGTCAAATAAATGATAATGTCAGCCAGGCCGAAAGGCAAAATAGTGGCCCAGTCATGAATTGGGGAGGGTGGGAACAGCATGAGAAGTCCACAGAGTGGCCCAATGACATAGTGGTGAGGTGGAAGCAGCATGAGGAGGCCACAGAGTGGCACATTGACAGTGTGTAGGTGGTGGCAGCATAAGGAGGCCACAAAGTGGCAAGGTGACATAGTGTGGAGGTGGCAGCGGCATGAGGAGGCCAAAGAGTGGCAAGACGATGATAGGTTCTGAAGGTGGCAGCAGCATGAGGATGCCACAGAGTGGCACGACAACGACAGATTGCAGAGGTGGCAGCAGCATAAGCAGACCACACAGTGGCATGATGACGAGAGATTGCAAAGGTGGCAGCAGCATGAGAAAGCGACAGAGTGGCATGAGGACGAGAGATTGCGGAGGTGGCAGCAGCATGAGAAAGTCATAGAGTGGCACGACGACAAGAGATTGCGTAGGTGACAGCATGAGGAGACCACAGAGTGGCTGCTTCGACGATTTATTTATAAGGAATATAGGACAGAACAGAAGGTTAAAATTTCTCAACTTTATAAAGTTTTGCTTAAAACACGATTCAATAACACACATTCTCCGGCTCAAAAAGCTTGTCAAATTGATTGTCTGGGAATTTCCCTCGAATATTTGGATAATATATTAGTGAATTTAAGTTTACATTCTTATAATTTCAATCAAGTTTTGGTTCAATTTAACCACTTCAGCCCCCCTAGCTTAAACACCCTTAATGACCAGGCCACTTTTTACAATTCCGCACTACACTACTTTACCCGTTTATTGCTCCATCATGCAACTTACCACCCAAATGAATTTTACCTCCTTTTCTTCTCACTAATAGAGCTTTCATTTGGTGGTATTTCATTGCTGCTGACATTTTTACTTTTTTTGCTATTAATCAAAAATTACCGAAATTTTTGCAAAAAAATGACATTTTTCACTTTCTGTTGTAAATTTTTTTTTAAAAAAACTACATTTCTATATAAATTTTTCTCTAAATTTATTGTTCTACATGTTTTTGATAAAAAAAGTCCAATAAGTGTATATTTATTGGTTTGGGTAAAAGTTATAGCGTTTACAAACTATGGTGCAAAAAAGTGAATTTCGGCATTTTGAAGCAGCTCTGACTTTCTGAGCACCTGTCATGTTTCTTCAGGTGCTAGAATGCCAGGAAAGTATAAATACCCCCCAAATGACACCATTTTAGAAAGAAGACACCCCAAAGTATTCGCGGAGGGGCTTGGTGAGTTCATGTATCATTTCATTTTTTTTCACAAGTTAGCGGAAAATGACACTTTCTGAGAAAAAAAAAAAAAGTTTCAATTTCTGCTAACTTCTGGCAAAAAAAAAAAATCTCAGACGGACTCACTATGCCCCTCAGTGAATACCTTGGGTTGTCTACTTTCCGAAATGGGGTCATTTGTGGGGTGTGTTTACTGTTCTGGCATTTTGGGCGGGGCTAAATTGTGAGCCGCCATATAAAAGCTAAAGGTACTCGTTGGAATTTGGACCCTTTGCACACCCAGGCTGCAAAAAGTGTCACTTATGTGGTATCGCCAGTACTCAGGAGAAGTAGGGCAATGTGTTTTGGGGTGTATTTTTACATATATCCATGTTGGGTGAGAGAAATATCTCTGTAAATTGTCAACTTTGTATAAAATTTTTAAAAGTTGTCGTTTACAGAGATATTTCTCACACAAAGTATGGGTATATATAAAAATACACCCCAAAACACATTGCCCTACTTCTCCTGAGTACGGCGATACCACATGTGTGCCACTTTTTTGCAGCCTGGGTGCGCAAAGGGGCCCTAAAACCAATGAGTACCTTTAGGATTTCACAGGGCATTTTTACGCAATTTTGGAAAGAAGACACCCCAAGGTATTCTGTGAGGGGCATGGCGAGTTCACAGAAAAAAAAAAATTTGGCACAAGTTAGCGGAAATTGATATTTTTTTTTTTTTTTTTTACAAAGTCTCATATTCCACTAACTTGTGACAAAAAATCTAATTTTACATGAACTCACCATACCCCTCACGGAATACCTTGGGGTGTCTTCTTTCCAAAATGGGGTCACATGTGGGGTAATAATACTGTCCTGGCATTTTAGGGGCCCCTAAAGCGTGAGAAGAAGTCTGGAATCCAAATGCGTAAAAATGCCCTGTGAAATCCTAAAGGTACTCATTGGTTTTAGGGCCCCTTGCGCACCCAGGCTGCAAAAAAGTGGCACCTTGGGGTGTCTTCTTTCTAAAATGGGGTCACTTGTGAGGTTTTTGTACTGCCCTGGCATTTTAGGGGTCTCCGCAATCATTACACGTATGGCCAGAATTAGGAGTTTTTGCGATTCTCCTTATATTGACCATACGGGTAATGAGAATTTTTTTTTTCCGTTCAGCCTCTGCGCTGAAAGAAAAAAATGAACGTCACAGATTTTTCCATTCACATTGATCAATGTGGATGAAAAAATCTCTAAAAAATGTGCAAAAAAAGAGGGAAAAGCTATAAAGCTGCGATCGCTAAGGGACCCTAAGGCCTCATTCAGCGTCCGCAATTCTGTTCCGCAAAATTTTGCGGAACAGAATTGTGGATACATTCAATTCTATGGGGACAGACTTTGTCCCGCTCGGATCCGTAATTGCGGATCCGTAATTGAAGATCCGCAAAAGTATAGAACATGTCCTATTCTTGTCCGCAATTGCGGACAAGAAAAGGCATTTTCTATATAGTTCTGGCAATGTGCGGATCCGCAAAATGCGGAAAGCACATTGCTGGTGTCCGTAGTTTATGCGGATCCGCGGATTTGCGGATCCGTGGATCCGCAAAACACATGCGGACATCTGAATGAGCCTTACAGGGGTAATCAGTGACAGGGGGGTGACAGGGGTGATCAAGGGGTGACATGGGAGATCAGGGGTTAATCAGTGACAGCGGGGGTGGTGGGTGGGTGGGGGGCGGTGGGTGGGGGGGTTGTGTGGTGATTGGTGCACTTTGATATTTTTTCTCTGGTGGTCCCAAGCAAAGGGACCACCAGAGAAGCGGGCAGCAAGCAGAATAGACGCTGTTCACAGAACAACGTCTGATCTGCGATTTTTTCTGCCATATACAGCCTGCCAGCGCACGATCGGCGCTGGCAGGCTGTAGTATAACTACATGCGAGCTCGCCGATGGCGCGCATTGCGCATGTGCGGGCGCGTCCTCGCGTCATCTCGCGTCTCGCGAGATGACGCCTAGATGCGTCCGATCAGAGCTACAGGGCCGCCGCCAGGACACAATCCTGCGTGCGGCGGTCCTGTAGCGGTTAATATTAAATATTTCATAAATTTCATTAAAAAATATTAAGTGTTGCCTAAGACACTCGAGAATCGGCCAGTCTTCTGTTTATTCAACAATGTGGTTGTGATGGAGAAAGCATTCCAAAAAATAATTTCTCTAGAGGCAAATCTTGCAATGATTGATGCAACTGTGGTATCGGCTGCTCATCTAGCCAGATACCTCTCGGGGAACCTGCCTGGCATGAACAGGCCTCTAGTAGCTACAGACAATGAGAAGACAAAGCTTCAATATTGCTTGGAGCCCGGAAGAGTTGCAAAATTCAGACCATAACTACCAGGAAAAACATCTTCAGGGAAAACATCATGAGTTCCCAGTCATCATGGATGGGAAGGAGGACATCCAATATCCAGTGATGCATGGAGATGGAGAAGGTCTTCAGATTCCCCCGCACTATATGGATGTCTCAGAAATTAACCGCTGCTCACGACAGCAGGTCCTGACAAGGTCATGGATCATACCGGTCATCTGGCACTTATTCGCCCTGCTGAAGGATTATTTTGAAAGTGGGTAGAAGCCACACAGGGACCCCACACTGCAGATTTATCACAGATTTTATAATATTGCATTATTATTCAAAGAAAAAAAAAAAGAAAAAAAAAAAAAAAAAAGAATCCCCTTCATCTCCAGGGTCTCAAATATGATCATCATTATCAAGTACTGTCTGCACATCACTGATGTCCTCCTCAACCGTCTCTGGGTCAGCAGCCTGACCACTCACAACACCAGCCACTGTCCTCTTCACTACTTGCCCGCCTAGTGGAGGAAAGGACAGAGGCAGGTTGAGGACAGGTGAGGGCATAGAGCCTGCTCCCGGGCCATGCCAACTAAGGGTTATGTCTGACGAACCCACTGACTCTTGGCTGGGGGTGTCTGATGTCACTTGCGACGAAGTCGAAGATCGAGTCAACCATTTAAGAACCATTGGGTTGCTGGTCACGACACGATCGCTAGCTGACACTAAGAGCTCTGGCCTCTCGTAGTGATCCCTGCAGCCACGGCCCCTTGCTCTGCTTTAACCTCTACCTGTGCCAGAAACATTTAGGTCTCTGCCACTACCCTGTGCAGGGCCTGGCACGTCTCTGTCAGATATACTGTTAGATCAAATAATCAAATGTTAGATCAAATATGTTTATTTTGCCACTAATACACAGAAAACTTGGTTTTAGTATATATCACTGCACCACAGAACGACGATTAGGCCCTCATTTTTTTTCACCTTTTACACAACACAAAAGGCTTTTCAACAGATAAGTGCAACGCTGAACGGAAAATATATTTTTATTTTACCACTAATGCACGGCAAACTGGGCTTTAGAATATATCTCTGCACCACAGAACGCCAATTAGGCCCTCATTTTTTTCAACTTTTACACAAAAGGCTTTTCATCAGATAAGTGCAATGCTGAACAGCGAATATATTTTTATTTTGCCACTAATACACAGCAAACTGGGCAAACAAAGGCAAATATATTTTTCTTTTACCACTTATACACAGCAAAAAAGGCTTTAAAACCTATAACAGTACTGCACAAGGGCAAATAAGACATACTGTAGAAATATTTCCTTGTAATAAACCCAATTAATGGCTGTATCAAACAGCACTTGCATCCCAAAAACAAGAACGGTTTGCTGGAATGACAGAGCAGTATAATGGCAAATTGGATAACCATTTAGTGCACCAAGGTGTAATAGGATTGTTCCTATTACACAGTTTGTAACCTCCCCTACTGAATACCGTTCTACTTAAACGCTCTGAAACGATTCCTCCCTATCCTTTCCCTGCACTTATAAATTGTCTGGTTGGTGCGAGTTCCACCTGTGGGACCTGCACCTATACTTGTAAATGAACTCACAAAGTCCCAGAGGGCGCACAGTGCACACTCGCCTACCCTCCATTCATTTATATGGAAGCGCCAAAAATAGCCAAGCAGCAGGGTCTCCATAGGAACCTATCTGTGGCAACCTTGGATCATTCAGGAGGATCAAGGCTGCTGCATACACTATCTGACTCCCCCAGTGTTGCATGACTGGCGGGTGTGCTTTTGAGTTTTTGGGGTCCCAGATGCTGTGGTCACATTTGACCACGGCATCTGAGGGGTTAAATGTGTGAATACATTATCCCTGGGTATCTGCTTTCAAAAAAGCAGGCCCCTGGGCATTATGGCGCCATCTGCGCTCGTGACTGGGCACCATTTTAAAAGACTCTCTCTGCTACGTATATGTTCGGTGATAGGCCGGAAGGGGTTAAAATTCCTAGGACACCCCAGATTGCTGCATACAACATATTAGTGCTATTGGAACACTTCAAATTTGGATTGAATTTATTTGGACCCAGTTGAATCAGATGACCTATTAGCAACATCGCGAATATATTACATTGCCGATTTTCGCAATCAAGTAATCATTCTGACTGGAGATCACGAATTCTCAAATTTGCGAATTTATGGGGAATATTCGGCCAAAAATTCACAAAATATTGTGGATTCTAATATTGCCTATGACGCTCATCACTAATACATTTTAACTTTTTGCAGGTTATGCAAAAACCGGGATAATCATGGCATAGATACTGTACATGTTTTCAAGGGCAACATTTCATGATTTTTCTCCAATTTGCATAGACTTAGGGTAAACAATGCAACGGAAACATAGTTATATTAATGCAGGAGTTAGCTTCTAATTGTACATTTGTACAAACCACAGGTGCAGATTGTATAATCATATTTTTTCATAGTCAAACATTCCAAAATGTGGTATATTAGTAAGAAAGATGCAACCTAAACTAAGGTTGCAGAAATAAAAAAATAAAAAATAAATACAGTTAAATGCTACAATAAAAGGAAATCAGTTAGATGTAAGAAGGAAATTACCTGTGTAAAGAAAGCAATAGTCAGGCAGGTGGGAGAAAATTGAAGAGATTAAAAAAAAATATGAGCTCATAAAAACTTGGCTGCCTCCATTGCTGCCTGTTATGAAATATCAAACTTCTCTTTTCTTTTCAAGTAAGTACCATTTTCTATTACTAATGGTTTACAATGCTACAAGCACAATCATATCTTATGCTCAGGTGGAAATTTCTTCCCGAATTAAATATTAGCAACCATAAAGCATGCATTTTGACGTGTGCATTTTTCTCCCAAATAGGTAATACACAGGCAGCATTTTAAATGTAAACCAGCAACATGACGTCTTGGTGACATATGACACCATACATGAAAATGTTGAGGCCACTGATTTTACTTACAACTAGTGATGAGCAAATCAACTTTGTATGCTTTATCCGAAGTTGATTTGCACAAAATTTTGTTTCATACTGTGCGGTGTGAGAGCTCCATACAGTATTAGAATGTTTTGGCTCCGATGAGCCTAAGTTATTACTTTGTGAAGTTTTGTGAGACTTCGTGCAATAACTTTGTGATTTAATTTTTACTGAAAAAACCTTAAAACAGAACTCAACAAGGTTGAGTTTTATGCAAATCGACTTCAGATAAAGCATCCAAAGTCGATTCACTCATCCCTACTTACAACAATACATTCAGACTATAAATTAATTTCCAAATATATGACGTTGTCTATGAAACTTAAAACTTTTTTATCGTCTGTGAATGAGGCATAAATATTCTTCTAATGTATATTTATATTTATTTTCAACAGTAAAATATTATAAAGAGGGAAGGCAGTTTTGGCCTCAGAGAACTGGCAGAGGAGCCAACTCAAGAAGACTAAAGATTGCTTTATGCATAATACTGCAGCATTGCTGCAACATCTGCTAAAATTGAATTTTGATGAAAACATGACAGATACACTTTAACATAAATTATTAACATTTGTTAACCCCTTGGATATATCTGCCATACTTTCATGGTGCTGGTGATATGTAGTTAGCACCAAGCACCCAAAATCTACTGCACAGGGACAGAGGGAGTGCATAAACTGCCCCAGCATAATCTGCAGTGGGTGTCTGCTGTGTATTACAGCTAACACTACACTACAGTGACCTTGATTGGAAGTACATCAAGTCAAATCCTTTAACTCCTCAAATATTGACTGCTGCATCTGAACAGTTCATACAGACTAAGATGGGTCTTTCACTCCCTTGGTACCCCATGATGCGATTACAGGGTGCTAATGGGTCTCCATGACATATGTTGGCCTAATGAACATCTTCAGGTCTTCCATTTTAGCTCTGCCATAGTTTTTCACTGACAGGACCAATACAGTGCAAGGCAGTTCTAATGTATTATCGATCAAGTGGTTGCATAGTTAAGCCCCCTAGTGAGAATTAAAAAAAATGCAAGCATAGTAAAATGCTAAAAAGCATAAAAAAATAATAAGAATTTGGATCTCCATAGCCGTAAAAACTAGTGATGAGCGAGCACCAAAGTGTTTGGGTGTTTGGGTACATAGTGATATTCGTGCGCTCGGCCGAGCACCCAAGTATAATGGAATTTAATGGGAGACAACCAGGAACCTCCTGTTCGGATGAGGGGAGGGTGCCTGGATCATAGGAAAAGGTCTGAAAGTGATGGAAACATCTCTTAAATCGATCAGGGGACAGCAGGGGGACCATGTCAGGATGCATCTTGGACTCCAATGTCGCTGCTGGGAACCATGTTGTCTGAGTTGTACACTACTTTTACAGACTGACAAAAAAAGCCCAACACCCTCCCCCTCCAAAAAAAGGACAAAACATTATTTTCTTTAGATTCAATTGTATACAGTGTAAGTGCTGTCAAAAATTACAAGGAAGAAGCACTCCGATACAGCCTGTATATCACATAAAGGAGGGCCTTATTCACATGGTGAATAACTCATCTCTTCAACCTATCACTAACTTCTGGTCTCTTCCCCTCTGCTTTTAAACATGCTACAATTACACCCATCCTCAAAAAGCCATCACTTGACCCATCTTCTTTGTCCAGTTATCGCCCCATATCACTTCTTCCATATGCCTCAAAGCTACTTGAGCAACATGTCCATTCTGAACTGTCCTCTCACCTCTCCTCCTGCTCCCTCTTTGACCGGCTACAATCTGGCTTCCGACCCCACCACTCAACCGAGACTGCCCTCACCAAAGTCACCAATGACCTACTACTTGCCAAAACCAAAAACATTACTCTGTCCTCCTTCTACTTGACTTGTCCTCTGCCTTTGACACTGTCGACCACTCCCTTCTGTTACAAACTCTCTCATCTCTTGGCATCACTGACCTAGCCCTCTCTTGGATCACATCATACCTCACAGACCGGACATTTAGTGTCTCCCACTTCACGCCACCTCCTCGTCTTACTCCTCTCTGTTGGTGTCCCGCAAGGCTCTGCACTAGGACCCTGCTCTTCTCTATCTACACCTTCGGCCTGGGACAGCTTATAGAGTCCCATGGTTTCCAGTATCACTTTTATGCTGACGACACACAAATCTACCTCTCTGGTCCAGACATCACAACCTTACTATCCAGAATCCCACAATGCCTATCTCGCATATCCTCCTTCTTTTCCTCTCGCTTTCTAAAACTTAATATGGATAAAACAGAATTTATCATCTTTCCCCATCTTGCTCACTCCCCCAACAGACATATCTATCACAATCAATGACTGCACACTCTCCTCGGTCAACCAAGTCCGCTGCCTTGGAGTGACCTTGATTCTGCCCTCTCCTTCCGACCACACATCCAAGCCCTTTCCACCACCTGCCGTTTCCAACTCAAAAACATCTCCCGCATCCGCCTCTTTCCTCAACTTTGAATCGGCAAAAATGCTTATACATTCCCTCATCATCTCCCGCCTAGACTACTGCAACATTCTCCTCTGTGGCCTTCCATCTAGCTCTCTCGCACCCTACAATCTATCCCTCAACTCTGCTGCCCGACTAATCCATCTCTCCCCGTTACTCCTCTGCATCTCCCTCTGCCAGTCCCTGCACTGGCTCCCCATTGCTCAGCGAATTCAGTTTAAAATACTAACCCACACATACAAGGTCGTCCACAATCGGTCCCTCCCTACATCTCTGAGCTACTTCCCGATACATCCTCCACACGCAATCTTCGATCCTCACAGGACCTCCTTCTCTCCTCTCCTCTTATCACCTCTTCCCACACTCGCCTCCAGGATTTCTCCCGTGCATCCCCTATACTCTGGAACTCGCTACCCCAACATATCAGACTCTCACCTACAGTGGAATCCTTCAAAAGCAACCTGAAAACCCACCTCTTCAGACAAGCCTACGACTAGTGACACTGCTGCTTCTATACCGCCATGACCAGCTTCACCCTCGCCTACTGTCTCCATCCCCCATACCACGTAGATTGTAAGCCCTCACGGGCAGGGCCCTCTGTCCTTCTGTACCAGTCTGTAACTTGTCTCGTTCATGCTTAAGGCTATTGCCTTATTATGTATGTGCACCGCTTATGATATGTACAGCGCTATGGAATGAATGGCGCTCTAAAAATAAATAATAATAATAATAATAATGGTGCTACAATTGTTCGGGTACACTACTATACTCCTAAAGCCTATGCCCTAAGTGAAAGGTCTGCCAAAAATTACAAGTTAACGGCACTCCAATACACCCTTGATTACACATAAAGGATTACACATAAAGGGTGTGATTACACACCCTTGAAAAATTATCATCGATGGCCTGCTGGTAACCTTCAAAAACATTAGAAGCAAGGGCCTGATGATCTGACCACCTAAGAATTTGATTGACCCAGTCAACACGGGCTACCAAGAAAGCATGACCAATTTCAAATAATTTTTTTTGGGGGGGGGGTTATAGATAGCAGACGTCACATAGCAGAGTTAGTGCAGGGAATGGTGGTCAGCACCAGCTCCGAAAAAAGAAAGACCAATTTCTAATCTAAATTTTCGATTTGGTTCCAGATAACGTCACATAGCAGAGTTAGCACAGGAGGGAATGGTGGTCACTACCGTCTACCAAAAAAGAAAAGCCAATTTCTAATCGGAATTTTTGTTTTGGTTCCAGATAACGTCATATAGCAGAGTTAGAGCAGGGAATGGCGGTCCGCATTTGTTGCCTCTTTACATGATGAAAACTCATTACCGGAAGTATACTACAATTACAAGCTGCTATCTGACTATCTTGGATTTTTATTGTCTACCCAAATGAAAGATTTACAGAAAGTGGCACATACAATGAAAAAAGTAATACAATAGATTTTTATAAAACCTTTAGTTTTTAAATGAGGGATATCAACATTTGACTGTATTACCTGTAATGTTCTCCACAATAGAAAGAAACATGGTTAATTCTTAAAAAGACAAACCCAGGATAAAAGAGAATTTCTGAATGGTCATTCCCTACTGGAAACGGACATGCTTTCAAGTGTCTGCTGTTAATTGCAATTCCTCAAGGCCTGAAATGCAAAAGGGACTAATATCTCCAGAAAAGGCATCTTCAAATGAGAGAGGAGAAAATGGAGTCAAGCCTGACATATTTAAAAAATAAATTGAAATATTTACCCCTGTGCCACTATATAAAAAACAGAATCCTGTAAAAAACACATGCGTGAAAGATTCACCACCAAAGGAAAGGAAAATCTGTTTCCTTCCAAGTTTGAAACATAGAAAAAAATATACCATGTGAGCTGACACCCAAAAAAAATTGTAGGTGAGGGCCTGCAGGTGAGCTGACCCTCCTTGAAGTGGGACATGTGGATATCTTATTCACTGATCCCCAAACTCTTCAGCATTCACAATCAGAAGAAGATGACGGTGGGGAATGCAATTAGTGTTTCACTTGGTGGATGATGCGGATGAGACACAGTTGTCAGTAAGTGAGGGTCTTGTTAGGTCAACACAAGTGAGGAGAACGACCAGAGTGAGTAAGAGGAAGAGGAGATGGGGGCCGACGACATCACTGACCCAACCTGGGAAGGTGGAAAGCCGAGCGAGGACAGCAGGACAGAGGGGGAGGGATCCACAGCACCGCAACAGACTGGAACAGGCTTTGTGGTGGCAAAAGGGAGAAGACGGGCCACAATAAACAGGGCCACAATTGTTCCCCCTTGTGCAAATCTTCTTGGCCAAGGGGTAGGTGTTCCGTAGTCTGGGGCTTTTTTGAGGAAAGTGTGGACGATGAAAGAATTGTAATTTACTATCTGTAACTGTGCTATACCTAAATAAGAACTCAACATTTCATAAATAACAATAACCATAACATATTTTACATCCTATTAATAAACTAACTCAAACCATACCAATAAAAACTCAAACATGGGAAGATAATGAGGGAAGACTGTATACTGGAGGCTAAATGAGTAGGGGTGGGAACACTAACAACCTCAACACCGTCCGCCACATGGCCTCACAGCACCCTAATAGGTGGGCCAAACCCCTGGGTCCACAATCAGTGTCTGTGGGTCACACCACTGCCTCCTCTTCCTCCCCTGTGTTATGTGCTGGCCAATCCCCTGTCCTAGATGCAGGTCTGGATGACTACCGCCCTGCAGCTGGGCCTTCACAAGCACCATCTGCTAGCACTCCCACTTCTGTGTCCAAGCACAGTGTACAGATGTCCCTAGGACTTTGAACGTAAGCGTCAATAAATACCCCAACACCTACCCACAGGCCATAGCACTAAATGTGCACCTTTCAAAATTTGGAGCCATGGAACTGTTGCCATTTAGACCTGTGGTCACTGAAGCTTTCCTCAGCCTCATGGTGGCGACCGTCCTTCGTTACTCAGTCCCCAGCCGTCACTATTTTTCTTGGTGTGCCATCCCCGCATTACATTTTGTCCAGTAACATCACCCATGCCCTGACCAATCAAGCTATTGGGAAGGTCCACTTAACCACGGACCCACAGACAAGTGCTTTTGGCCAGGGATGCTACATTTCTGTGACGGCACACTGGGTGAAACTTGTAGAGGCAGTTAGCGAGTCATACTCTCTACAAATATCAAGGATTGCGGGCTCTACTTCCATCAGGATTTCTGCCACAACCTACATTAGTGGCTGCCACCTCCCTTCTTCTCCTCTGCCTCCACTTCCTCCTCCACTGCAAACTCTGAAGTCTCATGGGGAAGCGGCAACAGGCCTTTCTGAAATTCATTTGCTTGGGTGACAGCACACCGCCGCAGAGTTGTGGCAGGGTATAAGGGACCAGGTTGGCTGTGTCTCATAATGGCAATAACTCGTTGCCAGCTTCGTAACTCAGCAAGCTCACACACATGGCAATCATACAGCATATATGTACCATGCACAACAAACATCCCAAACCTGTACATTTATATAACTAAAAACCTAACACACAAGAGTGGAGTTAAACCAATGGAATATTTTTTTTAAGAACTCGTAAATAACCAAATAACCATAACATATTTTATTTTACAGCCTAGTCAGAAACTCAAACTCAAACCATACCAATAAAAAAATCAAACCCTGCAACATAACAGGCCCAGCCCTCAGCGAATCATGGCCATCACAGGGGCAGAAAAAAAACGCTGCCCAGTGAAGAAGGGAAAATTGTACATGGGACAAATGCTGATATGGCCATGTGGATCCCACCTTAATGTCCGAGATCCGGCCATACCATGCCTAGGCCACGTGTTCTCAATTTTCTCCCTACCTACCCCATTTTGCCTGAGCTACTGGTGAAGGTGCACTGTGTGTGTGCCCATTTCTGAAGTTCATTTACAGCTGCCATCAGTTTGGCAACGATGCTGCAGCGCTTGCATTTGCGAGCTAACAGACTATTGTGCAAAATGAGCACATGATTGAACTCTACATTCTACATGTGGTCCAGGCTTTGTGAGCAGCAGAGGTAAGTAGTGGAATACCAGCTGCAACATGATCTTGTATGTCTCACCTCTGTAAGGTTTTACGCAACTTTAAGGGATAAACACAGATGGTGAGTGGCGATGCCGCTATTATCAGCCTAACCATACCACGTCTGTGTCTAGTGAAATGCGGGCTGCTAACGATGAAGGCGAGCACTTCATATGTGGAAGAGGTGGAACTAGGGGGAAGACATTACACAGGTTGATAGCCAGAACGCCATCAGTTCGGCTTCTGAGTGTGAATTGGATGATGATGAGGAGGAGGAGGAGGAGCAAGAGACAGTTGCCTACGCTACAGAGGGTAGTAACAATAGCAGGTTTATTCAATCTGTTCTGCATAGATGGTCAGGAGAGAAGGAAGAGGATAAGGAGAATGAGAGTCATCCTCCTGATGACTACAGCAAAGTCTTGCCTGTTGGAACTCTGGAACACATGGCTGACTTCATTTTAGGCTGCCTTTCCCGGGACCCTCGCGTTATACTCATTTTAGGTAACACAGATTACTGGGTGTTCACCCTTATCAACCCCCCCCCCCCCTACAAAGAGAACTTGTCATCTCTCATTTCTATGGTGGAGAGGATGAGCAAAACGATGCAATAACAGAATGTCCGTGTTTAAAAATTGCTTAGAAAATTTCCATATAACACTGGAGGCAGAGTACGTAGTTCCTTGGGCAACCCAGGAGGGGAGATGACGGGGACATACCGCAATTCCAACAGAAGCAGGACAACACTACAAGGCCTGGGACAGTTTCATGACACCCTGGTAGCACCCTCACCCTGATGCGCAGCCTAGTGTCACAAGGAGGGAAACATTTTGGAAGATGGTGAAGGAGTAAATAGCAGACCGTGTCAGCATCCTCAGTGATCCCTCTGTGCCTTACAACTATTGGGTGTCCAATCTGGACACGTGGCTCAATCTTGCACTCTATGCCTTTGAGGGGCTGGCCTGTACATTGTATTCACTAAAACCTCATCCAAAACTTACACATTACTATAAAATACAAACATAACATACAACAGTGGTGGTAAAACAATGGCATGTCCTGTTGAATAACTCCTAAATAACAAAATAAATAACAATAATAACATATCTTACAGACTAGTCATAAACTGTAACAAACCATAACCAACAAAAAGTCAAACACAGTACACAGGGTGATAGCCAGACCACTCTCAGTTCATCTTCTTTACGTCTTAGAGGTGCTGGCCTGTCCTGCCGCCAGCGTTTTGGCACAGCGGGTATTTAGTGCTGCTGGTGCCATAATAACAGATAAGTGCATGCACCTGTCAACTGAAAATGCTGACAGGTTTACTATTATAAAAATGAACCGGGCCTCGATTGCCCCTGACTTCTCTACTCCACCAGATGAAAGCGGCTGAACATAAAGGCATTTTAAATGTGTTGTTTGTAATGTACTGAATACACTGTATTCACATACACCTCTGCCACCACTAAAAAGGTTATATGGTTCAATGCTTTTTAGGCTGTGCTCGCTCATAATGTTTTATAGGGTCAGCAAAACTCTTGCACAGGTGCCAAAGGCGACACTCAGAGCCCTCTCAGTGGGCACTCTTACCCTTGAAAAAGACTATGGTGCACCAATATGCCTTACACTTTTCCTGCCATTCATCAGTGTCAGGTACGCCATGAATGGCATAGGCAGCAAATTGACTGTAGGCAGGCTAGTATAGCTAAATAAAAAGGAACATGGAAGATATACTATATTGGACTGTAGTTTTCAGGGTAAATGATCATGTGGGCACTTTGCGATAAATAAGTGTGTTTGTGGTTGCAGTTTCAGCAATCTGTCTCTAAAAGGGTCGCCATCGCCTTCACTGTTTTAGAGGGTTAGCGCACCTGGAGGCCTTCATCTACATTATTTTACTCTGTTTCATTGAGCCCAAGGCCACAGCCTCTGCATGAACCATAAGCATCATGCCCACTTTCCCATCCCTTTGTGCTCGCCTTCTTAATATTAATGGTTTTGTCTGTAGATGTGGCGCAGATTGTTTTACTATCCGCTAAAAACACAGTTTTCTGATGCAGGACAGTATTGGATACAAAACCCAAAGATTGTGGACACTTTACTATGCCCAGATTAATCGAATTTGTAATAGACACACTGTATTCAGATGCAGTTCAGTATTGGATACAAAAAACAACAGATTTTGGCCACTACACTAGGCCCAGATTAATCGAATTTTTAATATACACACTGTTTCCAGATACAGTTCAGTATTGGATACAAAAAAAATAAAACTGATCTTGGCCACTATACTAGGCCCAAGATAATAGAATTTTTAATACACACTGTATTCAGATGCATTTCAGTATTGGATTAAAAAAATAAAAATAAATGATTTTGGGCACTATTCTAGGCCCAGGATAATGTAATTTGTAATATACACACTGTATTCAGATACAGTTCAGTATTGGATACAAATTTGTCTCAAATGAAATGTATTCTCTACTGGAATACTGTATATACGATTGTGGTCTAAACGCACACACAGATGTGCTCAAAACAAGTTAAATTGGGCCAAAATATAAATCACTCTCTGCTGGAGGAATGAATATAACGGTTGCGGATTGAACGCACACACAGATGTGGCACAAAGTTGGTTAATTCCCCTTTTTATAATGTCTGCTCAACCCACAGCTGTCTGATGGTGTACTGTTGATGTCACTAATCTGAAATCTTTCTGTCTTTTAAAAGTTTGGGTACTCAAAAAAGCGATTTTAAGCCATGCACTTTCTGTGCCTTCCTGAAGACGCCTGTCCCTGATAGTGCTGAATTAAACCCCTTGTTAAAAATGATGCTGCACTGCTGTCACACACACGGTAGTCCTTAAAAGGACTGTTTGGTCTTTTGATAAGGTTTTTGTAGTGAAATCAGTAACTTTACTACAAAACGCTATCTGTCCCTGCCTACTGTCTGCTCTGACTGACTCTGAAAGATCCGAGCGCCGGACCTCAGCTCTTATATGAACTTGTATCACGTATTCCGGCCAGCCAATCAGTGTAAGACTTAAAGATAACATGGCTATGGCCTTACACTGAAGGTTAATTACTTACCTGGACAATGATTGGCTGATAAGGAGGCACCAAATGTGAGGGGAGGAGACTCGAGCAATGTGACGAACACACGTGGTGCTCGGCCGAGTACAGCTGAGCACCGAGCATAGTGATGCTCGAGCCGAACCGGTACTCGGCCGAGCATGCTTGCACATCACTAGTAACAACCTGTACTATATCACCAATCTGTTAGTTGTCGATCACAGTGAATGCCGTAAAAAAGAAACTAAAATCTTAATTTGTTTTTTGTTGATCACATACTCCTACACCCTTGTGTGGCACATGGGTCTGCATATAATGCTCATTGGCTAATACTGTCTAATACAGCCGTTGATTACCTGATGAACTAGCTCATTCATCTGGCTATCGTGACCTTTCGGCATGCTGTCTTTTAGCACGCTATCTAATCACAATCTGCGGCCAGCAAATAACTAGACAGCATGGGAACGAGCAATGGCATAACAATCGTTGCTTCCCATGTTGGAAGAAGATCGCTGCATGTAATAGCAGCAGTCTCCTCCGCTAGCGAGCAGGCCTTTGTTGGGAAGGAACGCTTCCCTCCCGAGTCCCGACAATCGCCTGCAGAATTGGATGGTCTAAAACAGCATTGAGAAAACCATTACATTAAAATAATTAATTTCTGTTTGATCAGATAGTTTTAATACTTTTACAGTCATATTTTAACGTTTCTTTGGTGGAAAATAGTTTTCAGAGAGAGACTCATGAATTGTAAATAAAATAGATTTAGCCAGTATATTAAATTCTACACTTCTCATCTGACACATCACCAGCCAAACAGCATTAATTTGTACTTGTAAACCATGGGTTTGCACATTAAAAATCCAAAATAGCTCTAGAGAGACACATTCAATGTATGTTTGTTTGTAGATAAAATTTATGTATGCAGCTGAAATATAATTCCACATTTCTGATTTTGGTATCATATTTAAGTTAGGTAATGTTTCCATTTTAATGTGCAAATAAATTGAAATAAAATAGAAATGGATTGCAAATGTACAAAACTGGGTTGCACAATATTGTGGACTTTTATATACTAAAACCCACCAATATTTGATTTATTTATTTTTAACTTTTCATGTTTATTTTATTTGAAATAAAGTATTAAACATTCTTATAATATTCTACAGTAGTAATTGTGCCAAACCAAGTCATTTCAAAACTATTATTATTATTATTATTATTATTATTATTATTATTATTATTATTATTATTATTATTATTATTATCTATCTATCTATTTATCTACTATCTATCTATCTATCTATCTATTTATGTTTCTACCTACTATCTGTCTATCTATCTATTACTATCTATCTATGTATCTATTACAATCTATCTATCTATCTATCTATCTATCTATCTATTTATCTAATATCTATCTATTTTCTATCTATCTGTCTAACTATCTATTGTTCTATCTATTATCCATCTATCTATCTATCTATCTATCTATCTATCTATCTATCATCTATCTATCATTTATCTATCTAGTATATACATGATCTTTTATATCTTGATTGTATCAGCGTTACAATTAATTTGGCTGTATGGTAAAATCTATTCTGCATTCAATGTAAAAAAGCATACTTTGGAACAGATGAATCAATTATATTTAAAGTGAGCAAGGCATTAGATATGATTAATACATCCTTGCTGCATACATTTTTCTTATGGAACAGAAGCTATAGACATTCCTCAGGGAATATCGGAAGAAAGTTACACTTGTAAGGTATATTTGCTTAACCTAACAAGGAATATATTAAATGTGTTCTCTGTCATATGAATATGTATCAGTAAGCAAAAATACACTGCTTTTCCTGTTCAGTGCATTTGTACAATCATTACAGCTACATCTGAAAGCTGTGACACTGTATAGTTAGAGCACTACGCACAGCACTTTCCTCAGGGCACATCTCCATTATTAGTAGCAGCAATACACATGCTGACATGTTGGTACATGGCAGCATGTGAAACAATACCAACTGATTGAGCAGTAACATTGAGTGGTTATGAATGTACAAATATTGAGAGGTGAGGAATTTCATAGCTTATAAAACATACAGAAAAATGCCTATATGTGTCTGAATGCTCACCAGATGAAGCCACCATACTGTAGGTCAGAAGGATTTATTTTTCTTTATCTTGCCTGTGCTGTTAGGGCTTGCTGTGATTGCGATTACCGGTGTGAAGGACTACAGTTATTATCTTGCACAAACATTACCACTATTTATCATTATTTTCTTGAATTACTATTACAAGCATTAAAGGGAAGGTGTCACCAAAAATTGTATCTGCCAGTTAAAATAAGAAAGTAGCATGTATCCCTTTTTTCTAATCTGTTTTTCTGATTTTAGATTTATTTTTTTAATTTCCTGAACATAATTATAGAGGTGGCCATTTTGCCTTAGCTGTTCTTAAAACATTTACTCAGCATTAAGAAAATTGCTTTACGGCAGCCCCATGGGCCATAGTCACAACGGTCTGGAGGGGACCTCACTGACTTGTTTTGGAGAGTTTTCTAGGCATGCTCTGTGACCTCTGCAGAGATCATTGTACAAGGAAAGAATAGATAAGCTTTGATAATCACTTAATCAGTGGTGAATCCAGACTAATCTATACACAGAGGCTATATCACTACAGACAGGATTAGAATTATTTAACTACTTTAACCCCTTCCCGACCCCGTGAGCGACCCCCCCCCCTCATCCCCCTATTTATTTTCAGGCTGGCTAGAGCGGTTTAGCAGAGTGTCAGCACATTGCTGATACTCTGCTTCAAACGGAAGACATCTTTGCTGGATGTCTGCCGTTTAACCCCTTTCATGCCGCGGTCCATAGGGACCGCTACATGGAAGGGGTTAACAGGGAGGGAGCTCCCTCTCCCATCGGGGGCTACTGTGCCATTGCAGCCACCTGATACTTGACCCAGAGGGAGGGGGCCCCCCCTCCCTCCTTCCCCCATCAGCCGCTGCTCTGTTGTGTCAACGGCTGATTGTTACCATGGCAACTGGATGCCTTCACAGGCTTCCGGCTTGCCATTAAATAGCAGATCAGGCTTCTGCTAAATACAGCAGCAGCCTGATCAGGCTAAGTGTAAATTCATAATATACTACAGTACACTATATAGTATTATAGTAATAGTATTATACAGGCATCAGACCCACTGGATCTACAAGAACCAAGTGGGTCTGGGTCCAAAAAATGTAAAAAAAGTGAAAAATGAATTTCTTATTATAGCCACACATTTATCACTGATTAAAAAAATAAAAATAAAATACACTACACAAGTTTTATATCACCGTGTCTGTAAAGACCTGATCTATAAAACGGTCATGTTACTTTCCCCACACGGTGAGCGTCGTAAAAAAAAAAAGAAAATCTATGATGAAATTTAAATTTTGCCTACCTCAATTCCCAAAAAAGGAAATAAAAGTTATCAAAAAAGTCGTATATACGCCAAAATGTTACCAATCAAACCGTCACCACATCCCTCAAGAAATTAACCCCTACATGAGAAACTCGCCCAAAAAATAATATTACTCTCAGACATTGAAGACACTAAAATATGATTTTTTTTTTTGCTTCAAAACTGCTATTATTGTGCTAAAGTGAAATAAATTAAAAAAGTATACATATTAGGTATCACCACGTCTATAAGAACCTGCTCTATAAAAATGGTGTAAAAAAAGCCATTTTTTGTCACCTTACATCACAAAAAGTGTAATATCAAGCAATCAAAAATAGTGCCAATCAAACCGCCATCTCATCTTGCAAAAAATGAGCCCCTACATAGGACAGTTGCCCAAAAAAAACTATGGCTTTCAGAATAAGGAGAAACAATAAAATATTTTTTTTCAAAAATGCTTTATTATGTAAAACTGAAATAAACAATTAAAAAAAGTAGTCATATTTGGTATTGTCGCATCCGTAACAACCTGCTTTATAAAATTACCACATGATATAACCTGTCAGATGAACATTGTAAATAACAAAAAATAAAAACGGTGCCAAAACAGCTGTATTTTGTTACCTTGCCTCAAAAAAGTGTAATATAGAGCAACCAAAAATCATATGCACCCTAAAATAGTGCCAACATTTTGCCACCTTATCCCATACTTTCCAAAATGGGGTCTTTTTTTTAGTTTCTACTCTAGGGGTGCATCAGGGGGTCCTCAAATGTGACATAGCAACTTAAAATTCCTTCTGCGCCCTGCCATGTGCCCGTAAAGAAGTTTACGACCACATATGGGGTGTTTCTGTAAACTACAGAATCAGGGCAATAAATATTGAGTTTTGTTTGGCTGTCAACTCTAGCTATGTTAGCATAAAAAAATTATTAAAAAATAATTATTAAAATTTGCCAAAAAAGTGAAATTCTGAAATGTCATCTCCATTTTCCATTAATTCTTGTGGAACACCTAAAGGGTTAACAAAGTTTGTAAAATCAGTTTTGAATACCTTGAGGGGTGTAGTTTATAAAATGGGGTGATTTATGGGAGGTTTCCACTATGTATGCCTCACAAAGTGACTTCAGACCTGAACTGGTACTTAAAAAGTGGGATTTGGAAATTTTCTTAAAAAATTTAAGATTTGCTTCTAAACTTCTAAGTCTTCTAACGTCCCAAAAAATGAAAACATAATTTACAAAATGACCCAAACATGAAGTAGACATATGGGAAATGTAAATTAATAGTTAATTTAGGAGGTATGACTATCTGGTTTAAAAGCAGAGAAATAAAAATTTTGAGAATTGTGATTTTGTCCACATTTTTTCTAAATTTTGTATTTTTTTATAAATAAAAATGAAATATTTTGACAAATTTACCTCTGTCATGAAGTACAATATGTGACAAGAAAACAATTTCAGAATGGCTTGGATAAGTAAAAGTGTTTTAAAGTTGTCACCACATAAAGTGACTCATGTCAGATTTGAAAAAAAAAATGGCCTGGACCTTAAGGTGAAAAATGGCCTGGTCCTGAAGGGGTTAAAGTGACTTATATAAACAAAGAAGTGGCGCCAATGATTAGACATTGTGGCCAGGGCAAAAACTGCAGGATTTTATCGTTATTGTTTAAATATATGGAATACATGGAAAAATTAAAAACATCATCAAAACATTTTTTTTAAATATGTTTACCCCTTAGTGACTAATGACGTACTGTGTATGTCATGATGTAGTGTAAGTTATCGCATCATGACGTGCACAGTAGGTCATGAGATTAAACTGTCACCGCAAGTACGTATACTTGTATACTTGCGGTGACACTGGAATCTAAACCGGTGCTACAGACTGCTAAGCTGTCCGGGCACCCAGCAGGGGACCAATCACAGTGGTCCCTGCCTTTGGATCGCTGCGATTGGTCAGTCAAATCTGACCAATCGCAGTGTTCATCAGCACAGCTCTGATCTTCTCAGTGAGTGTTAAGGAGATCGGGGTTGCGATGCTGTGTTTTCTGTGCCCGATCAGCAATTTAACCCCTTCCATGCCAGGGTTTGTAGGGACCGCTGTATGGAAGAGGTTAACAGGGAGGAAGCTCCTTCCCTCCCCCATTGGGCGCTGCAATGATGTGGCAGGATCACGATTGATCATAACAGAGGGAGGGAGCTCCCTCCTTTCCCCCTCCATTGATCTTCAAGAACCAAGTTGGTCTGAGTCAAAAAAAAGTGTAAAAAAAGTGTAAAAATAAATGAAAAAAGTAAAAAAAACTCTAACATTTTTCCATACACGCTCATATATAATTGGGTAAAAATGAAGAAAAGAAAATACTCTAAACATGTTTATCGTCATGTCTGTAACAACCAGCTCTATACAAATATCACATGAGCTTACAAAAATAAAAAAATAAAAACAGTGCCAAAAAAGAAATTTTTTGACACCTACCATCACAAAAAGTGCAACACCAAGCGATCAAAAAGTTGTATGCCCCCCAATATAGTACCAATCAAACCGTTATCTCATCCCTAAAAAATGAGACCCTACCTAAGACAAAAAATAAAAAAGATATGGCTCTCTCAGAGTATATTTTTTTGTTTAAAAAATTCTATTATTGTGTAAAACTTAAATAAATAAGAAAAAGTATATATATATTAAGTATTGCCATGTCTGTAATGACCTGTTTTTTTAAAAAAATCACATGAACTAACCCCTCAGATGAACGCTGTAAAAATAAATAAATAAAAACTGTGTCAAAATTACAAATTCTTTGGTCAACTTGCCCCAAAAAGTGTAATAATGAAGTAAAATCATATGTACTCAAAAATGAGCCCCTGCACAAGACAATCAGCAGAAAACTAAAAAAATATGGCTTTCAGAAAATGGAGACACAAAAACATACTGTTTTTTTCAAAAATGTTTTATTATGTGGAACTGAAAGAAACAAAGAAAGTAGACATATTTGATATTATCGCGTCCATAACAACCTGCTTTATAAAAATAGCACATGATCAAACTGTCAGATGAATGCTGTAAAAAAAAAAAAAACGGTGCCAAAACATCCATTCTTTGATTACCTTGACTCACAAAAAACATAATATAGAGCGATTAAAAGTCATATTGCCCCAAAATAGTACCAATAAAACTGTCACCTTTTTCCATAATTTCCAAAATGGGGTCACTTTTTGATTGTTTCTACTGTAGGGTGCATCTAGGGCTTTAAATGGGACATGGTGTCCAGCAAAATCTGCCTTCCAAAAACCACATGGCGATCCTTTTCTTCTGCACCCTGCCATGCACCCATAAAGCAGTTTACCACCACATTGCTTGGCTGTTAACCCTCGATGTGTTAAAGAAAAAAAATTATTAAAATGGAAGATCTGCCAAAAAAATGAAATTTAGAATTTTCATCTCCATTTTCCTTTAATTCTTGTGGAATACTTAAAGCATTAAAAAAGTTTGCGAAAATGAGTCTTGAGAGTTTTTTCCAAAATGGGATCATTTATGGGGGGGTTTCTACTATATATGCCCCACAAAGTGACTTCAGACCTTAACTGGTCCTTAAAAAGTGGGTTTTGGAAATTTTCTTAAACATTTTAAGAATTGCTTCTAAAAATCTAAGTCTTCCAATGTCCACAAAAAATAAAAAGACATTTACAAAATGATGCCAACGTAAAGGAGACATATGGGGAATGTTAAGTAAGATAAATAGAAATTTAAAAAATTGAGAATTAGAAATTTAAAAAATTGCGACTAAAATTTATCACTGTCATGAAGTACAATGTGTCACGAAAAGACAATCTCAGAATGGCTTGGATAAGTAAAAGTGTTCCAAAGTTATTACTACATAAAGTGATACATGTCAGATTGCAAAATGGTTGGTCATTAAGAGGTTTAACATAAAAAAGTGATTTAAACTGCAGGTTCTTTTCTGATGATGCATTTCCTTTAAGGTAGTACTGTAATTACAGCCTGTTTGATCTGCTATTTATTTTTTGCTCATTGATGATTTGCTGCCTAGCATGTGGAACATGATCACTTCTGAGCGCTGTAGAAGCATGGTGAATCAGCAAAAAGTGGAGAAAACTGGCATGTGATGTGCGTTGTCTTGTACTACAGGAAAGAGTAGATAACCATGTGCTCAGAGTATAGGTGCAGAATTTTGCAAAGGCAGGAGATAGACACACTAAGAACATGGTAATTTGACTGCATGTGAGACAAAACCATTTCACACATCTATTTAAACACATTTTTAGGGACTAGAAAAAAAAACATTTAACTTTTGTAAGAATCTTGTAAGAATTATTTATTTTTATTAAGTTCAAGTTATTGAGACATGTCAAATATCTGAGGGTCCATGATAAGAAAGGTCTCATAGTTTCTGAGTCAAATGCATGTGAGAGAAAGGAAGGAAAGAAGGAAGGAAGGAAGGAAAGGAACGGAAGGAAGGAAGGAAAGGAAGGAAAGGAAGGAAGGAAGGGAAGGGAAGGAAGGAAGGAAGGAAGGGAAGGAAAGGAAGGAAGGAATGAAGGAAAGGAAGGAAGGAAAGGAAGGAAGGAAAGGAAGGAAGGAAGGAAGGAAAGGAAATGAAAGAAGAAAGGGAAGGAAGGAAGGAAGGAAGGAAGGAAGGAAGGAAGGAAGGAAAGGAAGGGAAGGAAAGGAAGGGAAGGGAAGGAAGGAAGGAAGGTTTGGGGTCATTATTGCCTTTGAATCCAGACTATTGTCATCTTTGATTGAGGGAAAAAGGGTAGCCAGTGGTTTTAATAAATAAAACAATAAACAAAACATACAGTATGAAGTTTCTCGAGCCCCTGCTTTCACTGTAAAAAACAATCCCTGCTTTCATTGTGAAAAACAATATTAACCTACCTTACATATTGTCAAGTTCTCTTAAAGGGGTTCTCTGAGCTTTTAATATTGATGACATCCTTTGATGACATCATTTGTTAGAGACATATGCTGAGGATAGGTCATCAATATTAAAAGCCAGAGAACCACTTCAATACACACTATATACAAGTAAACAAGATCCCCTATCCCCCTTGTTCCTTTTTCATTCAATTTATTTGATAAGAAAACTCCTTTAATTGGATTATATCATTAGAATGTACACATACACTGAGGCCTCTTGCACACAACCGTATGTATTTTGATTCGTTTTGCGGTCCATTTTTCACGGATCCATCGCTTAGTTTTTTGTTTCCGTTGTGTTTCCGTTCCATTTCCGTTCCGTGGTTACGCAAAAAATCTCCATATGGTTTCCATATGTTTTTCATTGTGAAAAACAATATTAACCTACCTTACATATTGTAAAGTTCTCTTAAAGGGGTTCTCTGTGCTTTTAATATTAATTACATCCTCAGGATAGGTAATTATTATTAGATTGGCGGAGAATCGACTGCTGCTTTGTCAAAGACATATGCTGAGGATAAGTCATCAATATTAAAAGCCAGAGAACCACTTCAATACACACTATATACAATTAAATAAGATCTCCTATCCCTCTTATTCCTTTTTCATTCAATTTCATTGATAAGAATACTCCTTTAATTTGATTTTATCATTAGAATGTACACATGACCGTTTATATTTTCTTTGTTTTACGGTCCGTTTTTCACGGATCCATTGATAAGTTTTTTGTTTCCGTTCCGTTTTTGTTCCATAGTTGCACAAAAAATCTATATATGGTTTCCATATGCGATCCATTTTCTGCGAATCGCAAAGGGCAACATAAATTTTATAATCATTACTGTAATGTACAGTAATGTTTGTAGACAGTAAACACAAGGGCAAAGTGGGCATGTATCTGCAAAAAATAGATGACAAATGGATGTGTTCCTTATGCATTCCGTATTTTTTGCGGACACATTGATTTGAATTGAGCCACGGAACGTTATTTGGGGGCAATAATTGATCCAACGGAACGGATATACAGAAATACGGAAACGGAATGCATATGAAGTACATTCCATTTTTTTGCGGAACCATTGAACTGAATAGCTGCGCTTACGGACCGCAAACGGAATCCGCAAAAACGAAACGGAAACAGAAAAAAAAAATTTGCGCAAGAGCCTGAGCTTTGAAAAATCTACACGTAAAAATGGGTGTGTCAATGCCCTTGGATAGGTTTTAGCTGTACTATGTGATTAAAATGTTCTGTTATTTTCAAGACCTGCCTTTGAAGCTCTTTAAATTATGTTTCCAGTTATGTTCGCTCTAATCCCCTCCTTTCACTCAGTGCTCCAGTCTACATTACTACAGTGTTGTTCACTGATATGACTGTGGTTCCTTTTAGAAAATGTAAAGTAAAACAACCTCTAATTATTGAGTTAATTTGTTATAGCCACACTTATTGCAAACAGGTGCAAACAAATCAAGCACACAGGCATGCAATCTCCATAGACAAACAGTAGTAGTATGAGTCATGGCAAAAACTCAGCTAGTGAAATTGATCTGCTAGGTACCACAGTCAACTATAAGTGCTATTATTGTGAGCTGAAATGATCTAGGAGTAACAAACGCGTAGCCAGTAAGAAATAGACTGCTTACACTCACAGTGCCTACTGTAAAACTTTGAGAAGGAGGCATGAGAGTTTGCATCATCTCAGTCAATTGCGTGCGTATAACTTTGTGAGAAAAATTTGGGAAACACTCTTTTATGTTCACATATGGCTGTGCCCCTATGAACAAATGAAAGTCTCAAATGATATGGTTTGACAGGTTTGTTACGTAGAAACTTGAGCGGCCTTTGGATTACTTTGGAACACTGATTGTGAGCCAACATCATGCCTGGCTTCACAAGTGCATGTTTGATTGAATGGACAAAGATTCCCTCAGCAACACTCCAAAACCTTGTGGAAAGCCTTCAGAGAAGAGTGGAGACTGTTATAAATACAAAGACAGCAAAATTCTATATTTATGTTTATGGGTTTGGAATGGGATTGCCAATAAGATCATGCTGTCATATGGTGCAGATAAAATGTTGTCTACCCTTTTGCTGTTGAAATTCTGATCTGTTGTTATAGCATATATTCAGAACTACATAGAATATTGATTTTAAATATTCTCCTTTTCTAAGGCATACACTTTCATTGTTTAATAAATGCTGTGGTTACTATATATTTCTCTTTCTACTAGGTTATTCATACGATCACAGCCTTAGATAAAGATGACACAGCAAATGGGCAAAGATTTTATTTTTCTCTGCAAGAAAGTCACCCACAAAACCCAAACTTCACTTTAAGAAATAACGAAGGTAAGTAATTTTGGCTATTGATTATATGATTATATTACCCATTATGTGCTGTATAATAATAGGATAAAATGCCTCTTAAATGTGTAACTGAATAGTTTCTCTTATTTTATCCAGCATTTATTTAACACATATCTCCAGTTTTAAGATAAGTTGTATATTTAATGGAACTTACTGACTGAATTTACTAACTAAGCCTATTTGTAATATACTCCATTAGAGGTCAATTCCTCCTTCAAAGCAATCTGTAACAACATTCTACATCTAAAACTTTTAGAAGACATGAACTTTCCTTAAAGCCTCGGTACCCACTGTAAGCCTCCACCTCATGCGAGCTGAGCAGTAGAGGCCTGGATTTGCATGTCCAGGAGATAGACCCTACTCACTCAGCCTTGTTTCAGGAAGAAATAGCCATCATTGCAGCTGTGAGGAATAGTCTTGTTGATGGGCATAATTTTGCTTATATTAGCTCTAACATATTTAATTATAGTTGTAACTGGAGGGCCCATACACTCTAAGATCTATATTTTATATAAGAGTACCTTCCACTTATATCTCATTGCCCCATATGGTCAATAAAATATGGTGCCAACTCAAATGCAAATAATGTTATTATTTATTTTGTTAGATAATACAGCAAGTATTTTAACAAGACGGAGAAAGTTTAGTCGAACATCTCAAGATATTTACTACCTTCCTATTGTTGTTACCGATGGCGGAAGCCCATCTTTAAGTAGCACTGGAACCCTCACTATTAGAGTATGTGCCTGTGAAAGAGATGGACGAGTAAGAACTTGCCATGCTGAAGCTTTTCTATCATCTGCTGGACTTAGTACTGGAGCCTTAATCGCAATTCTGCTTTGTGTTGTCATTCTACTTGGTGAGCATCAACACAATTAATAACAGTGAATGTATTTAATAAGGGCTTTTAGCTTTAAATTGGAAATACCATATGTTCAAAATATATTTATGCAAATAAAATGTGGTTTGCACATTTGTTAATTAAGCTAGAAACATCTGGACTGTGGTGACAGTTATTGTTCTGATTCAATCACTTATAAATAATATAATGATTAATAGTATATCCTCTGTTAAAAGATATTCCTTCACTGCATAAAATAAATTTAATAAAATAGTTTTACTTCATCATTATAATTAGTGTTGAGCGAATTGAAGTTCACAAAGTGGACTTTGATCCGAATTTCAGGGAAAATTTGATTTGTTGAAGCTGAATTTCCTTGTGCTTCGTGGTAACGAGTCAACTCTCCTTAAAATGGTGCTAAATTTGCGCATGTAGAGTCCACCATGGCCATCTTGATTGAAGATCCTGCGCAAAGTCTCGTGCACGGTGATGTAGCACCTCATGGGATTTCGAGCTGGATCTTCAATCAAGATAACCGCAGAGGACTCTTCGCGAGCAAATGAATAAGGTGAGTATATTTTATTTCTTTACAGATTAAGATATGATAGCCCTCAATGGTCATTTCAGATGCCGCGATCACAGATGAACGCGATATCTGAGGGGTTCAATGACGGAAAGCAGCACCATCACCGTTCCCCGTCATTGCACCCCCTACTCACAAAGAAATATGCTTTGTGACGAAGTAATTAATATCAAATATGTTCAGGGCAAACTTAATATATTTAAGTTAAGGCTGTTATATAGGTTAAGGCTGTTTTAGACAGCCAGATCAGTTAGCGATTGTTGGGAGGGAAGGGTTCCTTTCCTGAAATCTCCTGCTCTTCAGTGGAAGGGACCACTGCTACTACATGCAGCAAACTCCTCCACAGCCTGGGGAGGAGTGATCGTTATGCCATTGCTTATTCCTATGCTGTCTAGTTGTGAAGTCTGGATTGACCAATAAACTGTTCTCGTTCATCGGGTAATTGGCAGCAGTGTTAGATCATCGCTAGCGTGCATCCCGCAAACACTCAATAACGATAAACTGGCCAACAATTAACCAATATAATACAGACTTTATTTTGAGAACTATTAAAACCAAACTGTATAAATTTAATTTAATTTAATTTAATATAGGTATCCCACTTCTCCAAAGCTATATTTTGAGTTACTTTACTATTATGGCATGCTTGTCCTTTCATTTGAATGAGATAAAGCTGTAAAAATCAAAACAGCCACTGTGAGAAGTATGGCATTCTAAGTATGAGCTAGTCTGCAACCTGATATAAACTTTGAAGAGGCTGTTCCAATGCTGCAACCCCTTCATACAACTGACTGGAAGGAGTGCAGAAAGTGAAAACCTCCACCAATCTATTTTTAATGGCTTATCATATGGCAATTCTCTCCTATTTTTCTCCTCATTGTTTTTTTATAAACTGCTTGAAAAAAATGTCACAAGCTAAATCATGATACGTTTTTGGGAATAAGCCAGTAAGACAAAAACATAGTAATATAGTAACATAGGCCTAAAAAAGACATCTGTCCATCCAGTTCGGCCTGTCATCCAGCTAGTTGAGCCAGAGGAAGAAAAAAAAACTGTGAGGTAGAAGACAATTTTCCCCACTTAAGGGGAATAAAAAATTCCATCCTGACTCCAATCAGGCAATCAGAAAAGCTCCCTGGATCAACGACCCATCTCTAATAGCTATGGCCTGTAATTTTATTACACTCCAGAAATACATCCAGGCCACTCTTGAATTCCTTTATTGTACTTACCATCACCACCTCCTCAGGCAGGGAGTTCCATAATCTCACTGCTCTTACCATAAAGAATCATCTTCTATGTTTGTGTACAAACCTTCAAATTCCTCCAGACGCAGAGGATGTCCTCTCGTCACAGTCCTGGGGATAAATATATGATGGGAGAGATCACTGTACTGACCACTGATATATTTATACATAGTTATTAGATCTCCTCTCAGTCTTCATTATTCTAAAGTAAATAACCCCAATTTTGATAATCTTTCAGGGTACTGTAGTTGCCCCATTCCAGTTATTACTTTAGTTGCCCTCCTCTGAACCCTCTCCAGCTCTGCTATGTCTGCATTGTTCACAGGAGCCCATAACTGTACACAGTACTCCATGTGTGGTCTGAGTAGCGATTTGTAAAGTGGTAGGACTATGTTCTCATCACGGGCATATATGCCCCTTTTGATGCAACCCATTATCTTATTGGCCTTGGCGGCAGCTTCCTGACACTGTTTTTTGCAGCTTAGTTTGCTGTTTATTAAAATTACTAGATCCTTTTCCATGTCAGTGTTACCGAGTATTTTACCATTTAGTATGGGTGACTTGCATTATTCCTTCCCATGTGCATATCTTTACATTTGTCAGTGTTAAACCTCATCTGCCACTTATCTGCCCAAGCCTCCAATCTATCCAGATCCCTCTGTAGCAGTATTTTATCTTCTTCAGTGTTAATTACTTTACACAGTTTAGTGTCATCTGCAAAAATTTCGATTTTACTATGCAAGCTGTCTACAAGATCATTAATAAATATATTGAAAAGAATAGGGCCCAGTACTGACCCCGAGGTATCCCACTAGTGACAGTGACCCAATCTAATGTGTACTGTTAATAACCACCCTCTGTTTTCTGTCACTCAGCCAGTTACTTACCCACTTACAGACATTTTCCCCCAGTCCAAGCATCCTCATTTTATATACTAACCTTTTATGTGGTACAGTGTCAAATGCTTTGGAGAATTCGAGATATACAACATTCATCGATTCGCCGCTGTCAAGTCTAGAACTTACCTCCTCATAGAAACTGATTAAATTTGTTTGGCATGACCGATCCCTCATGAAGCCATGCTGATATGGCGTTATTTGCATATTTCCATTAAGATCCTCAAACTGTTTCCCCACAACACATGTTAAACTTACCGGCCTATAGTTTCCGGGCTCTGTTTTTGGACCCTTTTTGAATATTGGCACCACATTTATTATGCGCCAATCCTGTGGAACATTCCCTGTCAGTATAGAGTCCGCAAATATCAGAAATAAGGGTCTGGCTATGACATTACTTAATTTTCTTAGGATACGGGTGTGTATGCTATCTGGTCTGGGCAATTTGTCTATTTTAATTCTTTTTGAGTCGCTGTTGTACTTCTTCTTGGGTCAGACAAGACACTTTTAATGGATTTATTTTTACATTCAGTATTTTATCTGACAGTATATTTTCCTCAGTAAATACATTGGGGTAAAAAATGTTTAACAGCTTTGCTTTCTCCTCGTCGCTCTCTGCAACTCTCCCCTCTTTACTCTTGAAAGGGCCGACACCTTCAGATTTATACTTTTTTAACATTTACTGTATATAATTGAAGAACATTTTAGGGTTAGTTTTTTTTTTTTTTTTTTTTTTTTTTTATTGCACATGAAATGCTTTATTTTTTTTATATATATATTTTTTTTATTTTAAGGTTTATACGTCATACAATCCAAAAAAAGATTCTAACAGTGCAAAGTTAAACCTAACTATCCCATCCTACCAACCCGCCTACCCCCCTCCCAACCCTGCAGGGAAGAAAAAAAATAAAAAAATAAAAAAATAAAAAAATAAATAAATAAATAAATAAGTTAATAAATAGCTAAGCCTCTTAGTTGCCCCAATTCCTCCAGATACTACTCCATTTGATGGACACACCTCTTTGTCTGTACAACACCTTCTCATAGCTTTTCACCTTCTTAACTAAATTCAGCCAGTGGTTGCATTCTAAAACGGAGGAGGAGCACCATTCTCTGGCTATAAGAAGCCTGGCCAAAAACATCACTTTGATCAGCAATTGGCGGTTAGGGGGCTGGCAATTAACTTCCGATAGATCACCAAGGACCCATATCTTTGGAGATAGAGGAATATTCAAACCAAGTCTCTGAACCAGAACTATTTGAACCATTCTCCAATACTTATTTGCTGTCGGGCAACCCCAGAACAGATGAAGATGATCTGCCCCGGGGTCTCCGCAGCGAGGGCAGTCCGAAGAAGTTCTAAATCCTCTCCTGTGAAGCCATAAGGGTGTAAGATATATTTTGTGAATAATATTAAACTGGACAACAACATGGTTGAAATTGTGAGAAACCAAGCTTAAACCTTCACCTATGTTCTCCCAGTCCGGGGAACCCACCTCAGACAATAAAACAGACCAGGATCTCTGTCCTGGAGAAAGACAATCCATAAAAAATTTTTTCATCATTTACTGTATATAATTGAAGAACATTTTAGGGTTAGTTTTACTCTCTTTGGCAATTAATCTCTCGGTCTCTAGTTTGGCCGATTTATTTGTTTTTTACATGTTCTATTTTGTTCCTTATAGTTTTAGAGTGCTTCGTCACTACCCTCCTGTTTTAGAGATTTATATGCTTTCTTTTTGTCATGTATTGTTTTCTTTACATTTCTATTTATCCACATTGTTTTTTTTTTGTTCCTTAACCTTTTATTCCCATACAGAATGTACCTCTCACAATGAAAATTTAGGATGTTTTTAAAGATATCCCATTTTGTGGCTGTATTTCTGTTTTTGAGGACTTTGTCCCAGTTAGTTAGGCCTATGGCCTCGCTTAGCTGGCTAAATTTAGCTTTTTTGAGGTTGGTATTTTTGTTCCTCCCTGTAGAAATGCTTTTTTTAATGATAATTGGAAAGTTATTACTTTATGGTCACTATTTCCCAGGTGTCGCCCAACTTGAACATCTGTTGTTCTGTCAGGTCTATTGGTTAATACTTAGTCCAGTATGGCCGTCCCTCTAGTCGGGTTCTGAACCAGTTGGGAAAGGTAATTGTCTTTGGTTATTGCCAAGAACCAGTTTCCTTTATGCGATGTACAGCTTTCCGTTTCCCAGTCTATATCTGGGTAGTTGAAGTCCCCCATAATAACCACCTCATTATGATTTGCGGCCTCGTCTATCTCGTTTAGTAATAGATTTTCTGGGAACTCTGGTATATTAGGTGGTTTATAGTAAACTCCTATTAGTAATTTATTATTGTTTTTGGCTTCATGTATCTCTACCCACAGTGAATCTGCATGTTCATGTCCCTCACTTCTATCTTCTCGAACTATAGGCTTTAGATAGGACTTTACATAAAGGCAGACGCCTCTCCCTCTTCGGTTTTGACGATCCTTTCTAAACAGACTGTAACCCTGAACATTAACTGCCCACTCATAGCTATCATCCAGCCATGTCTCAGTTATTCTCACTATATAATAGTCCTCCTCACACATTACTAATTCCAGTTCCCCAGTTTTGTTAGTAAGGCTTTGGGCATTAGTGTACATACAATTAAGAGGTTTTTGTATATTTTGAACCCTACACCTTTCCTTCCTCCCCCAGTCCCACTACCTTGCCCCCGGTCTCTATCTGCACTATCTTTGCCTCCTATAACGTAAGTGCTCTCCCCCACAGTCCCTAGTTTAAACACTCCTCCAACCTTCTAGCCATCTTTCTCTCCAACACAGCTGCCCCTTCCCCATTGAGGTGCAGCCCATCCCTACATTAGAGCCTGTAGCCGACAGAGAAGTCAGCCCAGTTCTCCAAGAACCCAAAGCCCTCCTTCCTACACCAGTTCTTGAGCCACTTGTTAACTCCCTAATCTCCCACTGCCTTTCTTGAGTGGCTCTTGGTACAGGCAGTATCTCAGAAAATACTACCTTTGAGGTCCTTGCCGTAAGCTTTTGACCTAAATCCCTAAAATCATTTTTAAGGACGCACCACCTACCTCTAACTTTGTCATTAATTCCGATATGGACCATGACCGCTGAATCTTCTCCTGCCTCTCCCAGTAATCTGTCAACCCGATCCGCGATGTGTCGAACTCTAGTGCCGGAAAGACAGCACACTGTTCAGCGATCACGGTCTTTGTGACAATTTGCCCTTTCTGTTCCCCTAATAATGGAGTCTCCCACTACCAGCACCTGTCTGACCTGCCCTGCTCTCCTGTTCCCCTGCTTACTGGAGCCGACATTCCCCTGACAGGCAGAGGAAGTGTCCTGCTGCAGCAGTGCTATCCCTGAACTGACATCCCCCTCAACTGCCAAACATGCAAACTTGCTGGGGTGTGTCGGATCAGGGCTAGCCTCCCTGGTACTCTTCTCTCTACCCCACTTTCTAACTTTTACCCATCTAGCTACCTCATTTTCCTCAGCCTCCTCACTGTCACCCTCCCCCTCATCTACACCAGAGAGTGCTTGCTTGTTGAGAAGCAAACTCTTTTTCAAATTCTCAATGCCTCTCAGTGTTGCAACTCGCTTGTTTAGAGACTCGATTTGCGAATCCAAACTGGTAATTTGCTCACATTTTGAACAAAGATATATACCCTCGAACGGCTGTTCCAGGACTGCATACATCATACAAGATGTGCATTGGACACCGTTGTCAATTGTGCAACACATACTAAATGGGGATTGCAGAGAAGTAAAAAATACAATACAATGTAGTAATAAGAAACTGGCTAATTGCAATCCCCTACTGAAGTCCCTGACTCTGAAGTCACTAAATCTTAAGTCACACACTTATACAAACACGCGCTATATGCCTGCTTTAAATGGAGTTCTCATAACCAGCCTGTTTTTTTTCCTCTGGATTCAAAGGACTGAGCTACCCTCAGCTGACTTTTTATAGTCTCCTAATTGGACAGCCACACCCTATCTACTCAGCTGTGCAACCCCTGGAGAAAGAAAAAAAAATGTTATCATAGCACAATGAAGCTTGTAGTAGAATCGATTCCCAGTGTACAATGCAGTCAAATACAGCCACTAATTAATGCCCACAAATAATTTAGCTCTCACTTAATCTTTTGTCACACACTTATACAAAAACACTTAATAAAACACGCGCCACTCAAACTCACGTTATATGCCTGCTCTAAATGGAGTTCTCAGAACCAGCCTTTTTTTACCCCCTGGATTCAAAGGGCCAACTAAAAAAAAGTGTCAGGAACAACGAAACACTAGGAAAAAAAAAAAAAAAAACACTTATGGCCTGCATTTCATATCTCCCATAGATCTTCTGATAACATCTGAAGCCGGTATTTTTACTGAAAAAATATTATTAAAAATACAGTACAGAAAAATGCTATTAAAAACTACTACTACTACTAGAGGTCTATTGCAGTTTATGGTAATGGCTAGTGATGAGCGAGCACCAAAGTATTAGAGTGTTTGGGCCGAACACATTGCTATATTCGTGTGCTCAGCCGAGCACCTGAGTATAATGGAAGTCAATGGGAAACAACCAGGCACCCCCTGCTCTGAAGAGGGGAGGGTGCCTGGTCCATTGGAAAAGGTCAGAAAGTGACAGAAACACCACCAAAATGTACCTGGAACAGCATGTGGACAATCTCTGGATGCATCTTGGACTCCCAAGTCGCTGCTGGGAACCATTTTGTCTCAGTTGTACACCACTTTTACTTACTGACAAATACACACCCAAAAAAATCTATTTTACATGTAAAGAGCAAGTGCTGCCAAAAACTTTTTTTTCCAGAATTGGGGCCATGATTAAGATGGATGGCTGGAGGTACCTGTATTGCGCTGCTATTTGACTGGCACCAGAGGAACCACACTGAAAGCATTTGCCAAGAATGAAATTTGTAGCCTGGTTTGAAAACGATCCAACACTCGATCTGGCGGCATTATTCCCATTACCCACCAAGCATTTTCCTGGAAATCAAAGTCTTTGGGTTCTGAGGGGAGTATGGTTGCAAAGCTGAAACTTAAACTAATTGACGGAAGGGCACCACCAGGAGTGAAGCCTGCAGCTTAATTTGATTCCACATGGGAATCCTCACCCGGCCCGCACACTGAAAAGATTGACTGATTGATACCTCTTTTTGTGGGTGTTGTAGCATGGCCGTTGTGAGTGGATGGATCGAGACAATCTGTGTGGTTCATTCCGATAACTAACGAGATTCCTCCGGGCTAAGGAGTTATGTCACCCCCGGCTGCCAGTGCAAGGACATTCTAGAGATATTATCAACACTGGCCATGATAAAATATTATAAAAATGTTAACAATATTTTTTGATTGCAATAATGTTACATTGCAGAGTTAGCACAGGGAATGGCGGTTAGCAACGGCTACAAAAATAATGTATTGAAATGTTAACAATATCCTTTGATTGCCCTGTAAAAGATTGTAGGTGAGGGCCTGCAGGTGAGCTGACCCTCCCTGAAGAGGGACATGAGGAGACCTTGTGCACTGATCTCCAAACTCTTCAGCATCCACAGTCAGAAAAAGATGACAGGGGGAATGGCAATTAGTTTTTCACGAGGTGAATGATGCAGATGAGACACAGTTGTCAATGAGTGAGGGTCTTGTTAGGTTAAATCAAGTCAGGAGGATGACCAGAGTGAGGAAGTGGAAGAGAATATGGAGGACGATGACATCACTGACCCAAGCTGATAAGGTGGAAAGCCAAGCGAGGACAGCAGGACAGAGGGGGAGGGATCCATAGCACTGCAACAGGGTGGAAGAGGCTGTTGGGTGGAAAAAAGGAGAAGGCGGGCCACACCAAATAGGCCTGCAACTGTTCCCCCTTGCGGAAATCTCCCTTGCCAAGCTGTTCCGCGGTCTGGCGTTTTTTTGAGGAAAGTGGGGACGATAAAAGAATTGAAATTTGCTAACTGTAACTGTGCTATACAAAAGTAAGAACTGATAAATAATCAAATAACCATAACATATCTTACTCATTAACTATTCATTAACTCTAACACAAATCATAACAATAAAAATTTAAACCCGGGAACATAAGGGGGAAGACAGTACACTGGAGGCAAAATGAGAAGGGGTTGTGAACACTAGCAACCTCACCTCCACCGGCATGACCCGCCACATTGTAGGGTAATAATAATTCAATTAAGAATTATTAATTATGGTCATAAAAACAATTAACCATTCATTTTTCATAACTTCTTGAAATCATGAATAAGTTGTAGATAACCTAATCGATACAATTCACATCTGAGTCCGACTATTTCCTCAGATAATAAGTTATTTTCACGTGAGATGACATTAATGTCAACAATGTAGTTTTGCATGATATAATAATATTCAGTTATTATAAAAATATGCAGATTTATTGGTTACAAGGTTATAAACACAATGATATATGCAAATGAATATATACGGCGTTGATATAAAGCATAACAAGCTTAACAATACATGTGAGTAGGAACAATTTGTCACATTATAACAAAGTTATTAGGGCTCTTTCACACTAGCGTTTTTGTTTTCCGGCATAGAGATCCGTCGTCGGGTCTCTATGCCGGAAAAATCCTGATCAGGATTATCCTAATGCATTCTCAATGGAGAGAAATCTGTTCAGGATGCATCAGGATGTCTTCAGTTTAGGACCGGAACATTTTTTGGCCAGAGAAAATACCGCAGCATGGACGCTAAAGTCCCGGCTGCCATGGTAAAGTGTAGTGGGGAGCGGGGGAGCAGTATACTTACAGTCCGTGCGGCTCCCGGGGCGCTCCAGAGTGACGTCAGGGCGCCCCACAAGCATGGATCACGTGATCGCATGGATCACGTGATCCATGCGCATGGGGCGCTCTGACGTCATTCTGGAGCGCCCCGGGAGCCGCACGGACTGTAAGTATACCGCTCCCCCGCTCCCCACTACTACTATGGCAACCAGGACTTTAATAGCATCCTGGCTGCCATAGTAACCTCAAAGCATTTTGAAGACTGATCAGGATCCTGATCAGTCTTCTAATGCTTTCAGACGACTTGCGTTCTGGATGTTCTGGATCTTCTGCCTCAACTCACTAACACCCTTTGGCCTCAATGAAGCACTAGAATAGAATATACAATAGAATATGGCATATCCCTATCCCCTTTTTCCTAGTGGTTTTAGTACTTTTTTAGCTGCTTAGTACTGATATATTTATTTATTTAGCGTTCTTAGTACTTAGTAATTATTTATTTAGCAAGTTTGAATACTTCTTTAGCTGCTCAGTACTTATTGATTTGCCCCCCTTGATTACTACGGTTTATGATGATTAAATATGGGTTGAAAAAGGGGATATGTCTTGTTCTGCAATTTTTATAAGATCCTCCCACACCCTGTAACCTGGAAGTATGGTAGCATTTTGATCAACACATATTTTGATCAATTATTTTATTAATTGATTTATTAATTTTATGTGATTATCCATTTCATTTATTCAATTATCTATTTCAAATCCTTAATTCCTAGAAACAAGTCTTCTATAAGTTATCCCCATTCTTTTTATATATATTTCTTATTCATATTCAAAATTGAAAAATTCATGGCTAAAGCAATGTACCATTGTAAAATATGTAATTTTTCATTTTCACAGTCCAATAATTAATACATTTGTTTAAATCTATGGGGTATAGTCAAGAGAGAGACAACAGACCCAACAAGGAAGAAGAGCTGAAGGCTACTATCAAAGTAACCTGGGCTTTCATAACACTGCAACAGTGCTAAAGGTTGATCATGCCACACCACATTAATACAGTAATTCATGCAAAAAGGAGACCCAACCAATTATTGCCTGCATATACTGTACATACTTTTTAGTAGGGCATTTCAATATTAAAAATAGTTTTTAATTGCTGCTGTATTATATTATATTTTTTGAGATACTAACTTTGTGTTTTTTTATTAATTGTAAACCATATTCATCAACATGAAAATAAATAAATGATTGAAATAGATAATTCCGTGTGTAATGAATCTATATAATGTGTGAGTTTCACTTTTTGAATTGAATTACTGAAATAAATTAACTTTTTAATGATATTCTAATTGATTGGGATGAACTAGTATGAGTCTGGTATCACCATAATTATATGAACCTGCAGAATAATGCTTTCATATTATATATATATAACACATGGAAAACCCCATTAAAAATAAAAAATAAAAACAAAAACTCATAGAATAGCAAGCAAATTTTGTTCCCCTTGCCCTCCCAAAAAATTAAAAGCAATTAAAAAGTCATATGCACCTGAATATGTACCTGAGTATTTATGTACTCAGGTGAAATTGCATAACAAAATATGTGATGCGTTTTCTGCATTTTATCCTTTTGCACCCTATAAAATAGAAAAATTCATGGCTAAAGCAATGTACCAAATATGTAATTTTTCATTTTCACAGTCAAATGTTAATAAATTCTACAAAACACCTATGGGGTCAAAACTATCACTGCACCCTATACACTTAGCAGGTTATGACCACTTATGGGGTATTGCTATATTCTATATATTTGGGATGCCTTTTCTCATTTTAACACTTATAAAATTAATACTTAATATTTCAACTAAAACTACATATTAATGCTAATATGCAATTTTTGATTTTTATTCCTCAATTGTAATAAATTCTATGAACACCTGTTTGGTCAAAATGCTCACTGTCACAATATATTAATCCCTTAAGAGGGGCAGTTTCCAAAATGGCGCCTTTGGGGAAGGTGTTGCATTTTAGCAATTCAAAGTCTTTGAAACTCCTTTTTTGAAAAAAGAAAAATCCTAAAAAATGAAGACCCAAAATCTACAAAGTGCTCCTTAAATTTTGAAGCCAGTAGTCAAGTAGCATTCTAGGGCCATACATTAGATATTTAAAAAAACAAACAAACAAAAAAAAAACTTCAGATTTAGGATAGTAAATACATTTAATAAATTTTAATATAATTTTTAATACTTTGAGGTGTGCAGGTTTTTTTAATAGTGTAATTATGAGAAATTTTAATATACAGTATAAGCCTCTTAAAGCCACTTCAGAATTGAATTGGGGACTAGAAAAATAGTATTTGGAATGTTTTTTTAAAAAATTGCTAAATTTCTACCTCCCTAAAAAATAATTGTACTTCTTAAAAATGATGGAAACGGAAACATAAAATAAACATATGGAAAATTTTAAAAACAAACTTTTTTGTGTGGCATGATTATCTGTCTTAACCCATAGAGACCCTGCAATTATCTGTTTTTGAGTCTTCATTTTTCAGACCTTGCCTTGCCAGAGTCATAACTTATTTTTCCATTCAAATTGCAATATGAGGGCTTGCTTTTTGCGGACAATTTGTCTTTTCTAATGGCACCATTTAATATTGCATATGATTTGTACTTTCTAATGGCACCATTTAATATTGCATATGATGATGCAAATAGGGTAGTATTGGGGGAAAAATGCAATTCCACCATAGTTTTATAGAGTTATTTTTTACCTTCATTCTCCAGGTCAGTATGATTAGAACGGCACCAGACTTGTATATTTTATACTTAATTACGCCATCTGGAGGATCTAATATATGTGATCAGTAGAGATGTCGCGAACATAAAATTTTCCGTTCGCGGACGGCGAACGTGAACTTCCGCAATTGTTCGCGAGCGGGCGAACCGCCATAGACTTCAATAGTCAGGCGAATTTTAAAACCCACAGGGACTCTTTCTGGCCACAATAGTGATGAAAAAGTTGTTTCAAGGGGACTAACACCTGGACTGTGGCATGCCAGAGGGGGATCCATGGCAAAACTCCCATGGAAAATTAGGTAGTTGATGCAGAGTCAGGTTTTAATCCATAAAGGATATAAATCACCTAACATTCCTAAATTGTTTGGAATAATGTGCTTTAAAACATCCAGTGTGTTTATACGATCAGGTATGATGTTGTATTGATCAGGTATTGTAAGGGTTACGCCCGCTTCACAGTGACAGACCAAACTCTGACAGACCAAACTTCCCGTTTAACGCACCAAAAACAACCGCAAACAGTCCATTTGCACAACTGCAAAGTCCCCATTTGCACAAGGTTGGATACCAAGCTAGCCATGTCCCGTTCCTTGTCCTCACTGATGTCATTGAAGGTCTCTTCCTTCACCCAGCCCTGTACAACACCAAGGGTCCCCGAAAGGTGACAACAAGCTCCCTGGGATGCCTGCTGTGGTTGGTCTTCCACCTCCTCAAAGCCACCTTCCTCCTCTGACCCCTCTTCTTCAGACTCCTCTCTCTGCATTGCCGCGGGTCCAGCAATCGACGACGACAAGGCTGCTTCTGGTGGTGATGGTGACCACAACTCTTCCTCTTCATGCTCATCTGCGGCCAGATTCAGCACTCTTCGCAGGGCACGCTCCAGAAAAAACCATGTTGCCTTGGGTTTGACTGACCAGGTTTGTCACCTCTGCAAAAGGACGCATGAGCCTACAGTCATTGTGCATGAGTGTTCAGTAACGCGGCCAAAAAATACCCAGCTCCACAGAGGCTGTTCTCTTTTTTTAAAATTAGAACAATCTGTTCTTACCAGTTTAATCTCAGTTTTGTCCCCTATCAGGGGCCGGTGTATGGAATAGATTTTAGGAACCGGGATATGGAAAAAGATGGTTGGTCAGTCCTCTTCCTTCCAATTTGGGGCACTGCGCGTGCGCCGCACAATGTACTCTGCCGCCAATACAAATAGTTTGGACTACTATTCTTACCATTTTAATCTTTTTTAAGTCCCCTATCAGGGGACGTGTATTGAATTGAATCCTTGCATGGGGAGATAGAGAAAAAAGCTTGTTCTGTCTGCTTCCTTCTAATATTGGGCACTTGCAATGGAATTTGCCACCAATGCAACTACTGTTAACTAAGCACTATTCCTATCGGTTTAATCTCTGTTTTGTCCCTTATCAGGGCCAGGGCCGGTGTAGTGAATAGATTTTTGGAACCGGGAGTTGGAAAAAGACCCATGCTCGGTCCACTTCGTTTGAATTTTAGGTCACAGCGGGTGCGCCGTGCAATGTACTGTGACACCCTATATGAATGGTGGGCCTGACACACACTGGCAGGCAACTGCAATTATATTAAAGGGTAAAAATTAAATGAATTTTTTATCTGCAAGGTACAGTGCCACCCGATATGAGTGGTGGGCACTGGCAGTGGGCACAGTACAGTCAGTGGGTCTGACACACACTGGCAGGCCACTGCAATTATATTAAAGGGTAAAAATTAAATGACTTTTTATCTGCAAGGTACTGTGCCACCCGATATAAGTGGAGGGCACTGGCAGTGGGCACAGTACAGTCAGTGGTCCTGACTCTCAATGGCAGGCAACTGCAATTATATTAAAGGTAGAGTTGAGCGAACACCTGGATGTTCGGGTTCGAGAAGTTCGGCCAAACTTCCAGAAAATGTTCAGGAACCCGAACCCCATTGAAGTCAATGGAGACCCGAACTTTTGGGAACTAAAAAGGCTGTAAAATAGCCCAGGAAAGGGCTAGAGGGCTGCAAAAGGCAGCAAAATGTAGGTAAATCCCCTGCAAACAAATGTGGATAGGGAAATGAATTAAAATAAAATAAAATAAATAAAAATTAACCAAAATAAATTGGAGAGAGGTCCCATAGCAGAGAATCAGGCTTCATGTCACCCACCAATGGAGAAGGCCACTTTTACTTGTTTAGGCCCCAGCATCCAGGCAGAGGAGAGAGGTCCCATAGCAGAGAATCAGGATTCATGTCCTCCACCAATGGAAATGGCCACTTTCAGTTATTTTGGCCACAGCACTCAGACAGAGGAGAGAGGTGGCATAGCAGAGAATCAGGCTCCATGTAACCCACCAATGGAGAAGGCCACTTTTACTTGTTTAGGCCCCAGCACCCAGACAGAGGAGATAGGTCCCATAGCAGAAAATCAGGCTTCATGTCACCCACCACTGGAACAGGCCACTTTCAGATATTTAGGTCCCGGCACCAAGACAGAGGAGAGAGGTCGCATAGCAGAGAATCAGGCTTCATGTCACCCACCAATGGAACAGCCCACTTTCAGATATTTAGGCCCCGACACTAAGACAGAGGTCGCATAGCAGAGAATCAGGCTTCATGTCACCCACCAATGAAACAGGCAACTTTCAGATATTTTGGCCCCGACACCAGGACAGAGGAGAGAGGTTACATAGCAGAGAATCAGGCTTCATGTCACCGACCATTGAAACAGGCCACTTTACGATATTTAGGCCCCTGGCACCCAGACGGAGGAGTAGTTCATTCAACTTCGGGTTGCCCCGCAATATAATGGTAAAATTAAAAAAAGAGGATTGAATGAAGAAGTGCCCTGGAGTCCAAGAATATATGGTTAAGGGGAGGTAGTTATAAATGTCTGCACAAGGGATAGACAGGTCCTGTTGGATCCATGCCTGGTTCATTTTTATGAACGTTAGCTTGTCCACATTGGCTGTGGACAGGCGGCTGCGTTTGTCTGTAATGACGCCCCCTGCCGTGCTGAATACACGTTCAGACAAAACGCTGGCTGCCGGGTAGGCCAGCACCTCCAAGGCATAAAAGGCTATCTCTGGCCCTGTGGACAATTTGGAGACCCAGAAGTTGAATGGGGCCGAACCATCAGTCAGCACGTGGAGGGGTGTGCACATGTACTGTTCCACCATGTTAGTGAAATGCTGCCTCCTGCTAACACGTTCCGTATCAGGTGGTGGTGCAGTTAGCTGTGGCGTGGTGACAAAACTTTTCCACATCTCTGCCATGCTAACCCTGCCCTCAGAGGAGCTAGCCGTGACACAGCTGCGTTGGCGACCTCTTGCTCCCCCCTCTGCCTTCGCCTTGGGCTTCCACCTGTTCCCCTGTGACATTTGGGAATGCTCTCAGGAGCACGTCTACCAATGTGCACTTGTACTCACGCATCTTCCTATCATGCTCCAGTGCAGGAAGTAAGGTGGGCACATTGTCTTTGTACCGGGGATCCAGCAGGGTGGCAACCCAGTAGTCCGCACACGTTAAAATGTGGGCAACTCTGCTGTCATTGCGCAGGCACTGCAGCATGTAGTCGCTCATGTGTGGCAGGCTGCCCAGAGGTAAGGACAAGCTGTCCTCTGTGGGAGCCGTATCGTCATCGTTCTCTGTTTCCCCCCAGGCAACGCACCAGTGATGGGCCCTTACTAGATGTTTTCCTCATTGTTACCGTTCACCACAATAAGAAAAAAATAATTTGGCCCAATGTATTGAATTCAAATTCAGGCCTTTTTTTACAGGCACCTAACACTATCTGGCTATCTATTTATGTACGGTATTACACTAATCCAGGCACAGCAGTAACCACAGATTTAAGGGAATATCAATTGTAGGCCTAGTATTTAGTCACTGGATGAAAGGTATCCTTTTACGGACAGATTTGCACTTGGAGATGCACAGTAGTGTGTGAAAAAATATATAGGATTATGCTTTCAGCACTTGTATTTCAACTCTTTGTGTAATATACCCTTTAACGGAAAAAAATACACTGAGAGATGCAAAACAGTGGGTGCAAATGTAGAGGATTATGCTGTATTTTAACACTTAGTAATAAACCCTTTAACGGAAAGAAATACACTTAAAGATGTACGGTAGCGTGTGAAGTAATTGAGGATGACCCTATCAGCACTTGTATTTACACCTTGAATGTAATATACCATTTTACGGACAGAAATACACTATGAGATGCACAATAGTGCGTGCAAATTTAAATGATTATGCTTTCAGCAATTTTAATTTAACACTTTGTTTAATATACCCTTTTACGGAAAGAAATACACTTGGAGATGCATGTTGAGTGTAATATACCCTTTTACGGACAGATTTACACTTGGCCTGCAACAGCTGGAACAACAGATTTTGGGTATTGCCATTTCGGCAATTGAATTTCACCCCAGAACAAAATATATCCTTTGACGGATACTATTAAACTACTTGTCCAGCCACAGCTAGAACACCAGATTTACTGTATTTCTATTTTTGCAACTGAATTTCACCCCAGAAAATAATATATCCTTTGACGGACACTATGAAACTTGTCCAGTCACAGCTGGAACACCAGATTTACGGTATTGCTATTTTGTCAATAGTGTTGAGCGCGAATATTCGAAAAGCGAATTTTTTTAGCGAATATCGGCACTTCGCTAATTCGCGAATATTTCGAATATAGCGCTATAAATTCGCTATTTCGAATATTCGTTTTTTTTTTTTTTTAGTTATATTTTTTCTTTCCCACTTCCCAAAAGTAGTTCTTACCTGTCATGAGGATTCCTGGCTTCCTGGCTGCTCCAGTCAGTGCCCGTTGCCGCTTCTGCCGACTTCCGTGCTCATGGAGCGTCCCTTCCATGGGAAAATCTCTATATACTAAAATGTACTGTCGGATTTGAGGAATTACGTTGAAATCGCAATGCGATTAATTCAAGTTATATTAATCGCATTGCGATTACAACTTAGCACTGCTATCTTACATAGGCTAGAATTAACGAATATGGAATATATAGCTATGCACTAGCAGTGCTAAGTTGAAATCGCAATGCTGAATACTTAAGTTAAATTAATCGCATTGCGATTTCAACTTAGCACTGCTGCTATATTCCATATTCGTTAACTTCGTTAATTCTAGCAAGCTGACCCATTATAAACCCAGCTCTAAGTTGAAATCGCAATGCGAATACTTTAAGTTAAATTAATCGCATTGCGATTTCAACTTAGCACTGCTGCTATATTCCATATTCGTTAACTTCGTTAATTCTAGCAAGCTGACCCATTATAAACCCAGCTCTAAGTTGAAATCGCAATGCGATTAATATAACTTGAATTAATCGCATTGCGATTTCAACGTAATTCCTCAAATCCGACAGTACATTTTAGTATATGGAGACGTTCCCATGGTGATGGGGACGCTCCATGAGCACAGAAGTTATGGTTGGCTTGGTAGAATTAGCGAGGATGACGAATATGACGAATGTATTCGATCATATTCCTCAAAACGAAGATAACGAAGTATTCTACATCTTCGTTTTAGCTACCTATTCGTCAACTTCGCTAATTCTAGCAATCATCATCAAATAGGAAGGTTGACTTACCAGATAGCTGTAGTTAAATTAAGCTATGCGATTTTTTTTTTTTTAATACAATAATTATATTACTTGATATGATAATATTATTATAAGTATTCTATTTATTAAAAAAAAAAATCGCATAGCGAATTTAACACAGCTGTCTCTATAGTCAACCTTCCTATTTGATTGCTAGAATTAGCGAGGTTGACGAATAGGTTGCTAAAACGAAGATGTAGAATACTTCGTTATCTTCGTTTTGAGGAATATGACGAATACATTCGTCATATTCGTCATCCTCGCTAATTCTAGATATGAAACCAATAGGAAAGTAGCCTTAAGTACAAATCGCAATATGCGATTATTTAAATCGCATTTTAATCGCGATAACTAGAAAAAATGACGAATATTCGATTTCGACGAATATGAAACGAATATTCATTCGAATATTCGCGAATTTCGTCGAAATCGAATATGGCACCTGCCGCTCATCACTATTTGTCAATTAAATTTCACCCGAGAACAAAATATATCCTTTGACGGATACTATTAAACTACTTGTCCAGCCACAGCTAGAACACCAGATTTACTGAATTTCTATTTTTGCTACTGAATTTCACCCCAGAAAATAATATATCCTTTGACGGACACTATGAAACCTGTCTAGTCACAGGTGGAACACCAGATTTGCGGTATTGCTATTCTGGAAATTGAATTTCATCCCAGAAAAAAAAATATATATTCTTTGCCAGACAGTATTACACTTGGCTAGCCACAGCTTGAACACCAGATTTAGTGGATTGCTATTATTTTAAGTGAATTTCACCTCTCAATAAAATATAGAAAATTCTATCCTGAGTTTCTTGGGGTGACAATAAGCACAGCCAAGCCCCTGATGTAGGATATAGCAAAAAAAAACTAAAAAAAACTACTATTTATGGATTAATGGACTTGGTGGCAGCTTGTGCTGGTGCACCACAAGACACAAAATGGCCGCCGATCACCCTAGAAAAAATGACAGAAAAACGCTCTGGGCAGCCTGAAAACAGTGAGCAATTACCTAGCAGAAGTTAAATGATTCAGAGCTGTATATTGTTCACTTTATTAAGTGTTTTTGCCTAATCTCGCCCTAACAGCAGCTGCATCCTATCCCTACACTAATCAGAGCAGAGTGACATGCGGTGCGACGTGACTCCAGCTTAAATAAAGGCTGGGTCACATGCTGCACTTGGCCAATCACAGCCATGCCAATAGTAGGCATGGCTGTGATGACCTCTTGGGGCAAGTAGTATGACGCTTGTTAATTGGCTGCTTTGCAGGCTTTCAAAATGCGCCATAGAAATCGCCGAACAACGAACCCGAACCCGAACTTTTACGTAAATGTTCGGGTTCAGATCCGTGTCACGAACACCGCAAAATTCGGTACGAACCCAAACTATACAGTTCGGGTTTGCTTGTCCCTAATTAAAGGGTTAAAATTTGATGACTTTTTTATCTGCAAGGTACTGTGCCACCCTATATGAGTGGTGTGCACACAGTACAGTCTGTGGGCCTGCGGCCTCTCACACACGGGCAGGCAACTGCAATATATATATCGAAAAAATAAATAAAAGCAGACTGAAGAGCTTTTTTGGTGCTGTCAGAACGCTGTCCTTACAGCAGATGGCCCCTTTCACACGAGCAAGTTTTCCATGCGGGTTAAATGAGTGATGTGAACGCATAGCATCCGCACTAAATCCTAACCCATTCATTTCAATGGGTCTGTATATCTGAGCATTTTTTTTCACGCATCACTTGAGCGTTCCGTGGAAATTGCAGCATGTTCTATATTCCCCATAGAAGTGAATGGGGATGCGTGAAAAAATCATTGCATCCGCAAGCAAGTGCTTCCGCATTTGCGGAGCCGCAGCCCCGAACTTCCAGCTTTCGGCCCAGAAATATCCGGCCGCAGCTCTGCAAAAGATAGAGCATGTCCTATTCTTGTCCGCAGCCTGCGGACAAGAATATGCATCTCTGTGGAGAATCCCGGCATGGTGTGTTGCGGATCCGCAATTTGCGTATATGCAACACACTACGGACGTGGGAATGGGGCCTAATCCACTCGTGTGAAAGAGGCCGATGAGTCTTTGAGGACTGGAGTGGACACAGAACACTGGACTAGCTAACGCTTTCTCTATTAATTCAGCAGCAGCAGCACTCTCCCTGCTCTAACTAACACTGCAGCTTCAGAATGAATCTAAGATGGATGCTGTCCTTGCTTTTTGATGGGAGGTGGGAGGTGGGAGGTGGGAGGGTCTGGGAGGGAGGGTATGCTGATTGGCTGGAATGTGTCTGCTGACTGTGAGGTACAGGGTCAAAGTTTGCTCAATGATGACGTATAGGGGGCGAACTGAACATCTCATATGTTCGTCCGCCGCGGCGAACGCGAACATGCTATGTTCGCCGGGAACTGTTCGCCAGCGAATAGTTTGGGACATCTCTAGTGATCAGCCTTATAGGGAGCATCTGCAGAAACCCAGTGGCTCTGGGTCCCGCCGCATATGTAAATGGGTGCCATCTGTAAATTGCCGACCTTCATTGCACATGTATAGCGGAGGTGGCAAAGGGATTAAAAATAACCCAAATTTGACACATATATCAAATTTAACATAAAGTCCAATATGTTACAAAAAGTGTCATAATTGTTTGGTTATGTAGAAGCATTTTAATGTTTTTACCACATAAAGTGACACATGTCAGATTTAAAAATGTTTAGTTTTTTTCTCATTAAGGCAAAAATATGCATTTTCCTTAAAATAGGGTGGGGGTGGATTTATCAAGTCCTACACGCCAGAATTTTGGCTTAAAAAGTTTCAAGTAGGGGCTTTGTCACTTTTCATGGGGCATTTGGGCAAAAACTTTGTTTTTTTAGCACTGTGCATCAACACATGTGAAGTGAACATTTGGCAATAATTTCAGAGTTGATCATGTTTGTGACACATTTATGAAGTGCACAAAAATATCACAACTCCACAACAACACCAAGACATACTATTACTAAAATATGTGTACCCATATTACATCTTGACAGTTATTTCTCTGCACCATATTCATAAAAACTAACCTAAAATGCACTTACAATGATAAATTCCCCCATGGTGTCTCTGCATTGTCAATAAGTAAAAAAAAAAAATGAGTTTGTAAAGTCACTATTTTGTTGCTCAATAAACAAGGCTTGCTAATGGCTAGTCATTTCATGGTTAACTCTGTAAGCACCAAGACAGCTTATTGCTAGAATACACACCAATTTAATTGCTTGATCTCTCAGGCCCCTTTCAGCATGACCAGTCATAGGAAGATGGGAAGACAAGATGGGATTTTTCCACAATTATGGCAGATCCATCTCTAGGAACCATATCTATCAGAAGAACAGTTTGAATTTGCATAGCTTTTGTCATATTTCCCATGGACTAGAAATGAGAAGGACATGCAGCCTCCTTTCCATTCTTTATGTGTCTGCCACTTGTGATCCCTATTCTCCCCATGGATATGCAATAAATGACTGAGAAAAATATTTACAATCAGACAATTGTCTTTAGCATATATATAAAAATATATATAAGTCATCACTTAGCTTTGTTTAGGATTTTAACTAAAAAAAATGTATTAAAGAATGTTTAAGATTGAATTTGTACTGTTTGCATAAAATTTGAATCTTAGTTTAAATAATAAGGAAAATGAAATATACAAAATATATAAACCTGAAATGTTTTCTATAGTCCTAATATAGTTATAGTCTAATCACCTGCAAATGTACAGTATATAATATGCAAAACAATAATTAACACTAATTATAGTGATCAAGAATATATATGCAAGGTGATTAAAGTTGGAATACGTTTGCTGTTTTTAACCTGTGATGAATGCCAAAACTAAGTGCAAATAATTACTAGATTCACCAATTTTGGACCATATCTAAAAGCTTTAAAAGACTGAGGACAAAGTAAACATTACAAATATCATATAAGGTACTACAAATATGTTAATACTACCTACGCTTTATCATCTCCTTAAATTAATAGATTTCATACAATTTATCAGGTCTATATACACTGCTCTATTGAGTGTATAATTTAGAAAATGAATCTACGGTGGTTCTACACAAACCATACTACTGGACATTGTAGTAATCTTACGTGTCCGGGCTCCAGTGTAGCGATCCTCAGCCTCGGCATGTCCGCACCAGGAGAGACACACTGCTGAGCCACGCCTCCTGGTGATGCGACTGCATCCTTAGTCACAGGATGCAATGCTCTGTTTCTCCCTGCAGTGGGTGTGTGCTGCGGGAGAGTAGAGGTCGGCTAACTAGCTCAGCTGCTCTATTACTGTACTAGTATTTCTGACTAATGGAGTGCCAAGTCAAGGGACCTATCTGGTTCTGATCCAGGGACTCAGCACTTTATTTAAATCCCTTCCTGGCCATACACCATTGCCAGTGATAGTATTGTTTGGCTCACTAGATAGGTTCATTGTTCCCTGTTCCTGCATTTGCCTACAGATTCCTCTATGCTTCTGACCTCGACTTGTCTTCTCAACACCCTCTGTCTCAGTTAGTACTGTTTAGCTCGTCTGGTTCTGTCCAATTTCCATACGACTCTGATTTTGTGTTTGCTCACCTGTAGATGTTTGTTTGTCTCTGCACTTATTTAGGTTAGGGAACGTTGTCCAGTTGAGGTTCTGCCAAGTAGGACTTATACTGCAAGAAGGTCAGGGAAGCAAGCTAGGTTCTAGTTTAGGGCTCACTGTCCATGTCTGTCCCTACCTATAGGCATTACAGACATACTATAAAGATGAGTATGGTTTTCATTTCTTGAAATGCAAAGTCATGAAAGGGGTTTTCCAGAACTTAAATATTGATAACCTATCCTAGGTCATCAATATCAGATTACCGGAGTTCGGACACCCTGAACCCCACAGATTAGCTGTTTCAGGGAGCCGCCAGCACCAGATACTACATTCCTTTCTTTATATTTTCTAGTTTTCCCAGTTTGTTATTTGCTTTGTCTCTGTCCTGCAGGAATTATTTTGACATTGAATGTAATCCACCACATAAATTTATTCCAACAGCACATAATCCATTTTCTACATGCATACAGAGCTATTGCTGCTCAAGGATTTTACTAAAATGGAAATGAGCCTTATTTGTAGTGTATCTGAGAGGTTACTATATTTTAACTATTTACCTGTTTTTAACACTCTCATTTTTGTATTTCATATCTATCTATCTATCTATCTATCTATCTATCTATCTATCTATCTATCTACCTATCTGCCTATCTATCTGGCTGGAGACCTATGCTGTCTTCCTGCAGCATATAGGGATTGAAAAAGGTGACAATGAGTAGAGTGTACTTAAAGGGGTTGTGTCACTTCAGCAAATGAGATTTATTATGTATGGAAAGCTAATATAAGTCACTTTCTAATGTATTGTGATTGTCCATATTGCTTCCTTTGCTGGCTTGATTAATTTTTCTATCTCATTATACACTGCTCGTATTCATGGGTTACGGCCACTCTGAAATCCAGCAGCAGTGGCCGTGCTTGCATACTATAGGAAAAAAGCGCCGGCATGTGAGCATTCCCACGATCCTGGCCACCAGAAAGGCCTGCTCTTTTTCTCTGACTATGCAAACATAACCACCCCTGCTGTATTGCAGGGTGGTCATAACTTTGGAAGCTAGCAGTGTATAATGCAATGCAAAAATGAATCAAGTCAGCAAGGAAGGAAGCAATATGGACAATCGCAATGCATGTGTAAGTTATTTGTATTAACTTTCTGTACATGATAAATGCAATTTTGCTGAAGTGAGACAACCCCTTTAAATATAGATCATGTTGACAAATCTGGACTATTTAGAGTACTGCAGATAAATATTGTTGTTACCATAAAATATATTGATTAATCCAACATTTCTATATTCATACATGTTGTAAAATTGAAATAACACGTTTGCAGTCTGTTAATTGGCGTTACAGGTAATAAACTTGCTTTATCTCTCTCTTTTTTTTTCTAGCTATAGTTGTTCTATTTATAACTCTTAGGCGAGGAAAAAAAGAACCTCTTATCATTTCTGAAGAAGATGTGCGTGAAAATGTAGTAACATATGATGATGAAGGTGGAGGGGAAGAAGACACTGAAGCTTTTGATATTTCAGCACTTCGAAACCCATGTGCAGCAGAGGATTTAAAATACAGAAGGGACATAAGACCAGAAGTAATGTATACACCAAGACATCAGGACCAGTCTTCTGTTGAAACAATCAATGTTCAGGAATTTCTGAATCAAAAGTTGGCGGAGGCAGACCGTGACCCAAGTGTTCCCCCCTATGACTCTTTACAGACATATGCCTATGAGGGTCAAAGGTCTGAAGAAGGATCCATAAGCTCTCTAGATTCTTTAGGAACACCTTCTGACCAAGATTATACATTTCTGGATGACTGGGGACCAGAGTTTAAAAAACTAGCAGAACTCTATGGAGAAAAGGAATCCGAAAGAACAAATTAGTTTCTGAATTCAAAAACAGTTTTATTTACAAAGCGGATCAAAGCATAACCACAAGAAAACAAAAATAAATTGATACTTGGAACTTAACAAGTTGTTCACTTTTACTGTAGAAACAAGTGCCATTTTCATATATACAACTGGATTTCAAATTTTGAAAAATACAGAGAAAAAAACTATTTTCCCTTGTGTATATTTTTTAATTGATCAATAAAGTTGCTGGTGCCATATCCATAAATAATATTATATACACACAGAACATTCATATTTTACAACACATTAAACTATAATTAGACAAATATAAATTGAATAGAAGTTTAGCCTAGTCATATGTTGAGGTTAGTGACTTGATATGCTTCACCTTTAAATAGTTTTAATTTTTTGAAATGCAAAGTCATTAAAGGGGTTTTCCAGAACTTAAGTATTGATGACCTATCCTATGTCATCAATATCAGGTTACTGGGGTTCGGACACCCTGAACCCCACAGATTAGCTGTTTCAAGGAGCCGCCAGAGCGACATACTATACAGTGGATGGAGCCACAAGCAGAATGCTCCAAACACTGTGTAGTTTCCCGGCACTGGCCTACTACAACTTTGGTCCCATTCATCTTAATAGGAGCTGAGCTGCAGTAATACTGGAACAACTAATACACAATGGACATGACAGAATCTTGTGAATCTGTCCAGGGTATAGTTTTCATCATCAGTGGCTGCCTGATACTGCCTTAGGGAGTGCCTGGCATAAGACCTCCATGGATCTGATACTGATGGCCTATTCGGAGGATGGGTCTTTCATAGCTAAGTCCTGGGAAACCGCTTTGAACATGCACACTTTAACCATGTGAGGCAAATATATGCTAAATAATTCGTAAAATATATCCTTATATTTTGGGAGTTCATGTCATGTTTCAAATTGAAACTTAAATATATTAAACTATGATATGCCACTTTATTTTATATAGATGTAATTATCCAAATTTCATTTATTTGGCTATTTACAATTTGGGATATTATATACAGATGTGTGCACCCTTAATAGTTTTTGTATTTTGTTAAGGACTCTAATTTCTCAAGAAACAAAAGTAATTCTGTCCTGTGATATGTATTTAAAAATCATAAATGTTAAATGTATACTTTATTTGGGGGCCTATGGGTGACTGTTGGCACCTGTCATGGCCACCCAGTGAAGAAACATAAGCATATATTATAAACCTACAGTATGAGTGTTTTCACATTGGAGGCTATGGTGATGGCTGGGCAATGGATAGATTACATTTGAGGCATCTGTAGGATATATACTTTTTTTTCATCTTATGCCAAACATCTCACCAAATGTTGAGTTAAGAGAAAGTTTAAGACAGTACATATATATATATATATATATATATATATATACATCAACATGTTATCCTTTTGACGTATACTTACTCTTGAGATATTCTGATGTTAAATAAACAGCTAAAAGCATTTTCTGGGAATCGTTATAATTGATGGCCTATTTTACCATGGCACCTTCACTGTAACACCTGGTCCACATCTGGCACTCTTGGAGTACTTGGCACAGCAAAGTTTATATGAGTGTGACTGTGCCAGGTACTGCACTGAAGGATGCCCGCAGTAGAAAGGCCAAAATCCTGGCTAACTCTATATAAAAGACCAAGTAAGCTTTTTTACATGAGAAGAAAGCAAACAAGAAAGAAAGCAAGAATGAAAGAATAAAAAAAGAAAGGGAAGAAGGAAGAGAAAGAGAATAGAGATTGTATGTAAGAATTTTGAATGAATTGTAAGCAATTATTTTTACTATTAAAAGTACATCTTTTCCAGTTGTAACATACAGTAAGTAGAATGCTCGTCATATACAGAATATGGTAACAAGTTACACTTTACATACTAAACATTGTAGTATTGTTAGAAGTAGAACATTATCTATTTAATATATACTAATCAAGTCACGTGTAGCCTCTGATATGTATAGTTACAACAATTTTTGTGCTGAATCCTTGCATGATAAATACACAGAGCATGCTGGCCACATAATTTATGTGACATGGCCCTTGATTTAACCCTACTTTTTTTTTATCAATCATTAACTCTTTTAATAGAGAGGTCCTCAGCTGAATGTTCTGTCCAGCATATTTTTTTCTGAACAAGAACATTCTCTGAACTCGCTCCAACTTCTTTTACACGATTCCTCCCCCATTCCCCCATTAATTAACCTCTTCCACTCCAGGCCTGTTTTCACCATCCTGCCCAGTCCATTTTTTGCAAATCTGACATGTATCACTGTTATGACCAGCGGGTGAAAACACGCTGCCCCACATGGCCAACTCCCTCTGGGGGCGATGTCTAAATACACCCTTCTTTCTTCATACAATATCTCTGATGGTGAGGAAAGACTTTCCCGAAGGGTTATCAGGTGCCACCTCAGAGGGGAATTAGAACACAAGGGAATTAGGACCAGAGAGTGAATCCACTGGACTGACCTCCAGGTGACACAATACTCCCAGTGGATGCTGGGAGGCCAGAGGCTAAACAGACAAAAACGTAGTCAGGGTACAAAGGCAGAAGTCAAGGCAGGCAGCAGTCAGGCAAAGTCCATAAACTTAGATCAAGGTCAGGGCAGGCGGCAATAAGGCAAAGTACGGAAAACATAATCCGAAGTCCAATACACAGAATGACAAGAACCAACAGAACACCTTTGCTCAAACAGGAAACTAGACAAGCTAGGAACCTAAATTGCTCTTGCTCCTTCCTGTAGAAGGAGGCACCTTTAAATACCTCCTGGAGATCAGCTATAGGTAGGGGAAGATTGAGGATGTGCGCAAGCTGCCTCACCAAGGGAAGAGAGACATGCCCTCACATACCCTAAATGCACGCAAGGAACTCTATGCCAGAGTGCAAGCTCTGCTCAGAGCCAGGAGGGAAATGCTGGTGGCAGGAATGCAAATTTAAATAGTATGGGCAGAGGTACGCTAAAACAAAATAATAAACTTTATTGGTAAATAAAGATGAATATTTGAGGCAGGTGAGTAAAGCCCAGTGGTTGGGTGATAAATCTTGCCACCCATGTGTTGAGTGTATGTTTGGTGCTTTGGCTCCTGATACAGCCCCGCTGTATGGAAATGGCCTAGCTATACTTTACGGTAGCAATTTAGGGTACCTATAAGAGGCTGGCTTACATCAGGTCAGCAGGTCCCTCTTAGTTTGTACCGAGCACCTACTTTCTGCATGGACAGTAATGAGCGCCACTGTCCATTGCTCATTGTGCAAGTCCCAGTGACGCTCTGGGCTTTACTCACCTGCCTCAAATATTTATCCCTGTGCTAGGTGTACAGTGTATGTCCTGGTCTTGAGAGGTCTGTGTGGTCTTGGGTACATCCCTATCCAGTAGCCACACACTATATTCATCATATACCCGTAGACTAGTTGCTGACAGGTAGCATCAGGGATTAGTTGATACAGGGTATTTACCCCAGTGTTTTAACCTTATTTACAAATAAAGTTTATTATTTTGTTTTAGCGTACCTCTGCCCATACTATTTAAATTTGCCTAATTGAGGATGCATACCTGAGCACCCTTATTTTTGTTAAGTTGGCAGGAATGCAAACCACAGCTAAGAACCACTCTGCCCGTGCCTGTCAGCATGGCTTGCAGCAGAGGGAAGGAGTGAAGATGCCCCACGTCCGCACCTGCGTGTGGGGACAGAATCACAGGTATGGGAAGCTTGGCTAATGCTCACTTTATGTGGTAATAACTTTAAAACAGTTTTACTTATCCAAGCCATTCTGAGAGTGTTTTCTCGTTACACACTCTACTTCATGACAGTGATATATTTGAGTCAATAATATATTTCACAGCTATTTATAAGAAAAATATTTTTTTTTCCAAATTTGAATTTCTCTACTTTTAAGGCAGATTGTAATATCTAATTAAATAGTTATTAATCAACATTCCCCATATGTCTACTTTATGTTGGCATCATTTTGTAAATGTCATTTTATTGTTTTAGGATGTTAGAAGGCTTATGATATTACAAGCAATTTTTTAAGATTTCCAAAACATTTTTTAAAGCCCCAATTTAGTTATAAAGCGATTTTGAGGGGCTTACTTTAAGAAACCACCAATAAATTACCCCATTTTAGAAACTCACCCGTCAAATTATTCAAAACTCATGTTCCAAACTTTTTTTTAACCCTTGAGGTGTTCCACAAGAATTAAAGTAAAATGGAGGTGAAATTTTAAAATGTTATTTTTTTTTGCAGATTTTGTTTCTTTATTATTTTTTCCGCATAGCAAGAGTTAATAGCAAAATAAACCTCAATACGCATTACCCTGCTTCTGCAGTTTATATAAATGCCCAATATGTGGTGGTAAACTGCTCTAGAGGCACATGACAGTGGTCAGAAGGAGAGGAGGGCCACATGGTTTTTGGAGGGCAGATTTTGCTAGAATGATTTATGGGTACACTTTTGTATTTTAATAGACTCTGACGTACCTCTACAGTGGAAACCCTCAAAAAGTGAACCACATTCTGGAAAGTACTTACATAATTTATTATGGGTTGTAATGAGCACCCCATAGGCTTTTTACAGTATTTAGAAACACTTGGCTATGAAATTGAAAAGTTTTATTTCTTCCAATAAAATGTTGGTATTAGGGATGAGTGAATCGACTTTGGAAACGAACATGAGTTTAGGAAATAGTTATTTTACAGTAGAAATCAATTTATGAAGTTATTACCTAAGTCTCGTGAGACTTCGCAAAGTAATAACTTCGGCTCATAGGAGCCAATACATGCTAATCATGTACAGAGTGCTTGCTCCAAACAGTATTCAAACAAAGTTTTATGCAAATCGACTTCAGATGTTTCATCCAAAATCGATTCACTCATCCCTAGATGCTATATCTCCAAATTTTTCATTTTCACAAGGGGTAACTGGAGAAAAAGCATGCCATAATTTGATACCTATTTTCTCCTGAATACTGGTTAACTGCTGTAGGGGCACATGGCAAGACTCAGAAGAAAAGGAGTACCATATGGCTTTTGCAGTGCAGATTTTGATGTACTGCTTTATGGGCGCCATTAGTTTAATTTTTTTTTGCCAATTGTCTTATGTGGAGGTTAATTTTTGCCGGATGAGGTGACATTTTCATTTATACTATTTTGGAGTATATATAACTTTTTGATCACTCGATATTACACATTTTGTGAGGCGAGGTGACAAATATTGAGTGTTCTGGCACTGTTTTTAATTATTTATTTTTACAGCATTCACCTGACAGGGTAGATAGTGTGATATTTTTATAGAACTGGTTGTTATGAATGCGGCAATACCTAAAATGTCTATTTTTTTATTTTTAAGTTTTATACAGTAAACATATTTTTGAATATGATAAAATCTTTTTTGTGTTGCCATTTTCTAAGACCCATATTATTATTATTTTTTCCGGGTGATTGTCTTATATATGGGCTAAATTATTTGCAGGATTAGATTACACTTTTTGTGAGGCAAAGTGACCAAAAATTATTATTATCTATTTTTTATTTTTGTTAAGTTTTAAACAATAGAGGCATTTTTGAAAAGAAAAATATCTTGTTTTTGTGTTGCATTTTCTGCGAGCCATATTTATTTTATTGTTTGACCAATTGTCTTATGTTTGGTCTCATTTTTTTCGGGATGAGATGACAGTTTGATTGGTACCATTTTGGAGTACATATGACTTTTTGATTGCATAGTATTACAGATTTTGTGAGGCAAGGAGACAAAAAATGGCTGTTTTGGCAGTTTTCTTATTTAGTTTATTTTATGGAGTGCTTCTGTGGTGTTCTGTGTTCGGCCGAGCATGCTCAATCAACACTAGCGTATTTCAGTACTACTATAAAAATATATTCTCAGTTCACTAGGGTTGAGCGAACCCGAACTTTAACCACTTCAGCCCCCCTAGCTTAAACACCCTTAATGACCAGGCCACTTTTTACAATTCTGCACTACACTACTTTCACCGTTTATTGCTCCGTCATGCAACTTACCACCCAAATGAATTTTACCTCCTTTTCTTCTCACTAATAGAGCTTTCATTTGGTGGTATTTCATTGTTGCTGACATTTTTACTTTTTTTGCCATTAATACAAATTTAACGAAATTTTTGCAAAAAAATGACATTTTTCACTTTCTGTTGTAAAATTTTTCAAAAAACTACATTTCTATATAAATTTTCTCTAAATTTATTGTTCTACATGTCTTTGATAAAAAAAGTCCAATAAGTGTATATTTATTGGTTTGGGTAAAAGTTATAGCGTTTACAAACTATGGTGCAAAAAGTGAATTTCTGCATTTTGAAGCAGCTCTGACTTTCTGAGCCCCTGTCATGTTTCTTCAGGTGCTAGAATGTCAGGATAGTATAAATACCCCCAAATCACACCATTTTAGAAAGAAGACACCCCAAAGTATTCGCGGAGGGGCATGGTGAGTTCATGTATCATTTCATTTTTTTCACAAGTTAGCGGAAAATGACACTTTCTGAGAAAAAAAAAAAAAAAAGTTTCAATTTCTGCTAACTTCTGGCAAAAAAAAGAAATCTCAGACGGACTCACTATGCCCCTCAGTGAATACCTTGGGGTGTCTACTTTCCAAAATGGGGTCATTTGTGGGGTGTTTGTACTGTTCTGGCATTTTGGGCGGGGCTAAATTGTGAGCCGCCATGTAAAACCTAAAGGTACTCGTTGGAATTTGGGCCCCTTTGCGCACCCAGGCTGCAAAAAGTGTCACTTATGTGGTATCGCCGTACTCAGGAGAAGTAGGGCAATGTGTTTTGGGGTGTATTTTTACATATACCCATGTTGGGTGAGAGAAATATCTCTGTAAACTGACAACTTTGTATAAAATTTTTAAAAGTTGTCGTTTACAGAGATATTTTCACACACAGTATGGGTATATATAAAAATACACCCCAAAACACATTGCCCTACTTCTCCTGAGTACGGCGATACCACATGTGTGACACTTTTTGCAGGCTGGGTGCGCAAAGGGCCCTAAAGCCAATGAGTACCTTTAGAGATTTCACAGGGCATTTTTACGCATTTGGATTCCAGACTTCTTCTCACGCTTTAGGGGCCCCTAAAATGCCAGGACAGTATAAATACCCACATGTGACCCCATTTTGGAAAGAAGACACCCCAAGGTATTCCGTGAGGGGCATGGCGAGTTCATGTAAAATTTTATTTTTGTCACAAGTTAGTGGAATATGAGACTTTGTAAAAAACAAAATAAAAAAAATATATATATCAATTTCCGCTAACTTGTGCCAAAAATAAAAATTCTGTGAACTCGCCATGCTCCTCACGGAATACCTTAGGGTGTCTTCTTTCCAAAATGGGGTCACATGTGGGGTATTTATACTGCCCTGGCATTTTAGGGGCCCCTAAAGCGTGAGAATCCAAATGCGTAAAAATGGCCTGTGAAATCCTAAAGGTACTCATTGGTTTTAGGGCCCTTGTGCACCTTGGCTGCAAAAAGTGCCACTCATGTGGTATCGCCGAACTCAGGAGAAGTAGGGCAATGTGTTTTGGGGTGTATTTTTACATATACCCATGCTGCGTGTGAGAAATATTGCTGTAAGCGACAACTTTTACATTTTTTATTCAAAGTTGTCAATTTACAGAGATATTTCTCACACAAAGTATGGTATATGCAAATACACCCCAAACACATTGCCTACTTCTCTGAGTGCGACGATACCACATGTGTGCCACTTTTGCAGCCAGATGCAAGGGGCCTAAACCAATGAGTACCTTTAGGAGGGCATTTTACGCATTTTTCTTCTCACGGCTTTAGGGCCCTAAAATGCCAGGGCAGTATAAATACCCACATGTGACCCCATTTTGGAAAGAAGACACCCCAAGGTATTCTGTGAGGGCATGGCGAGTTCATAGAAGATTTTTTTGGCACAAGTTAGCGGAAATTGATTTTTATTGTTTTTCTCATAAAGTCTACCTTTCTGCTAACTTTTGACAAAAGTTAAATTGTTCATGGACTCACTATGCCCCTCAGCGAATACCTTGGGGTGTCTTCTTTCCAAAATGGGTCACATGTGAGGTATTTATACTGCCCTGGCATTTAGGGGCCCTAAAGCGTGAGGAAAATGCGTAAAAATGCCCTCCTAAAAGGTACTCATTGGTTTTAGGGCCCCTTGCGCATCTTGGCTGCAAAAGTGGCACACATGTGGTATCGCCGTACTCAGGAGAAGTAGGGCAATGTGTTTTGGGGTGTATTTTTACATATACCCATACTTTGTGTGAGAAATATCTCTGTAAACTGACAACTTTGAATAAAAAAATGTAAAAGTTGTCGTTTACAGAGATATTTCTCACACCAGCATGGTATATATAAAATACACCCCAAACACATTGCCCTACTTCTCTAGTCGACGACATCACATGTGTGACACTTTTGCAGCCAAGATCGCAAGAGCCCTAAAATCAATGGTACTTTAGAGATTTCACAGGGCATTGTTACGCATTTGGATTCTCATGCTTTAGGACCCTAAAATGCCAGGGCAGTAGAAATACCCCACATGTGACCCCATTGTGGAAAGAAGACACCCCAAGGTAATCCGTGAGGGGCATGGCGAGTTCACAGAAAAAAAAAATTTGGCACAAGTTAGCGGAAGTGATTTTTTTTTTTTTTTACAGTCTCATATTTCACTAACTTGTGACAAAAATAAAATTTTGCATGAACTCGCCATACCCCTCACGGAATACCTTGGGGTGTCTTCTTTCTAAAATGGGGTCACATGTGAGGTGTTTGTACTGCCCTGGCATTTGAGGTCTCCGCAATCATTACACGTATGGCCAGCATTAGGAGTTTCTGCGATTCTCCTTATATTGAGCATACGGGTAATGAGATTTTTCCCGTTCAGCCTCTGCACTGAAAAGAAAAAAAATGAACGGCACAGATTTCTTCATTCGCATCAATCAATGTGGATGAAAAATCTCTGCCCAAAAATGTGCAAAAAAAACAAAACGGCACAGATTTCCTCATTCACATCGATCAATGTGGATAAATAAATCTCTGCCAAAAAATGTGCAAAAAAAGTAGTAAGGCCCCATTCACACGTCCGTAAAAATGTCCGCATCTATTCCGCAATTCTGCGGAATAGATGCGGACCCATCAGTATGAATGGGGCTGGCGGTGATGCTGGAGAGCACACTATGCGCTCGCCGCATCAGCATTTGCGGAGCTGCGGCCGCAAACTTCCGGGTTTCGGCCCCAAGCATCCGGCCGCAGCTCCGCAAAAGATAGAGCATGTCCTATTCTTGTCCATAATTGCGGACAAGAAAAGCATTTTCTATATAGTTCTGGCAATGTGCGGATCCGCAAAATGCGGAAAGCACATTGCTGGTGTCCGTGTTTTGCGGATCCGTGGATCCATGGATCCGCAAAACACATACGGACGTCTGAATGAACCTTACAGTGGGGTAATTAGTGTCAGGGGGTGACAGGGGGTGACATGGGGTGATCGGGGTTAATCAGGGGTTAATCAGTGGGGGTGGGGTGGATGGGTGGGGGGTCTGTGTGGTGTTTTGGTGCACTTATAAAAGTTTCTTTGGTGGTCCCAAGCAAATGGGACCACCAAAGGAACGATCAGCAAGCATATCAGACGCTGTTAACAAAACAGCGTCTGATATGCCATTTTTATCTTCTACAGCCTGCCAGCGCACGATCAGCGCTGGCAGGCTGTAGCTACCTTTCTCCTCGACGTGATCCTGTGAACGCGCGCGACGTGCGCGCTGCTCACAGGAAATCTCGCCTCTGCGAGATGACGCGCGGGCGCGTCAAGGAGGAACAGACCGACCGCCCGCAGGACGCAATCCTGCGTGAGGCGGTCGGTAAGCGGTTAAAGTTCGGGTTCGTACCGAACTTTAGGGTTTTTGGTGTCCGGACCTGAACCTGAACATTTCCGTAAAAGTTCACTCTGCTCTTCTCAGTGTAGGGATAGGATGCTGCTGCTGCTGTGAGAGAGAGATTAGTGAAGAATTCTGGTGTACTTTGTGTTGTTCAATCTTCAAACTACAGGAATTATTGAGGGTGCAATGCTACATTTTTCTACCCAGCCCTGAGCCCAGTGACACTGAAAAATAACTTTTAATCCATCTGCTAGTTTGGGAGGCATAGGCGGCCATCGGCGGCCATTGTTGCAAGTGCAGTGCACTTGCAACTGCATGTGAACTGCATGTGTGCCAGGGACATTACTTTAATTCTGTTCAGGTAGCTCAGTGGAGGCCAAATTCCCTTTTATGGCCGGTCAAGTACCCCTGCGGCCTGCAGTGCATACCTGGCAGTGAAAATTATGCAATTACATTAGTCTGTCACATTTTTTTTTTATCTGACTGCATATCTCACAGTCCAATAAAACTGTTAAATACTGCAGTTACCTTGCTGCTATAAAAAATAACACTTTTTTTGCTACATAGTACATAATAAATACGGGCTATGCTGCATTTCTGACAGTCCAATTAAACCGTTACATACTGCAGTTACATTGCTGCTTTAAAAAAACACACACTTTTTGTGCTAGATAGCACATAAGCGGCCTACGCTGCATTTCTGATATTCCAATAAAACCGTAAAATACTGCATTTACATAGTTGTTTGAAAAAAAACAGCCTTTTTGTGCTAAATAGCACATAAGTGGCCTACGTTGCATTTCTGATATTCCAATAAAAACGTAACATACTGCATTTACATAGTTGTTTGCAAAAAACACAGTTTTGTCGTCTGCACATTGTCTGAAGAAAAAACCCATAACATACTGCATTTACATAGTTGATTGCAAAAAAAAACACAGTTTTTGTGCTAGATAGCCTATTAGGATCCTATGCTCCATTTCTGATATTCCAATAAAACCGTAACATACTGCATTTACATAATTGTTTACAAAAAATATTATTTTTGTGCTAGATAGCACATTAGCGGCCTACGGTGCATTTCTGATATTCCAATAAAACTGTAACATTCTGCATTTACCTAGTTGTTTGCAAAAAATACAGTTTTTGAGCTAGATAGCACATTTGGATCCTATGCTTCATTTCTGACAGTCCAATTAAACTGCTAACTTCGGCTGTTACATTGTTGGTTGGAAAATTCAAATTTTTTGTGAAAGTCAAGTAATTGTATTGAATTGCTCCTTTACACTGTTGTGTGACATAAAGAAATGTATTCTATTAATGACACCGGCACTGCCTTACTGTTAGTGAACCTAATTGTTGACTATTGGCAGTTAAATTGTCACCTGAGATAAACCATCTGTTAGTTTGGTGGGTGAACGCAAATATGGAGGAGAACGTCAAATAAGGGACATGACCCTAGCCGTGGTGCTGCTGGTGTTGGGGGAGCTCCTGTTGCAGGGAGAGGACGTGGTCAATCTGTGCTGGCTACGCGCCCAAATGAAACACCTGCCTCAGGTGCGCGTAGACGACATAACCTTTAGCGTTATTTAGTAGGTCTGAATTCCGCTCTACGAATGGTGAGGTCAGAACAAGTACAGTCGCTAGTGGAGTGGGTGTCAGACAGTGCCTCCAGTACCTTCACATTGTCTCCCACCCAGTCTACTGCTGAAAGCTCAGAGTTGGCAACTGCAGGCCATGGGCATCTATCTAGCACCTCACCCCCTTGCAAATCAGCCAAGCAGTCAGAGCCCCAAGTCATGCAGCAGTCTCTTATGCTTTTTGATTAGACTGCTGGCAGGGTTTCCCAGGGCCATCCATCTAGCCCTGCCCCAGAAGTGGAAGAGATTGAGTGCACCGATGCCCAACCACTTATGTTTCAGGATGTGGACATGGGAAGACCACCGCGGCACGTCTCTGATGATGACGAAACACAGGTGCCAACTGCTGCGGTTTTCTGCAGTGTACAGACAGACGAGGAGGGCAGGGGTCAAGAATGGGTGGAAGATTATGTGGAGGACGATGACGTCCTAGACCCCACATGGAATCAAGGTCATGCGAGTGACCTGTGTAGTTCGGGAGGAGAGGCAGTGGTCGCACAGAGCCACCAGCACAGCAAAAGAGGGAGTAGGGTGTAAAAGCAGAGCGACCATCCGCTAGACAGTATGCCTGCTACTGCCCACTGCACTCAGGGACCGAGCATAACAATGCCAGCTCCAAGGATATCCTTGGCATGGCAGTTCTTCAGACAATGTGCAAACGACAAGACACGAGTGGCTTGCACGCTGTGCAATCATAGCCTGAAGAGAGGCATAAACGTTCTAAACCTGAGCACAACCTGCATGACCAGTCATCTAAGTGCAAAGCACGAGCTGCAGTGGAGTAAACACCTCCAAAACCAAGAAAGGTCTCAGGCTCCTAATGCTCCCTCTTCTGCTGCAGTCTCGGCCTCTTCCTCCACCTCTGGAGTGACAGTGGCACCGGCCACCCTGAAAACAGAGGATGTGTCAGCAACGCCATCACGTCCGTCCCCTTTAACAAGCAGCACCACAATGTCCCATGGCAGTGTTCAGCTGTCCATCCTCTAAACAATGGAGTGAAAGAGGAAGTACCCCCTACCCACCCGCGACCCTTGGCCCTGAATGCCAGCATTTCAAAATTCCTGGCCCTTGAAATGCTGTCATTCCGTCTGGTGGATATGGAGAGTTTTAAAAACCTTATGGTGGGTGGCTGTCCCACAGTACGTCGTTCCCAGCCACCACTAGTTTTCCAGGCGAGCCATCCCTTACCTGCACAAACAAGTGGGGGACAAAATCAGTTATTCACGGCAAAACGCAATCTGTGGAAAGGTCTACATAACTACCGATATATGGACCAGTAAGCAAGGGCAGGGACGTTATATCTCCCTAACAGCACAATGGATAAATGCAGTGGCGTCTGGGCCTGAGGTGGATAGTTGTTTGGCGACACCGAGGATTGCAAGGCATTTCTCTTTGCCTCCTGTTGCCGCCTCCTCATACTCCTCTTCCTCATCTAATACCTCCTCATCTGGTCAGCGTAACAACTTCACCACCAACTTCAGCACAGCCAGTGGAAAACGACAGCAAGCAGTTTTGAAACTCATCTGTTTGGGGGGAAAGCTGTGGACGGGCATGGAACAACAGACCGATGAGTGGTTGTTGCCACTGAGCTTCAAGCCCGGTCTGGGAGTGTGCGATAATGGGCGAAATATCGTAGCAGCTCTGGGCCTAGCCAGTTTGACGCATATCCCTTGCATGGTGCATGTGCTGAATTTGGTGGTGCATAAATTACGGAAAAACTACCCCACTACAGAGCTGCTGCAGAAAGTGCGGGCCATCTGTGTGCGCTTTCAGCGTTCTCATCCTGCTGTTGCTCGCCTGTAGTGTTGAGCGAACAGTTCGAGCATAGTTCGGGTCCGTACCGAATTTTGGGGTGTTCGTGACACGGACCCGAACCCGAACTTTTTTGTAAAAGTTCGGGTTCGGGTTCGTCGTTCGGCATGTATTTTGGCGCATTTTGAAAGGCTGCAAAGCAGCCAATCAACATGCATCATACTACTTGCCCTAAGATGCCATCGCAGCCATGCCTACTATTGGCAAGGCTGTGATTGGCCAAGTGCAGCATGTGACTCAGCCTCTTTATAAGCTTGTGCGCACGTCGGGACGTGCTCACTCCCGATGTGAATAGAACAGGGATAGACGCAGCTGATGCTAGGGCGAGAATAGGCAGGGATAATTGAATAACTGGAAGCAAATTTCTCTCCTCCACCTGTGATTCATCTGAACAACTGCAGCTGAGCTGCTTTTTGATAGGGATTGGCTATTTTTAGAGTGGCCAGAGTGATTTTCCATCCACATGTACCTGGGCTGACCGCCGGCCGCCATTTTGCGACTTGTAGTGCTGCAGCAGAAGCTGCCACAGTGTGCATTCAAAGCTCCAAACAAGTCAGACATCTACACCTGGGATTCAGACCAATAGCGATTTAGCAGCACAGTCCAAGGCTATTTTTTTAAAGGTTGTGCAGACCATTTTGTGGCACATGTTACTGGGCTGATAGGCGGCGGCCATCTTGGGACTAGTGCTGCAGCACAATCTCTCCCAACGTCCATTAATCACTTGTAATAGTGGTCTGTGCCATAGAAATCCTACATCAGGGACTTGGGTGTGCTTGTGTCACCCCTACTAATACCAGTCCACCTGTAATCCATACAGTGAAAAGCCATAAAGTATTCCAGTGAGGGAATTTTTTTTATTTAAAAAGGCCAAGTTAGTTTATCTGGCGTTCAATATACTAGATACAGTTAGGCCTGCGTTTCATACATCTGGAATTAGCAAACTAATGTGCTGGGGTTGGGAAAACATATATGTACCCATACTAGAATCTGTCAAAGAAAGCGGTACTCACATATAACAGTCATTCCATCTGTAATCCATACAGTCAAAAGACTGAAAGTATTCCAGTGAGGGAATTTTTTTTTATTTAAAAGGCCAAGTTAGTTTATCTGGCGTTCAATATACTAGATACAGTTAGGCCTGCGTTTCATACATCTGGAATTAGCAAACTAATGTGCTGGGGTTGGGAAAACATATATGTACCCATACTAGAATCTGTCAAAGAAAGCGGTACTCACATATAACAGTCATTCCATCTGTAATCCATACAGTCAAAAGACTGAAAGTATTCCAGTGAGGGATTTTGCTTATAAAAAATAATATATTTCATTGTGGTGCGAGTTGAATCGCAACAATGAAGAAAAATACTATTAAGGGACGAGGGCGCGGTCGTGGTGGTGTCCGTGGAGCCTCTGTTGCTGGTAGAGGATGTGGCCGTTCGGCTGAGCGCACACAGTAGGGCAGAACTCCCTCAGCTAGCCGGCAGAATGTACCGCAATATCTCGTGGGGCCCAATGCCGCTCTTAGGATGGTAAGGCCTGAGCAGGTACAGGCATTAGTCGATTGGGTGGCGACAGTGCTTCCAGCACGTTCACCACATGGTCTTCCACCCAGTCTTCTGCGGAAAGCGCACAGGTGGCACCTGAAAACCAAGCCCATCAGTCTGTCACATCACCCCCAAGCATATCAGGGAAACGGTCTGAGCCACAAGTTATGCAGCAGTCTCTTCTTCTGTTTGAAGACTCTGCTTCCAGGGTTTCCCAGGGGCGTCCACCTAGCCCTTCCCCAGTGGAGGAAGACATACCATGCACTGACGCACAACCACTTATGTCTCAGATGAAGAGGACATGGGAATACCACCACAGCAGAGTCACCGACTCTCTGATGATGACGAAACACAGGTGCCCACTGCCGCGTCTTTTGCAGTGTGCAGACTGAACAGGAGGAGGTCAGGGAGGAGACTGGGTGGAAGAGCGATGCAGAGGGCGATGAGGTCTTAGACCCCACATGGACTGAAGGTCGTGGCGATGACTTTCACAGTTCAGAGGAAGAGGTAGTGGTGAGACCGAGACAACAGCGAAGCCAAAGAGGGAGCAGGGGCCAAAGCAGGCGAGCCGCCGCCCCAGAGTTCGCCTGCTACTGGACATCGCCAACAGGGACCCAGCCCCACAAAGGCAGCTTCAAGAGTTCCCTGGCATGGCACTTCTTTAAACAATGTCCTACCGACAAGACCCGAGTGACTTGCACGCTCTGCCATCAGAGCCTGAGGCGAGGCATTAACGTTCTGAACCTCAGCACAACCTGCATGACCAGGCATCTACATGCAAAGCATGAACTGCAGTGGGGTACACACCTTAAAAACCAGGCACTCGCTGAGGCTCCCCTGCTCCCTCTACCGCTGCTGCCTCGGCTTCCGCCTCGAGAGGAATGTTGCCACCTGCCGAGCAGCAAACAGAGGATGTGCCACCGACACCACCACCACCGCCACCGTCAACTAGCGTCTCCACTATATCACACAGCAGCGTTCAGCTCTCAATATCTCAAACCTTAGAGAGGAAGCGCAAATTCCCCCGAGTCACCCTCGAGCCCTTGGCCTGAACGCCAGCATTTCTAAACTGCTGGCCTTTGAAATGCTGTCATTCCGGCTGGTGGACACAGACAGCTTCAAACAGCTGATGGCCATGGCTGTCCCGCAGTATGTGGTTCCCAGCCGCCACTACTTCTCCAAGACAGCCGTGCCATTCCCTGCACATGCAAGTGTCCGATAAAATCAGAGTGTGCACTGCGCAGCGCCATTTGTGGCAAGGTCCACCTAACCACAGATACGTGGACCAGTAAGCACGGCCAGGGACGCTATATCTCACTAACTGCACACTGGATGAATGTAGTGGCGGCTGGGCCCCGGCGGACAGTTCCTTGGCGCACGTCCTTCCGCCCCCTAGGATCGCAGGGCATCATTCTCTGCCTCCTGTAGCCTCCTCCTCCTACTCGGCTTCCTCCTCCACTGCTTCCACCAGCTCATCCGGTCAGCCACACACCTTCACCACCAACTTCAGCACAGCCCGGGGTAAGCGTCAGCAGGCCATTCTGAAACTCATATGTTTGGGGACAGGCCCCACAGCGCAAAGGAGTTGTGGCGGGGTATTGAACAACAGACCGGCGAGTGGTTTCTGCCGGTGGGCCTCAAGCCAGGCCTGGTGGTATGCGATAATGGGCGAAATCTCGTGGCAGCTCTGGGACTAGCCGGTTTGGCGCACATCCCTTGCCTGGCGCATGTGCTGAACTTGGTGGTGCAGAGGTTCATTCACCACTACCCCAACATGTCAGAGCTGCTGCATAAAGTGCGGGCCGTCTGTGCGCGCTTCCGCCGTTCACATCCTGCCGCTGCTCGCCTGTCTGCGCTACAGCGGAACTTCGGCCTTCCCGCTCACCGCCTCATATGCGGCGTGCCCACCCGGTGGAACTCCACCTTGCACATGCTGGAGAGACTGTGCGAGCAGCAGCAGGCCATAGTGGAGTTTCAGCTGCAGCACGCTCGCGTCAGTCGTACTGCCGAACAGCACCACTTCACCACCAATGATTGGGCCTCCATGCGAGACCTGTGTGCCCTGCTGCGCTGTTTCGAGTACTCCACCAACATGGCCAGTGGCGATGACACTGTTATCAGCGTTACAATACCACTTCTATGTCTCCTTGAGAAAACACTTAGGGCAATGATGTTAGGGAGGTGGCCCAGGTGGAGGAGGAGGAGGAGGATGAGGGCTCGTTTCTAACACTTTCGGGCCAGTCTGTTCGAAGTGGCTCAGAGGGAGGTTTGTTTAAGCAGCAGAGGACAGGTTCACAAGTCGCCAGCCAAGGCACTGTACTGGAGGACGAGGAGGATGAGGAGGAGGAGGTGGAGGGGACGAGGATGGCGCAAGTTCACAGCGGGGTGGCAGCCCAGGCCCATCACTGGTGCGTGGCTGGGGGGATACGGTGGGCGATGACGATACGCCTCCCACAGAGGACAGCTTGTCCTTACCCATGGGTAGCCTGGCCCACATGAGCGAATATATGCTCCAATGCCTGCGCAGCGACAGCAGAGTTGCCCACGTTTTAACGTGTGCAGACTACTGGGTGGCCACCCTGCTGGATCCCGGTATAAAGACAATGTGCCCACTTTAATTCCTGAACTGGAGCGCGACCGTAAGATGCGCGAGTACAAGCGCTGCGCTGATAGGCGCTCTTGAGAGCATTCCCACATGTCACAGGGAACAGGTGGAAGGTGAAGGCAGAGGAGTGGCAAGAGGTCGCCAACGCAGCTGTGTCACGGCCAGCTCATCTGAGGGCAGGGTTAGCATGGCAGAAATGTGGAAAAGTTTTGTCTCCACGCCACAGCTATCTGCACCGACACCTGATACGGAGCGTGTTAGCAGGAGGCAGCATTTCACTAACATGGTTGAACAGTATGTCTGCACACCCCTCCACATCCTGACGGATGGTTCGGCCCCATTCAACTACTGGGTTTCGAAATTGTCCACGTGGCCAGAGTTAGCATGTTATGCCTTGGAGGTGCTTTCCTGCCCGGCGGCCAGCGTTTTATCTGAGCGCGTATTCAGCACGGCAGGGGCGTCGTACTGACAAGCGCAGCCGCCTGTCCACAGCCAACGTGGACAAGCTGACCTTCATAAAGATGAACCAGGCATGGATCCCACAGGACCTGTCCCTCCCTTGTGCAGAGTAGTCCTTATTAACTGCCTAAAACATGTCTTGTTGTGCTACGGGCCACTTCTTTATTTGATACAAATTTTATGAAACCCACAGTTGAATGAAACTCTTCTCTGTCTGGGCGCCGGGGCCTAACCAGATGAAAGTGGCCGGTTAAACTAACGGGTGACATGAAGCCATAACCTCTGCCATGCTACCTCTGTCTTCTGTCTGGGTGCTGAGGCCTAAGTCAAATAAAGCGGTCTTCTGCTGTGCTGGGGGATATGAAGCTAATCTCTGACCTCTCTCCTCTGTCTGGGTCCAAAGGCCTAAATCACTGAAAGAGGCCTTCTCCTGTGGTGTGTGATATGATGCCAGAATATGTGCTGTGGGGCCTCTCTCCTCTTCCTGGGTGCAGGGGTCAAATAAACTAAATTGTGGCCTACTCCTGTGGTGGTTGATATGATGCCTGATTCTCTGATGTGGAACCTCTCTCCTCTGTTTGGGTGAAGGGGTCAAAGTAACTAAATGGTGGCTTCTCCTGTGGTGGCTGATATGATGCCAGAATATGTGCTGTGGGGCCTCTCTCCTCTTCCTGGGTGCAGGGTCAAAGTAACTCAATGGTGGCTTCTCCTGTGGTGGCTGATATGATGCCAGAATATGTGCTGTGGTGCCTCTCTCCTCTTCCTGGGTGCGGGGTCAAAGTAACTCAATGGTGGCTTCTCCTGTGGTGGCTGATATGATGCCAGAATATGTGCTGTGGGGCCTCTCTCCTCTTCCTGGGTGCAGGGGTCAAAGTAACTCAATGGTGGCTTCTCCTGTGGTGGTTAGTATGATGCCAGAATATGTGCTGTGGGGCCTCTCTCCTCTTCCTGGGTGCAGGGGTCAAAGTAACTCAATGGTGGCTTCTCCTGTGGTGGCTGATATGATGCCAGAATATGTGCTGTGGTGCCTCTCTCCTCTTCCTGGGTGCAGGGGTCAAAGTAACTCAATGGTGGCTTCTCCTGTGGTGGTTGATATGATGCCTGATTCTCTGCTGTGAAACCTCTCTCCTCCATCTGGGTGTAGGGGTCAAAGTCTTTCAAAGTCGCCTTCTCCTGTGCTGATTGATATAAAGCTGATGGTTGTGCCATCTGACATAGTTGCCAGGGTCTGATTCAATGGGGGCCTACTCCTGTGGTGGGTGATCTAAATGCCTGATTCTCTGCTGTGAAACCTCTCTCCTCCGTCTGGGTGTAGGGGTCAAAGTCTTTCAAAGTCGCCTTCTCCTGTGCTGATTGATATGAAGCTGATGGTTGTGCCATCTGACATGGTTGCCGGGGTCCCATTAAATTGGGGCCTACTCCTGTGGTGGGTGATCTAAATGCCTGATTCTCTGCTTTGAAACCTCTCTCCTCCGTCCGGGTGTAGGGGTCAAAGTCTGTCAAAGTCGCCTTCTCCTGTGCTGATTGATATAAAGCTTATGCTTGTGCCATCTGACATGGTTGCCGGGGTCTGATTCAATGGTGGCCTACTCCTGTGGTGGGTGATCTAAATGCCTGATTCTCTGCTGTGTAACCTCTCTCCTCCGTCTGGGTGTAGGGGTCAAAGTAACTAAATGGTGGCCTACTCCTGTGGTGGGTGATATGATGCCTGGTTCTCTGCTGTGGGACCTCTCTCCTTTGTCTGGGTGCTGTGGTCAAAATAATAGTAAGTGACCTTCTCCATTGGTGGGTGACTTGAAGCCTGATTCTGTGCTATGGGACCTCACTCCAATTAATATTGTTTAATTTTTATTTATTTTATGTTAACTCATCATTTCCCTATCTACATTTGTTTGCAGGGGATTTAACTACATTTTGCTGCCTTTTGCAGCCCTCTAGCCCTTTCGGGTGTGTTTACAGCCTTTTAGTGCCCAAAAGTTCGGGTCCCCATTGACTTCTATGGGGTTCGGGTTCGGGATAAAGTTCGGGTCGAGTTCGGATCCCGAACCCGAACATTTTTCGAAAGTTCGGCCGAACTCGTCGAACCCGAACATCCAGGTGTTCGCTCAACTCTACTCGCCTGTCTTTGCTGCAGCGTAACTTCAGCCTTCCCACTCACCACCTCATATGCGACGTGCCCACAAGGTGGAATTCCACCTTGCACATGCTGGAAAGACTGTGCGAGCAGCAGCAGGCCATAGTGAAGTTTCAGCTGCAGCATGCATGCGTCAGTCGCACTGCGGAACAGCACCACTTCACCACCAATGATTGGGCCTCCATGCGAGACCTGTGTGTCTTGTTGTGCTGTTTCGACTACTCCACCAACATGGCCAGTGCAGATGACGTTGATCTCAGCGTTACTATCCCACTTCTATGTCTCCTTGAAAAAACGCTTCGGCACAGGAGGAAGAGGAGGAGGAAGAGGGATTATTTCCATGGTTATTAGGCCAGTCATTCACAAGTGGCTCAGGTGGTGGGTTCCTGCACCAACATAAGCAAGGTACACAATTGCCCAGCCAGGGCACAGTTCTGGAGGATGAAGAGGATGAGTAGGAGGAGAAGGATGAGGGGGTACCATGTTCACAGCAGGGTGGCACCCAAAGCAGCTCAGGGCCATCACTGCGGCGTGGCTGTGGGGATACCGAGGACACAGACAATACACCTCCCACAGAGGACAGCTTCTCCATGCCGAGTTGCCTACATGCTAACCAGTGCTGATTACTGGGTGGCAACCCTGCTGGATCCCTGTTACAAGGACAAAGTGGAGTCCTTAATTCCCTCACTGGAGTGTGATCGGAAGATGCGCGACTACAACTGCACGCTGGTAGACCCGCTGCTCATAGCATTCCCACCTGACAGCGGGGGCTCAGTGGAAGCACAAGGCGAAGGCAGAGTAGGAGGAAGAAGTCGCCAACGCAGCCGGGGCACCGCCAACACCTCAGAAGTTAGGGCTAGCATGGCTGAAATGTGGAAAATCTTTTTCACCATGCCACAACAACCAACACCACCAGCTGATATGCAAGGTCTTAGCAGGAAGCAGCATTTCAGCAACATGGTGGAGCAATATGTGTGCACACGCCTACACTTACTGACTGATGGGTCTGCTCCATTCAGCTTCTGGGTTTTCAAATTGGGCACATGGCCTGAGCTTGCCCTTTATGCCTTGGAGGTTCTGGCCTGCCCTGCAGCTAGTGTATTGTCTGAACTTGTGTTTAGCACGGCAGGGGGTGTTATCACAGACAAGCGCAGCCAGCTGTCCAAAGCCAATGTGGACAAGCTCACGTTCATTAAAATGAACCAGGCATGGATCCCACAGGACTTGTCCGTACCTTGTGCAGAATAGACATGTATACCGGCCTCACACAGCCATTGTTAAACTCCAGCACACTTTCTCTTTCTTTTATATATTCCACAATGTTTTGTGGTCTATCCAAATTAAGTAAAAAAAAAAGTGTTGGCTACCTCCTCCTTCTCCACCGTCGCTTGCACCTACACCGCCACATCCACCTACACGTCCACCGCCTCCTTAACCTCCTACTCCATATGGACCTCCTCCTCCTAGTTCAAGATTATTATTTTCAATTTTTATTTATTTATTTATTTATAAGTAATTTCCCTATCCACATTTGTTTGCAGGTCACTTGTCATGCTTGTACCCACATTTTACTGCCTTTTGCAGCCCTCTAGCCCTTTCCATAACTCTTTTAAAGCCATTTTAGTGCCCCAAAGTTCGGTCCCCCTGACTTCAATGGGGTTCGGGGTCAAGTCGGGTGAAGTTCGGGTCCCAAAATTCGAACTTTGGGACGAAGTTCAGCCGAACCCGGCGAACCCGAACTTCCAGGTGTTCGCTCAACTCTATAGTTCACTCTTTAATAGTTTTCTGTTAAATAGTGGCCAATTTAAGTCCAACAAGAAAAATACATTCTCATTTCACTTCTACAGTTATTTCTGGTGAAAGTGTATAGGGGCGTATTTCAGTACTACAAGAAAAATATATTCTTAGTTCACTGTTGCAGTTATATCTAGTAAAGCCTTTAGTGGCGTATTGCAGTAGAAAAAGAGATATACATTCGCCTTTCGCTGGTACACATATATCTTGAAAAACTTTTATTGACGTATAGCAGTAGAAAAAGAAATATACATTCGCCATGCACTCCTGCTCTTATATCTTGAAAAACCTTTAGTGACGTATATCATTAGAAAAGGAAATATACATTTGCCATTCGCTACTGCACTTATATCTTGAAAAACCTTTATTGACGTATAGCAGTAGAAAAAGAAATATACATTCGCCATTCGCTGCTGCACTTATATTTTTAAAAACCTTTATTGACGTATATCAGTAGAAACATTAAAATATATTCAGCATTCACTGTTGTAGTTATATGTGGTAAAGCCTTTAGTGGCGTATTTCTGAGAAAAAAATCAAGATATATTCAGCATTCAGCACTGCAGTAATATGTGGGAAAGTACTTTTTGCGGTATGGACTGAATTACATTGTGGTGAAATTTTGTATTTACGTTTCACACACTGCATGCCATAAGAGCAAACTATTTCACACCAGCCCACATCTATCTGCGGTATTGCTTACTGGACACTATGGGGACTTTTTTGCAGCACAGAAAATGCACGAGGACAGCGTCTCGCTCTACCAGCGCGGACCTACTTCCTTCGCTACGTCCCGTTCACTTCAGATCACTCCGCCTTAGGCGCCGTTGTTTTTTTGAAACTGACAGCCTATAACCCTCTGTTGAAAAGCCTTTAGTGGCGTATATATGTGGAAAAATAAAAATATACTCGTCTTTCACTGTTCGAGGTATATGTGGTAAAGCGTTTAGTGGCGTATATCAGTAGAAAAAGATATTTGGCATTCAGCACTGCAGTTATATGCAGTAAAATATTTTTTCATTAATTTGGTGGAAACAAAATTGTAATCAGTGCTACAGTTTTATGTGGTAAAATCTTTTGTGATTTATTTTGGTGGGAAAAAAAATTGTATTCAGCGTTCAGCGCTGCAGTTATATGCAATAAAATATCCATGATGTCTATTTGATAAATCTACAGCATGGGGGCTCCTGTGTGGCTTCTACACACTTTCAAAATAATCCTTCAGTGAAGTGAATAGATGCCGGATGATCGTGAAGCTCCATGACCTTCCCAGGAGTTTGTATTCTGTGATGCTGTTATATGCAGTAAAATCTTTTGTGACTTATTTTGGTGGAAAAAAAAAAAGTTGTATTCAGCGTTAAGCGCTGCACTTATATGAGGTAAAATCTTTTTTGAATTATTTTGGTGGAAAGAAAACTTGTATTCAGCATTTAGTGCAGCACTTACATGTGGTAAACTCTTTTTTGAATTATTTTGGTGGAGAAAAAACTTGTATTCAGCATAAAGCACTGCACTTATATGCAGTAAAATCTTTTTTGAATTATTTCGTTGGACAAAAATCTTGTATTTGGCGTTACCCGCCTGATGCCACACATCTGATGCCAAGTGCTCCTTCTTTCACCAACCATCTTCAGCGGGTACTGGTATTGCCACCTTGCCACTCTGTCACCACCCCCAGTCATTGTGCCGCTCTGTGGTCTCCTCATGCTGCTGCCACCTCCATATTCTGTCATTGTGCCGCTCTCTGGTCTCCTCATGCTGCTGCCACCTCCAGACTCGGTCAGTGTGCCACTCGGTGGCCTCCTCATACTGCCACCACCTCCAGATTCTGTTATTGGGAAACTCTGTGGTCTCCTCATGCTGCTTTTACCTCACCATTATGTCATAGGGCCACTCTGTGGAATTCTCATGCTGTTCCCACCCTCCCCACTTCATGACTGGGCCACTATTTTGGCTTTCGGCCTGGCTGACATTATCATTTATTTGACACTTCTTCTGAATATGTCAAAAGGAAGGATAAACGAGACACACAACGGATCCTGTCTGTGTAGCAGCTTTCAGGCCTGTACTGTCCAATCAGAATTGGCCTTTGATTTGGTTGCCAAAAGCGGGAGTGGGTAGAAAACACAAAAGACATTCAAATATTCCATTCACTTGTCATCTCTGTTTTAGATCCACTCTGTTTTTTTGCCCTTAGCAATACTGATGGATTATTGAGCAAATGCTAACCGTTTTTTCTGGGTAATTGTTCTGACGGATCAGAGAATGTGGAAAATGAATCAGTGACGTCAGCACAAACTAACTGCTGACACCCTCTCCACTCTGTCTGGGGGCTCTACATATATAAGTGTTTAATAGAACAAGTTCTGTAGGCACCTATGTGGAATCAGCTGACGAGGGTGTAAAAGGAGTGCGCTTCTTCTTCACGCTAACATCTACCTGTAAGGCTGAGTTGATACTTGAGTTATTTGGTCAGTTTTGGCCCTGTGATTGCCCAAATAAGTAAAGTATGCAGTGATTCTAAGAGTGACGCCTGTCATCTGCATGTTATACGGACTCACAGTATTATTTCACTACTAAAGAAGACTCTCTATGCGTGTTACTGCATGGCACAGTGTTTTACACCACTATAAAGGCTCTCAGCAGCCAGCAAATTGCCGTTTTTTAACATAATTTGCCGCGAATATATTCTGATCTAATCAAATTTTTCCCGAAAAATCCGGAGAACTGGCAAATCCAATTTTTGAAAAATTCACTCATCTCTAGTGATTTTACCCCCAACACTCCACACTGACTGACTGCTACCGCCACTACCTCTGTGAACCCCTTCACCACTTTTGTCTGGGCAGGTAGGCTCCTGCGAAGTAGGTGGTCTACCCTGGGCATGCTTGGCTCCTGACCTCTCACTGTTGTCACCCTGCTGACTTCTGGCCACGCTACCAAGTTGCTGGCTCGCCGCTTCCTCATACGCAAGCTTCCACCCTCTTCTCCCGATGATGATGAATCCCCTAATTAACCTGGCTCCCAATTACGATCGGCTACATCATCATCGAGTACTGTCTGCACGTCTCCGATGAACTCCTGAATGGTCTCTGTTCCAGGAGCCTGACCTCTCGCAACACCAGCTCCCACGTCAGTCTTCTAATCACTACTTGCCTTACCGGAGTAAACGGCGGATGTTTCCTCTAGATCTTGGCTTGCCAGTAGCTGCTGACTGTCCTCTAGTAGCTCGTCCTCGCTGTATAGTGGAGCTGAGACCACAGCATATAGTACTTCTCTGGCTGAGGGAACAGAAACAGACAGGGGCAGGTTGAGGACAGGTGAGGGCACTGGGCCTGCTCCTGGGCCATGCCAACTAAGGGTTGTGTCTGATAAAACTCACCAACTCTTGGCTGGGGGTGTCTGATGTCACTTGTGACAAAGTTAAAGATAGAGTCAACTATTCAAGAACATTTGGGTTGCTGGTCAAGACAAGACCGCTAGCTGACACTGGGAGCTCAAGCCACTCGAAGTGAACCCTGCTCCCATGCCCTCTTACTCTGCTGCAACCTGTGCCTGCACCAGAAACATTTAAGCCTGTGTCCCAAACCTGTGCAGGGCCTGTCACTTCTCTGTCTGACATACTGTTAGATCAAATAAGTAAATAAAATGGAAATTAATATATGCCAAAAGGGCTGCAATTTTATCACTTCACCACACAACGGCTAATAAGCCCCTTTTTTCCCCCCACTAATACATAAAAGGCTTTGAACATATAACTGCACCACACAAGGGCTAATAAGACCCCAATAACAAGAACGGTTTGCTGGAATAAAAGAGGTATTGCAAACCTGAAATGAGCAGCAGTATAATGGCAATTTGGATCCGCAGTCAGTGCAGCAAGGTGTAATAGGATTGTTCTTATTACTTAGGCTGTAAACACCACTATTGAACCCTGTTCTGCTTCAATACTGTGGAATAATTCCTCCCTATCCTTTACCTACACTTCTAATGCTCTTTCCTGGAACTTCATTGAGCAAAATATAAGTTTTCAAGTCTTTTCTAGCACTGTCCCTAGCGCCGGCTAACATCTGTCCCTGCACTAAGTACACTGGAAAATGTCTGAATCCAAGATAGCTGAGGCTGTTTAAAGGGCTGTGACATCACAGGGCTAGCTGTTGATTGGCTGCATGCATGGCATCACTCGTTCCCAGACTTTTTCGCCTTATGTCCTAACATGTGCAGCAGTCATTTTAGGAAAAAATTTGATTCGTTACCACGAAGTGTGAGGAAATTCAGATTCGGTGCGAATCGAATAATTCCTGAAATTTGGATCGAATTCCACTTCATCAGCTTCGATTCGCTCATCTCTAATGACAATCTTCTTAACAACCCAAATCCTATTGGGGGTCTTGGTGGGGGGATGTTCGAATCTGTGTGCTTTCTCCATTTTAAACGAACTAAGGCTTGTAAAATTCCTGTACAATAGATCTGAGGCAATTTCTTAATAAAAATTGCTTCAGACAGACCTTTGCTCTGTCTGGATCCATTTTCTAGACCCTCTGCCTCTTCTTGAAGGGCTTGATTGGATTTTATGGCTGTGTAAACTTGGGTCTGTGCTCTCTCCAACTCATCTTGTATCTAGGTATCTCCAGCAAGAGTATAAAAATGTTATATCAGGGTTTTTTGTTTTTACCATCTGATGATGATTTTATATAAATTTTCCTGAATCCTAACACATTTGGATGCTATGTGTGGGGATGCAAGAATAGACTCTACTTCTGTACGTGCAAATGTGCAACCCAGGTCATTTTCCCAAAGTCTAATTAAGGCTGGTGTAGTACTGAGAGCTGGGACTCATAAGACTTGAGTTCCTGATTTTTGGGGTTAATCCTTCATATAATGCTTTCGGGGCTGAAAAAATATATTTTGGGCCTATTGAAGCAGGGAGGGAGAGCGGATGGCATATTGAGTGATTGTTCTATAGCTACCCAGGATTTGTGTGGTGGGGTTCTCAGCCAATCTACCGTTCGTGATAGGAGAACTGCTTTCCCATATAGCTCTGGGTATGGAAGTGCTATGTCTTCCATTTCTCTTGGATCGGGTTAAGGTTTCATAAGAAAGGCTGCCTTTCTTTTTATTCTACATGAAGGATCTAAAAAGTGGTCTCAGAGAGTCATAGTACGAGGCGGGAACTGGGATTAGAAGAACTTGTTGCAAGTATGTTAACCTGGGCAAAACTATTGACATTAATATATTTTTTCTCCCAAACAGGACAATATGGTGAGGTTGGTCTGCTCTGATCATCTGAAGAAGTGGTTCTAAAGTGAGAACAAATAAGATTGGGGAAAGTGGGCACCCTTGTCAACTTCCATTCCTTATCTGAAAAGGTTCCGAGAGGACCTCATTAACTGTGATGGAAGCGGACATGTTGGAATACATAGCGTCAATTGTGTGTATAAAAGGATCTGGGAAATGTTGCCCCCTCAGAACCTGCTTCATAAAGGACCATCTGACCCTGTCAAATGCCTTCTCCGCATCTATGCTGAGAAGGACGATTGGAATGGATTTGCGTTTGGTGTGGTATAAGATGTTGAGCACATTTGCTGTGTTGTCCTTACCTTCCCTTCCCTTAATGAAAGCTACCTGGTCTCTGTATACTAGTGAGGTTAGGAGTCTCGCTAGTCTATTTGCTAGCATTTTAGCCAATAGTTAACGTTGAGGAGCAAAATAGGCCGATAGTTGGGACAGTGTGTGGTCTTTCCCTTCTTTAGGTATTAGAGTATTATGTGCTTTTGTCATTTCTCTCAACAGAAGTCTATCTTCTAGTGTTAGGTTATAAAAGGGGAGTAAATGTGGTATTAGCAAGTGTTGGAAGGTAGAGAAGTACAGGATTGGGAGTCCATCGGAGCCTGGGCTTTTCCCCTTAGGAGATTGTTGGATAGCATTGGTAAGTTCCTCCTGGGAGAAAGGGGCAGCCAACAGCTGCCTGTGTGAGTCAGATAGTATGGGTAGATTGAGAGCGTCTAGAAAAGAGCTGGTTGTTGAATCTCTTTTGGCGCTATTGTCTGTATGTTGAGCAGAGTCTAAGTTGTACAGTGATTCATAGTAATCTCTGAAGTGGGAAGCTATATTGCCAAAGGGGCCTTTAAGTTGGTGCACATGGTTGGCAAATTTCCATTGTTTTATCTTCTGCATCACAAATTTGGAGGCTTTATTGCCGTGAGCAAATATCTTATGTTGTGAGTGTACAGTCGTGGTCAAAAGTTTTGAGAATTATATAAATATTGGAAATTGGAAAAGTTGCTGCTTAAGTTGTTATAATAGCAATTTGCATATACTCCAGAATGTTATGAAGAGTGATCAGATGAATTGCATAGTCCTTCTTTGCCATGAAAATTAACTTAATCCCCAAAAAAACTTTCCACTGCATTTCATTGCTGTCATTAAAGCACCTGCTGAGATCATTTCAGTAATTGTCTTGTTAACTCAGGAGGTGAGAATGTTGACGAGCACAAGGCTGGAGATCATTATGTCAGGCTGATTAGGTTAAAATGGCAGACTTGACATGTTAAAAGGAGGGTGATGATTGAAATCATTGTTCTTCCATTGTTAACCATGGTGACCTGCAAAGAAACGCGTGCAGCCATCATTGCGTTGCATAAAAATGGCTTCACAGGAAAAGATATTGTGGCTACTAAGATTTCACCTCAATCAACAATTTATAGGATCATCAGGAACTTCAAGGAAAGAGGTTCAATTATTGTTAAGACGGCTTCAGGGCGTCCAAGAAAGTCCAGCAAGCGCCAGGATCGTCTTCTAAAGAGGATTCAGCTGCGGGATCGGAGTGCCACCAGTGCAGAGCTTGCTCAGGAATGGCAGCAGGCAGGTGTGAGTGCATCTGCACGCACAGTGAGGCGAAGACTTTTGGAAGATGGCCTGGTGTCAAGAAGCTCACTCACAATTTTGCCCAAAAACACAGCCATGAATAAAGAATGGTACCAAAACACCCTCCAACAGAAACTTCTTCCAACAATCCAACAACAGTTTGGTGAAGAACAATGCATTCTCCAGCACGATAGAGCACCGTGCCATAAGGCAAAAGTGATAACTAAGTGGCTCGGGGACCAAAACGTTGACATTTATGGTCCATGGCCTGAAAACTCCCCAGATCTTAATCCCATTGAGAACTTGTGGTCAATCCTCAAGAGGCGGGTGGACAAACAAAAACTCACTAATTCTGACAAACTCCAAGAAGTCATTATGAAAGAATGGGTTGCTATCAGTCAGGAATTGGCCCAGAAGTTGATTGAGAGCATGCCCAGTAGAATTGCAGAGGTCCTGAAAAAGAAGGGCCAACACTGCAAATACTGACTCTTTGCATACATGTCAGCTAATTGTCGATAAAAGTCTTTGAAACGTACGAAGTGTGTGTAATTATATTTCACTACATCACAGAAACAACTGAAACAAAGATCTAAAAGCAGTTTAGCAGCAAACTTTGTGAAAACTAATATTTGTGTCATTCTCAAAACTTTTGGCCACGACTGTAGATAATATTTCGATAAGGCTCTGTTTAAGAGGTTTTTGAGTTCAGCACTTAGATTAGCTAATTCAACTAATTGTGTCACCAAGAGGGACTGTTTGTGTATGCATTCCAACTATTACATTTTTATCATGAAGGGCATCCATTTGTTTAGATCTTTATTTTTTAATATGGGCTCCAATGCTAATGCAATGGCCTCGTATATAGGCTTTGTGGGCATCCCAAAGTGTTCGAGGTGTTATATATGGGGTCTTATTTAAGAAAAAGCAATCTTCCAATAATTGTGAAAGGCATGTTTTAGTGTCTAGGTTGCCTAAAATGTGTTTGTTTAGTCGTCAATTCGAGAAAGAGTTTTTGGTGTGCCAATCGAGATGTATATGGAAGAGTGGTATGATAGGAGGATAAAACCTATGACCACCCCTAAAAATAGCTGTAGATGTTCCTTAGACGCAAAGAGGTAATCTAGGCTCTGATATGAGCCATGAACTAAGTAGAAAAAGTTATAGTCTTTGGTCTTGGGATGCAGTGTGTGCCAGACATCTATCAAGTGTCCCCCTCAAATTTTAGATATAAGGGATTGTAGCATTCTCTGTGAATTTACTCATCTTTGTGATGAGGAGTCTACTAGTAGATTCGTAACTAAAGTCTCTGCTGAAGACTGTCATGCCTTCTTTGAATGAGTCAGCCATATTCAGGATGCTCATGAGCCAGCGGATCTACCTATTATTGGGAGCATACACATTTCTGAATGTGTAGCACTATGTGCCTATTTTCCCTTTGATCATTATATACTTGTATCTACCCTCAGTATTGAGGTTCTGGTCTAAAAGCTGCAAGGGGATTATTTTCTAAAATCCTATGATCACCCCTTGGGAGTTTGAGGAGTTAGTTCCACAGTGGTACCACTGGAAGAAGTATGAGAAGGAGAGATTAGGGTAGTGATTTAGCTTTAAATATGTTTCTTGCAGAAAAACCACATTGGCTCTGTCTCTCTTAAATACCCCAAGTATCTGATGGCATTTAGAAGGGGAGTTGATGCCCCATACATTGTAGGAGGCAACTCTCAAGTCAGCCATATTGTTGCTCAAGAGAGGCAGGCAGGGCTAGATTCAGGTACAAGCTATGTGTTGGAAAAGGAAATTTGGGTACTTATCCTGCCAGTGGTGTTTCTGTATCCCCAGGACCACTCCTCTGTTGCACTCGACCTGTCGCAGATATGTCAAAGGTGACCTGTGCACAGTAAGTGTACATAAATTACTATAACAAAAAAAAGGAAAACAAACTTGAAAATAAACATATATTTATAAGTAATCATTGGGACACAGACTTGTGAGACTGTTTAGTTCCATGTATCCAAGAGGTCATATAGATATCAGGAGGCAGGAACTTTGGCGTATAACCATTAGAAACTATGACTCTACCCTTATAAACGTTCAATCCTGTGTCTGAGGGAGAGACCCAAGGGGTCCGAGGCCCCCAGCAACAGGACCCCTCTGACCCTTCAGCTAGGCGAGGAGTATATCATTATTGCCAGGAGACCGAGGGTGACAATTGTACCAAACTCCAGCTCAAGTATCTGACTGACTACATGTGCAAGGTTAAACAGTGGGGGGGGTGAGTTGGGGCAGGTTGGGAAGGCGGTTGGGGGGGTAAGAGTAAGGAACAGGGGGGGAGGGAAAGGCGATGGGGGGATTTAGCTAAGAAGTCCTTCTCATAGAAAGTTAATGGGACTAAGTATTTTGACGTCTTGTGGATATAATCAAGTATCTAGATATGGGATCCATCTATAGAAGGTCAAGTCAGGTGCAGTTCCAAAAAGTTATGTGTGGGTTCAGGCAATAGGAGTTGTCTCTTCATAAGTTTTCTGTGGCGATACATCTCGGGGTCAGAGATGTATTCTTTTTTTTCTGGCGTTGGGCTCTCAGCTTTTGGTGAATCTCAAATGGGGGAACTTTGGGAATGTCTGGTAGGAATGCCAAGTCTTGGATGGAATCCCAGTTTTCGATGACGAAGGGTGGTATCTCCAAGTGGTTAAATGCTGGTCCCAGGTCCGTGTGGAAATGTAAAGTGCATCGATATGACACCTTGCAGTTTCTAAGCCAGTCGGTAAAGGGCTTGAGCATTTTGCACTTTTTTAGGGTCACGGGCACGAAGTCTTGGTAGATATTAATTTGGATTCCTTTGTAGGTCACCTCTGGAGCCTCCCGGGACTTGGCAAGCACCTCTTCTTTGTCTTGGGAGTTGAGCGCAAGATTATGTTCCTTGGTGGGTCTGATGTGTTTGGCTGTGGGCATAGAGCTTGATGGGCCCTTTCAGGTATAATAGATGAGGGATATTCTGGGCCTAGTAAGTCATCACATATAGATTTAATAGTAGCTGGTACCTCAGTTGCGATACTGTCTCTAAAATACCTCAGAATCGCAAATAGATTCTTCGCCCTTGATTTTACTAGTCTTCCAGGGCTGTGCTCATGGCATTCAGGTAGTCCTGGCATTGTTGTAAGCAGAGCAAGGTAGCTGTTTGAAACTCCAACATGGTGGTTTGTGTCATCTCCAAAGCCTCCACCCTTTCCCCTATGTGCCGAACATCTTCACGTAGGAGGACATTTATTGCATAACTGGCTCTAGGGCTTTAAAAAGACACAGTTTTAGGTATTTCCAAGATATTGGGAGGCCCTGGTGGCTTACAGTGTCCTCCGTCTCGCTGTCTCCATCTGAGGCATCTGGTCTGCTCTGGGCTGCAGGCACCATCTTGGGATCTTTTTCAGTGTATATGGGCACAGCTTTCTTTACAAATTTGTCAATTTCCCCACAGCTGAATAAAGGTTTGTGGGGTTGGGTATTGTCCCCAGGCTTCACATTGCCGATTTTCACCATCTGTTGCTGGGTTTGCTGGCGTAGTCTAGTGTAAAGTCAAGTCTGTGTGACGGAGCTCATAAATGCACAGCCATTCCCTGATGAGTGCAAGGACTAATTAAACAGTGTCCTCTTGGTTAATAGATAAGCAATTGTTATGCCTGGGCCTTCTGCCATACCTCCCGCTGTCTCACCTGTCATATCCCAGGCATTTGGGCCTTGCGGCCATGCTGCCTCCATGCTTAATCTCATGTTGGCGTCCCATAGTTGCGCGCTCTCGCTGCTTCCTGTCATTTATGCTTCCAGGGGTTTGTGCTTCCTGCCTCCCAACATGGCCCCTGGGTGGGGTTACAAGGATAAATAGCAACTTACTCTTTCAGGAAGTTGCCTGAACATTGAGTTACTATCACTAATAGCAAAGGTGTTCTGTTTTGACCTTCTGTGCTCGACTTTTTGACCGTTCTGTTTGCCTGCTGCCTATATAAACTACTGGATCTGTTTGACCCTGAGCCTGTCTGATCCTCTGTACTATGCTACTATCCAATTTTGGCTTCTGACCTCTGGTTTGTCTCTGACCACTCTTCAGCTTCTGCCTCTGCCAATTATCATCATCATCAGCTGCTGTCTTTACTCCAGTCTTCTCTGCAATACCAATTCTCACCACTGTGTCTGCTTTGGATACAGTTCACTCTAATGGTTAACACTGCGGTTCTTACTGCAACTTGAGCTATTGGAGCGTTACCTGTTGCCTGACTCTGTGAGTCAGCTGTCAACCATATTAGCTAATCCTGTAGGTAGTGGTTCAGTTTCTCTCTTGCTGTGTACTGTCCAGTCTCCTGTGAGAGTGCTGAATAACACCCTAGGGGTTAGTGGCTGCTATCCCTTGGTTGACACATAATCCACACTCTCTTGTTTCACAAGTGGGTCCCACTCATTGGTCGTAACAGCAATTCTATTACACCCTGATTTACTAATTGGGGTGAAAAAGTGGTCTAATACCACTACTATTGGGGTATCCACATTGTTGTATTAATAATAAATTCTATAACGCCTTGATTCTCTAATTGGAGTTAAAAAATTGTCTAATACTACTGCTATAAGGTTGTCCAAATTGATTTATAGATAAGAAATATTGTAATGCCTTGAAACACTAATTGGGGTGAAAAATCTGTTTAATTCTACTGCTATTGGTGTGTCCACATTTCTTTAATATTTAAGTAATTCCATAACACCTTCAATATCTAATTGGGGTGAAAAACCTGTCTAATACTATGGCAATGTGTCTAAATAGTTTTATATATAAGTAATTCTATAACGCCTTGAATCTGTAATTGGGGTGAAACAGATGTCTAATACTACTGATATTGGGGTGTCCACATTGTGTTATAGATAAGTAATTCTGCAACACATTGATTCTGTAATTGGAATGAAAAAGTGCTCTATTTTTATAGTGATTTGTTTTTTTACAGAACAACAGATGTGCAGGTTGGGGGACACCCGGGAAATAGTGACCATAAAGTAATAACCTTCCAATTATTATTCAAAAGAGCATTTCTACAGGGAGGAACAAAAAAAAAAAAAAACTTCAAAAAAGCTGAATGTAGCCAGCTTAGCGAGGCTATAGACCTAACTAACTGGGGCAAAGCCCCTTAAAAATAAAAATACAGCCACAAAATGGGATAGCTTTAAAAGCATCCTAAAATCTCATTGTGAGAGGTACATACTGTATGGGAATAAAAGGTTAAGGAACAAAAAGAAACCAATGTGGATAAATAGAAATGTAAAGAAAGCAATAAATGTCAAAAAGAAAGCAAGAGACCAAGAGATTAATTGCCAAAGAGAGTAAAACTAACCCTAAAATGTTCTTCAATTATATAAATGGTAAAAAGTATAAATCTGAAGGTGTCGGCCCTTTAAAGAGTAATGAGGGGGGAGTTGCAGAGAGCGACGAAGAGAAAGCAAAGCTGTTTTATTTTTGTCTCCAATGTATTCACTGGGGAAAATAAACTGTCAGATAAAATGCTGAATGTAAAAATTAATCCCCCACTAAAAGTGTCCTGTCTGACCCAAGAAGTATAACAGCGACTGAAAAAGATTAAAATAGACAAATTGCCAGGACCTGATGGCATACACCCCCGTATCCTAAGGGAATTAATTAATGTCATAGCCAGAACCTTATTTATGATATTTGCGGACTCTATAATAACAGAGAATGTTCCACAGCATTGGCGCATAGCAAATGTGGTGCCAATAATCAAAAAGGGTCCAAAGACAGAGCCTGGAAACTATAGGCCGGTAAGTTTAACATCTGTTGTGGGTAAACTGTTTGAAGGTTTTCTGAGAGATGCTAGCATAGAGGATCTCAACGGAAATAAGCAAATAACGCCATATCAACGTGGCTTCATGAGGGATCGGTCTTTCAGACTAGAAGGTGAAGAGCCTTCCCCAGCAGTCCTTTCGAGGGCAGGGCAGACAAGACCGCGGTGGCAGGTCTGGCCAGCAAACAAGTTCTCGTAGTGACTGGAGAGCGCAGCGAAAGGGTTTGAGGTGCTCTCGTGGAGGAGCCAAAGATGGAAAATCCAACTCCTGACTACGGGCCTCTTCGAGGCTCTTGGTTAATTCCCGTTACTCCTGCCGTCCTGCCAATAAGCTTCCCCATTCCTATGCTTCATGTACCCGTCGGGAGTCGTCTCTCCCACTTCTCAGAAGAATAAATCTGAGAGATCTCAGATCTCTGGGTCCTAATTATCATTTCCGAGGGTTATTTAGTCAACCTCACCTCTATTCCTCTAGACAGGTTTGTCAAGATCAATCTTCTACAAGATGCCAAGGAGGCGATCCTTGAGGCCTATATTCAGGACTACATTTGCAAAGGGGCTTTTGAGGAGGTTCCGGCAGGAGAACGGGGCCTAGGGATCTATTCACCAGTTTTTTCTGGTTCCCAAGGCTTTAGGAGATCTCTGGATGTTTATCGATCTGAGATATTTCAATCGGTTTATAAGGAAGGTGAAGTTTCGTATAGAAACCATCAGGTCAGTAGTTCACGTCCTCAATCCTGGAGACGTGATGGCAACCCTGGACCTCAAGGATGCATATCTACACATCCCGATCCATCCTGGTTCCTGGAAGTATCTCAGGATCACGGTCCAGGTGTCCGGTGTCGTCAGGCATCTTCTGTTTGTTGCCCTCCCCTTTGGCATTTCTGGTGGTGATGGTTTCTGTGGTGGCGGCTTTGAGGCTTCAAGGACTGACCATCATTCCTTATCTGAACGACTGGCTTTGAAAGCCTCTGCTCTAGCGGTCCTAACCCAACTTCTTCAGGTAAAAATCTCCTTTCTGTTCCACCTAGGTTGGATCATCAGCTGGTAGAAGTCGAATGTGAGCCCGTCGACTTCAGTAAGATATCTAGGCTTCATAATCGACTCCACTGGGATGTCGCTCCAGTTGACTCCAGAAAGAAGATCCCGGGTTCAGAACACGGCAAGTTCCTTTCCCTGGCGAGTTCCAATCCGGACTCTTATGAAGATGTTGGGGCTCATGTCAGCGTCTGCGGAAGCAGTCCCTTGGGCTCTATGGCACCTCCGCCCTCTACAGTGGGAGGTCCTCTCCTAATGGAATGGCAGCCCTGCTGGGCTAAACTCCCTGTGCTCCCTGACTTGGCGAACTCGGTATTCCCTCAGATGGTGGTGCTATCTTTTAGACAGGAAGTCTATGACCCAGCCAATCTGGGTCATATTGACTACGGGTGCGTCCCAAGTAGGCTGGGACGCTCACCTAGACGACACTAAAGTTCACGGGACCTGGTTTCCTCAGGAGTGGCTTCTTTCATCCAATCTCCGCGAGATTCAAGCTATCCGGCTAGCCCTCCTTCACTTAGCCCCTCAGATCCGGGGAAAAGCGGTGAAAGTCCAGTCAGACAATATGACTGCGGTACTTTGCATCAACAAGCAGGGAGGCACGAGATCACGTCCCCTCCTTTCAGAGATCGGGGTGATTCTGGATTAGGCAGAGTTGTACCTTTCCCACTTATCTGCAATCCACATCCAAGGCTCCATCAATATGATAGCGGCTGAGCCGCGGTCTTCCGTTGGTGGAGTGGTCTTTACATCTGGAGATATTCAAGCAGATAGTCCTCAAGTGGGTTATGCTAGAGGTGGATCTCATGACAACAAGGTTCAATGCCAAGGTGGAGAGGTTCTGCTCCCTTTACAGGGAGGACAACCCCCTGGCGTTGGACGCTCTGTCAATATCCTGGAGGTTCAGGCTGGCATACATCTTCCCTCCGTTTTCCATGATTCCGAGGGAATTGATGAAAATCCGTCAGGATCAGGCCTCAGTGATAGCCATCATACTGTTTTGGCCAAAGAGATCCTGGTTTACCTAGCTCACCCAGTTGAGTCGAGGACAATTTTGGAGGCTCCCCCCACAGCAGACCCTGGTGTCATGGGACACTCACCTCTGCTCAGATCTGCACAGATTCAACCTAAAGCCTAGGGGGTTGATCAGTCCTTTCCCAGAATAGAAGGGCTTTCAGAGTCGGTCCTGAGAATGCTGTCTCCTTCTAGAGCGGACTCTACCAAGAGAGCCTACTCTCGTATTATGAGGATATTCTCATCCTGTTGTACCTCAACTGAGGTGGGGTCTGCAGATCCGCCCCTCTCAGCTATCCTTCAGTTCCTGCAAGACGGCCTTGCTAGAGGCCTTGCCCTTCTACTCTGAAGGTTCAAGTTTCAGCCATCTCAACTTGCTTTAACAGGCCCTTTTCTCAGGCCCTCTGATCAAACAGTTCCTTAAAGGAGCTGAAAGATTAAAGCCTACAGTACTGAGGCCCATTTTTCAATGGGATTTATCAGTAGTTCTCAGGGGGTTAGCATCTCCCCCCTTTGAACCGTTAGAGGAGGTGGACATCAAGTTCGTCACTTGGAAGTTTGTGTTTCTCCTTGCAGTGACTTTGGCCAAGAGGGTCTCTGAGCTTCAAGCTCTCTCAGCACATGAGCCCTATACCATTTTCTTACATGACCGGGACCTTCTTAGTTTCCTCCCGTATTGTAGGCCTAAAGTTCCTTCCTTCCAGAACATCAACCAGGTGATATTCCTCCCGGTTCTGTCGACATCTACCACCTCTTCCTAGGAACCTGCTAGACATCCTCTGGAACCGGATCTATGTGGATAGATCAAGGAGTTCAGGAAAAATGAGAATCTGCTAATCCTGTTGCTGGTAAGTTTAAAGGCTGTAAGGCATCCAAACCTTCCATCAGTCGATGGATTGAGGAGCCTATTAAGGAATCCTTTGTTTCCACAATCTCTGGACCCTCCGGGATTCGTGAACACCTACTCTACTAGAGTTGTGGCTACTTCTTTTGCCGAGAGGAGTCTTCTGCCTCTCAACATGATTTGCAAAGCTGCATCCTGGAGCTCTGAATCGACATTCATCTCCCATTATAGACTAGATGCCAGTCTAGCTGAGTTTTCGGCCTTTGGGCAGACTTTTCTTAGTTCTGCCAGGCAGGAAGGCCCTCCCTAGGGGTTTCTTCTTGCTATCTCCCCATCTGTGCTGCTGGTAGGACGTAAGGGAATCGTTAATTTCTAACGATAATTTGTTTTCCCTTAGTCCTAACAGCAGCACACAAATTTCCCACCCTAGTAAGTCTAGTTTTTTTCTTACTATAAACACAGTGGGCTGGGGGTTGACTTCCTCCTTTTAAGGAGATACTTAATTGTTAAATTGAGTTATTAGTCTTGGGCTCATTAAACATTCCACCGGTCCTGCCAGTCCACGGGGGATGGTTAACCCCATCTGTGCTGCTGTTAGGACTAAGGGAAAACAAATTATTGTTAGAAATTAACGATTTTGTTCTGGGGTGAAATTCTATTGCCAAAATAGCAATCCCCTAAATCTGGTGACCCAGCAGTGGCTGGCCAAGTTTAATAGTGTCCGGTAAAGGATAGATAATTTTCTGGGGTGAAATTCAATTGCCAAAATAGCAATCCCCTAAGGCTGCATTCACACAGGCATGATTTCCGCACGGGTGCAATGCGTGAGTTGAACGCATTGCACCCGCACTGAATCCGGACCCATTCATTTCTATGGGGCTGTGTACAGGAGCGTTGAATTTCACGCTTCACTTTTGCGTTGCGTGAAAATCGCAGCATGTTCTATATTCTGCGTTTTTCACACAACGCAGGCCCCATAGAAGTGAATGGGGCTGCGGGAAAATCAAAGCATCCGCAATAAAGTGCGGATGCAGTGCGATTTTCCCACAAGGTTGCTAAGAGATGGGACCCGATCTTTATTATTTTCCCTTATAAATGAACTACATACCAAAAAACGCAACCATTCCCAAAAAAACGCACCAAAACCGCAACATTACGAGGGATGCGTTTTTAGTTGAAATCAAAAGGGATATGGATACACATCTGTATTCATTAATGGTACTGACCTCTATTAATGACCATTGCGGACTATAATCCTGGAGATATGGATCTGACGATATATACATCTAAAGAAAACAACATCAAGATCCAATTATTAGATCCGCAATTCCGGACATTCGATTTGACCCCCCGGATATAAAAAGTCGGAAGTCAACAGGTATGATGGCACCACTGAAGAAGGGACCGGCAGTCCCGAAACGCGTCTGGGCTTTATACCTGTGACTAATTCTCCAATATTCTAGCATGGCCATGCAAGTTTAAGGATCCAAAGGAGAAAAATCATTGAACTAAAAAATTACCTCCCCGACCTAGACGCGATCCAGCCAACGGACGAATCCTCGTATGAACTCTCACATCAACTAACGCGAGGACTGTAGAGTGAGAGCGTGATTACTACGGCGGTGAGCGCTGAGAAACATACCGCCTACCTCACGGCTCCGAACTACCGTCCGATCATCGGCCCCCTATATGAAGTGTCGGGCAGGGAGGTAAGGGACAACTTTTCTTTACAAATAGAGGATTGTACAGAATGAGAACGGAGATTGGCTTTTATGGAGAGTCTATAAACGAAACTAGACTCTTTTAATTTCCCTATTGGAAGAACATCACCGTCTATGCTCTGGATCAAACAAACCAGATATCAATATGGACTCTACATGTAAATAGATATCCAAGTGGAGTCAGTCGGCAGCAGATAGCCTCCCATTGGACCCATATCTCAGGCAGTCAGTGTGCCCATACACACGGGGCACTCACTAGACTATACTTTCTGCCTGATATACAGGTCCTCCTCGATGCTTTTTATACCTATGCATTTTTAGCTTTATGGTTTTATATTGTTTTAATTGTTGTTGTCAATGATGATGTATTATGTGTCAATAACTCTCAATTAGTATCTTATACATTAAACTTATGCAAAAATAATTTGCTGAGGTTGATTAACCAGGTGTGAGTGTGCCCGCCTTCCCCCAAGTGTCGCTCAAGTGCAAATCTGTCCGTAAAAGGGTATATTATACTCAGCATGCATTTCCAAGTGTATTAATTTCAGTTAAAGGGTATATTACAGTAAGTGTTAAAATACAGCATAATCCTCTACATTTGCACACACTGTTTTGCATCTCTAAGTGTATTTCTTTCCATTAAAGGGTATATTACACAAAGTGTTAAAATACCAGTGCTGAAAGCATAATTCTATATATTTTTTCACACGCTACTGTACATCTCCAAGTGTAAATCTGTCCGTAAAAGGATATCTTTCATCCAGGGCCTAGATACTAGGCCTACAAATGATATTCCCCTAAATCTGTGGTTACTGCTGTGCCTGGATTAATGTAATATGGTGCATAAATAGATATCCAGATGGTGTTAGGTGCTTGTAAAAAAAAAGGCCTGAATTTGAATTCAATACATTGGGCCAAATAATTTTTTTCTTATTGTGGTGAACGGTAACATGAGGAGAACATCTAGTAAGGGACGCGGACATGGTCGTGGTGTTGTTAGTGGACCCTCTGGTGCTGGGAGAGGATGTGGCCATTCTGCAACAGCCACACGTTCTAGTGAGCCAACTACCTCAGGTTCCAGTACCCGCCAGAATTTACAGCGATATTTGGTGGGGCCCAATGCCGTTCTAAGGATGGTAAGTCCTGAGCAAGTACAGGCGCTAGTCAATTGAGTGGCCGGCAGTGGATCCAGCAGGTTCACATTATCTCCCACCCAGTCTTCTGCAGAAAGCGCACAGGTGGCGCCTGAAAACCAAGCCCATCAGTCTGTCACATCACCCCCATGCATATCAGGGTGCCAGAGGCCTAAATATCTGAAAGTGGCCTTCTCGATTGGTGGGTGACATGATGCCTCTTTTGCTGCTATGGGACCTCTCTCCTCTGTCTGGGTGTCAGGGGCCTAAATTTTACGTACTTGCTTGCTGTATTGGTGGCAGACATTTAATTCTTTTTAATGTCTATTGACCACCCCATAGTCTGGGTGCCAGGGGCCTATATGTCGTTTAATCATTTGTTGTCTTGGTGGGAGATATTAAACTCTTTTTACTGTCATGAACGCCCCATTGTCTGGGTGTCAGAGGACTAAATTTCACGTACTTGCTTGCTGTCTTGGTGGCAGACATTTAACACTTTTTACTGTCTAATGACCGCCCCATTGTCTGGGTGTCAGGGGCCTATATGTCGTTTAATCATTTGTTGTCTTGGTGGGAGATAGCATTCCCACCTGATGCCACCCCAACCTCCTATTCCACCTCCTCCTCCTCCAAGTTGCCAATTGATATTGGTTAATTATTATTTATTTTATTTTATTTTAAGTCATTTCCCTATCCACATTTGTTTGCAGGCGATTTACCTACATTTAGCTGCCTTTTGCAGCCCTCAGCCCTTTCCTGAGCTATTTAACACCTTGGCAATACCTGATATATTATTTTGATTGTGTTTTACTTTTATGTCACTTATAAAGTCCTGTGTAACTCATTACTGTATTATTCATTTTGCACATAGGCCGAGAACTAGGTCCTGGACGGAACAAAATGTTGACCGCCTTCTATATTCATATTGATGGATGGAAAAAAAACATAATTAATTTGCATCTATCCGAGTGACATGATCTTTAACTCCACATTTTTTTATACTTAAGTAATTCTATAACACCTTGATTCTCTAATTGGGATGAAAAAAGCACAGTTATTTGTTTTTCCAATATGTTTTATAGAAAAGTGACTCCATTAGGTCTTGATTCTGTAATTAGGTTGAAAAAATCATCTAATACTGGGATGTCCACATTGTTTTATAGAAGTAATAATATAATGCCTTGATTCTGTAATTTTGGTGAAAAAGCGATCTAATACTACTGCTACTTTACACTTACAGTTACTGTACAGTATGTCAGAAAGACAGGCACCAAGTCCTTCCAAGGGAGGGGGCAGTGGTAAAAATGTTTTTGGAGCTAGCAGAAGTAGCAGCAGAAAACAGGGTGGTAGAAGCAGTCGCAGCAACAAGCCTCAGCTGCCAGTGTCATCCAACGGTCGTGTTTTGTTGACTAATCCCGCTGTCCTGGCATGTTTGACTCAGTCTTCAACATCATCTCAACTGACATCAGACACCCACAGCCAGGAGTCAGAGTTCCTCTGACACTACACTTAGTTAGCAAGGCCCAGAAATATGCTCTGTGCCTCCAAATGTCCTGAACCTGCCTCTCTATTTCTCTGCTCCTTCTGCTCAGGAAGTAATGTATGCTGGCGGCTCTACTCCGCTTTTAAGCAATGACAAGCTTATTGAGGACAGTCAGAAGCTACTGTCCAGCCCAGAGATGGAAGAGAGATTTGCTGCTTGTTCCTGTAGGTGGGTACGTAGCGATGATGAGAGTCATGTGGGAGCAGGTGTTGCAAGCGGTCAGGGATGCGGCCATGAGACCCGTGAGGGTGACATTAAAGATATGCAGACAGTAGTGGATGATGATGTAGCCGACCGCATGTAGGAGCCAGGTAAAGAGAGGGGGCTTCATCATCACCATCAGGGAGTGAGGGTGACAGCTTACCCATGAGACAGTGGCAGGCTGGCAACATGCAGCTCAGCCAGCAGGGTGCAAGTGTGGCTGTGAACCAGCAGGGTAGAAGCAGTATGAGGTCTGGAGCTAAATGTGCCCATCTGCTACTTACAGTGCCTTGACTTTTTTTTTGTATTTTGGTGCCTCACAACCTGGAATTAGCATGGATTGTTTAAGGATTTGCATCATTTAATTTACAGAACGTGCCCACGACTTTGAATAATTTTTTTATTGTTAAGCAAACAACAAATAAGACAAAAAAAAAAGAAAAGGTCAACGTGCATAACCATTCACCCCCCTAAAGTCAATACTTTATAGAGCCACCATTTGCGGCAATCACAGCTCCAAGTCGCTTTGGATAAGTCTCTATGAGCTTGGCACATCTTACCACTGGGATTTTTGTCCATTCCTCCTTGTGAAAGTGCTCCAGCTCCTACAAGTTGGATGGTTTGTGCTTGTGAACAGCAAGATTTTCTATTGGAATGAGATCTGGGATTTAACTAGGCCATTCCAACACAGTTACATGTTTCCCCTTAAAACACTCAAGTGTTGCTTTAGCAGTGTGTTTGGGGTCATCCTGCTGGAAGGTGAACCTCCGTCCTAGCCTCAAATCACGCACAGAGTGGTATAGGTTTTGCTCAAGAATATCCCTGTATTTAGGACCATCCATCTTTCCCTTAACTCTGACCCAATTTCTAGTCCCGGCTGCTGAAAAACATCCCCACAGCATGATGCTGCCACCACCATGTTTCACTGTGGGGATGGTGTTCTTTGGGTGATGTGATGTGTTGGGTTTGCTCCAGACATAACGTTTTCTTTGATGGCCGAAAAGTTAAATTTTAGTCTCATCAAACCAGAGCACCTTCCTCCATGCATTTGGGAGTCTCCCACATGCCTTTTCGCAAACTCACAACGTGCCTTTCTGTTTTTAGCTGACAGTAATGGCTTTCTTCTGGCCACTCTGCCATAAACCTAACTTTATTAAAAGTGACGTTTTATATAATATTATTACTCCCGTCTAATATTGCAGTCGAATCTGAGTAATATCCGAGGCCCGCTACACTTGTGACGCCTTGGCCCCTCTCTATTTTTCATTTAGTGATACTTATAAGGCATGGCCGGTTTTTTGTCCACAGGATTGGACAGGAATGCTTGGCTGACTGAAGTTTCTACAGTATTCTCTGAACAGATCTTTGTTCAGAAGAAATACACCCCGACTCTAACGAGTGCTTTCTCTGAACTCACTAAAATCTATAAGGAACACATTAGTTCTTGGTGGGAACTGCAGGGGTTGGAACATTATATAAAACAGGGAATTGTCCCGAAAGGTCTGAGGATCTCCCTAGTTCCAGCAAATCGTAGCAGAAATCCAGAACTCCTGAAAAAATGGGAAAGGGAAGCCACCAATAGTTCCTTACGCTTTATGCAAATCCTCTTAGAGGAAGAACGCATAACGTTTGAACGAGTTGAGAGGAACTTAAGGGAGCAAATAGACATTGCAAAAAAATTCCAACAAGATCCCGAATTTTCAGTTAAGGAAAACCAATTACAGAATACTTTAGAGAGATATCAATATTTTTTGAAAGATCGCAAACACAAACAATTTCTCCGTGACTCACAAGACTTCAAAGACAATAGGGCTTACCTCTTTTTGACGAATCCAGAGAATACACTAAAATCAGACCTTTCCTCTACGGAAAACGAAGGATCTGAGACTGATAGGGACAAACAATCGAAAGGTAGAGGTCGGGGGAGGGGAGGTCATAGAAATAGACGCAGAGGGGGCCGCATGAACTTTGGTAGGAACATTACTACTACACAACCCAATCAGTTAAATAGCGCACCCCTCCCGTCCTCCCCTTCGTCCTCTTTTTTAGAACAGGGGGTACAGTACCCTGTAAGAAATTGACATCTACCACCTCTCCAGTCCTCTTGAACTCGTCTCTCGATAAGTCGGTCATTAACCTCTCCTCAGAATTGGCAGTACTTAGACGCAGGCTCTCATTTGTACCGACTGCAAAGTTTGATCTCTTTAAATGGACAAAAGACCTCCATCTTTTTGCCAGAAAACTAAAGTGGCATAAATTCTTTAAAACCAGAGAAAGAAGGGAGTGCCGAGAGCTTGGGATACCATTGGATACCCTTGGGGACGTGAGGTTATTATATAACCTGGGTGATCCCCTTCCAGACACCTCAGGTGAGGGCCCTTTCACAGACTTGAAACTTAAAAGTGCCCATATGCCACCGGCGGGAGAAGTCTCCTGCATTGATATCTTTCTCAAGTATACCCTGGATGAGCTTGCTGGCTCTATACCACCTCCTCCGCGGTTTAACTGTAGTAAGGAAGAGAGACTTGCAATTGACACCCTTAAAAAGGAGGTATCCATCACGATCAAGCCCTCCGACAAAGGGGGGAACGTGGTCGTGATGGATACTGATGCATACCGTGATATGTGCCTCACTATCCTGGAGGATAAGTCAGGCTACGAAATTCTCTCACAAGATCCGACACCACAATATAAAGCTACTCTTGAACGACTCCTTACATCATCTAGGGTTAACCACCTCATCACAAAAGATGAGTTTGACTATCTCCTTCCTGCTCATCCCACTCTGGCAACATTCTATTGCCTACCTAAGGTACATAAAGAGACAGTACCGGTTAGAGGTCGACCTATCGTCTCTGGGGTGGGGAGCTTATCACAGAATTGCGGTATATATGTTGACTGCATTTTGCGCACGCTTGTGGAGTCCCTTCCATCGTACGTGAGGGATACGAGTGACCTACTTTCTAAATTGGAGGGGGTCGCCATTGAACCACACTGGTTCTTGGCGTCAATTGATGTAGAGGCCCTCTATTCCTCGATCCCTCACGAACATGGCCTAAAAGCAACGTGTACGTCACAATGATTTTGTACTACAAATACTTAACTTTATCCTTACCAGCAATTACTTCGTGTTTGACGGACGGATCTTCCACCAGCTCAGGGGCACTGCCATGGTCAGTTCATGTGCACCGTCATATGCTAACTTGCTCCTGGGCTGGTGGGAGGAGACCACTGTTTTTGGCGAGGGGCAACAGTGGTACCAAGACTTTGTCGTCCTTTGGTGCCGCTTCATCGACGATATATTCGTACTGTGGAGCGGCACCGAGGCTGACTTTAATAGATTGGTCCACAAACTAAACCATAATGACATAAATCTCAGATTCACCTCGGTGATCACTGAGAATGATCTCCCCTTCCTTGACACACGTATCTTAAGAGGTGATGATGGGGTCCTGAAAACGTCAGTCTACCGCAAACCAACCGCCACAAATTCCCTCCTCAGTTGGGACAGCTGCCACCCTGTCCCTCTGAAGAGAGGCATCCCGACTGGACAATACCTACAGGTAAGGCGTAACTGTTCGGATGTCGGGGACTTTAAGATAGCGGCCAGAGATTTAAAGAAACGCTTTCAGGCCCGTGGTTACCCAGATAGGGTCCTCACACCAGCTTACCAGAATGCCCTCGTACAAAACCGGACAAACTTGCTCCATCCCAACAAAAAGGAGGAAGTCGGATCTTCAAGGCTGATTCGGGTCATTGGTACCTTTGACTCAGCTGCACCCGAAGTCCGCCAGATCATCAGTCGCCACTGGGATACACTGAGGTTGGACCCAGACATTGCAGACGTCCTCACCCCACATGCTTCCATCACATACAGAAGGGGCACCAATTTGAAAGACCATCTTGTGCATAGTCGCCTCAATTCACCCCGTGAAAATCCACACACATGGTTAGGGGGCCCCATTCAGGGTAGTTTCAAGTGTGGCCGGTGCTCTTTCTGTAAATTTATTCTACAGGGGAAGTCGTTTAAGGGCGCTCGAGTGAATTCCATTTTTCATATCCGAGACTTTATTAACTGTCGGACAACAGGTGTTATCTACCTGTGCTCATGTGAGTGTGGGCTCAGGTATGTCGGCAAAACACGGAGGGAACTCCGTGTGAGAATAGGTGAACACCTAGGCGACATTCAAAATCGGAGAGATACCCCATTGGCACGTCATGCTGTGGCTCATCATGGAGGACGTGATTCCGTGTTATCATTTATGGAAATTGATCGGATATGCAAACCAAGTCGGGGAGGTGATTGGGATAGAAAGATCCTTCAAAAAGAGACCTGGTGGATCTTCCAATTAAAAACTACCTCTCCCTTCGGTCTTAATGAACAACTGAATTTCAGCTCCTATGTCTAGGGGACTATAATCGATCCCCATGGGCTTGTTATGAAATACATTACAAATAGGTTCCATTAGATCCAAGATACCAAACCCCCCCACTCTCCTCTCCTGTCTGCCCTAATGGACAATCAACTTGACTATAAATGCCTTTTTCATCCACATACCCACAATACAGGGATTCTGTGGTCTATATCCCTGGAGCTAGGTTGTAGCAGGGGCATCTACACTTTTTTCCCCTGCTCCCTACCCCTGGGACGGTATTTACCTTATACTGTATTTATTTAACTTCTAATTAAATATATTTTGGGGCGTGGTATAATGTGGATCCATCATTATCGAGATCCACGATAATACAACAGTGCCCACTACTTCTTTATCTTTTACCTGTGACACCACCATTCACTCTATGTTTTGTGTGTAGCCGCTCTGCGCATGCACTGTGAGACTACAACTTTTGCCGATTTTCCTTCTCCAGCGCATGCGCCGAGGGCTTGGTGACGTCACTGATCAGGTGACTGGTCATGTGATCGCCATGGCGCAACTTCATCATTTGGCGCGCCCTTTTGGCGCACATTGATCAGTCCCCCTCCTGGCGGCAATATAACCTGACGCTGCCCCTGGACTCATGGGACTTTTCCTAAACAGCACCGGGATTGTGCCATCAACAGCCGCCTGTGGGATCTTCCTGACCTAGGTCATACATCTGGGTCGGAAGTAAGTAATTTCATTTATAGCACTGTTATTTCTGATGCACTTTTTTGATGACTATAGTGGCGTTTATTTTTTGTGCTTTCTTCCGCAGGTTGCTGCTCCTCACCAGAGGTGTTACCATATGCGTTTTTCTGAACGCGTAACTTTAACTATTGTTCTCCCATGAACATATAATGTGTGTCTTTCTCCCTCTTTGGGTTTGACGGTTTATTGTCCCCTGATGAGTCTAACCGTCTATGCAGGTTTTGTGTGACGAAACGCGTTGGGACGCCACCACCTCCCCAATCTTTTTTCTGCATTCTTTTGTATTTGTTGAGGCCACACGCCGCCATCCGGCTCATTTATCTCTGGGACTGACTTAGGTTGCATTTACAGTTTACCGGTCCATTGTTTCTCCCCCATCCCGCTACTTCACCAGGAGCAGCGTGTGTAGGGTTAGGATCCAGCATTGGGCCACCCCTTGCGGAGCTTTTTGGACCCGGTGATAGTTTACCTAGGGCGGTTTCTTGGCAGGTTTGCTGTTGTGCCATGTTCTTTTAATTTGGTTATGTCAGCTTTGATGGTGCTCCTGGGGATCATCAAATATTTAGATATTTTTTTATAACCTAACCATGACTTGTACTTCTCAACAACATTGTCCCTTACTTGTTTGGAGAGTTCTTTGGGGAGATGCCTCTTGCTTAGGTGTTGCAGGCTTTGAGGTCTTTCAAAAAAGATGTGTATATGTAATGACAGATCATGTGACACTTAGATTGCACACAGGTGAATATCATTCCACTAATTATGTGACTTCTGAAGGTAATTGGTTGCACCAGAGCTTTTTATGTGCTTCCTAACAAAGGGGGTGGATATATACGCACATGCCAATTTTCTGTTTTCTGTTTCTAAACAACAGTTTTATTTATATATTTTTCTCATTTCACCAACTTTGTGTTCTGACCCATCACATAAAATTCTGATTAACAAAAGATTGAACTTAAGGATGTAATGTAACAAAATATGAAAAAAGTCAAGGGGGTAAATACTTTTGCAAGGTACTGTAGGATCCTAACTGGGGCACGGTATCATAGCGGCAGCAGCAGGAAGTCAGCGTGGAGTGATGGGGGTAAAATTTCCTAGGTCGCCGATTAGTGTTGAGCGCGAATATTCAAATAGCGACATTTGTTTGCGAATATCGGCACTTTGCTAATTCGCGAATATTTCAAATATAGTGCTATAAATTCGCTCTTTCGAATATTTTTATTTTTTTTTCATTTTTATTTTTTTATTCCTGGCTTCCTGGCTGCTCCAGTCAGTGCCAGTTGCCACTTTTGCCGACTTCTGTGCTCATGGAGCGTTACCATGTTGATGTGAGAATTAAGTTGAAATCGCAATGCGATTAATATAACTTGAAGTAATCGCATTGCGATTTCAACTTAGAGCTGGGTTTCTAATGGGTCAGCATGCTAGAATAAACAAAGTTAACGAATATGGAATATAGCAGTGCTAAGTTGAAATCGCAATGCGGTTACCTCAAGTTATATTAATCGCATTGCGATTTCAACTTAGCACTGCTATATTCCATATTCGTTAACTTCGTTAATTCTAGCAAGCTGACCCATTAGAAACACAGCTCTAAGTTGAAATCGCAATGCGATTAATATAACTTGAAGTAATCGCATTGCGATTTCAACTTAGACCTGGTTTACTATGGTTGGCTTGGTAGAATTAGCAAAGATGACAAATGTATTTGTCATATTCCTCAAAACGAAGATAACAAAATATTCTCCATCTTCGTTTTAGCTCCATATTCGTCAACTTCGCTAATTCTAGCAATCAAATAGGAAAGTTGACTATAGAGACAGCTGTGTTTAATTCGCTATGCGATTATATTACTTTGCTTTTTTTTAAATATATAGAATAATTATAATAATTATCAAGTATTATAATTATTCTATTTATTTAAAAAAAGCGAAGTAATATTATCGCATAGCGAATTTAAAACTTAGCTGTCTCTAGTCAACTTTCCTATTTGATTGCTAGAATTAGCGAAGTTGACAAATATGGAGCTAAGGGTACTTTCACACTAGTGTTTTGGATTCCGTTTGTGAGATCCGTTTCAGGGCTCTCACAAACGTTCCAAAACGGATCAGTTAAGCCCCAATGCATTCTGAATGGATAAGGATCCGTTCAGAATGCATCAGTTAGGCTCCGTTCCGCCTCTATTACGTTTTGGAGGCGGACACCAAAACTCAGCATGCAGCATTTTGGTGTCCGTCTGAAGAGGCGGAGCCTAACGGATCCGTTTTTTTTTACAATGTAAGTCAATGGGGACGGATCCGTTGTCAGTGACACAATATGGTGCATTTGAAAACGGATCCGTTCCCCAATGACTTTCAATGTAATCCAAAACGGATCCGTTTTGGACTTTGTCATTTTTCCTTAAACCTAATGCAAACTGATCCGTTCTGAACGGATACAAACGTTTGCATTAGAGGTGCGGATCCGTCTGTGAAAATAAACAGATGGATCCGCACCAACGCTAGTGTGAAAGTACCCTTAAACGAATATTGGGGAATATTTTGTTATCTTCGTTTTGAGGAATATGACGAATACATTCATCATATTTGTCATCTTCGCTAATTCTAGATATCAAACCCATAGGAAAGTTGCCTTAAGTTAAAATCGCAATACACGATTATTTAAATCGCATATTAATCGCGATAACTAGAATAATGACGAATATTCAATTTCAATGAATATGATACGAATATTCAATTTAGCCGAATATGAGATGAATATTCTAGCGAATATTCGCGAATTTCGTCTAAATAAAATATGGCATCTCCCGCTCATCACTATCGCCGATATGGGAATTTATCATCAAGTCACCAGAGGATGTCAGTTAGGCCATGTGTAGAATCTGTGGGCAGAAGGTGAAACATGGCCAGGGTGCCAATTTTGGCACCACAGCCCCGCTTCAACACATGGATTGTCACCATAAAGTGACCTGAGAAAACTGTGGTGCTAATGTTCTGGTATAGCCTGAGGCATCTCCTAGTGGCCCAGCAGTCATGGCTCCACCACCTCAGCAGAAGGGAGCTGTGTTTCCTTCCCATCATCTATTGGTCCTGATGCTCCTTCTCCTCCTCCTACTCCTTGTAACTTGTTTCACCAGCAATCGATCACTGAGGCAATTGCAAAATGACAACAATATGCGTGCACTCACACACTGGCGCAGGAGCTGAAAGTGCTCCTGATCAATTTGCTGGTACTACATTAACTACCTTTCCATGTGGTCGACTCTGCCCCTTTCAGAGAACTGATGGCTTGTGCCAAACCAAGGTGGAGAGTTCCAAGCCGTCATTAATTATCTAAAAAGGTTGTACCAGACCTGCACCTGTATGTTGAGCAGAAGGTGGGCCAGTTCTTGAGCCTGTCGGTGTCTGGTTTACAGGAGCGCATACATGTGGAGCTATAACACTGGGTAAATGTAGTTCCTGCCCAGGCACACCAGCACCTTCCTGCACCAATGTTCTCCTCTGCCTCCTCATCTTCAACCTTGTCCTCAGCCTCCACTGTAGGAACAGTTCTGAGTGGTACTCCAGCATACCACCCATGTAAAGCCCAGCGGTGTCATGCTGTTCTGCACCTGGTCTGCCTGGACGAACTGAGTCACACAGGGGAGAAACTGCTCCGTGTCCTTCAACAAGAAATTGAATCCTGGCTGTCTCCTCGGCAACCTGGAACCAGGGTGACTGATAATGGGAAGCACATTCTATCAGTGCTGCATCAGTGAGGACTAACACATGCATGGTGTATGTATTTAATCTGGTTGTAAAGTGGTACCTAAAGTCTTCCACCCAACTGCAAGGCATCTTGAAAATGTTGGAACTCCACCCTACACATATTGGACCATGAATGATTTCTGAAGGCCATGAATGATTTCTTGATCATGCAGGTGGACAGGAGAACTCCCCTGTGTAACTTTGACATTAGCCAGTGGCAGCTAATGAGCAATACCTGCAGTTTGCTCAGGCCCTTTGAGGAGGTAACTTTATTTGTTAGTTACCAAGTCTATGGGATTAATGATGTTATCCCACTCCTTCATGTCCTGGAGCAGATTCTGATAAATATTTCTGGTCAGGTGGCAGGAGACATGGTGCCTACATCTCATAGCCACCTGAGCTCAGTTGGGGCTGAACTATGAGAAGGACGAGGAATAGGACATTCATGCACAAGCAATGTATAAAGAAATAGGTGGTTTATCTTCACACGTGACAGGAGAAGAGCAGGTGTAGCATGAGGAGCTGGAGGATGATTTGGAAGATCTGGCAGATGCCCCTGACAGACCATGGCAATATGTAGTGAAGATGGAGGAAGGGAATGCCTCTGATTCCCTTGAGCAAATTGCCAGTTGCATGCTGCATTGCTGTTAAACCCTCAATACTGTGACAAAATGGGGGCCTTTTTTATATCTGCCGAGAGTGAGGATAAAATCATCATTGAGACATCCTATTTAGTCAATTGGTCGCTGCCTAAGTGTGCCCTCGTCCATCCTCACTAAGGTCAGACCGGGGTGGCCCTCTGCATTCATGCTCCACTGCCATAATTGCTGTGGGGGGGGAGGCAGGAGCAGCACCAGCTCCGCCAACAGTAACTTGAGTCTCCAGTCTCTGATGACCACATTTTTTCACCCATCTACTAAAGAAACCAGCCAGCAGGACATGAAGCAGAACCTCAACCAGCAGGTGGTGGCAACTGGCTCACTTTGCCCTGGACAAGCTTTCCTGCATGGCCAGTAGTGCGGTGGGGGGCATGGTTACCCCAAAGAGAACTCTCCTATCAACACAAAATGTTGAGATGCTAACCTTCGTAAAGATGAATCATCCAGGATCAGCCAGGGTTTCCACACGACAGTGCTTGATGCATCAGACTAGATCATTCTGGCAATAATGTTCTTAGTGTAGTTGACTACCACACCAAACCATTGTGAAAAATGTCCCATTACTCCTAGCTATGTCCTTCACTATTCTGATGCTGCCACCCATCAGATGCACAACACCCGCTGCCATCTTTTCCGACTGCCACCATCTTGTGCTGTAAGTGCCACTGCTCTTGCCCCCCACCTCATCACTCTTCTCACTGGGCCACTATGATGACTCCTCAGCTTAAGGGGAACACTGGCGGCATCCACCAGCAGTGTTTAAATGTTGTGTGGATGCCTCCCCTTTAAATGTACTGCTAACTGCTGCCTGAGGTGAGATTCTCCTGCCACCCACACCACTCTGTGACTGGACCACTAGGTTGACTCATCATGCTGTTTCCACTCTCCCCACTATATTGACTGCTCATGCTGTTGCCACCCTTGCCACTCTGTGACCCGGCTACTATATTGACTCCTCAATGCTGTTGACACTGTTACGGGCCAATAGAGTCCCAGTTTGGCCTTTTTGACATCACAGTTTATTTAGCCATTCTCCTGCTCCATCAGAAGAACTGAAAAATGAAAACCACAATAGATTTTGTTTTTGGAGTATCCATAAAGGCTCGATCCTACTCTGAATGTTTTGCATCAGGATTTGCACATGATTTGTATGGCAAAAGCAGGAGTGGGTCCAAAACAGAAAAGACATGCAAATACTTCCATCAAGTGTCTTCTTAGTTTTGGAACCACTCCTGTTTTTTTTTTTTTTTTTTTTTTTCTGGGCCTTAGCAATATTGATCAATTACTGATCAATTACTGACCGTGTGAAGGAGAATGCTCAAAAGACAGGGTTCATTTTTTGGGGGAAAATAAACGGTAACATCAACACAAACTGACTGTTGACACCTCAGTGTGTTACACACCAGCTTCTCTATCTGGAGGCAGGAGATGGTAAGTGAGACAGCTCTTTCACTCTACAGTGGAGTTTAAGTGAGTAACAATAGCTTATATGTATAGATGAGACCGCTCTTTCCCAATTTGGTATAACCAATGTGTAACACACCAGGTTCTCTAGCAATCTATGTAGAAATAGCAGACAGTGTAAAAAGAGATCGCTCTATAGAGTCATGGGCCACTGTAATGTTAAGTACATTATATCTGATGCGAGCATGGACTTGTAAGACTGAGCTAACACTTCAGTTATTTGGTTGGTTAATTCCAGCAGTTACTGTAAAGTGAGCCAAAATCAGGAGCCAATCCTACTCTCAGATAAGGTATCATGAAAAAATCTGCTCCGGTTCTGTGTTTTGGACCCGCAACTGACCAAATAAGGGACTTGTGAACTGAGCCTAATAGTGACACATGCCAATGCGCACATCCACATAATGTATGTGACCCGCCTGTCATACTGACCCACAGTAAGTGTTTCAGTACCAGAAAAGACTAGCTATGCATGTTGCTGCAATGGACAGTGATGTACACCGATATACACTCTCCTTGCAGGCCGGGATATAGCTGATTTAACACACTTTGTAACAAATTAATTCAGAACAAAGAAAAAATGTTGTGCAAAATTTAGGGAAGAATCTGAATCGAATGTTTGAAAACGTCACTCATCTCTAGTGGTAATAAAGCAGAAAGTAATTCTATACAACAGCCTTCTCCTTCATAAATTCTAGTATGAAATGAATACTAATCTAACTACTCTATTGAAGGTAAAGAAATGTTTCCTCTAAGTTTTTGACCTACTATTCTACAAACCTCACTAATTACACAACTGTACTGTTAATTAACTTTATAAGTATCTAAAATCTCCAAATTCTCTTTTTCTGTAGAGTTCACTGTTAGTGTATCTACCATTACCTCAATCTGTCATTATATTATTTCTCCCTAAGTGCTTAATTTTACAGGTAGCTACATTAACTCACAGCTTCCAGCAAATTCTCTGCTCCGTAATTACAGTCAAATAATTTATTTCTCTCACATGTTCACATTAACCACTCATTTTAAGCTAAGCACAAAAGAGCAAAGTACTCAGGATATGACCTTTTCACAGACAAAAAATAGAAAATAGGAAAATAGAGAAGAACTAAATATTTATCTTCAGTATGTCTTATTATTATGCAGGATATATACATACATATTTTCATTTACATACTAATGCAGATATAGTAAGAGTAATCTGACAGTGTAACAAGCATGTGCAGCACGGACAGCAGCTAGACAGGCTGAGTCACATAATAAGCTCTTTGCGGGTTGTCACAGGTATCTTTAGACATACTGACAGCAGTGTATCCTGTGGCTGCTGGAGGGTGTGTGGGAAAGGATCCATAGAGCTTACTTGATGAACAAGGTGGTCCCTTGGGTTCAAGTCTTGGAAGTCTTGGTCATGCTCTTCCAACTAATGTTGGACATTTATAGCCTTGTGACTTGTTGCATTGTCTTGCTGGAAAATCCTATCTGCCCCAGGGAAGACAATCAGCATGTAAGAGTGTTTGTGATTTGATGGATTTAAATACCCAAAACAGTTGAGAGTGCCTTCCACATGGATGAGTGGGCCCAGAAAATACCACAAAAATATCCCCCAGACCATAACTCTGCCAACTCCAGATTGTGCTCTTCCAGCAATGATTGTAGGGTGTTTGTTCTCTGATATTTCTCATCTGACACAACAACATCCATCCATTATATAAATCAGAAAACAAGACTCATTAAAGAAGCAAGCCTTTGCCAATCTGGGATGGTCCACTTTAATACTGCCACCAAAAAATTGAAGTATTTCCTGCTGATGCAACTTCATTAGCAGTGGTGCAGTGACCATCCCGCTACTTTGGAGCCCTATACACAGTAGGGTTCACTGAACTGTTGTTTTCAACACACTTCTGGTAGCTTCTGTTTCATTTTGGTAGTGGGCAGCTCCACTGTAGTGTGACTGTCCACCCTTCTGCACTTTAATAGCTTACGTTTATCTCTCCCATCAATAGCGTGTGGTGCTCTATAGTTTCCACATCACTAAGGGTACTTTCGCACTTGCGTTGCTGGATTCCAGCAGGAAGTTCCATTGCTACGCTATTTTCTCCGGCCAAAAAACGTAAGAGGGATTGAACTGATGCATCCTGACTGGAATGCTCTCCATTCAGAATGCATTAGAAATAAACTAATCAGTTTTTTCCCAGTATGGAGCCACTAGGACGGAACTCAATACTGGAAAAGAATTATTAGTGTGACATTATTATTATTAATATTATTATTATTTGCAATAGTGCCACCCAGTCACAATACATTTTCACCACAGCAGAAAGCAAACAGTTCACAAACTGCACTGATAAATCACCCCTTTTACCCATTTCAGCAAAAGGGGATATGTTTGCGGACAGCCTATCGCACACCTTACCTACCAAGCCGACACTTGACACATGACTTCCTTCTTGATCTACAGTTTGCACTGAAGACAAGTAGGAAGTGGTCACAATAATGTGACTCAGCATAAACTGTATACTGTACATTTTTTGCAGTGGCCCTCGGTATACAAAAGTGCAATCTGCTGCACTTTACTATGCATTTAAAGGCTAAATGGACACTCTTGGCGATGTTAACATACACACTGGAACAGGGACTTTGTTAGGGTCTCAAAAGAACCAGGGCCCAAAGCCCCAATGCATATGACCCAATTCTCTAAGTCGACCCTTCCGCCACACACCACATTTTGCTGTACTTGCTATACAGCAGCACATACCTCTCACATCCAGTGCCTCCCAGGTGACGTCTTCTCACTTATCATCTTCTCCATTTGGTCCAGACATCATCTCTGCAGAGTGTGACACACAGATATCTTAGCTTCCTCACTTTTCAATCATCATCCCCCAACCTGGAGTCCCCACAGTATTATCCTCTTGCCCACTGTGCTCCCCAATGCTCTTCAAAGTCCCACCAAAGGTAATGCCATTTAAGAATGCCCTCTTCCCCCATTAATTCCAGTTTCTCTAACCAGAATATCCCTTTAACTTCCTAAAACCTCCCAAAAATGTCCCTTTTTTATCGTAGATTTTTAATATATGTCTGCAGTAAATATTTTTGGCACAAAACTCAGGGGTCTCTATTGCATTTTAACCCCTTAGTGACATAATTAATTTTAACCTTAGGGACTAGGGATGAGCAAATAGATTTCGGATGAAACATCCAAAGTTGATTTGCATAAAACTTTGTTCCAATACTATATGGACAAGGAGCTCTGTACAGTATTGGAATGTATTGGCTCCAATGAGCCAAAGTTATTGCTTTGCGAAGTCGAGTCACGAGACTTCGGGTCATATCTTCATAAATCAATCTGTACGGTAAAAAAACATTTCCCAAACTCAGGTTCGGTTCCAAGGTACTACTTGGAACTGAACCCGAGTTTGGGAAATGTTTGTTCCTGACACATGGATGCACTGGGACATTGCCTCTGTATGACTGGGAGCTGTTGGGAGTTAGTCACACTGCCTGTCCTGCAGCCTGCTGTGTTACTGCTGCACTGCTGCTGTTCTTGTGCATCCCTAAAGCTGAGGTTTTCACATCCTATCTTCACTTAGGCTATTGCTGCCTGAGCCCGACTTCCTGTACCTGCTGCCAGTACTGATCAGAGTAGCTACAAGCAGCCGAGCCAGACTGATTTCCTGTGTACCCACTTGAGAACAAGTGAGGAGGAGCCAGGCCAGCCAATAAGGTTAGACCATAGAAGATGCAAGGCACTCATCACGCTGCCCTGCTCATCAGTATTGTGCTTGCACCAGTGTGATGTATGCATGTATGTTGTCATCTATGAATAAAGTAAGCCCAGCCGACCTTCTTAATAGCAGTGCAGTCAGTCTCCCGAGGTTCGGGGCAGTGGTATTTTGATTTGTCGCCCTGGTTCCGGGTAGAAAGCCCTAGTGACGCCCCTGCACTGGAACCTTTTCCTGGTGTATAATTCTAGCTAAGGGCATTTTAATCAAAACAGCACACTTTGAAGATATATATTTTAAATTTTGTTTGAGAGGTGAAACAAACTACACTTTTTAAGCCATCATTCCTTATTTACAGTGAACAAAAACCTGCACTGGGCATGTAATAATCACAGAGGTGCAAGACAGTTTTTCCTTACATGGGAAATTTATTAACCTACTTATACCTCCTTTGTGGAGTACAAAAGTAAAACATTTTTGTGCAAGTTGCATTTTGTGCTAAAATTTGTGAGCGCCGTTTAATAAAATTGAAGCATCTTAGCTGCACACTTCAGATTAAGAGCCGGCATATGAAACTATGACCAGTAAACAATTAAAGTTTCCATTCTAATACAACAATACGATCTTTGTTAGTTTTATGTAATAAAAACAGTTTTGGACAAATATTTTATTCCTTATTTAAATATTTTATTCTGAAATGTTACTTAACTCCTGCCATACATGTACTGCAGAAGTCTGGATTTAAAAATGGCACCTAATTGTGAGTAGAGCAGGTGCTACAGCAACCAGCTAATCCTAGCTATTGTCTGTTATTGGCAATAATGCCAATTGCAGACATTTAAACCCTGAGATGCCCTGGTCGATTGTGACCATGAGATCTGAGGCAGCTTTCCCATTGAGCACTGTGCTCCCAGGGCCCGATTGGCCTCCCTGTGTGGAAATTGGGTAGCTTTTCATTTTCTTTAATAGCCTGGATCTCTCTGAGGATTACAGCTGTAGTTCCTATGGAAGCCTACAGATGGCTAAAATTTGTGTATCCTCCCATAGTCTGTGCTCCTGAACTGAACTCTATGAATGCTCTGAGCTGCCTAAGATTTTGTTCTTCATTTACACTTAAAAATCGCCTGCTCCAAGCTACCTTAGATTTCATTCTTCATTTATGCCAGAAAAATAGTGTACAAGAAGATAAATGAGCATTGAAAAAATGCCAGTTGCAACTAAATTAAGTAGCAGTGGCTTTTAAAAAATCGCAAATATGATGAAGGGGGAAAGATATCACTTTATATACAAAGTACATCCAATTCATATCTGTAATCCATAAAAAATGTAAACATTCCTGTAAAAATAGCAGTTTCAATAATACCGTAATTTAATAACATTTCCTTCATTTAAAATACTACATGATTGTAATTACAGCCTTTTACATATCACATGACAAATTCCATCCAATAGGGACCGGAATTCCTATTGGTCCGATACCTCATAAATCACATGACCACCACCACCAATGGAATTGGGAAACCCCTATCATTACATTACATCACTAAATCAGAATCACTTCCTCTTTAATATAGTAGGACCACAACAATTAATTCTTAACTAAACTATATTCATAACTTGAGGGTGGAGCATACCCATAGAGTATATCCACTGAACCTCTCTACTATTGACATGCTCTATAGTTGTCTTGTTTTGCACTTACAGTTTCAGTAACCTTTGCAAAAACCGCACCATATAAATTGACTGACATTCTGTCTCTTCATGCAATGTATTATAGATGTGGGATTGGTCAGGACAAAATAAACAAAAAGAAAGAGAGGTGTGAAGATTTTTAAGAAAAGTAAAGATTTTTTTTTAAATATTCAATTATTACACATTTCTCTACAAATGCAAGGCAATTTAAACAAGGTATTTAAAAAACTGAATCATATTGGAGAAAAGAAGAAAAAACTAATTGCACACAGTTTGCACTGAATGCAAAAAAGACCTTGACTCACTTCTACACAGCTAGATTATTAAATGTCTGGAATCCATTAGCATCAGAAAATAACATCACCGCTATTATTGAACGAAGAGAAGAGTTTGAATATTAAAGTATAAAATAAAAAATAAAAAATCATAATTATCTCATCCATAATTATCTCAAGCTGGCCACTGCCATGTTGATTGAAGATCTAGTGCGTAATCTCATGCAGCCTGTGATGACGTTACCACTTCGCCCGCCATGGCAATGTCATACATCACCACACACAGAATTTCCCGCTACTCAAAATGGTGGCATAAAGGATGGCAGCGTGCCCGTGAGATAACAGGGTGGCAGCCTGCCTATGAGACAGCAAGGTGGCTGCATACCTGTGAGACAGCAGAGTGGCAGCGTACCCGTGAGCCAGCAGGGTAGAAGTATGCCATGAGACAGCAGGGTGGAAGATGTGCAGTGAAACGTGGGAGGGATACACCATCTGCTACTCAGTATACTACCTGTGAAGAACACTCTATCTAGTGCCCGGTTTATAAAAGCAGCGACAGCCAGGCATTATGCAGTGGTGGAGGGGAAATGCAATGCTTGGTAGTGAGGGAATTTTTCACCAATTTGCTTGGGGACATTAGCATGGCAGTATGCAGGATGAGTGGGCAGAAGGTGAGTCTTGGCCAGGGCTCTAATGTTGGCAAGACGGTCCTGCGTCAACGTCAGCAGAAGGAAGCTGTCATTATTTCCCATCAATTTCAATTGTCTATTGAAGTCAATTGGAAAGCAGTTTGTCTTTTGCTCCTGATGCTCCTACTACTACTACTCCTCATCAATAGTTTAGACACCAATCAATCACTGAGGTGACTACAAAAAGACAACACTATGCGAGCACTCATCCAATAGCACAGAAGCTGAATGTGCACCTTGCCAATTTGCTGGTGCTACAATCCATCCCTTTCCATGCAGTTGACTGCACATTTCATAGAGCTAATGGCTTGTGCCCACCCAAGGAGGAGAGTCCCAAGCTAATGTTACTTTTCCAAAAAAGCAGTACCATCCCTGCATTTTTTTGTTTGTTTTACTACTTTTTAGGAAATAAAACTAAATCAAAATTTTCTTTCCATCACCAGTGTCTGACAGCCATAACTCTTTTATATTTCACTCTACTAAGCTATATGAAGGCTTGTTTTTTACAGGATGACCTGTAAATTTAATTGGTACTATTTCTGTGGTATGTACAACTTTTTTTAAATCACTATCATTCAATTTTTTTAGGGGGAAAAGGTGACAAAAACCTTGGGTGTTTCACATTTGGTGTTTTTTTGGGCAAAAAAATTATGTAAAAATATCTACTGTATACAGATACAGTATCAATATTATCTAAACTCATGCCAGGATGGTAAGTTTAACATGATTTGTTGTAAAACTGTAATGTGATTTTCTTGCATTAATGTATTAAAGGAAATGTGTCACCAAAAATGTTTTCTGTCAGTTAAAAAATGATAGTAGCACATCTTCTTTTTCTCTCATCTGCATTTGTTTTCTGATTGCAGATAATTTTTTTCTGTTTCCAGAACATGTTTATGGGGGTGGCCATCTTGCCTGAGCTGTTCTCAAAAACATTTATTCAGCATTAAAAAAATTGCTTGGCAGTAGAGATGGCCCGAACTATTCGCCGGCGAACAGTTCCCGGCGAACATAGCTTGTTCGCGTTCGCCTCAACGGGCGAACACATGCGATGTTCGGTCCGCCCCCTATACATCATCATTGAGCAAACTTTGACCCTGTACCTCACAGTCAGCAGACACATTCCAGCCAATCAGCAGCATACCCTCCCTCCCAGACCCTCCCACCTCCTGCACAGCATCCATTTTAGATTCATTCTGAAGCTGCAGTCTTAGTGAGAGGAGGGAGAGTGTAGTTGCTGCTGATTTAATAGGGAAATTGATAGCTAGGCTAGTGAATTCAGTGTCCACTCCAGTCCTGAAAGACTCATCTGATCTCTGCTGTAAGGACAGCGTCCTGACAGCACCCCAACATGCCCTTTTTAGGGCTGCAACATTAGTCTGCTTTTTTTTCCCTTCATATACATATTGCAGTTGCCTGGCCTGTCTGTGTGTGAGGAGCTGCAGGCCCACAGACTGTAGTGTGCCCACTGCCAGTGCCCACCCCTGTCATCCCGTGTGGCACAGGACTTTGCATCAAAAAAGGCATTTAATTTTTACACTTTAATCTAAGGTTAGTTGCCTGCCAGTGTGTGTCAGGCTGACTTCCACTGACTGTAGTGTGCCCACTGCCAGTGCCCACCACTCATACCGGCTGGCACAGGACTTTGCATAAAAGGCATTTAATTTTTACACTTTAGTGTAATTTCAGCTGCTTGCCTGCTGCTAGTGTGTGTCAGGCCGACTTCAACTGACTGTAGTGTGCCCACTGCCAGTGCCCACCCCTGTCATCCCGTGTGGCACAGGACTTTGCATAAAAACAGGCATTTAATTTTTACACTTTAGTGTAATTTCAGTTGCTTGCCTGCTGCCAGTGTGTGTCAGGCCGACTTCCACTGACTGTAGTGTGCCCACTGCCAGTGCCAACCACTGATACCGGGTGGCACAGTAGCTTGCCGATAAATAAGGCATTTAATTTTTAGACAGTAGTCTAAATTCAGTTGCTTGCCTGCTGCCAGTGTGTGTCAGGACCACTTCCACTAACTGTAGTGTGCCCACTGCCAACCACTGATACCGGGTGGCACAGTAGCTTGCCGATAAATAAGGCATTTCATTTTTAGACAGTAGTCTAAATTCAGTTGCTTGCCTGCTGCCAGTCTGTGTCAGGTCCTCTTCCACTGACTGTAGTGTGCCCACTGCCAGTGCCCACCACTCATACCGGGTGGCACAGTACCTAGCATGCGTAGTACCACTTATCTAAAAAAAAAAATGACAGGCAGAGGCAGGCCACCCCGCAGGGGCCGTCGTGGTCGTGGTGCTGTGATTTCCACTGTCCCTGGAATAATGCCCAGTGTTCAGAGGCCACGTACCCTGAACCCGAAAAATTCTGAGGATGTAGTTGACTGGCTTAGACAGGACACCCAATCTTCAACAGCTTCCGCTAAGAACCTTGACGCACCATCCTCCTCCAGCTCAGCTTCGGTCACCTGCTCTCAAGTTACCACGCACCCGCCCATCGCCACCACCACCACTGCCACCACAGCCACCACAGCCGCTTCACTTGATCCATTGATTGGGGACGTTAGAGGGATTAAACTGATGAGAATAGTACTACAGAAAATACCACTCATATCGGGTGTGACAGTAAATTGCACGGCGCAGACGCAGTCACCGTGGTTTAAAACAGAGTGGAGGGAGCCAGCGTTTTTTTAACCATCTCCCCGTTCGAAAAATCTATTCAATGAATGGCCCCCAGATTGGGGACGTTAAAGGGATTAAACTGATGAGAATAGTACTACAGAAAATACCACTCATATCGGGTGTGACAGTAAATTGCACGGCGCAGACGCAGTGACCGTGGATAAAAACAAAGGGGAGGGAGCCAGCGTTTTTTTAACCATCTCCCGTTCGAAAAATCAATTCAATTCACCTTTGGGGACCCTTGGTGTTGTACGTGGCTGGGTGGAGGAAGAAACCTTCAATGACATCACCGGACGTGGCTAGCTTGGTATCCAACCTTGTGCAAATGGGGAGTTTGCGGTTGTGCAAATAAACTGTTTGCGGTGCATTAAAAGGGGAGTTTGGTCTGTCAATGTCTGTAAAGCGGGCTTAACCCTTACACTACCTGATCGATACAACATCATACCTGATCGTATACACACACTGGATGTTTTAAAGCACGTTATTCCAAACAATTTAGGAATGTTAGTTGATTTATGCCCTTTATGGATTAAAACCCGACTCTGCGTCCACTACGTAATTTTCCATGGGAGTTTTGCCATAGATCCCCCTCCAGCATGCCACAGTCCAGGTGTTAGACCCCTTGAAACAACTTTCTCATCACTATTGTGGCCAGAAAGAGTCCCTGTGGGTTTTAAAATTCGCCTGCCAATTGAAGTCTATGGCGGTTCGCCCGGTTCGCCCGTTCACGAACATTTGCGGAAGTTCGCGTTCGCTGTTCGCGAACGGAAAATTTTATGTTCGCGACATCACTACTTGCCAGCAGCCCCATGGTCCATAGACACAATGGTCATAAGGGGACCTTGTTAACTTCTAGGGAGAGTTTTCTAGCCATGCTTTGTGATCTGTGCAGAGGTCATTGTACAAGCTTTATAGAATAGATAAGCTTTGACCATCACCTATTGTGAATAATGTATCCTGCTTATCTGTCATTCTTATCCTGCCTGTAATAATATCACCCCTGTATATAGATAAACATGTAACTGCAATAATTTGATTTGTGCAGACCAAGACGTGATGCCAATTATTTTGCTTAGTGGCCAGTGGGATAACTGCAGGATTTTATGTTTTTTGTTTAAATATACTGTAGATATTGACATGAAAATTAAAAAAGGTCATTTTCTGATGACACATTCCCTTTAAGCAAAGAAAATATTGGCTATATCTGCAAAAGAAGAAAAAAACATAAGTATTCTTGAAAAAATTTACAAAATTCACAGCAGTTTTTGCAAGCCCCCCAAAAGGTCACTAAAAAGTATATGGGTGTGTGAGTGTGTGTGTGTGTGTGTGAAGGAAGCCTTCTAATGAATTTACCTAGTCATTAATTTCTGAGAACTATGTTATTTTAAATAACCCAAAGCAATTATGTGAGCTCATAAATACTAACACATCATAACAGGAGGAAGAGGATTATAATAATAGCTAACTTCCCTCCATATTAAATTAGAGCCCATTGGTGTAACTTGAAGGGGTTGTATCATGAAAAATATTCAACAGGTTTCAAACTAGCACCTGGATCTGAATTATTTTGTAATTCCATGTAAATAAACATTTAGTGTTATTCGTTATTTAACAACATGTATATGTATAGCGCTACCTGCAGTTTTTTTCTTATTTCTTTGATAAGATGGCCGCACATGCTCAGTTTCATCTTTCTACTGCCTCCTGAGCTGTGATAGGGAGAGCACGGGCACGCCTCCTGAGCTCTAGCAGAAAAGACACTCCCCTTGAGCTGACAGTTTGCTGGTTCTAGCTTTGTTAAAATTAGAAATTGTCATATATCTATATGATGTCTGAATTAATTTTTTTACATTGGTCACGGGATAGCACCTTCAATAAGAATACAGTATTCTATCAACCATGTTAACTTATATTTCACAAGTTTTTAAATTATTTAAGGATTTATCAACTGCATCATTAATTATCTATTTTAAGATGAACAGCATTCGCACATTCAGAACCTAGCCCAGTAGACATAATTACACTCATTTACAGCATCAATTAATAAAGTGGTAAATGTTTTAAAAATAACAAGCCAGATAAACAAGCCATCAAAGTCATTCAGCATTGAACTATGCAGATGTCATTTGAAGCTTGAAAATGCAACTTTCAACATGCAAACATAAAGTAATGGTTAATGTAAACAGGGAAATTATTTTCTTTATCTCCTTCAAGACCAAGCCAGTTTTCACCTTCCTGACATATCCTATTTTTGCAAGTCTGACATGTCTTACGCATTAATAATGGTAATACATTTTGGAATGCTTTACTTATTTAACTGACAATTCTGAGATTGTTTTCTCATGATAAACCATACTTTAAGTGGTACAATTGAATTGAAATGTTTTGCTTTTACTTAAAAAAAGATGCTAAATTGAAAGAGCATTTTGAAAAAAATAGCAATTTTTTCTGCTTTTGAGTCAAACCTAGTAATTAACATTTATAATACTACATAACATTAACTTTATGTTGGCATCATTAATAAATGTCCTTTTATATTTGTTAGGATGATAGAAGAACTGGAAGCAAATTTTGAGAATTAAATAAAAAATTCCAAAGTCAACTTTTTTTAAGGATCAATTCAACTCTGAAGTCATTTCCAGTGGGTTACATCATATAAGTCACCCATAAATGACTCCATTTAAGTAACTGCGTCCTTCAAATTATTGTAAACTTATTTCGCAAATGATGTTAGCCCTTTAGGTGTTCCATAGGAATTAAAGCAAAATAGATGTGAAATTGTAACATTTCATTTTGTCTGCAGATTTTCTATTTTAACAGAAAAACAAACATCAATATTTATTACTATGATTCTGCAGTTTACATAAACACCCCATATATGATTGCAAACTACTATATGGGCACATCGTAGGGCTCAGAAGAGAAGGAGCCCCATATGATTTTTGGAGGGCAGATTGTGCTAGAATGGTTTTCAAGCACCATGTTACATTTGAAGAGAACCTAATGTACCCCTACAGTGGAAATCCCCAAGAATTGACTCCATTTTGCAAACTACATCTATCAAGGAGTTTTTTAAGTGATGTAGGGAGCATTTAAACATCACAAATGTTTCACAGAATTTAAAAGCACTACAAAAATGAAACAGTAATTTTTTTGCTATAAAAAGCTGCTTTAGACCCAGTTGTTTTATTTTCACAAGGGGAAACAGGAGAAAGTCATCACACAATGTGTAACCTTTTTATTTTGAATAAGGCAATATAATAAGGCCACATCTGGTCATAAGGGGTTCAGAAGGTAAAGAACGCCATATAGATTTTGGAGAGCAGATTGGGCTAAAATGCTTTTTGGATGCCATGTCACATTTCAAGTGACTTTGATGTACCCTCATTTTGGAAATTACACCCCTGAAGGAATTTATTGAGGGGTTGGGGTCTGCGGATCATAGGCTTCCATAGCTGACTATAGTAAGGTAAGGTATGGTAAGCTCTGATAGCTGTGTAAAGCCTAAGGCTGCCTTAGAAGCAGAGGCACCTAGTAATCACGTCACAGAGAGCTAATGGGGTGAGAGGGAGTCCCCTCCCTCTGTAAACCTTTTCAATGTAGTGGTTAGCATTGACTGCTTCATCTATGGGGTTAATGCGCAAGCATCAAAACTTTCAGTAATGCTGACAAATGCAGCAGAGCCCCAGCTGTCAGCTGATTGAGCAAGCGCAGCTTCTATGCCAAGCAGATTATCGTGCCATACATGTAAGGCTATGGGTGGCAACTCACTTCTAGCCATACATGTATGGCGCTGGTCATTAAGGCGTTATAAGCAAAAAAAATTGAAATAAAACAAAAGGCAAAACCCTAAGTGACACAAAAAAGCATGTATGAACTTACCTTTAGGGTATGTTGCCAGATATTGTAAGTTACTGTTGAATGCAATAGAAGCTGTAGTAATCTCTTTGCATCTCTTCCCATCTAAAGGTGGTTGCATGAAAATGTAATGTGTTCTATCAGGAAACGAAGAAGGAGTTTAGGACCGGGCCCCTGTCTTCATCATAGCAATCATATGGACTACATTTAATGAAGGTACACAAAGGGTGAAAATCACAGTGGAATTCTGCAGCATAACTTTGCATGCTATGGGGGTCATTTATGAAATCAAAATGTCAGTTTTGTGCTGTGAAAAAGTCGCAAATCGTGGCAACTGTGACATTTCCATGGTTGTTGCGACATTTTGTGATCCTCACCACTTTTCAGAGTGGGCTATGTTTAAGAACTAAAATTGAGATTATACTAGTATTATGGCTCATTTACTATGTGTGACTTTTGCAAAGGTCTCTAAAAAGTCACAACTCATGCCAGGCAAACCCCATATCTACTTTTACACCCAAAGGTGTAAACCACATAACATTTACTCCGCATATATATTTATTGGCACCCATATATAAATTTGGTGCAATCACTCAAAGCAAAGCAAGACATAAAACTGGCATAAAAACAACCTTAAATGATAAATGACTCTCTATGTATTTAAAATCCACACCACGTTTCAATGCCCAGACAGATTTTCCTGCAGCATGTGAATGAAAACACAAAAGTTCCTATGGCCACATACCCGTAGACTGAATCTATATGCTGTGAACATTTTCCACTGCATGTACTGTACCTTTATTATACCAAATATTGCCCATTGTCAATTTTAGTAAAGTCTACAGTTCAGTCACTGTAAAACAAAATACATTTGGTACAATGCAATGTCTTGTAAATGTAAGCTGTGAAATTGGAACATCATCTATGCCAGAAAAGTATAAGCTAACAAGGAATCAATTTTGTTTGTTCCACTATAAATATATGCATTATGTTTTATTTGCTTTCATCCTTTTTGTCTGCTGCCTGTAAGTAAATATTTTACAACTGTGCCAATTATATTTTTTTCTGTACTATGTTTGCATGTTTTTGTTTTGTTTTTCATTATTAAATATGTAAAGGGAATCTCTCACCAGTGACTACCCTATACAACTGTTTGCGTAGAAACATAGCTATGGTTCACCTAATGAAAACTTTATTGATTTGAGGCTCTGTGCCTTAATATGCAAATTAGGCCTTTGGTGGAATGAGGGCATCACTATTGCTCTCATTGCACCCAACCTCCACTCCATTCTGTGGTTAACCTTTTATTATCTCTCCAAATTGAGGGTGATTCTGAGTGGGAAGCCCTTTTATTATCATTCATATGACCTAATGAGACATACAGATAGGTGGTTGGTGATAAAAAAAAAAACAAATTAATGAATTTCCGGCTCCACAGCAATGGCACGCATACAACTGCAATCAAAATGATTCAACCTCCATTGCAAATTAGGTTTAAAAGCCAAATTTACAAAATTTCATTGGTTTCCCAAAATAGCTAATCAGTCATGATTCACAATATAATTGATACATTAACTCTAACAAACTCATTTTTCCTTATTATACATGTATTGCAGCGCTATTAGTAATTTATATACCAGAGACCTGATACACATTCAATCATTCCTACAGGTGGAGGATAACAGCCTCTGTAAGGCCCCTTTCACATGGACGAGTATTCCACGCGGGAGCTATGTGTGATGTTGACGCATTGCACCCCCACTGAATAGGGACCAATTTATTTCAAAGGGGCCATGCAGATGAGCGGTGATTTTCCCGCATCACTTGTGCGTTGCCTGAAAATCGCAGCATGCTCTATATTCTGCATTTTTCACGCAACACAGACCTTATAGAAATTAATGGGGCTGCAGGAAAATCGTAAGTATTAGCAAGCAAATGCGAATGCGTTGCAATTTTCAGGCATGCTTGCTAGGAGATGATCGGGATGGGGACCCGATCTTTATTATTTTCCCTTATAACATGCTTATAAGGGAAAATAATAGCATTCTCAATACAGAATGCTTAGTCAATTGTGGGTTGAGGGGTTAAAAAATATATATAAATTAACTCACCTTATCCACTTGATTGGATAGTTGTCAATCTCTTGCTTCTTCTTTAATCATGGGCTGCCGGCTAAAGGACCTGTGGTGACAGCACATCACATGGTTCAATCACATGGTCCATCACCATGGTGATGAACCATTTGATTGGACCATGTGATGAGCTCAGTGACGTCACCACAGGTCCTGAGGAAAGAACAGGAGACTGGCAGCTACGTGATCAATTGGAGAGTCCATTTTTTATTAATTTTTTAACTCTCAATTGACTTTCTACTAAATATTCTGTATTAAAGAATGGTATTATTTTCCCTTATAACCATGTTATAAGGGAAAATAATACAATCTACACTACAACTAACCCAAACCCGAACTTCATTGAAGAAGTTCGGGTCTGGGTGCCACATTCAGTTTTTTCTCATGCACGTGCAAAAGGCATTGCACTCGCGCGGAAAAAACTGAACCATGCAATGCAATCGAAGTCAAAACTGACTGAAATTGCGTGTGCACTCGCACGATTTCCCCGCCACTTTACCCACATCCTATCCGGCCCCAATCTGCAGCGCCAATGTGAAAGGGGCTTAAATCCTGAACCGGAGACTAACTTGGAAAATACAAACTAGCACACAGCATCTAAAGTGTAAGGACACAACTATTACCTATATGGCAGTGGAAGAATTGTGGCCGATCCTCTCCTTGACGCGCGTTTCGCTGCCTTGCTTCTTCAGCAGGAGTGGACTTGTTATTTAACGTATCAATTATATTGTCAATAATGTGGCTGATTTGATGTCACTTTTGAATATATTGTGGCTTAAACACCAGTAGTAGTTTCTCACATGTTATGCATTCATATATATCAGAAGTATGATTATATATATTTTTATCTGCACACATTTTATCAGTGCTGATAATTACACACTTCTGCAATATTGCAGAACCTAATGATTGGTTTCCCTTTCCCGTCGAATCAACAGGCACATACATGCATATATTTCCATATGCTCGTCTATGTATTTTGTTTTTCCTTATTTATATTCCATATGGTACGTCCATATATTATATATTCTAAATATATAATAATATGTGTAAATATATTGTGGCTAAAAACATGTAAGGGATTTGAACTCACAGCTTGTGCATCTGCCTGGGCAGAACGTGCCAGCTGCTTTTTAACAGATCTTTAATTGATTTTGAATCCCTAGAGAATTCAGTGTACAAATTTTTTTTTTCTTTTTGTATTTTTTTACTTCCTCCATCATGCTGTTCACAAGTTGACTTGTTGTCTGCTGAGGCATGGCACTCTTCTTAAAGGGCATATCAACCTACAAAACCTCATAAAATGTTGCACCTATCAATGGTCAACATAAAGCACCACTAAACCGATCAAGACCACAGATATCTTATTAAATAGAAAAATACTTTGCAAAAACACAATTTACTATACAGGAGTAAAGTGCAGGAGAGTAAGTAGATGTAGCAAGTGACACACCTGATACAGGGAAAATTTTGGCTGGGGATCGAAACACTGCAAATCACATTGAATCAATTATACTAGGTTATATGCAATAGATGTATATAGTTGTACAAAGCTAAATCTATGGGTATATATTGTGTATATATAAGGATCTAAACTGTCTCAGATATCCAACAATAAGAGTTGGTCATGGCAGCGGTCATATTAAATACCTAATCCAACAATGTGGAATAATAAACAATATCATGTGATGACCGCAGCCAGGCCCAAGCAATATTGTCAAAATGATAAAGAGTAATAAAGAAAAAAGTTCATAAATAGTTAAATCAAACAATAATAAATCTAAGGATTACCAGTAAAAGTCAGATCCTATACAAAAATGCAAGAACAATTTCAGAGCATACCCATAGTAGCACAGTAAGAACAGACCCCCGTCAAACAGCCACCTTGACCTGACGAAGCCTGGTGGTGAAACACGTGTTGAGGTGGCTGTTTGACTGGGGTCTGTTCACACTGCGCTACTATGGGTATGCTCTGAAATTGTTCTTGTATTTGTGTATAGGATCTGACTTTAACTGGTAATCCCTAGATTTATTATTGTTTGATTTAACTATTTATGAACTTTTTTCTTTATTACTCATCATTTTGACAATATTGCTTGGGCCTGGCTGCGGTCATCACATGATATTGTTTATTATTCCACATTGTTGGATTAGGTATTTAATATGACTGCTGCCATGACCAACTCTTATTGTTGGATATCTGAGACCGTTTAGATCCTTATATATACAATATATACCCATAGATTTAGCTTTGTACAACTATATACATCTATTGCATATAACCTAGTATAATTGATTCAATGTGATTTGCAGTGTTTCGATCCCCAGCCAAAATTTTCCCTGTATCAGGTGTGTCACTTGCTACATCTACTTACTCTCCTGCACTTTACTCCTGTATAGTAAATTGTGTTTTTGCAAAGTATTTTTCTAATAAAGATATTTTTCTATTTAATAAGATATCTGTGGTCTTGATCGGTTTAGTGACTCTTTTTAAAGGGCGCCATCAAGTCATTGAGGTTTTGGAGTACAGATTATTTGAGCCTCTACATGGAGACTCAGCTGATCCCATAGGTTTTCAATGGGATTCTGGTCTGGAGAAAGTGCAGGCCATTCCATTTGAGATACCCCAGTCTCCAGCAGGTGTTTCCTAATGATGCAACCTCGATGAGCTGGAGCATTGTTGTCCATGAAGATGAATTTAGGCCTGTGTTGTTTATTTAGAGGCACAATGACTGGATTAATGATGTTATTCAAGTAGTATGGGGTTGTCACTACACCATTCACAAAGTTTAGGGCAGTTCTGAATTGAATAGACACACCTGCACACACTATAACACTACCACCACCAAAGGCTCGCCTGGTGACAAGTCACTGATGCATAGCTCCCTCCTTGACTTCTCCAACATTATTGGCGGCCATCATTTCTTCTTAGCGAGAATCGACTTTCATCAGTGAACAGCACTAAGGCCCACTGGTCCCTCGTCCAGCGTAGATGCATCCTGGCCCATGCAAGATAATGATGCCTGTGCCTGGTGGTGTGGTCAGGTACCCTTTCAGGTTGTCTAGCTCGGAGACCACGTTGATGTAAATGGTTTTGAATGCTCTGATGCGACACTTGGGTGCCTCTCACCTCTGTTAAATGAACCTGGAGTTGTGTGGCATTCATCATACGGTTCCGCAGGGCATTTTTTACAATGAAGCGGTCATCAGTGTGGGACGTGGCCAAAGGACTACCAATTCTATGCCTTTATGTAACTCTTCCAACTCTGTATATTTCTGTTGCAACTTGCTAAAAAATTCATAAGTTCAGTGGCCACTTTCGTCTGAGAAAATACTGTTTGAAGCCTCACAATGGCGAGGTACTGTTGATCAATTGTTAGGTGTTGTCTTGGTCTCATGACTTAAAAGGGTTTTGCAAGATTTTAATACTGATGACCTATCTACCAGTATTAAATATCTGTTAACAATGCAGACCACCTAAACAATGTTGTCTTTATTAGTTTAACAAGACCTCTCTATGGTCCAGACAGCCAGGTGATAATTGAACACAGCATGGCCACATCACAAGCACCACATGAGCATGTCGTTTTGTTCTGCCCTACAGTCACAGGGAGCCCACAGGACACAAGGAGCTCACACAGAGGCCTAAGGGGCACAGGGAAAATACAGAGCTGACAGTGGGAACTCACAGGTCAGTGACCATCAGTACTTGAGGGCAGTGAAGGGCTGCTACAATGAGAGTGTGACTCCCAGCAGTCCTGCACTGCCTCCTCCACAGAAACTGCTGCATGCTTCTTACTAGATGGACTTACCAGGTGCTTTAATAGAAAGGTCCTGGGAGCTCCAGCAGTCCGGCAGCTGAGGTCAGAGCCTGTGGGTCAGATGCAGCAGAAGGCCCAATCACCCAGTCTGATGTTTGGGCATTGCAGCCTAAAGCAAGTGTAGGCAAAGGCTGGGGGGCAGGGCAATGTTTCGTCCGCCCACACAGAACATCCTGATGCTGGCCTGTTACTGAGCTCTGGTGAGACTGGCGGGGGGGAATACTTAGATATCTAACAGCAGGGGGACCCTGCATGGCATTATGGGTGATCCCACCTTCTCACAATTCCTTTCTCCATGTCCTCACAAATGCAGCAGCCATTTTAGGAAAAAATGCGATTTGTAACCACAATTCACGAGGAAATTTGGATTCTGTGCAAATCGAATAATTCCTGAAATTCTGATCAAATTCCAGTTTGTCAGCTTTAATTCGCTCATCTCTACTTCTAACCACTGGTTGCTGACTTCTAGGCTTGACAACCCTTTTAAAGTCTATTTTTGTCATCCTAGAAGGTGCAATTATCTGATCATTTACATATTGCTTTGAAATGTTTAGCATTGAAAAGAATTATAGTCTGTTATTGTTGTACTAACAGTCAAAATATAAGGTCTGTGGTTTGACCTTATAGGCAGATAACCACTGCAGAGCTGGGAGCCGTAGTTAGTAAATCATCTACCGCTGGGATCATATTGCAGGGCATTGATGGGTGACAGAGGGATACTCCTCTCTCTGTAAAACTCTTTAGATGATGTGATGGCTATTTACCAAGTCATATAAGGAGTTAATAAACCTCATTGTGTACATTAATCTCACTGCTATGCCCACACGTGTCAGGAATTGAGTAAGGTGAGAGCAAGACTATACTAGGGGAACCAAGGGAGGCATATTCACATTTCAATGGAAAGTGGTACGTCCATAAAAAGGCAGTGGAGTGATGGAAAACCTTATTAAGTAAAGTTAATGAGCTTTGTGTAATTTCTTATCAGCTATATTAATTATGCATACAATGCCTGCTTTGAAAAATAATGCCTGAAAATGATTAATATTTAGATTGATAGCTTGCCTAAAAAAATATTACCTTAACATAATATGGACTCTCTCACATTTAATTATTTCTATAGAACTATAGATTTTTGTGCTGTTATATGAATGATTTTTGGAGGTAATTGTATTAATTGTTGTACAGAATTATTAGTCACCATTTCTAAGCTTATTAAATTGCTCACTTGTATTGTGTCATTCAGCTGCATAATCTAAGAAATTAACTCTGAATACCTCAATGAAATCATTGATGTCACTCTAGACTTTAAAAATGATACAGAATAATTCCCCCAAAAGTCTAAAGAGTAATTTATTCCACTTGACAACTATTTTTCCAGATTCTACCATAATTGTGCATGCTTAGCTAGACTAAGCATGCATGTTTATTTTAATGAGAACAGTAGAATAAATTGTTGCCTGACACTTCTGGCAATGGATTAATTCCAATAGGAGCAAAGAGTCCAGCATGTTGAACTTTAGCCTGTCCAGTTTTCTCTATATATCTAACATCAGGGGATTTCTGGGATCCTCCCAACACGAGATGTCTGATTATTGTGTTTGCTGTTTTTCACCTTAAATCCTAGGCCGATTTATGCAAATCTGACATGTGTCACTTTATGTTGTAATAACTTTGGAACGCTTTTACTTATTCAAGACATTCTGAGTTTTCTCGTGACACATTCTACTTCATGACAGTAGTTAATTTGAGTCGATATATTTCACCTTTACTTATAAAATAATTCCGAATTTACAAAAAATTTGGAAAAATTCACAATTTTTTAAATTTGAATTTCTCTACTTTTAAGACAGATACCTCATAAAATAGTTATCAATTAACATTCCCCATTTGTCTGCTTTATGTTGGCATAATTTTGTAAATGTCATTTATTTTTTTAGGATGTTAGAAGGCTTAGAAGTTTAGAAGCTATTTTTCAAATTTTCAACAAAATTACCAAAACCATTTTTGCAAGCACCAATTCAATTATAAAGTGATTTCGAGGGACTTAAATAATGGAAACGACCCATAAATGACCACATTTTAGAATCTACACCCCTCAAATTATTCAAAACTGATGTTACAAACTTTGTTAACCCTTGAAGTGTTCTACAAGAATTAAAGGAAAATGCAGGTGAAATTTCTAAATTTTATTTTTTTGGTAGATTTTTTATGTTAATCAATTATTTCTTGCAACACAGCAAGGGTTAGAAACAAAATAAACCTCAATATATATTACTCTGATTCCTCAGTTTACAGAGATACCCCATATAGGCTAGTAAACTGCCCTATGGGCAAGTGGTAGTGGTCAGAAGGAAAAGAGCACCATATGGATTTTGGAGGCAGATTTTGCTAGAATGGTTTTTAGGCACCATTTTGTATTTGAAGAGACCCTGACGTACCCTACAGAGGAAACCCTCAAAAAGTGTCTGAATTTTGGAAACTACACCTCTTAAAGAATATATTAAGGGGAGTACTGAGCACTTTGACCCCCTAAGCGTTTTACAGAATTTGGATATACTTGTCTGTGAAAATGAAAAGTTTCATTTCTTCCAAGAAAATGTTGCTTTAGCCCCAATTTATTTTTTATTTTTACAAGGGTTAACAGGAGAAAAAGCACCCATAATTTGTTACTCATTTTCTCCTGAATATGGCAACACCCCATATGTGGTGGTAAACTGCTGTGGGGGCTTATGGCAGCACTCAGAATGGAAGGAGCGTCACATGGCTTTTGCATTGCATATTTTGATGGACTGGTTTATGGATGCAATTGTTTTTTATTTTTTAAGTGAGTGTCTTATGTGGGGGCTCATTTTTGTGGGATGAGATAATGGTTTGATTGGTACCATTGATGCCACACTTTTTGATCGCTTGGTATTGTGAGGCAAACCATGGTGAGATGGACCATGTGATTGGACCATGTGATGTGACGTCATCACAGGTCCTGTAGATCTTAGATGCTGCAGGGAAAGAGAGGAGAGATCGCCACTACGTGATCAAGTGGCTAAGGTAAGTTAACTTTTATTATTTTTAACCCCTTCCTCTTCATTTAACAATGCATTCTTTATTAAGAATGCTATTATTTCCCCTTATAACCATGTTATAAGGGAAAATAATCAATTCTCCAGAAGACCCGAAACCGGACTTCAGTGATGAAGTCCGGCTTCGGGTTGGGTACCAAACATGGCGTTTTTTCTCACGCGCGTGCAAAACGTGTTACAAACGTTTGCACCCGCGCGGGAAAAACGCGCATACTCCCGCAACGCACCCGCCTCTTATCCGGGCGTCAAACATGACGCCCGTGTGAAAGAGGCCTAAGAGGGGAAAATTGGCTTCTGCCTCACAGGGGTTTTTTGCCTTCCTCTGGATGAACTTGTAGGAAACAGGCCGAACTGGATGGACAAATGTCTTTTTTCGGTCTTATATACTATGTTACTATAGAGACAGGAAAAGCTGAGAATTTAAAATGAGCCACTGCTTAACAAAATTCACGCCTCCCTCAATTCCACTACCAACCCTTAGGATTAGATACATAGCTCAGATAACAGTATCAAACATGATAGCATTAGATATATAGCTCAGCAGTCAGTATTACACATCTTAAGATTAGATACATAGCTCAGCAGACAGTAGTATACATGATAGAATTAGATACACAAATCAACATGCAGTATCACACATGATAGAGTTAGATAAACAGCTCATCAAACAGTATCACACATGATATGATTAGATACACAGCTGATCAGACAGTATCATACAGAATAGGATTAGATACAAAGCTTATCAGACGTGTCACACAGGATAGGATTAGATACATAGCTTAGCAGACAGTATCACACATGATATTATTAGATACACAGCTCAGCAGACAGTATCACACTTGATAGGATTAGATACACAGCTAAGCAGACATTATCACACATGATATTATTAGATACATAGCTCATCAGACAGTATCACATATGATAGGATTAGATACATAACTCAGCAAACAGTATCACACAGGATATGATTAGATACATGGCTCAGCTGGCAGTATCACACATGATAATAATAGATATATAGCTCAGCAGATAGTATCACACAATATAGACTTAGATATATAGCTCAGCAGACAGTATCACACATGATAGGATTAGATACCCAACTCAGCAGACAGTATCACGCATGATAGGATTAGATACCCAGCTCAGAAGGCAGTATCGCACATGATATGATTAGATACACAGCTCAGAAGGCAGTACCGCACATAATAGGATTAGACACACAGATCAGCAGACAGTTTCACATATGATAGGATTAGATACATAGCTCAGCAGACAGTATCACACATGGTAGAATTAGATACATAGCACAGCAGACCTTATCACATGTGATATGATTTGATATATGGCTCAGCAGACAGTATCACAAATGTTAGGATTAGATACTCAGCTCAGGACACAGTATCACACATGATAGGATTAGATACACAGTTTAGCAGGCCAGAATCACACATAATAGGATTAGATACGCAGCTCAGCAGACAGTATTACACATGATGTTTGGATTCTGGATTTAGTGTTCTTTTATTCTCATGTGTTTGACTTTCACACACTTAATATTCTCAGTAGATCTCACCAAATTTAGCTGGGTCTTCCGATAAATATCTCATATCTGAGGCTAGCGTCTTTGTTTTCTAAACAGAAGAAAAAGCAGCTTGAGCAGTATGCTAAATGTTGAGCACTCACCACCCAGTGGTTGTGATGTGTTTTACAGTCATTTAGAGTGTAGTTACAGTCTCACGATAGTTTTTATTTTTTTGCTTATAATTCACAATAGATGATGATCACTAGTTATATACCCCTCCTCCTTGTACATTGACCTCTGCACAGGTTGCAGGGCATGTCTAGAAAACTATCCAATAGTAGTCAATGATGTCCCCTCCTGATCATTATGTCTATGGCCCATGGTGGTTGCTGCATATCTCTAAATGCTGTTGAAGGAAATGTGTCATCAGACCTAAAGTTTAAATCACATTTTTATGTTTAACCACATCAGCCCCCCTAGCTTAAACACCCTTAAAGACCAGGCCACTTTTTTCAATTCTGCACTACGCTACTTTCACCGTTTATTGCTCGGCCATACAACTTACCACCCAAATGAATTTTACCTCCTTTTCTTCTCACTAATAGAGCTTTCATTTGGTGCTATTTCTTTCTTGCTGACATTTTTACTTTTTTTGATATTTTACTTTTTTTGATGAAATTTTTGCAAAAAAATGATATTTTTCACTTTATGTTGGAAAATTTGTCAAATAAAACTACATTTCTCTAAAAAATTTTCTCTAAATTTATTGTTCTACATGTCTTTGATAAAAAAAAATGCAATAAGTGTATATTTATTGGTTTGGGTAAAAGTTATAGCGTTTACAAACTATAGTGCAAAAAAGTGAATTTCCGCACTTTGACTTTCTGAGCACCTGTCCTGTTTCCTGACGTACTACAATGCCCAGACAGTAGAAATACCCCATAAATGACCCCATTTCCGAAAGTAGACACCCTAAGGTATTCACTGAGGGGCATAGTGAGTTCATGGAAGTTTTTATTTTTGTCACAAGTTAGCGGAAATGGATTTTTTTTTTTTTACAAAGTCTCATATTCTACTAACTTGTGCCAAAAATACAATTTTACATGAACTCACCATACCCCTCATAGAATACCTTGGGGTGTCTTCTTTCCGAAATGGGGTCACTTGTGGGGTATTTATACTGCCCTGGCATTTTAGGGGCCCCTAAAGCGTGAGAATCCAAATGCGTAAAAATGCCCTGTAAAATCCTAAAGGTACTCATTGGTTTTAGGGCCCATTTGCGCATCTTGGATGCAAAAAGTGGCACACATGGGGTATTGCCGTACTCAGGAGAAGTAGGGCAATGTGTTTTGGGGTGTATTTTTACCTATACCCATACTGGGTGTGAAAAATATCTCTGTAAATCACAACTTTTTCCATTTTTTATACAAAGTTGTCCATTTACAGAGATATTTCTCTCACCCAGCATGGGTATATGTAAAAATACACCCCAAAACACTGCCCTACTTCTCTGAGTGGCATACCATGTGTGCCACTTTGCAGCCAAGATGCGCAAGAGCCTAAATCCAATGAGTACCTGTAGATTACACAGGAGCATTTACGCATTTGAGTTCCAAACTGCTTTGACGTTTAGGGGCCCCTAAAATGCCAGGGCAGTAAAATAGCACACAAGTGACCCCATTTCGGAAAGTAGACACCCCAAGGTATTCGGTGATGGGCATAGTGAGTTCATGGAAGATTTTATTTTTGGCACAAGTTTGCGGAAATTGATTTTTATTTTTTTTACAAAGTCTCATATTCCACTAACTTGTGCCAAAAATAAAATTTTACATGAACTCACCATACCCCTCACGGAATACCTTGGGGTGTCTTCTTTCTAATATGGGGTCACTTGTGTGGTATTTTTACTGCCCTGGCATTTTAGGGGCCCCTAAGCGTCAAAAGCAGTTTGGAATCCAAATGCGTAAAAATGCCCTGTAAAATCCTAAAGGTACTCATTGGATTTAGGGCCCCTTTGCGCATCTTGGATGCAAAAAAGTGGCACACATGGGGTATCGCCGTACTCAGGAGAAGTAGGGCAATGAGTTTTAGGGTGTCTTTTTACATATACCCCTACTGGGTGTGAAAAATATCTCTGTAAATGACAACTTTGTATAAAAATTTTTAAAAAGTTGTCATTTACAGAGATATTTCTCTCACCCAGCATGGGTATATGTAAAAATACACCCCAAACACATTGCCCTACTTCTCCTGAGTACGGCGATACCCCATGTGTGCCACTTTTGCAGCCAAGATGCGCAAGGCCCTAAATCAAATGAGTACCTTTAGGATTTCACAGGACATTTTTACGCATTTGGATTCAAACTGCTTCTGACATTTGGGGCCCTAAAATGCCAGGGCAGTAAACATACCACACAAGTGACCCCATTTCGGAAAGTAGACACCCCAAGGTATTCGCTAATGGGCATAGTGAGTTCATGGAAGTTTTATTTTTGGCACAAGTTAGCGGAAATGGATATTTTTTTTTTTTTTTTTTTTACAAAGTCTCATATTCCACTAACTTGTGCCAAAAATAAAATTTTACATGAACTCACCATACCCCTCACGGAGTACCTTGGGGTGTCTTCTTTCTAATATGGGGTCACTTGTGTGGTATTTTTACTGCCCTGGCATTTTAGGGGCCCCTAAGCGTCAGAAGCAGTGTGGAATCCAAATGCGTAAAAATTTCCTGTGAAATCCTATAAGGTACTCATTGGATTTAGGGCCCCTTTGCACATCTTGGCTGCAAAAAAGTGGCACACATGGGGTATTGCCGTACTCAGGAGAAGTAGGGCAATGTGTTTTGGGGCGTATTTTTACCTATACCCCTACTGGGTGTGAAAAATATCTCTGTAAATGACAACTTTGTATAATTTTTTTTTAAAAAGTTGTCATTTACAGAGATATTTTCACACCCAGTATGAGTATATGTAAAGTACACCCCAAACACATTGCCCTACCTCTCCTGAGTACAGAGATACCACATGTGTGCCACTTTTTGCAGCCAAGTTGCTAATTCGGCCCTAAATCCAATGAGTACCTTTTAGGACGGTATTTTTACGCATTTTCTTCTCACGCTTCAGGGCCCCTAAAATGCCAGGGCAGTATAAATACCCCACATGTGACCCCATTTTGGAAAGAAGACACCCCAAGGTATTCTGTGAGGGGCATGGCGTGTTCATAGAAGATTTTTTTGCACAAGTTAGCGGAATTTGATTTTTTGTTTTTTCACAAAGTCTCCCTTTCCGCTAACTTGTGACAAAAGTTCAATCTTTCATGGACTCAATATGCCCCTCAGCGAATACCTTGGGGTGTCTTCTTTCCAAAATGGGGTCACATGTGAGGTTTTGTACTGCCCTGGCATTTGAGGGTCTCCATAATCATTACACGTATGGCCAGCATTAGGAGTTTCTGCTATTCTCCTTATATGGAGCATACGGGTAATGAGATTTTTCCGTTCAGCCTCTGGGCTGAAAGAAAAAATGAACGGCACAGATTTCCTCATTCGCATCGATCGATGTGGATGAAAAAATCTCTGCCAAAAATATGCAAGAAAAAAAGAGGGGCCTGGCGATTGCCAGGACATAGGGGCTCCGCCCAAACATCCATACCCACTCAGCTCCTATGTCCTGGCAAGCGTGATTTCTCCATTCACATCGATCAATCCATCGGTGTGGAGGAAGACATCTTTGCCAGATTTTTGATACAAAGTGTTTGCCAAAGCATATGAACTCCAACACCTCTCCTCAGCTCACATGCCAGGGCAAACGTACCTGTCCTGCAGAGGAGAAATCTCGTCTTGCAGCGCCGCATACACTGACTTCACGTGTCTTCTGATAGCAGCAATGCTTCTCTCAGAATTCACATCAGTGCTGCGGCGTTTTCGTCGGTTGGTCCGTTGGTCTGTTGGTATACCTGGAAAATAAAGGGTGGTTATGGGGGAAAAAAAAAAAGAAGAAAAAACAGGCAGCAGGCACATGACTTGAACGTTGCAAACTTTATAAAACCAGAACATTTTAAAACTTTTATAAAACATGAACATAAAAACCTGAACTAACTCAAGATTTTTCTTTTTCTTGCTACCTGTTTAATTTTTTTTTTTTGTTTTCCATGTCACTCTTTATTTTCCTAGCAGAAACCTCTCCTTTCCCATGGGACAATGTGTAAAGTGTAAATCACACAGAGATGGTGCGAAGTACATTATACGCGTTATCCCAAGTGAAAGGAGGCGTTTCACCATTTCACACTTCTGCTGTAGCACACCAGCACCATCCCTATGTGTTAGGGTCTCTCAAAACCTAGTGTCCTGAGAGACCCTAGAGCCTGAGTGGAAAAAAACTACCTGTGTAGTGCTGTCCCTAGGTCCCTAAGTGTACCTGAGTGTGGTACTTCCGGAAACACTCTCCAAGGCATAGGGCAGGGTGGTCAGGACAGTCAGGACAGAAATAGCGGGTGTCACGCCTTATTCCACTCCTGCTACAGACACGACATCTTTTTCGGGGTGGCGGTTGGGTTGAGGTACCCGGCACAACGCTAGGGAAGTGCCGCTCGTGTAGACGGCTAACTACACTGGTGGATGGGGCCACGGAACCTCCTGGGTACAGGAGGTTCTCGATGATCTCTTCCTGAAATTTGAGGAAGGATCCCGTTCTCCCAGCCTTACTGTAGAGAACGTAACTGTTATATAGAGCCAATTGAATCAAATATACAGACACCTTCTTATACCAGCGTCTGGTCTTTCGGAAACCAAATAAGGGGCCAACATCTGGTCGTTGAAGTCCACCCCTCCCATGTGGAGGTTATAGTCGTGGACCGAGAGGGGCTTTTCAACGACACTGGTTGCCCGTTCAATTTGGACTGTCGTGTCTGCGTGAATGGAGGAGAGCATGTAAGCGTCACGCTTGTCTCTCCATTTCACCGCGAGCAGTTCTTCGTTACACAGTGCAGCCCTCTGCCCCCTTGTAAGTCTGGTGGTAATGAGCCGTTGGGGAAGCCCGGCGACTAGGTCGCACGGTGCCGCAGCAGCCAATCTGTTCTAGGAACAAATGCCTGAAGAGGGCCACACTTGTGTAAAAGTTGTCCACGTAAAGATGGTACCCCTTGCCGAATAAGGGTGACACCAAGTCCCAGACTATCTTCCCACTGCTCCCCAGGTAGTCAGGGCAACCGACCGGCTCCAGGGTCTGATCTTTTCCCTCATAGATCCGAAATTTGTGCGTATAGCCTGTGGCCCTTTCACAGAGCTTATACAATTTGACCCCATACCGGGCGCGCTTGCTTGGGATGTACTGCTTGAAGCCAAGGCGCCCGGTAAAATGTATTAGGGACTCGTCTACGCAGATGTTTTGTGCAGGGGTATACAAATCTGCAAATTTCTGGTTGAAATGGTCTATGAGGGGCCGAATTTTATGGAGCCGGTCAAAAGCAGGGTGGCCTCTGGGACGGGAGGTGGTGTTGTCACTAAAGTGCAGGAAACGCAGGATGGTCTCAAAACGTGTCCTGGACATGGCAGCAGAGTACATGGGCATGTGATGAATTGGGTTCGTGGACCAATATGACCGCAATTCATGTTTTTGGTTATGCCCATGCTGAGGAGAAGGCCCAGAAAAGTTCTAAGTTCGGAAACTTGGACTGGTTTCCACCGGAAAGGCTGGGCATAAGAGCTTCCCGGGTTGTCGGCGATAAATTGAGTGGCATATCTGTTTGTTTCTGCCACGACTAGGTCATAGAGCTCCGCAGTGAAAAACAGCTCAAAAAACCCCAGCGCCCGATCCTATCTGAGCTGTTTCCACCCGAACTCCTGACTGGGCGGTGAAAGGGGAACTAATGGTGCGGCTGAAGTTGGGGGCTGCCAATCAGGATTTGCCAGCACCTCAGGGACTCTAGGGGCTCTACGGGCCTGTCTGCGCGGTGGCTGCGACGGGAAACTACTGCACGTGCCACCGTACCAGCTTCTACTGCCCTTCTGGTGCTCGCCACTTCACCATGTTGTACGGCAGTGCTGGTAGAAGGTCCAGGACGGGCTGCGCTGCTGGTGTATGCCTCACCACGTAATCCGGCAGCGCCAGCCCCACTCTGCTGCCCTTGAAGCGGATCCTGCGCAACCTGCGGTCTAGCAACACGGGGCCGGGTACGCCTGCTTCTATCAGGGACCTCCACCTCCTCGTCAGAACTTTGAGTCAGAGAGCCACTGCTCTCTACAGGTTCGTATTCTGACCCGCTAGATTCGTCAGATGAGGGTTCCCATTCCTCATCCGACTGGGTCAGAATCCTGTAGGCCTCTTCAGAGGAATACCCCTTGTTTGACATTTGGCCGTCTAAATTTAGGGGTATTCCCTGAGACTACCAAGAAAAAAGCAAGCCTGTCTTACAATTGAGAGTGTAGCGAAGTACAGAAGCCGCTGCGATTGATAAAAAGATCAAAACTGATTTTTATCGCCGCAGCGCTTGTGAAAGGATTGTGCAGTGATTACAAAAAAAAAAATTTTTGTCACTGCGGCGGGGCGGGCGTGGGTGAACGCAGATGTGGGCGACCGATCAGATCTGATCGGGCAAACACTGCGTTTGGGGTGGAGGGCGAACTAAAGTGACACTAGTACTATTATAGATCTGACCGTGATCAGTTCTGATCACTTACAGATACTATAAAGTACAAGCGCTGATTAGCTCTACGCTAATCAGCGAACCAGTGACTGCGGTGCGGTGGGCTGGGCGCTAACGCTAACTACCTACCAAAGGGGCCTAAACTAGGCTAAACCTAACAGTCAATCCTAGTGAAAAAAAAAAGTGACAGTTTACACTGATCACTTTTTCCCTTTCACTAGATGATTGACAGGTGCTGAAAGGGTGATCAAGGGGTTAATTTGGGTGATGGGGGGCTGATCAGGGGCTAGTGTGTGGTGCTTGGGTGTACTCACAGTAAGGTGTGCTCTCTCCTGGCTCCAACCGACGAAAAGGACCCAGGAGAGAGCACAGAAGCCATTTAATCCATCATATTTACAAATATGATGGGTTAAATGGCTTCTCATTCGTTTTTTTAAAAGTCATCAGCCCGCCAGCGCTTCCGATTGGCTGGCAGGCTGATGACTAACTCCTCCTGCGCCTTTTGCCATGCGCGATGTGCGCATGCGCGGGCGCATCTATGCGAAATCTCGCGTCTCGCGAGATCACGCGTAGATGCGTCCGATCAGAAGAGCCCGGCCGCCGCGAGAACGCGATCCTGCGTGCGGCGGTCCGGGAGAGGTTAATATATTTTTGGAAAAATTTTTGATTTTCCATGTCAACATTTAGATTTTAACAACACCATAAAATCTGCAGTTTTCACACTGGCCACTAAGCCGAATAATTGCTGTACAGACCACTTTACTAAGTTATTTGCTTATCTGTCATCATAATTCTGTCTGTAATGATATCACCTTGGCGTATAGATAAGACAGGATCCACCATTCACAATAGATGATTGTCAAATCTTATCTATTCTTTCCTTGCCTAATGACAAGGGTTGAGTGAACCCGAACTGTAAAGTTTGGGTTCATACTGAACATTATGGTTTTTCGCACCCGGACCCGAACATTTCCGTAAAAGTTCGGGTTCGGGTTCTTGTTTGGTGATTTCTTCATGCTTTTTGAAAGGCTGCAGCACAGCCAATCAACAAGCGTTTCACTACTTTGCCCAAAGAAGCCATCACAGCCATGCCTACTATTGGCATGGCTATGATTGGCTAAGTGCAGCATGTGACCCAGGCTCTATTTAAGCTGGAGTCACGTAGAGCCACACGTCACTCTGCTGCTCTTAGTGTAGGGACAGGCTGCTGCTGGTGCTCTCAGGGAGAGATTAGTGAAAAAATCAGTTGATCTTGGTGGTGTTAACTCTTTAAACTAAAGCAATTATTGAGGGTTCTATCCTACATATTTGTACCCAGCCCTGAGCCCAGTGATACTGCAAAATAATTTTTAATCCACCTGTTACTGACGTGGGGGTCAGTGGCCATTTTAGAAACTGCAGTGTCCTTGGAACTGCATGTGACTTGCCTGCATGTGTGCCATCCTGAAAGGGACATCAGTCTAACTATTTTTTGGTAGCTCAGTGGAAGAAAAATTCCTTTTTTCTGGCAGGTCAAGTCCCCTTACATTACCTATTTTATAATTTTGCAGTGACATAGTGCATTTCTGTAGTTGCTGTAATAAACCTGTACTGTCGTACCACAGAGCATGTTTGCAAATACCACTGAAAAACCTATTTTAAAATTTTGCAGTGACATGGTGCATTTCTGTAGTTGGTGGAATAAACCAGTACTGTCGTATCACAGATCACATTGCATACACCGCTGAAAAACCTATTTTAAAACTTTGTGGTGACATAGTGCATTTCTGTAGTTGGTGGAATAAACCCTTACTGTCGTACCACAAATTACGTTAGCATACACCGCTGAAAAACCTATTTTAAAATTTTGCAGTGACATAGTGCATTTCTGTAGTTGGTGGAATAAACCTGTACTGTTGTACCACAGAGCTTGTTTGCATACACCGCTGCAAAACCTATTAAAAGTTTTTGCAGTGACAGTGCATTTCTGTAGTTGGTGGAATAAACCCGTACTGTCGTACCACAGAGCACGTTTGCATACAACACTGAAAAACCTGTTTTAGAATTTTTGGGGTGACATTCTTTATTTCTGTAGTTGGGTTAATAAACCTGTACTGTTGTGCCACAGAGCACGTTTGCATACAACGTTAAAAAAACTGTTTAATAATTTTGCGGTGACATAGTGCATTTCTGTAGTTGGTGGAATAAATCCGTACTGTTGTACCACAGAGCACGTTTGCATACACTGCTGAAAAACCTGTTTTATAATTTTTGGGGTGACATTCTTCATTTCTGTAGTTGGGTTGATAAACCTGTACTGTTGTGCCACAGATTACGTTTACATACAACGTTGAAAAAACTGTTTAATAATTTTGCGGTGACATAGTGCATTTCTGTAGTTGGTGGAATAAACCTGTACTGTTGTACTACAGAGCACGTTTGCATACAACGCTGAAAAAAAACGTTTTATAGTTTTTGGGGTGACATACTGCATTTATGTAGTTTGTTGCAATAAACACTGGTTTTGTGCTACATAGCAGATCTGAGGCCTACCCTGTATTTCAGTCATTGTAAGTAACCTGTGGAACTCATTTACATAGCTGGTTGCAAAAACACCGGTTTTGTGGTAGATAGCACATTTGCGGTGTACCCTGCATTTCTGACAGTCAAAATAAACTGTTGACCTCTGCTGTTACATTGTTGGTTTGAAAAATCAAATTGTTGATGATAGCGAAGTAATTGTATTGAATTGCTCCGTTACACTGTTGTGTGACCTAAAGAAATGTATTCTGTTTATGACACGGGCACTGCATTACTGTTAGTGATCTTAACTGTTGACTTTTGGCAGTTAAATTGACACCTGAGATAAACGCAAATAATGAAAAGAACATCAAATAAGGGACGTGGACATGGTCGTGGTGGACTTGATGGAGCTCCTGTTGCTGGGAGAGGACGTGGCCGTTCTGCACCAGCTACAGGTCCAAGTAAAACACCTTCCTCAGGTGCGAGTAGGCGACAGAACCGGCAGCGTTATTTGATAGGCCCGAATGCCGCTCTACGGATGGTGAGGACAGAACAAGTACAGGCGATAGTAGATTGGGTGGCTGACAGTGGCTCCAGTTTCTTCACAGTATCTCCCACCCTGTCCTCTGCAGAAAGCTCAGAGTTGGCACCTGCAGCCCATGCCCATCAGTCTTTCACCTCAAGCAGCCTGAGCCTCAAGTCATGCAGCAAACTCTTATGCTTTTTGATGACTCTGCTGGCAGGGTTTCCCTGGGCCATCCACATAGCCCTGCACCAGAATTGGAAGACATTAAATGCACTGATGCCCAACCACTTATGTTGCAGGATGAGGACATGGGAATACCACCGCAGCACGTCTCTGATGATGATAAAACACATGTGCTAACTGCTGTGGCTTTCTGCAGTGTGCAGACCGGCGAGGAGGGCAGGGGTCAAGAATGGGTGGAAGATGATGTGGAGGATTATGAGGTCCTAGACCCAGACTGGATTGAAGGTCATGCTAGTGACATGTGCAGTTCTGAGGAAGAGGCGGTGGTCGCACATAGGCAACAGCACAGCAAAAGAGGGAGCAGGCTGCAAAAGCAGAGCAGCCGTCTCCGAGACAGTATGCCTGCTACTGCCCACCACACCCAGGGACCTAGCACACCAAAGCCAGCTCCAAGGAGTTCATTGGCGTAGCATTTCTTCAGACAATGTCCTGACGACAAGACACGAGTGGTTTGCACGTTGTGCCATCAGAGCCTGAAGCAAGGCATAAACGTTCTAAACCTGAGCACAACGTGCATGACCAGGCATCTGCATGCAAAGCACAAACTGCAGTGGAGTAAACACCTTAAAAACCAAGAAAGGTCTCAGGCTCCTCTTGCTTCCTCTTCTGCTGCTGTCTCTGCCTCTTCCTCCACCTCTGGAGTCACAGTGGCACTTGCCACCCAGCAAACAGAGGATGTGCCACCAACACCACCACCTCCGTCATCATCACCAAGCATCTCCACCATGTCACACGCAAGCGTTCAGCTGTCCATCTCCCAAGCACTGGAGAGAAAGAGAAAATACCCACCTGCCCACCCTCGATCCCTGGTCCTGAACGCCAGTATTACAAAATGACTGGCCTTTGAAATGCTGGCATTCCATCTGGTGGAAACGGACTGTTTTAAACAGCTAATGGCGGTGGCTGTCCCACAGTACGTTGTTCCCAGCCGCCATTACTTTTCCAGGCGATCCGTCCCTTCCCTGCACAACCAAGTGGAGGATAAAATCAAGTGTGCACTGCACAACGCCTTCTGTGGCAAGGTCCACATAAACACAGATACATGGACCAGTAAGCAGGGACGCTATATCTCCCTAACTGCACACTGGGTAAATGTAGTGGCAGCTGCGCCCGAGACGGATAGCGGTTTGGCACATGTCCTTCATCCACAGAAGATCACAGGGCATTATTATTTGCCTCCAATTTCCTCCTACTCCGCTTCCTCCTTTTTTACCACCTCCTCATCCGGTCAGCGAAAGACCTTCACCACCAACTTCAGCGCAGCCGAAAAACTCATGTGTTTGGGGGACAAACCACACACCACACAGGAGTTATGGAGGGGCATAGAAGAACAGACCGATGAGTGGTTGCTGCCAGTGAGCCTCAAGCCCAGCCTGGTGGTGTGCGATAATGGGTGAAATCTCGTAGCAGCTCTGCGACTAGCCAGTTTGCCACACATCCCTTACCTGTTACATGTGCTGAATTTGGTCGTGCAGAAATTCCTTAAAAACTACCCAGACATGTCAGAGCTGCTGCAGAAAGTGCGGTCCATCTGTGCGCACTTTCGGCGTTATCACCCTACTGCTGCTCGCCTGTAGCGTAACTGCAGCGTAACTTTGGCCTTCCCGCTCACCGCCTCATATGCGACGTGCCCACCAGGTGGAACTCCACCTTGCATATGCTGGAGAGAATGTTCCAGCAGCAGGCGATAGTGGAGTTTGAGCTGCAGCACGCATGGGTCAGTCGCTCTGCGGAACAGCACCGCTTCACCCCCCAATGAGTGGGCCTCCATGCAAGACCTGTGTGCCTTGTTGCGTTGTTTCGAGTACTCCACCAACATGGCCAGTGCCGATGATGCCATTCTTAGAATTACAATACTACTTCTATTTCTCCTTGAAAAAACACTTAGGGCGATGATGAAAGAGGATGTGGTACAGGAGGAAGAGGAGGAGGAAGAGGGGGCATTTCACAGGGTTTCAGGCCAGTCATTCAGAAGTGGCTCAGAGGGTGGCTTCCTGCACCAGCAGAGGCCAGGTACACTTGTGGCCAACCAGGGCACAGTTCTGGAGGAGGAGGTGGAGGAAGAGGAGGATGAGGTAGAGGAGGAGGAACTGGGTTCACAGCAGGGTGGCACCCAATGCAGCTCATGGCCATCACTGAAGCGTGGCTGGGGGGATACGGAGGACACAAACGATACACCACCTACAGAGGACAGCTTATCCTTACCTCTGGGCAGCCTGGCACACATAAGCGACTACATGCTGGAGTGCCTGCTCAACGACAGCAGAGTTGCCTACATTGTAACTTGTGCTGACTAATGGGTTGCCACCCTGCTGGATCCCTGCTACAAAGACAACGTGCCCATCTTAATTCCCGCAGTGGAGCGTGATAGAAAGTTGCGCGACTACAAGTGCACGCTGGTAGACGCGCTTCTGAGGGCATTCCCCTAACTGACACCGGGGGACAAGTGGAAGCACAAGGAGAAGACAGGGGCAGAGGAGGAAGAGGTCGCCAATGCAGCTGGGACACGGCCAGCACCTCACAGGGATAGCATGGCCAACATGTGGAAAAGCTTTGTCACCACATAACAGCAGCCAGCATCACCAGCTGATATGGAACGTCTTAGCAGGAGGCAGCATTTTAACAACATAGTGGAACATTACATGTGCACACGCATACATGTACTGACAAATAGTTCTGCCCCATTCAACTTCTGGGTCTCCAAATTGTTTACATGGCCTGAGCTTGCCCTATATGCATTGGAGGTGCTGGCCTGCAGCGAATGTAATGTCTGAATGTGTATTTATCATGCAGGGGGCGTCATTAGAGACAAACGCAGCCGCCTGTTCACAAGACTTGTCTGTACCTTGTGCAGAATAGAACTTCCAGGTGTTCACTCAACTGTACTAATGACTTCTGCACAGATCACAGAGCATGCCTAGAAAACTCTCCCATAGAAATCATGAGGTCCCCTCCTCACCATGAACCATGAGTCTGCCGTAAACTATTTTTTTATGATTTGTAAATGCTCTTAACATCTCAGGCAAGATGGTTGCCCCCATAATTATGTTCAGGAGATAGAATAAAAATAATAAAAAAGTCTGTAATCAGAAAATATAATCAAATTAGAAAAAAACGATATGGGTTACTATCTGTTTTTAACTTGCAGAAGCAATTGTATGTGACACATTCACTTTAAATACACTGAAATATTAGAGATGGACATGACTTGAAAAAAATGCTCTGCAAGCTATTTCTGTCTAGACGTCTGTCTGTCTAGACGTTCTTTATGCGAGACGAAACGACTGGACCTATCTTTACCAAATTGGGCACACGGGTACATCAGGTGTCCGGGAAGGTTTTAGACCGGGTCTCAGCTCTCTAGAATGTACCGTTACTGAGATCTTCCCAAAAAATAACCTGCATTAGCCAATTCAAGCCTGCAAGGCTTTCTTTTCATATCCAAACTGCCATCCACACGGTTACATATCCCTTATCAGCCGATAGAAGATTGCAGGTCCTACTCCATGTTGCCATAACAACTGATCACTAGAGATGTCGCGAACATAAAATTTTCCGTTCGCGAACGGCGAACGCGAGCTTCCGCAAATGTTCACGAATGGGCGAACCGCCATAGACTACAATAGGCAGGCAAATTTTAAAACCCACAGGGACTCTTTCTGGCCACAATAGTGATGGAAAAGTTGTTTCAAGGGGACTAACACCTGGACTGTGGCATGCCGGAGGGGGATCCATGGCAAAACTCCCATGGAAAATTACGTAGTTGATGCAGAGTTGGGTTTTAATCCATAAAGGGCATAAATCACCTAACATTCCTAAATTGTTTGGAATAACGTGCTTTAAAACATCCAGTGTGTGTATACGATCAGGTATGATGTTGTATCGATCAGGTAGTGTAAGGGTTATGCCCGCTTCACAGTGACAGGCCAAACTCTGACAGACCAAACTCCCCGTTTAAAGCACCTCAAACAACCGCAAACAGTCCATTTGCACAACCGCAAACTCCCCATTTGCACAAGGTTGCATACCAAGCTAGCCATGTCCCGTTCCTTGTCCTCACTGACGTCATTGAAGGTCTCTTCCTCCACCCAGCCACGTACAACACCAAGGGTCCCCGAAAGGTGGCAACAAGCCCCCTGGGACGCCTGCTGTGGTTGGTCTTCTACCTCCTCAAAGCCACCTTCCTCCTCTGACTCCTCTTTTTCAGACTCCTCTCTCTGCATTGCCGCAGGTCCAGCAATCGACGACAACAAGGCTGCTTCTGTTGGTGATGGTGACCACAACTCTTACTCTTCATGCTCATCTACGACCTGATCCAGCACTCTTAGCAGTGAACGCTCCAGAAAAAATGCATAAGGGATGAGGTCGATGATATTGCCTTGGGTTTGACTGATCAGGTTTGTCACCTCCGCAAAAGGACACATGAGCCTACAGCCATTGTGCATGAGAGTTCAGTAATGCGGCCAAAAAATTCTCAGCTACGCAGAGGCTGACCTCTATTTTTTAAATTACAAAAAATCAGTTCTTACCATTTTAACCTCTGTTTTGTCCCCTATCAGGGGCCGCTGTTTGAAATAGATTTTAGGAACCGGGAGATGGAAAAAGATGGTTAATCAGTCCTCTTCCTTCCAATTTAGGGCACTGCGCATGCGCCGTGCAATGTACTGTGCCACCCTATATGAGTGGTGTGTTAAGTAGTACTATTCCTATCAGTTTAATCCCTGTTACGTCCCCTATCAGGGGACGTGTATCGAATAGATTTTAGGAACCGGGAGATGGAAAAAGAGGATTGGTCGGTCCTCTTACTTCCAATTTGGGGCACTGCGCGTGCGCCATGCAATGTACTGTGCCACCAATACAAATAGTGTGAACTACTATTCTTACCATTTTAATCTTCTGGGTCTGTGTAAATGAGCGTTTTTTTTTCACGCATCACTTGTGCGTTGCGTGAAAATCACAGCATGTTCTATATTCTGTGTTTTTCACGCATCAAGCAAGTGCGGGTGCGTTGCATTTTTTGCTGACGGTTGCTAGGAGATGTTGTTTGTAAACCTTCAGTTTGTTATCACGCGCGTGAAAAACACATCAAAACGCATTGCACCCACACGGAAAAAACTGATTAACTGAACGCAATCGCAGGCAAAACTGAATGGCTTTGCCTGTGAAATCGCACAGTTTTCACTGAACGCATCCGCAACGCATCTGGATCTAAGGCCCCATTCAAACATCTGCAAGTTTTGTCCGCATCCATTCCGCAATTCTGCCGAATGGATGCGGACCCATTTATTGTGAATGGGGCCAGACATGATGCGGAGAGCACACTATGTGATCTCCGCTTCCGCATTTGCGGAGCCGCGGCCCAAACTTCCGGGTTTCTGCCCCGAAACATTTGGCCGCGGCTCCGCAAAAGATAGAGCATGTCCTATTCTTGTCCGCAGCCTGCAAACAGTAATAGGCATCTCTATGGGAAGTGCCGGCCTGGTGTGTTGCGGATCCGCAATTTGCGGATCCGCAACACACTACGGACGTGTGAATGGGGCCTAATCTGGACACGCTCGTGTGAAAGATGCCGATGAGTCTTTGAGGACTGGAGTGGACACAGACCACTGGCCTAGCTAACTCTTTCCCTATTACTTCAGCAGCAGCAGCACTCTCCCTGCTCTAACTAACACTGCAGCTTCAGAATGAATCTAAGATGGATGCTGTCCTTGCTTTTTGATAGGAGGTGGGAGGGTCTGGGAGGGAGGGTTTGCTGATTGGCTGGAATGTGTCTGCTGACCGTGAGGTACAGGGTCAGAGTTTGCTCAACGATAAAGTGTAGGGGGCGAATCGAACATTGAACACCGGCGAATAGTTCGGGACATCTCTACTGATCACAGGTTTTAGCAGTTTGTAGAATTAACTATTCAGTCATATGTTAGGATTAGATACAAAGCCCAGCAGGCAGTATCTCACAGGATAGGATTAGATACACAGGTCACCAGACAGTATTACACAGGATAGGATTAGATACACAGCTCAGCAAGGATTAGATACACAGCTCATGAGACAGTATTGCATAGGATAGGATTAGATACACAGCTCAGAAGACAGTATCACACTTGATATGATTAGATACATAGCTCTGCAGACAGTATCACACAAGATAGGATTAGATACACCTCTCAGCACACAGGATATGATTAGATACACAGCTCAGCAGACAGTATCACACAGGATAGAATATTATATACATAGCTCAGCAGACAGTATCACACAGGATAGGATCAGAAACACAGGTCAGCAGACAATATCACGCAGGATAGGATTTGATACACAGCTCAATAAGGATTAGATACACAGCTCATCAGACACTATCACACATGATAGGATTAGATACGCAGCTCATCAGACAGTATCACACATGATAGGATTAGATACACAGCTCAGGAGGATTAGATATACAAATCATCAGACAGTATCACACAGGATAGGATTAGATACACAGCTCAGCAGACAGTATTACACAGAATAGGAATAGATACACAGCTCAGTAAGTATTAGATACACAGCTCATTAGACAGTATCACACAGGATATGATTAGATACAAAGCTCAGCAGACAGTATCACACATGAGAGGATTAGATACATAGCTCTGTAGACAGTATCACACAGGATATGATTAGATACACAGCTCATCAGACAGTATCACACATAATAGGATTAGATACACAGCTCAGCAGACAGTATTGCACATGATAGAATTAGATAAACCACTTATCAGACAGTATCACACAAGTTAGGATTAGATACACAGCTCAGCAGATAGGATATGATTAGATACACAGCAGACAGTATCACACAGAATAGAATATTAGATACACAGCTAAGCAGACAGTATCAGACAGGATAGGATTAGATGCACAGTTTAGCAGACAGTATCACACAACATAAGATTAGATACACAGTTCAGCAGACAGTATCATGCAGGATAGGATTAAATACACAGTTTAGCAGACAATACCACAACATAAGATTAAATGCACATCTCAGCAGACAGTATCACACAGGATTAGATACACAGCTCAGCAGACAGTATCACACAAGATAGGATTAGATATACATCTCAGCAGATAGTATCACCAAGTGCAGAATTAGATACTCAGCTCAGCAGATAGTATTGCCCAGGGCAGGATTAGATACTCAGCTCAGCAGACAGTATCACACAAGATAGGATTAGATACACAGCTCAGCAGATGTAATAACCCAGGGACAGGATTAGATACACAGATCAGCAGACAGTTGGGCGGGGTACTGTAGAGGTCACTGTTATGGGGGATACTGTCAATATGTTTTTACGACACACGGAAACATGAAATAGATGAAATATACCGGTGCGAAGCCGGGTCATTCTGCTAGTCTTATTTTTATATAAATGAGTTTCTGTCTGTCTAGACATCTGTCTGTCTGGTTGTTCTTTATGCGCGACCAAACGACTGGACCGATCTTCACCAAATTTGGCACACGGGTACATCAGGTGTCCGGGAAGGTTTTAGACCAGGTCTCAGCTCTCTAGGACGTACCGTTCCTGAGATATTCCAAAAAAATGACCTGCATTAGCCTGATTTATTCCAGTTAGGTTTCCGTAACAACCCATCCATTTCTCTTCACTGCTGTAGGTCAGCTTTGGGCTAGGGCTACACAACGACAATAAGTTGCACGACGCATAGGGCACAACTACACTGCTACATCTTGGATGGATTTTTTGTGACTGCCGTGTCGCAGTCGCAGCATGTTGCATGTCACAGTGTGACATCATAGCCTATCATTATAAAAATTGTTGCATGACATCTGTACGACAAAATGTTGTGCGACATATGTAGCCCTAGCCTTAAAGGGGCAGGCGCTGTGGAGGTCTGTGTTAAAGGGCTGGACACTGTGGAGGTCACTGTTATTAAAGGGGCAAGCACTGTGGAGGTCACGGTTATTAAAGGGGGGGCATTGTGGAGTTGACTGTTATTAAAGGGGCAGCCACCGTGGAGGTCACTGTTAAAAGGGGCGGCCACTGTGGAGGTCAATGTTAAAGGGGCGGACACTGTGGAGGTCAATGTTAAAGAGGCGGCACTGTGCAGGTCACTGTTAAAGGGGCGGGCACAGTGGAGGTCACTGTTAAAGGGTCGTGCACTGTGGAGGTCACTGTTAAAGGTGCGGGCACTGTGGAGGTCAATGTTAAAGGGGCGGGCACTGTCGAGGTCACTGTTTAAGGGGTGGGCACTGTGAAGATCACTGCTTAAGGGGCCAGCACTGTGTAAGTCACTGTTTAAGGGACGGCACTGTGAAGGTCACTGTATAATGGACAGGCACTGTGAATGTCTTTTTTTAAGGGACAGGCACTGTGAAGGTAACTGTTTAAGGGACAGGCACTGTGAAGGTCACTGTTAATGGGGCGGCCACTATGAAGGTCACTGTTAAAGGGGAAGTGGTGGTCAATGTTAAAGGGGAGGACACTGTGGAGGTCACTGTTAAAGAGACGGTCACTGTTATAGGGTCGCACAATGTGATCACTGTTAAAGGGGTGGGCACTGTGGAGGTCACTGTTAAAAATGTGGTCGCTGTTAAAGGGGCAGGCACTGTGGAGGTCTTTGTTAAAGGAGCTGGAACAGTGGAGGTCACTCTTAAAGGGGCGGGCACTGTGGAGGTCAATGTTGAAAGGACGGCCACTGTTTAGGTCACTGTTAAAGGGACAGCCACTGTGGAGATCACTTTTAAAGGGCTGGCACTGTGGAGCTCACTGTTAAAGGAGTGGGTACTGTAGAGGTCACTGTTATGGAGGATACTGTTGATATCTTTTTACGACACACAGAAACATGAAATTAAATAGACGAAATATACCCGTGCGAAGCCGGGTCCTTCTGCTAGTATATTTATATATGATACAAATAAAATCAAAATTGATGATAAACATTTAAATAGATGGTTTTGACTGTATTCAGTGTTTATTTCATAACTGATCATCCTGAAATGTTATTAGTGTGGTCAGATTTTAGAAATGGATCAATTTGTGATGAAGTATGAACTCCTTATGTAATAATCTATCAAAATAGGTGATCATAAAACCTAGCACCATTATATTGTGGACAGATGCACTTTAATAAAAATGTTTGTAAAATGTCTGTTATATTGGGTGTCTAGTAAGTAAACCATGAATGAGGCATTGATTAGAATGAGTGCAGAAACCATAGTAACAAGTCTTCTTCTGATGTCTCTTTAGTTCACTTAAATGAATTCATCATCATGACTCCTAGATTCCTATATTATGGTGGTGAGTGACTCAGTTAATACCTTGCAGATGAAACGCCAGCTGTTTTTTTCTGTTTAGAATACTAATGCATATTGATGTAGAAAACACTTGCCACAGTATGTTGTCTTTTTTTTATTAAATCTTTTCAGTAGAGGAAGACAGATTGATTTTTAAATTTGTCTTTTATTTTCAAAAACGAAAAAATAAAAAGTTCTTGACTTCAGATCCTTGATTAATTTTCCCATTTTGCTGAATAACACATTCTATATCAAGACTGTGACTATTCTGAGTATGTTTTAATATATTTAAAAAAATCATTAGTGTTGAACCAATTGAAGTTAAGGAAGGTGACTTCAATCTGAATTTCAGGAAAAATTCAGTTCGGCACGAAGGTAAATTTTCTCACTCTTCATGGTAACAAATCAAATTTTCCTCAAATGGTGTTAAAAAAAAAAAACCATACATACATATCTCATGTGCATATGTAAAAATATACTGCAACAGTAGTTTGTGCACATGAAGTAAACAGTTTGTGTACATGTAGCAGAGTTGTACTGTATGTCTCTGTATATAAGAGTCCTATAGCAGAGCTGTATGTGTAAATGTAGCAGGGCTGTACGGATACATGTAAAAGAGTTGTGACTCTGTTTATAAGATTCCTGTAATAGAGCTGTGAGTGAAAGGCCTCATGCACATGACCATATGTATTTTGCGGTCCGCAAAAAACGGATCTGCAAAAAATACAAATGACATCAGTGTGCATTCTGTATTTTGCGGAACGCAACACCTGGCCTCTAATAGTCCTATCCTTGTCCGTAATGCGAACATGTTCTAATTTTTTTGCGGAACGGAAATACGTAAACGGAATGCACACAGAGTAACTTCTGTTTTTTTTTTTGTGGACCCATTGAATTGAATGGTTCTGTATACCTTCTGCAAAAAAATGGAAAGGACACTGAAAGAAAATACGTCATGTGCATGAGGCTAAGGCTCAGTGCCCTTTACTTGTAGGAGGGTTGTATGTCGCTGTATAAGATTCCTGCACTAGACCACCAGGGAAGGTTTAGTAATTAGAAAATATTTTTAATGTAATTTTCTGAAAAGTTTCTGAAAAATATGGTAGCGAAAAAAATAGGGAGATTTAGCAAGACTGTCGATTTCTACACAGGTTTTAATATCTCGTGTGCTGCCAGAGGATGGAACTGAATTTGTGAAGAGGCACAAGCCTCACCCTAAGTGTACACTCAGGCAGAATGAAATCTATGCCAGCTCGTAGCTGGCATAGATTTCAGTCATCATTTGCACTAGAGAACTGGTTGTAAACGATGATAGATCTGCGAGGGTCAATGGCTATGCCCACATCACATCCAAGCCACTCTTAATTTTTTAGAACGTGGTGAGGGTGGTGTACAAATGGCATTTATGAAAAAATTATTTGGTTTTAAAAGGTCACAAACCCCAAATCTTCCCCAAACTTTATTTGTTACCAAGAAGTCTCGCCCATTGTGTCCAAGTTATCATGCGGTCTGAACACTCAGTAGTAAAAACTAGTGATGAGCGGCATAGGCAATATTCAAAATTGCGATATTTCGCAAATCTTTGGCTGAATATTCGCCATAAATTCGCAAAGTTGAGAACTCATGATCTCCAGTCATTGCTTACTTGATTGCGAAAATCGTCAATGTAATATATTTGTGATAAAAATTTCCGATTAGAATATTCGTGATCAACACGAAAGGGTTGGCAACTTTCCTATTGGTTGCTAGGGATGTTGCTAAGTGCCGATATTCGCTATAAATTTGCAATTATGAATACTAATACGAATATATAGCACTATATTCAAAATATTTGCGAATTCTCTAAGTGGTGATATTCGGGATTTAAAAGTTGTGATTCGAATATTTGTGCTCAACACTATTAGAGATGAGCGAATCGAAGCTGACGAAGTGGAATTTAATCCGAATTTCAGGAACTATTCGATTTGCATAATCAACACAGGGTATATCGAGCAGCGGGGTTCCAGTGCCTGGTTCCTGCGTGCCACAACAGCTCCTGAAAAATTGGTGGCGTGCCAGGAGTTAGACCTTTGCCAGCCTGTTAATGAGGACCACTCCAAGGCATAGATAATGAACATAAACTTCCTGAAACCTCTTTTAAAGAGTTTTCTGAGACCTTTCTACTGATGACCTATCCTATGGTTGGGTCATCAGTTTCTGATTGGTGGGCATATCACACTGGCACTCACAATAACGCCATGGCTTTCTCACAGCTTAGCTAGGACATGTGACGTCACATTCATCGGTCACAGAGACAGCTCCACTCCATTGAGGTGAATAGGGCTGAGCTAGGAAACCAAGCACAGCCGCCGTACTACTAGCTCTGGTGCATTCTCAGACAGCTAATCAACGGGTGTCAAACCCCCACCGATACGATACTAATAAAGTCTGAGAAAACCCTATCTGAACACTATACATTTCTAAAACATAAATAAAGTAGCACCTGCAATTATAAAGATACGCGTATAAAGACATGAAAGAAATGCTATTATCTATATAAAAATTTAAAATGTATCAGTCTTTACATTAGTTAAATGAGTTTCACAATCCCTTACAAAGAACAGTATCATTTGATGCATATGCATAGGTTTATGCGGACACTTGTTAAAAGCTTAACTGTCAAAAATTTTTATTTAACCGCTTTTTAGCAGATTGAATGAATAGCCTGGCAAATGGAAACAGATAAGGAACCAATTAGGACTTTATTCAGCGTAGCTCTGCTACAACAAGATGTGAATACAGAAAGAACCATTAGCTAATCTGCTTAAAATTCCCTGAAATGTAAGAATACAGTTACTTATGTTTATCTGATCAAAGCTTTATATTTCATTACATTTTATCTCATATATGCAGAAACAATTTCCATTTAGGTAAGAAAATTGAGATACATAAATCAGGTAGCTGTCATGATGCTGCAGTCTAGCCGGAAGATTCAATATCAGCTTTTCTGGTATATGATACAGTATACTCCTTCTCTTCAGTTTTAGTACATTTAACAGAAACGCAACATGAAAATCGCCCCCCAGGGGCATGTATAAAGCTTCATTCACACGTCATTATTTGGTCAGTTATTTCCATCAGTGATTGTGAGCCAAAACCAATAGTGAAGTCTACAGAAAGATCAAATGTACCAATTTGATTTCCCCCTGTTCGGTGTTTTTGACCCACACCTGGTTTTGGCTTACAATAACTGATTAAAATAACTGATGACATAGCTGAAGTGTGAACCCAGTCTTACAAGTTTTAGAAGAAGGTTGTTGCTCTTGGTGAAGTCCAACTATTGTCCGATAGTGTTGGGCGCGGATATTTGAATCGTGAGTTTTAATTGTGAATGTCGCCACCGAGAATTTTGGGAAGATTTAGAATATAGTGCTATATATTCATATTCGCGAATATTCAAGATTTTTTTCCATTGGAAACCATGATCCCTTCCTGCTTCTTGCTTCTGGGCCAATGAGAAGTCTGCAATGTCTTTGTCTGAGCTTAGCAACATCCCTAGCAACCAATAGGAAACTTGCCTACCCTTTACTATATAATAACCTCCGCAGCAGCCATTTTCTGCAGTTTTTTGCAGTTCTGAGAGAGACAGCAGTGTCATTGCTGTGCTCTGTGCTTTGCTGTGTCACATTACGTTAGATAATTAGTTAGTTAGTTAATTAGTTAGTTAGTTAGTTAGTTAGTTAGCTTAAATATAATAATACAGATAGTTAGTGGGAGATAGTCAGTGTAGTTTAGATGATATAGTGTAGCTGATAGATTCCAGTGCAGGGCGTTAGGTAGGGGGATAGGTTCTGCTGCCCATGCATATATGCTACATACATATTGCTGTGATGTCACAAGTTCACAACAATACTTAGTGCACCAGTCACTAATATGTAGTCAGATCTGCTAAAATGTGAAGTTGCACATATTGTGCCAAAATATGTGCATCATTAATTGCTGATTAATGGACAGCTCTGAAGACACCAGCTTTAAAGGGGTTTTCAAGTTTGCATCAATATTCTTTAAAATAATCATAGTATGTAGTCACATAACCACATCCATTCAACTCTTTCTTATTTTCTGTACCGTTAAGTCCATGGGCGTGTCAAAGTAGCAACAGAGGCAGTGACAGGGGAGTGTCTGTGTAACTAACTTGGTGGGAGATGCTAGAAACTGTTGTTATTAGGGGCAGTGCTGGAGCTGGGCAGAAAAGGAGAAGTACATCATGGATTGGGTTGGGAAATGCTACAACCAGGATGGAAACAAACCAAATAGGAAAGATGTTCAGTACATAACTACATCAGCATAGCAATCCCAGAAACCCCATTTAATTAAAAATGAAATCAGAGCTGTTGCATAGCATTAGATACTATCATGATGGCTTTTTATTTTAAAATTGTCTCTTCTCTTCTGAAAAAATAACCAATTTCAAAAAGGACAATTTTAACAAAAATCCCCATCATCGGTTAAAATATAACAACAAATTATTTTTTACAGCTGAGCAGTGACTGCCATCCTCTGGAAAGAAGTCTGTTACGTTTAATACATTTTTTTTCCCAGTAGTTGCTATTCCATGAAAGACTTTCCTTGAAGAAACTATAAAGAGAATTTGTCATCAGAAAAGATAAATTGTTTGTCAGATTTTTATGTTTAACATATTTTTAAAGATGTTATTTTTAACTTTCCATGTCAATATCTAGAGCAATAAAAAAAAAAAGCATAAAATCCTGCAGTTTTCATACTGGACACTAAGCCTGATAATAAGTGCCACTTCATGGTCTTTACAGATCAGTTTACTGTAGTTACCAGCTTATCTGTCATTCTAATCCTCCCTGTAATTATATCACCTCTGTGTATAGATAAGACATGATCCACCATTCACAATAGGTGATTGTCAAAGCTTATCTATCCCTTCATTATATAATGACCTCAGCACAGGTCACAGAGCATGCCTAGAAAACTCTCCCATAGAAGTCAATAGGGTCTCATCCTGTCCATTGTGTCTATGGGTCAGGTGTTTGCAGTAAAGACATTTTCCTAATGTTTTCTAAATGCTGTTAAGAACAGCTTAGGCAAGATGGCCGCCCTCATAATCATGTTGAAGAAAAAGAATAAAAAAATCTATAACCAGAAAATTGGCAGATGGTCTCTCAGGAAATAATATGGTGATATTTCACCTTCCCCTAACCACCATCCTTTGATCTCTCATTCCCATGGCAACTAGTGTTTGAAAAAGGTCTAAACAGGACTGAAACGTCACATGTACACGACAAGGTGCCTTGCATATGAAAAACAAATAAAAATCAACACAATACTTCAAACAAAACTGAAGGAGTGCCTAAGTTTATTTTATTTGACAGTTTCAGTAGACCACACGAAGAGCCACCTATTGGAACATATCTAGGTTAATTATAGTCAACAATATGTGGTTATTTTATTACACTCATATAATAAATTAAATGTATTTCTCTTTACGAGATGATTGAAAGTGATGCTAAACAAAATAGTTTTTACCAGCTAAACATTAGAAAAAGGATGATAATGATGCTAATAAGAATACTGTTGGTAACAATTAAGACTTGCAGATTAATAGCATTTTCTATAAAATATGCAAATATGTCTGTAATTTCACAGGAATAGAAAACGATATGCATAATAAAGGGATCTGGCACATATATACTGAAAACTCATTGTGTGAATGTGCTACTTTATGCGACACTGTGTTCCGTCTTTTGAAATTCTTTGTCCTTTGACAAGCCAATGTCAATTAATTTGAGGTTTGGGTGAGACTATGTCAATCTCTATGCAATTAGTGACATGCTATAATTATAGTTACTTTTGTAATTCTGTGGCAAATTAACTCTGTCCCAATTTTAAAAATGTAGTTTGTCTGTAGAGAGCAAAGAATATGGATGGATTATTCTCGATTACATGATTATATTTAAGGAGTATTTAAGAATTTCATATTTTTTTTGTTTGAAAACTTGATTTAGTTTTGAAAGCATACTTTTTTTTACTTATTATTTACAATATATTGGACATTTAATAAAAAAAAACAAAAACAAACATGCTGTGTTGATCACTGGAAGCAAACAAAAACTGGTGAACCTCCTTGAATCTCCTGGAACATAAAGCAAGATCTATTAAAGAGCCCCAACCTACCATATCCATAAAACAGTATGTCAACCTATGTAAGAGGGGTCCATGACCCAGGTGCTTCTGCTACCTCTGGATGCTATATAGCTATACCTCTGAAGAAAGTGTTTTAAAGGGAATGTACCACCGGAAAATTACCTATTCTTTAAAACAAGTCTCAATGTTAGGGAAGTTTACTGTTCAAAGTTATTTTTCTGTTCTTCTGATTTAGCAGAAAAACAGAAAACTAAAACAGATGAGTTATACACATTTGGCATCTGATAAGCCATTTCTGCCAGAGATCCATTATTTTAGATGCAAAAAAAGACTCTATTTTTCTGCATCTGATGGATCAGAAGAATTGAAAAATAACAGAGATGTGAACTTGCCCTAAAACATATTTTAAAAAGTCAAAAAAATGCAGCAGTTTTCTCACTAGTTAGTAAGCCTAATAATAGGCAGCATTTTTGGTCTGTACGGAGGAATTTTCTGTTCAGTATCATCATATGCAGGATTATAATTACAGATATCACCTATAAATAGATAACACAAGGTTTACCATTCACAATAAGTGATTACCAAAGCTTATCAATGCCTTCCTTGTACAATAACTAGAGATGAGCAAGGTTATTAAAAATTTGATTTGGCTGCTTCGCCAATGCTCACAAACAATTTGAATTACTTCGACATTCCATTTTCTGTAGCAGGCGCAATGACGGGTAACGGCAATCATGCTGCTCCCATCATTGAACCCCTCAGCTGCCACGTTCCCCGCAAGCAAATGAAAGAAGTATGTATTTATTTAGTTTTTTTTACCGCAAATTCAGGAAAAATTGATTTGTTACCATGAGGCGCAAGAAAATTCGGTTTGTGATAAATCTAATTTTTTCCTGAAATTTGTATCAAAGTTCACTTCCTTAACTTTGATTTGCTCAACACTAACAATGACCTCTGCACAAGTTACAGAGCATACCTAAAAAACTCCTCTAGAAATCAAGTCAATAGTGTGAATCTGTGGTGTCTATAGCCCATGGTGACTGCTGTGAAGCAAACCTCTAATTGCTGTTAACAACAGCTCAGGTAAGATGGCTGGCCCCATAATCACTTTCAGAAAATAGAATGATCCATCTACAATTAGAAAATAAAGACAGATTTTAAAAAATTGAAAAAAAGGAATATGTGTCTCTCTTAGTGTTGATCGAGTATAATGGAAGTCAATGGGAGAACCCGAGCATTAAACCAGCCACCCCCTGCTCTGAAGAGGGGAGGGTGCCTGGGTGCCTGGTTCATAGGAAAAAGGTCAGAAATTGATGGAAACACCACCAAAATGGTTTGAGAACAGCATGGGGAGTATTTCTGGATGCATCTAGGACTCCCAGGTCACTGCTAGGAACGATGTTGTCCTAGTAGTACGCCACTTTTACAGACTGACAATAATACGCAAAAAAGCAAAGCTAAAATCGATTTTAGAGGAAAAATTGTTAGGAAACATTCTTTCCCGTATATTTACGGGTATATAAAGTGCAAGTGCTGCTAAAAATTACAAGCAAGAGGCACTCCAATACAACCTGTATATCACATAAAGGAGGGCCTCATTCAGATTGTGGTACAATTGTGCAGGAAGTGGGACTCCTACACTCATAAAGCCTATGCACAAGTGAAAGGACTGCCAAAAATTACAAGGAACCGGCACTACAATACACCCTTTGTTACACATAAAGGAGGGCATCATACACACCCTTGAAAAATTATGATTGATGGCCTGCTGGTGACCCTCAAAAACATTTGGAGCAAGGGCCTGCTGATCTGGCCATCTAAAACATTAGGGGCGAGGGCCTGCTGCTGAGCTGACCCTCTTAAACATTATGGTTGAGTGCCTGCTGCTGAGCTGACCCTCTAAAACATTATGGTTGAGGGCCTGCTGCTGAGCTGACCATAGAAAAAATTATGGGTGATTGATTGCTGCTGATCTGACCATCTAAAACATTAGGGGTGAGGGTCTGTTGCTGTGCACCATCAGCATCACGGTCACTTCCCATACCTTACTGCTCTCTTTCTTCATATTAAATGTTATATATGCTTGAAAGTATGTCACACGTACAGTAGTGTAGGATTTGTAAGTGTATGTGCAAAAAAATGTAAAAAGGTATTTGGGATGTGGAAACGTCACACAGGAAATATCCCGCAGATAATGTCAATGCTGTGACCAGCAGCTAATAAAACATTACACTGCATGTCACAGATAAAAAATTTATGCGCACACGTTATACTGGAGATGTGGCACTGGTAATGTCACTGTCAGAAGCGGACAACGCCTATGGAAAAAGTGCAATGTATGTCACAGATAAATTTTTTCAGCGCACACGTTACACTGCAGATGTGATGCTGGTAATGTCACTGTCCGCGACAGACACCATCTACGGAAAAAGGACACTAGATGTCACAGATATTTTTTGGATGCGCACACTTTACACTGGAGATGTTACGCAACTAATGTCACTGTCTGCAGCAGCCTAACTATTGCACGCTATTTAGTGCAGGATGCGTTAAAAATAGATATTGCTGCTGCCTCACACAATAGTCCTTAAAAGGACTTTGGGGTCTGTAAAGTTTTAGCTATTTAGTGCGGTTTGCTCTATAAATAGATATTGCTGCTGCCCCACACAATGGTCCTTAAAAGGACTTTGGGGTCTCTGAAATTTTTTTCTAATAATAGTATTCCTATATCACTCCCTACACTGTCTGTCCCTTCCTCAGCACAGCTCTCCCTGACTAAGACTGAGCCTAACACGTGTCATCAGGTGCTACAGCACCCAATGATGCGTTACGGCCAACCAGTCACTGTAATGCCAGTAACCAACATGGCTACGGCATTACAATGAGGGCAGTACTCACCTGCACGTTTATTGGCTGCATAGCAGCTAAGAAACATGTGGGGAGGAGACTCGAGCATTGCGCTCGAGCACATGCGGTATTCGGCTAAATATCACCATGTGCCGAGCATCGAGATGCTCGAGCCGAACTGGTATTCGGCCGAGCATGCTTGATTAACACTAGTGTCACTCTCTGGTTTTAACAATTCTCCCTTTAAATGTGGTTGGACACATTCCCTTTATATATGTTTAGTTATTTCTACACTCCCATGGCTAGCTAAACTTGGATATACAGTAACACAAGTAAGGTTAATAAAGAAAATACAGTAAGTACCGTTTGAGCAAATTATCATGAGTAGATGAAATCACCAAAAAATCCAGAAAGAGAAAGGATCAGTTATTTCTTTACTGCCAACAGGCAGATGCTTTTAATCCTCCAAACGACCAGAATTTTACCAATATAATCCATTATAAATCTAATGACTAATAATGAAAAATGTCAAGCATCTGTAAACCCATGTTTGTCTTCAAATGGTACTCCATACCCCCTTCCCCTTCCCCTTCCCCTTCCTCACACACACACAGACTGGAGCAAGGTTATTTTTTTTATTTTTATTTTTTTTATTTTTTTATGTTGCAGTGATAAATCTAGAGTGAAAGTGGTTTAATCTAATCAGTTCAAATATAGAGTTACTGGTGTAAAAAAGCACAGTTACAAAATGTTTGTGCAAATATCCCCTAAGGGTGAAAAAGACATAAAAAGTGCATAATTACAGTGAACATTGAGGTACAACCTGTCACAACATAACCTAGTAATAGATAATTACACACTGCAACACTGGGATACAAGTTCAAGTCTAACTTACAAAACAATGACTACTCAGAGTCTCTACATGGCATATCTATCCTATGATGCCAGAGGAGGTCAGAGAGACTGGCTGGGCTGGAAGTCAGACTCAGTTTACCAGCCTAACAGTTTTGAGAAAGCTGATGTACTATATGTATATGACCATTATTTCTCCACTCTTTGAATGCATGGCACCCCACTCCCCACTTCCTTGTACCAAAAGCCTGCAGGAGAAACTACAGATACCTGCACACGCTGAATGACACAGTACTGTCCTTCTTTAGTTTTTTTCTGCTTGGGCTGGTGGTTTATGGGCTTGGTGACATCACTAGTCGAATTATCATATATGTACTTTAGGCATCACCTGGGAGGATCTGGCCCTAGGCAGCCACCATGTAGTTATGATCCGAAGTCGCTTTGCTCAAAACTTCAGTTTTATGCTGTTATGGAGATCCGTCATTAAAATGTCTGGCCCCCGACGAGCCAAGTTCGAATCCACGTTTTAAAATGGTCTTCCAATTTAAAAATCAAATACTGAAGTTATTCACCGAAGTCTCGCAAGACTTCAGGAATAACTAACTTTGCCTCATCGAAGGCCGTACATTTTAAGGGCTCATGCACATGACCGTAGGTATTTTGCGGTCTGCAAAAAACGGATCCGCAAAACATACGGATGATGTCCATATGCATTCTGTTTTTTGCGGGACAGAACAGCTGGTAATTAGGGCCCATGCACACAAACATATTTTATTTCCACCTCCGTTCCATTTTTTTTTCTGCGGACAATATGCGGAACCATTCATTTCAATGGGTCCGCAAAAAAAACAGAAGTTATTCCATGTGTATTCCGTTTCTGTATGTTCGTATTTCCGTCCCACAAAAAAATAGAACATGTCCTATTATTGTCCATATTACGGACATGGATAGTACTGCTCTATTAGGGGCCAGCTGTTCAGTTCCACAAAATACGGCATGCACATGGATGGCATCCATATTTTTTGCGGATCTGTTTTTATGCGGACCACAAAATACATACGGTCGTGTACATGAGCCTTTAATAGAACAGTACTATCCTGACCGTAATGCGGACAATAATAGGACATGTTCTATTAAGATACAGTATGTTTGTGTGCATGAGCCCTAATGCTGTATGGATACGGCTTTCCGTATAGCATTAAACCGAAGATTTGAGCGAAGTGACTTTGGATCTAGGATACAAAGCTTGCTCATCACCTCTATACAATAAAAACTACTAGCAGACAATCTATGTAGCAGGAAAGTCTGTAAGAGTTCATGTATGTGTGCAGACAGCCTTTCCATCCCTTGTTCTCTCTCCTTCTCATAGTCTCTCTGCCCTGTATTCAGGTGAGAAAAATTTCAGCATCCAATTCCAATAAAAATTGCTGATTTATTATGTCCAATTTTAAATCCAGCACAGTTTAAGTATTTGCACGTGGTTAAGAATTTGCACGTCGACTTTTTTATGGATGCCCAGTCGCATGTAAAGTGGTGACAGAGGGAGCGGGCTCCCTCTGTCTCCCATCAGCACCTCACAAATGCGATCATGAGGTGCCGATGTGTGTGAAGCCTACCTGGCTAGGCCCCGTTCCTGGCCATACTAATATGCAATGCATTATAGGGATAATGCATTGCATTTTAAAAGCAATCAAAATACTGTCTGTTATGGTCCCCTTGTGGTACTATTAAGTGGTAAAAAAAAAAAGAAAAAAACTCACATTTATTAAATTAAATGAATCCCATAAAAAAATTACACTTTTTTTTTTCCCATTGAAAATACGCTTTTCCATAAAATAAAATTGCAAAAAAATATCCCCCCCGTATATTTGGTATTGCCGCATCCATAACGACCCGGACTACATACATATCACATAAATGATCCCGTACGGTGAACGACGTAAAAATAAAAATAAAAAAAAAGACAGTATTACGAATTTATTCTTAGTTGTCACCGAAAAAACTTAATCACAAGTGATCAAAAAGCGCCATTTACTCCAAAATGATACCAATAAAAAAAACAAGTCGTCCCGCAAAAATCAAGCCCTCACACAACTCCAAAGAAAGAAAAATAAAAAAGTTATGGGTCTTGGGAAGCGGCAATGTTAAAACATGTTTTTCTTTAAAAAAAAAGGGGGTTTATTGCAAAAAAGTAGTAAAACCTAAAAAAAAACTATATGTATATGGTACCACTGTAATCGTACTGACCCAGAGAATAAAGATATTACCGTATTTTATGCCCTAAAAGACGCACCTAGCTTTTAGAGTAAGACAATAAGAAAAAAATATTTTTCATTACACCTCAGACCCCCAATGTTAATAAGACCCCAATAAGACCTCAGATCAGACCCCCATGCCTCATATCAGTCCTCCATGCCTCATATTAGCCCCCAGCCATATGTGATCAGCCCCCAGCTATATGTAATCAGTCCCCAGTCATAAATATAAGCAGCCCCCAGCCATTGTTCAGCAGCCCCCAGCCTCAGATCACAAAATAAATAAACCACTTACCTCTCCTGCTCCTGGACGCCGCCGTTCCTCTCCTCCAGCGTGATCCTCTTCCTCCTGCAGTCGGCTGTGCTGTGAACTGGCACGCACAGCGTGAGGTCACAGAGCACCCTCACAGCCACTGCACAGCCGACAGCCGAGGACCAGGAAGTGGTGAGTAAATAGCCTTTACAGCTTCCTGGTCCTCCGGTACTAATTAACGCTTCCATAATGGAAACGCTCATTAGTATTTTCCCCATAAGACGCAGGGGCATTTTCCGCCCAGTTTTGGGGGGAAAAAAGTGTGTCTTAGGCTACATGCACACGACAGTTGTTTTTTGCTGTCCGCAAATCGCGGATCCGTCTTCCTTTTTTTTTCACATCCACATCCTTTCCGTGTGTCCGCAAATTTTGTAGGTTGTGTTTCCGTGTGTCTTCCGTTTTTTTGCGGATCCGCAAAAAAAACGGAAGGCTTGAACCAGTTTCTTAAAGTACCTGTACAAGTGCCCTGGTTTCCAAGCAACCATCCACAAAAAAAAAACGGATGCGGATGACAAACGAATGGCATTTTTTGCGGACCCATTGACTTCCATGGGTCCACAAACCGTTTTTTTGCGGACAAGAATAGGACATGCCGTATTTTTTGGGCGGACATGAAATGCGGACAGCGGACGCGGACAGGCAACGGAAGAGGCATCCGCATTTTTAACGGATCCATAGAAATGAATGGAAAACCATCGGATCCGCAAAGAAAACGGAACGGAGGGCACAAAAAAATACTGCCGTGTGCATGTAGGCTTATGGGGCGAAAAATATGGTATGTTATTTATGCCAAAAATTGAACGCCATAAAATTTATTACGTAAAAACGCATTGGCAATATTGCTGTTTCTCCCTCCCAGAAAGTGTTAATTAAAGTTAATTAAAAAGTAATGTGTACCCTAAAATGGCGCCATTAAAGACTACAACTTGTCCCGAAAAAAAAACCCTCATAAAGCATTATAAACGGAAAAACAAAAAAGTTATAGCTCTTGGAATGCGACTATGAAAAAAGGAAGAAAAACGCTTGGTCATTAAGTCCCAAAACAGGCTGGTTAAGTTAGCCCCATACGGTGAATGGCAAAAAAAAAAAAAATGCCGATTAGCCATTTTTTCATCACTTCATCTCCAGTCATGGGGGAAAGAATATGGCGATGAAGAGAAAAAAAAAAATTCCAAAGTTTTTTTTTTTTCCCGTGTTAAATCGTAAGAAAAACTATACATAAAAAATTAAAAGTTATGGCTCTGGGAAGGCAGGAAGTGAAAAATAAAAATGCAAAAACAATAAATTACCATGTTAGGAAAGTGTTAATGTTTACATTGGAAATATGAGTCATTTTTTAGTTCAAGGTATTGAATGAGTGGCTGCCCCCTTAGGAGGTTGTGAAATGTTTAATTGTGATTCAAATATTTTATACGTTTAACCTCAATAGCTGCTTTTCAGTGGGACTTGTTCTGTACTATTAGGGTACGTTCACACGATGGCATTTATAGGGAACAACATCACTGCAACATTTGTCGAGGCAACATTTTGTCGCACCAATGTTGCGCGGCAATTTTTATAATGGAAGTCTATGGTGTCGCATTGCGACATGCTGCGACTGCGATGCAACAGTCGTAGAAAAATCCATCTTGAATGGATTTTTTGCGACTGTCACGTCGCAGTCACAGCATGTCGCATGTCGCCATGCGACACCATAGACTCCCATTATAAAAATTGTCAAAATTGTCGTCGTGTGAACGTACCCTTAATGTAGGAGATGAGATATTTATTGGACAACTTATGTTTCCGATGTATTAATTTGAGCATACTGTTATTTTTGTTGTTTTTATTTGTTGATGTGTTTGTATATTCATTTTTACACTTAAGTTGTTTACATACATACCAAAGCTGTTTATGAAAACAAGTAAATATTATCTTCTGGTGATTTCACTTGCTCTATTTGCATGGCTTTTGTGTACATTTAAAAAGAGGTAGGTCATGTTCAAACCTTTTTCTACGAGTAAGGACAAACTTGGCGCCTGATAAGCAGTGCAGGTGTACCTGTACTGGATTTTATACTCAACATAAAAAGGCTTAATTTTTTCCTGGAATGTGTCTCCTCTATATGTATCATAGACCAAGTCTGCATTGATTCTGCGCATCTAAAAAAAATTGCAGGCAGGTGAGCTGTACTCATTTGTTTTTCCCTCTGCTCTCTGTAATATGATCCCTCACTGAATAGCTCTTTCATGCCATATAGTCATTGGGCCAGATTTATCATTACACTTCCATCTTACTCCAATTTCATATAAGTCCAAAGTCACTTTTGGCTCAGTCAGATTTATGAATGGTCCTTTAATACTGTGATAAATATGGTTTGATGGCAGCAGTTCATCCTTCAGTAAACGGCTTAACAAAAGTTGCACATACTTACAAAAAAGTTGCATGTTCTATTAAAAAGTCGCATAAGATAAGCATGGTCCTCACTGGAGTGAAATTGGGACTTTTTTGCGACATTTTTAAAAAGTCCCAATGATAAATCTGGAGTAAAACTCATTAACATGGCTAACCACGCCCATTTTTACAAAATTGGAGTGAGTGGTGTACACATGTAAAAAGTCGCAAAATTATGCGCAAATGAGTGTGAAAAGTCGCAAATGCCCTATTTTGGGACTTTTTGATGCCAGAATTCTGGAGTGAAGGTATGATAAATCATTGCCATTGTGATTTTTCAGTAGGTGCAGAGATTCTGAATAATGTTGAGCGAATCAAAGTTCATGAAGTGAACTTTGATCCGCATGTCAGGGTAAATTCGATTCACTACGAAACTGAATTTCCTCGTGCTTCGAGATAACAAATCTATTTTTCCCTGAAATTAGGTAAAAAATGTAAGAAAACATACTTACCTTATCCATTTGAGTGTGAAGAGCCCACCGCCTCCATCTTGATTGAAGATTCCTCGTGGAACCCTTGCACAGTGATGTATGATGTCACCATGCTGGCCTACGTGATGACTTCATCAAGGGTCGTGCAAGATTTTGTGGTGGATCTTCAATCAAGATGGTGGCTGGCTCTTCGCAATCAAAAGGATGATGTAACTATGATTTTATTTTTATTTTTTTATTCCAGATATTAAAGTCAGATGCCGCAATCAGCAATGAACGCGGCAAATGAAGGGTACAATGACGGGGAGCAGTGCAATTGCCGCTCCCTATCATTGTTCCCACTATTTACTATGAAATGCGCTTTGTGATGAAGTGATTTGTCACGCAGCAAATTTTTTTGCAAAATTTGGCAAAGCAGTTGAATTGAATTTTCCATAACTTCGCTCAACACTTATTCTGAACAGTTAGGCTATCTGAATACAGGACAGATTTTTTTTTTTGCCACAAATCCCAGCGAAAAATTTTCACCACAGATCAGTGGCAAAATCTTAGAAAAATCTTAATGTAGAATATGCAGATTTGCTGTGGATTTCAAAGCAGACTTCACCCGCATATGGAAATCATTGAAAGTTGCTGTGAAAATACACAAAAACTATTGACATGTCGTGAATTTAAAAATCCACCCCACATATCAATTTAGATGTGAGAAATTTCTGTAGTCTCTACTTTTATAGGAGAAAAGACCTGTAATTAATGGAGAAAGAGACATTGCTCTATGACTTCATATCTCCGTTGAATTATAACAAATTGCAATTACAAAAGCTACATTTCCCATCATCACCTTCAGGGGATGAAGCTTTGATAGACAGCTGTCCCCTTTTCACAAAGGTCAAAAAATCAAAGAAAAAATGTCATGGCACAGTAAATAGTAATAATGGCATCATAAGGGAGGGAAATCCCATGCTAATACATAGTTAATCATGTTAATTGCAATAATGGGCTGTATTAAGGGATAGCCCTGGACCAAAAAAGGTTCCCATCACTATACAGTGGGAATTCCTATGAAGAAATATCTAATTTATGCCCTAACAGCTGTCTTTATTAAATAAAAACACCTTATTTTATAAAATGTAAAAAAAACACAAGGCATTTAGCTCATCCCATGCAATAAATGTAGCATGAACAGTGTTCAATGAATGAGATATAAATGAAAAATAGATTATTTTATTATATTCTGCCTAAAATGAATGTAAATAAAAGCTATTTCATATGTACTGGAAAATAAATAAAAAAATACACCAAAAACAAGCAGCTCATATGTAAGTGAAAAAAAAAAAAGAATCAAATGAAAGCTCTCAAAATGCTCGGAAACAAAATGAAAAAATAAGCTGTGTTTGAAAGACTAAAATTAGCTGCAATTTTACGGCATTAAGCTCATTTAGACATATTGCATTTTTTGGACATCCAGATGGCAGATTATATTTAATGATGGAATTACAGTACAGACATATAATTGAGGACTAATAATCTGCATATGCCATATATCCTGGGGGAGCAGAGGTGCAACTGGAAGAATGGCTAATGTAAGAGAATTTGGACTTGCTTTTAAATTCTAGCAAGGCTTTCCATACTGAAGATTATTGTTAATGACTCAAATGATCTGTTGTCTATAGTTGTACACTTCTATATAGACCCAAATATGTGGTGGGTTAAAATTTTCCTTTAATATCTTAAAAAAAGATTAGCTAAAATGCTAAATGTGTACAAATCTGCAATTGCTGCCAAAATGTATGAAGAATATAATGTATGATGGAATAGCATGCTTCTATAGTATGTAAAAAAACATGACTATAATACCTGGCTAATCTAACATCATTAAAAGTAATTCTATTAAAAATACTGCATTTTTTAGTACATTATATATGTGTCTGTCATGCATGGGATTTATATACTGGAATATGTCTTTAGACAGAAAGAGTGAGGTTAATATATGATCAAGATAGTTTTTCTAGAAGGCTAATGTACAATAAGACTCATTTTTTGTTTAATTAGGGTACAAAGTTAAGTTTAATTCTTTGAACGAAAAGGTCTTGACCTTCCATCCCACATTATTTTATCTCTTTCTGAGATTGGAATATAATTGAGAGATGACTCATTAGATCAATATTGACTGTGCTTGTTAAAAGTAGGGCATTTTTGTAGTTACCGTAGTCAACATTGAAATAAATAATTTGTATTGCGAGTTACTAATGTGCAAAAGGATGGCTAACCAGTGTTAAACTGAATACCAGCAGACATATTAGATTCAAAAATAGGTAGCCATATTATGCCAAATTTGACATTTTTACTTTGCCCATCTATTCCTTTTATTGAGAAAACATGTTGGAAAAAAGGGACATATGTAGGATGTTCCCAAAAGTGGAGACATTTCATGAAAATAATTATTCATTTATTTAGATACATAGCCATGAAAACATGAATGAGTGAAAACATGCACTAGCCCTTCACAATCTATGAGGGGAATTCTTGAAGTCAATTATTTTGTCACTGTGTTGCTGCAATTTGGTCCAAATCTATCTAATGTTGCACATTGTTTGGTGCATCTTTAAATATTTCAACATTTTTGGAGCAAAATTGCGTTGAAATTTTGAATTTTCTAAATCATAAATCTGGTGCAAATAAAATGATAAATCCCTCCATATGTCTTTGTATTAAAAAGTGTTATTTGAACTTTAAAAGTGTTATTAATAATGCCTCCATCTTAGCAGCAGTAAGGCCTCTTTCACACGGGTGTCATGTTTGATGCTCAGATAAGAGGCGGGTGTGTTGCGGGAAAATGCATGATTTTTCCGCGCAAGTGCAAATCATTTTAATGCCTTTTGCACATGCGTGGGAAAAATCGTCATGTTTGGTACCCAGACCCGAACCCGGACTTCATCACTGAAGTTCGGGTTTGGGTTGAGTATTCTGTAGATTTTATTATCTTCCCTTGTTGATGGACCATGTGATTGGACCATGTGATGAGCTCAGTGATGTCATCACAGGTCCTGTAGCCGGCAGCTAATGATTGAAGAAGATATCGGCAACTACGTGATCAAGTGGATAGGGTGAGTTATTTTTTTTATTTTTAACCCCTTAATCCACATTTTACTGAGCATTCTGTAGTGAGAATGCTATTATTTTCCCTTATAACCATGTTATAAGGGAAAATAATAAAGATCGGGTCCCGTCTCTTAGCAACCTTGCGGGAAAATCGCACTGCATCCGTACTTGATTGCGGATGCTTGTGATTTTCACGCAGCCCCATTCACTTCTATGGGGCCTGCGTTGCGTGAAAAACGCACAATATAGAGCATGCTGCGATTTTCACGCAACACAGAAGTGATGCGTGAAAATCACCACTCATGTGCATAGCCCCATAGAAATGAATGGGTCCGGATTCAGTGCGGGTGCAATGCGTTCGCGTCACGCTTTGCACCCGCACGGAAAACTCGCTCATGTGAAAGCGGCCTAAGGAAGCTAAAATTGAGTAAAAACTCAAGTGAGGCCATTTGTATGGACTCCATGTGATTTAAAAAATGTTGATATGCCTTGTGACTTTTAATTAAACATTTTTGAAAATTAGTAACTTGTCGGCAAGCTTAGAAATCCATTCTGTTATTATAATTTGTCCACCTTTTTTTAAACACACCTCTGAAGAGGTAGAGCATCTATATACAGTAGTAGTCCTTAATCAGAAAGAGGTGCAAGTGTGGTGGGATTGTTATGACTAGTTAGATACTTTGGAACGCAAGATCACTCATAATGCCTTACAGACAGCAAATATATAGACACTATCCCATGTGATGTCACAGCCCTTTAACAGCCTTATCTCGCGTGGTCTCCACTATTTCACTGTGAGGAGTGGGAGAGAAGTGGAAGCACTGTTGTGCTAAGTATAGTAGTGCTGATGATCGGTAGAAAAAGAGAATACTATATTTCCAGTGTGAAAGACAGTGCAGGGACAGTGCAGGGACTGTAATCTGAAGCTGAAGGGATCCTTAGGAGTGCAGTTTGAATTAATCACAGTGTAGGTCACAGAACTATCTGTGTCCATAGTGATTAATAGAAAAACAATTATGTTGGGACCTAATTCCCAAATTGGGGTGAATAAGATGTTGATTTCTACTGTTATTGAGATGTCCAACTTGTTTAATAGATAAACATTGCATGTTGCTGCAATGCACAGTGATGTACACCCTCCATAAATTTAAACTGCAGGGCAGGATATAGCTGATTTAATACGCTTCATGATGAATTAATTCAGAAAGAAACACATTTCTTGGAGACAGTTGGCATAACATCAGAAACAATTTTTTCAAAACTTTGCTCATCTCTAGAAAAAAAGAGTGGATTGGTATTTACCTGACTACTTCTGGTCCGAATACCACTGGAGCAAAAATGTAATCAATTACTATAATATTTCCAAGAGACTCAAGAGGGATTAATTTTTTTCCCATTTGGATATGCCTTACTTTCCAATTCTTATATGTAAAAATATACTCCCATATATCATATAGTTCCTGAATAGATGACAATCAGGTCACCTCCTAACCTAGATCTGACCAGGCAAATCACCTCCATGTGACGTCGCCTCAATTCTAACACACAATGCCTTCACTAAACTTCCAACAGTGCAAGTGCACAGATGAATTTGAATAGAGGAGACATCACTTGGAGGTGATTGCCTGTTCACATTGCCCTCCATCAGCAGCCATTTTATGGACAAAACCTCTGTGTGGACAGAACAAAAGACTTGGCAAACCAGCAGGCATACCTCATGAGATATAGAAAATAGCACTAAATTTCAGCAAAGGCTATACACTATTAGTCAATGCTAGAGCTGAGCGGACACCTGGATGTTGGGGTTTGATGAGTTGACCCCGAACCCAAACCCCATTGAAGTCAGTGGGGACCCAAACTTTTGGTCACTAAAAGGGCTCTAAAAATGTAATGGAAAGGGCTAGAGGGCTGTAAAAGGCAGCAAATCGTGCCTAAGAGCATGGCAAGTGCTCTGCAAACAAATATGGATAGGGAAATAACTTAAAATAAAATAAATAAAAATTAAAAATCTAGGAGGAGGAGGTGGATATGGAGTAGGAGGTTGAGGAGGTGGTGACCGTGGCGGTGTAGATGGAAGAGGGGGTGGAGGTGGAGGAGGTAGCCAACTCTGTTTATTGTTTTGTTTTTTAATTGGGGTAGTCTCCAAAATATTGGAACATATAAAAAAAATAAAACAAAGAATAGGTTCACTTGAGTAGAATGGATGGTTGAGGCCGGTATAAATGTCTATTCTGCACAAGGTACAGACGAGTCTTGTGGGATCCATGCCTGGTTCATTTTAATAAACGTGAGCTTGTCCACGTTAGCTGTGGACAGGCGGCTGCACTTGTTTGGGATAACGCCCCCTGCCGTGCTGAATACATGTTCAGACAATACACTGGCTGCAGGGCAGGCCAGCACCTCCAAGGCATAAAGTGCAAGCTCAGGCCATGTGCCTAATTTGGAGACCCAGAAGTTGAATGGGGCAGACCCATCCGTCAGTACGTGTAGGCGTGTGCACACATACTGCTCCACCATGTTGCTGAAATGCTGCCTCCTCTTAGACATTCCAAATCAACTGGTGGTGCTGGTTGTGGTGGCGTGCTGAGAAAGCTTTTCCACATTTCGGCCATGCTAAACCTGCCTTCTGAGGTGCTGGCGGTGAGCCAGCTGCATTGGTAACCTCTTTCTCCTTGTGCTTCCACTGAGCCCCCACTGTCAGGTGGGAATGCCATCAGCAGCGTGTTCTACCAGCTTGTGTTTGTAGTCACGCATCTTTCAATCAGTGACAGACGTTTTTACAAAATTTAGTTCCCTGTCTGCAATGCAGAGCAGGGGTTTCTCACCGGCAAAACTGGGTTCATGTCACCCACCAATAGAACAGACAATTTTTAGCAATTTAGGTCCCTGTCACACTGGCAGATCAGGGGTTTATTCACGGCAAAACAGGGTTCACGTCACCCACCATTGTTGGGTGCAATATTAACATTTTTGCCAGGTACAAACCTCTGCTCTGCATTATACAGGGACCGAAAATGTGAATAATCCTCTTTTAAATTGTTGGGTGCATTACCATTTTTGCCGGGTACAAACCCTGCTCTGCATAGGTGACAGGGACCAAAAATTTGAATAATCCTTTTTTAAACTGTTGGTTGCAAAATTACCATTTTTGCCAGGTACAAACCCCTGCTCTGCATTATACAGGAACCGAAAATGCGAATAATCCTCTTTTAAATTGTTGGGTGTAATATTACTATTTTTGCCGGGTACAAACCCCTGCTCTGCATAGGTGACAAGGACCAAAAATTTTAATAATCCACTTTTAAATTGTTGGGTGAAATATTACTATTTTTGCCGGGTACAAACCCCTGCACTGGATAACTGACAGAACTTACAATTGGCGGTTACATTGTTGCATGACATAAAGCCTTTTTTTTTCTGTGAAGCCAAAGGTAGTCGCCAACAACAGGTTTTTGAATGGGGACCCCCTCCCCCAGTAATTTTTTCGCAACCCCTTCCTTTCATGCCGCCATTCCTGTGGCTACTGAAGATCGCTCTCCATCCGTTTTCTACACTGTCTATACTGCCACTGTATATAATTTCATTGAATAATACTGTTGAGGGGGCCCTGACAAAGTCTTTTAATCCTCGTCCTCCTCCTCCTGGATGGGCCCCTGTCAGGCCCCCAAGCAGAAGCTCCCCCTGCTTCCCCTGTTGCTACGCCCCTGGGCAGACCCATCACTCAGTACGTGTACTGTTCCACCATGTTGCTGAAATGCTGCCTCCTGCTAAGACTTTCCATATCTGCTGGTGGTCTGGTTGTTGTGGCATGATGGCAAAGCTTTTCCACATTTCACCCATGCTAACCCTGCCTTCTGAGGTGCTGGTGGTGACCCAGCTGTGTTGGCGACTTCTTCCTCCTCCTCCTCTGCCTTCACGTTGTGCTTCCACTGAGTCCCCGGTGTCAGGTGTGAATGACATCAGCAGAGTGTCTACTAGCGGGTGCATCTTCCTATCACACTCCAGTGAGGGAATTAAGGATGCCACGTTGTCCTTGTAACAAGAATCCAGCAGGGTCGCCACTTTTGACTGTAAGTCGGCGGTCGTTGTGCAGGCACTGCACCATGTAGTCGCTCATGTGTGCCAAGCTGCCCAGAGGCAAGGACAAGCTGTCCTCTTTGAGGGAGGTGTATCGTCTGTATCCTCTGTATCCCTCAGCCACGCTCCAGTGATGCCCGTGAGCTGGCTTGGGTGCCACCCTGCTGAGAACACGGTTCCTCCTATTCCTCCTCCTCATCCTCCAGAACTGTGCCCTGGCTGGACAATTGTGTTCCAGACCGGGGCCTATGTTGATGCAGGAACCCACCCTCCGAGCCACTATTTGGTTGGCCTTAAGTTAAGGATATGATGTATATATAGATTTTTTTGTTTATATAGTTAGGTTAGCTGCATTATAGTTATTTTAATATGTTTTTAAGTAAATTTGTAAATAGTATGTTAATGGTTTGAGTGAAAGGGGGAGAGGGGGGGGGTTGAGGCTGTTCAGGTAAATTTTCTCTTTGTATGGTTTTCTTTGTATGGTTTTTGTTCCAATATATAATAAAAAGTCCTGATAGCCGTGTTTATTTAATAAAATTATTTGTCACATCTGCAGCTCAGGTCGCAGGGGTCCTTGAGCAACAATAAAAGTGAATTTGTGCCACCAGAATATAAGTGTTGGATTAACTGAATTGATTTTCACTGTCTGGTGTTCAGAAATTTCTGCACCACCAAATTAAGCACATGTGACAGGCAGGGGATGTGCGTCAAACCGGCTAGGCCAGTGGTGGGCAAACTTATTAGTCAACTGAGCCGAATATCAACAAAACAGCGATTTAATTTTTTCTGAGAGCCACATTTTTAAACGTAAACTATATAGGAAGGTACATTGTTATTAACTTAATAAGGGAATTCCTAACCATCTGAACATACCTTTCTCAATCCTCGACACTACATCTTTCACTCCACAAAGTTTCACCCTATAAGAAGCACGTAGGTTTTAGAGGAGGACAATATGAAAAAAAATATTTTTCATTACACCTCAGGTCAAACCACTAATCAGACTCCCAATGTTAATAAGACCTCCCTCAGATCAGACGTCAGCTCAGACCCCAAAGTAAATGACCCCCAATCAGACCTCAGATAAGAGCCCCATGCCTCTCATCATCCCCATTATTACCAATGATGCCTCTCATCATCCATAATGCCTCTTATATCCCCCATTATGATTCTCATTATCCCCTTTATTATCCATGATGCCTCTCATATCCCCCATTATGATCTCATCACCCCATTGCCTCAGATCAGCCCCAAGTTTCATAAAATACAAAAGCACTTAACTCTCCTGCTCCTGGATGCCGCTGCTCTTCTCAACCCTCGCTCTGTGTTCCTCCTGCTGTCGGCTGTGCTGTGAACTGGCGTGCACAGCGTGAAGTCACAGAGCGCCTCACACTGTGCACAGCCCTGCACAGCCTACAGCCGAGGACCAGGAAGCGGTGAGTACAGAGCCTTCACTGCTTCCTGTCCTCTCCCTCCTGCCGATTTTTGCCACGGGCAACGAAAATGTGATTGCACTGTACATGTGAGCCGGCACCTGGAAGAGCCACATTCAAGGGGCTAAAGAGCCACATGTGGCTCTAGAGCCGCAGTTTGCTGACCACTGGGCTAGGCCCATAGCTGCTATGATATTTCACCCATTATCGCACAACACCAGGCCGGGCTGGAGGCTCAGTGGCAACAACCAATCATCGGTCTGTTGTTCCATGCCCGTCCACAGCTCCTGCGCAGTGTGGGGTTTGTCCCACAAACACACATGTTTTAAAACAGCCTGCTGTCGTTTCCCTCTGGCTGTGCTGCTGCTGGTGGTGAAGGTGTTACGCTCAGCGGATGAGTAGGTGGTAGAGGAGGAGGAAGCGGAGTAGGAGGCAACAGGAGGCAAATATAAATGCCCTGCAATCCTCGGGGGCGGAAGGACATTCGCAAAAATGCTATCCGCCTCTGGGCCAGCCGCCACTAAATTCACCCAGTGTGGTGTTAGGGAGATATTACTTTCCTGCCCGTGCTTAGGGGCCCACTTATTGGTGGTTATGTGGACGTTGCCAAAGATAGCGTTGCACAGTGCACACCTTTTTTTGTCTGCCACTTGGTTGTGCAAGGAAGGGATGGCTCACCTGCAAAAGTAGTGGTGGCTGGGAACCACGTACTCTGGGACAGCCACCGCCATAAGGTTTGTAAAACTCTCCACCAGACAGAATGGCATTTCAAAGGAATCAGGAATTTTGAAATCCAGGCATTCAAAGCCAGGGATCACAGGTGGGTAGGGGGGAACTTCCTCTTTCTCTCCAGTGTTTGGGAGACGGACAGATGAACACTTCCATGGGATTCTGTAGAGATGCTTGGTGACTTTGAAAGATGTGGTGGCGTTGTTGCCACATCCTCTGTTTGCTGAGTGGCAGGTGCCACTGTCACTCACTTGGGCTCAGGTTTACCACGTTTATTTATTATTTTCTGTATTTTAAGTTATTTTAAGTCATTTCCCTATCCACATTTATTTAAGAGCAGTTGCCATGCTCTCAGGCACATTTTGCTGCATTTTCTAGCCCTCTAGCCCTTAGCAGGGCTATTTTACAGCCATTTTAGTGCCCAAAAGTTTGGGTCCGCATTGAAGTTCGGGTCAAGTTCGGATTACGAACCTGAACTTTTTTGTGAATTTCGGTCAAACCCGTCGAACCTGAACTTCCAGGTGTTCGCTCAACTCTAATGTGCTATGTAGCACTATAACAGTGTTTTTTGCAACCAACCATAAAAATGCAGTATTTCACTGGTCAATTGGAATATCTGAAATGCAGACTAGGCTGCAAATGTGTAATCTACCGCAAAACTGTGTTTTTTGCAACCAACTATAAAAATGCAGTATTTCTCTGGTTAATTGGAATATCATAAATGCAGACTAGGCCACTAATGTGCTATGTGGCACTATAACAGAGTTTTTTGCAGCCAGCTATAAAAATGCAGTATATCACTGGTTAATTGGAATATCTGAAATGCAGACTAGGCCGCTAATGTGCTATGTGGCACCATAACAGTGTTTTTTGCAGCCAACTATAAAAATGCTGTATTTCACTGGTTAATTGGAATATCAGAATTGCAGACTATGCCACAAATGTGCAATCTACCACAAAACCTGTGTTTTATGCAACCAACTATAAAAATGCAGTATTTCTCTGGTTAATTGGAATATCTGAAATGCAGTGTAGAACACTAATGTGCTATGTTGCATTATAAAAGTGTTTTTTGCAGCCAACTATAAAAATTCAGCGTTTCACCGGTTAATTAGAATGTCTGAAATGCAGCGTAGAACACTAATGTGCTATGTGGCACTATAACAGTGTTTTTTGCAGCCAACCATAAAAATGCTGTTTTTCACTGGTTAATTGGAATATCTGAAATGCAGACTAGGCCGCTAATGTGCTATGTGGCATCATAACAGTGTTTTTTGCATCCAACTATTAAAATGCAGTGTTTCACTGGTTAATTGTAGTGATGAGCAGGAGGTGTCATATTCGACTTTGCTATATTTCGCGAATATTCGATTGTATATTAGTCATATATTCGTCGAAATCGAACATTCGTCATTATTCTATATATTGCGAATGTTACGCTAATTTATATTCACATTGCGAATTAAACTTAGAGCTGAGTTCCTAATAGTTCTAACTTGTATTGCTAGAATTGACGAAGATAACGAATATCACGAATATAGCACGAATATAACTTTATTCTCAATCTTCGTTATATTCTAGCAACAACCATTAGGAACTCAGCTCTAAATTGAGTTCGCAATGTCAACATATACTTACATTGTGATTTCAACTTAAAGCGGGGTTCCTAATGGTTGTATTGCTAAAATATAACAAATATCATGATTATAGCACTATATTCTCAATCTTCGTTAGATTCTAGAAACAACTATTAGGAACTCAGCTCTAAGTTGATTTCGCAATGCGAACATATACTCTAATTGCAAAATCAACTTAGAGCTGGGTTCCTAATGGTTGGCTTGCTAGCGAAGATAACGAAGATTGAGAATATAGTGCTATATTCGTGAATTCGTGATATTCGTTATATTCTAGCAATACAACCATTTGGAACCCAGCTCTAAGTTGAATTCGCAATGCTAGTAATTCAGGTTATAGTAATCGCATTACGATTACAACTTAGTCAAATTTGTGAGATCGTGATTCTCACATCTGACAGTACATTTTAGCATGGAGGCGTTCCCATGCACACGGGAAGTCGGCAGAAGCGGCAACGGGCATTGACTGGAGTGGGCAGGGAGCCAAGAATCCTCCGAACAGGTAAGAACAGCTTTTGGGAAGTGGGAAGACAACCAGAGAGCAACAAGGATTAACAACTTAAAAAAAAAAAAAAAAAAAATAGCGAATATATATCGCTATATTCACGAATTTGCGAAGTGCCGATATTCTCTAAAAAAATTAGAGGTAACTGCAGTATTTAACGGTTTTAGTGGACTGTCAGATATGTAGTGCTTGTGGCACACAGATTAAAAAATCGCTTTAGATCACAATAGTATGTGACAGACTAATGTAATAGTATAATTTTCATGGCCAGGTATGCACTGCAGGGCGCATGGGTACTTGACCAGCCAAAAAAGATAATTTGTCATCCACTGAGCTACCAGAACAGAATTAAAGTCCCTGGCACTCATGCAGCTCACATGCAGTTGCAAGGGCACTGCACTTGCAAAAATGCCCGCTAACGTCCACCTAACTAACAGATGGATTAAAAGTTTTTTCGGAGTGTCAATGGGCTCAAGGCTGGGTACAAAAATGTAGCATAGCACCCTCTATAATCTCTGTAGTTTCAAGATTGCAGTACACCAAGAATACCTAAATTATTGCCTAATCTGTCCCTCACAGAAGCAGCAGCAGCCTTTCCCTACACTAGTTAGAGCAGAGTGATGTACCGCGCTACGTGACTCCAGCTTATATAGAGGCTGGGTCACATGCTTCACTTGGCAAATCACAGCCATGTCATTAGTAGGCGTGATGGATTCTAAGGGCACACTAGTTAAATGCTTGTTGATTGGCTGCCCTGCAGCTTTTCAACAAATTCTATAAAACGGCCGAACACCAAACTCGGTCCGGGTACTAAAAATCATAAAGTTCGGTACGAACCTGAACTTTACAGTTTGGGTTTGATCAACTCTAGTCAGTGCCATATAATCAGTACGTGGTCAGGACGTCTGAAATCAGGGCAGGCAGCGATCAAGCAAAGTCTGTAAACAAAGTCCAAGGTCAGAGGCAGACAGAAAACAAGCAAAATCCGATAAATTCAAAAGCAGAATCTGGTACACAGAAAAGCAGAAACTCCAAAAACACCTTCACACTAGGAACTAGACAAGCTAGTGACCAAGAGTTGGCAGACACCTTCCTGGGGCAGGAAGCCTTTAAATACTTCCTGCAATCCAGCCATAGGCTGGGGAGATAGAGGGCATGTATGTGCTGCCTCACATGTGAAGAGACACACACCCAGTTAAGCTACCTGCTGCTAGACTAACAATAACTATACTGCGTATTTAGTGATTACAATGGACACAAAGTTCTACTATCCCCTCCAGGTATACTACCTAAAATTCCCTCCTTCTCCTGATGGCAAAATTTCTGGCATTCTGCAAATGAGTTACTGCTTCATTTTTCTGATGGAGGTATAACTGGAAACTTTCTATGACGTTTTTAGTACTACTGTACAATAACTAAGTGAATGTCCACACAGATATTCTTCAGGATTTTACAGGGGGGAGGCATAAGGAAGGCATTATTGTCCTCAGCTCTCTCCTCCATCGCATGCATATTTGGTAGAACCTCCTTAGGACCAGTGAATGATTCTGAAGACAAGCTAGTTAATGTGTATTTGTTATTGTATGATTCTTAATAATATAAAATAAAAACAAGGAAACTTATATTTCCATGCAGTTACAGTTTGTAATACAGTATACCTTTCAAATGTATATTTTTTAGTTCCTACGCTTTATATTGGAAAGAGAACCAAAAGCTGAAAACAACGAAATACTAGTGGAAAGTATTGGGCAAAACATTTTTGTACGCTAAGGGATTTTTGTAAAACCCATAAATATGCATTTTGGCCCGTTGATAAATGGAAATTATAATAAGCTGTCAAGCTAAAAAGCTGATACACCATTCCTCCGAGAACAAAGGTAAGTTAAATAAATACACATGAAACAAGCTTAATAAAAGTTGTACAGGTTTTTTTTTTTTCATAGCAAATTGCTAGTGATTTTCAAATCCAGCATATGAATTGAAATATTGCTATGCATTTTATGCTGTAAGATTTTTTTTAAATTATTATAGCTTGGTTTAAAGAGGACCTTTCATCACTCCTGACCTGCCTATTTTAATAGCTATATGCATTCCCCACATACTAACAATTCTGGAGCGTCTATTCTTATGTCTGTATGTTGTGCCATTCCTTTATTATTTGCACTAGAAGTTATGAATGAATTGCAATTAGCCTTAAGTAAGGGTACAGAGGGGTGGTAATCAGTTGGGGTGTGTACCTGCACAGTCTGAAAATGGCAGCATTGATTGGATAGTCAGTCTGTGCAGGTACACACTCCAACTGGTCACTTCCCCTCTGTACCCTTACTAATGGAAAATAGCAATTCATTCATAACGTCTAGTAGAAAGAATAAAAGATTGGCATAATATAGAGACACAAGAATAGACGTTCCAGAATTCTTATTATATGGGGAATGCTTGGAGCTATTAAAATAGGCATGTCAGCAGTAGTGACTAGGGTTGAGCGAACCGAATTTTGGTGTGTTCGGGACACGGACCCAAACCCGAACATTTCCGTAAAAGTTCGGGCTCGGTGTTCGGCGCTTTCTTGGTGCTTTTTGAAAGGCTGCACAGCAGCCAATCAACAAGCGTCATACTACTTGCCCCAAGAGGCCATTAAAGCCATGCCTACTAATGGCAAGAGCAGCATGTGACCCAAGCTCTATATAAGCTTGAGTCACATAGCGCTGTACTTCACTCTGCTGTTACAAGTGTAGGGAGAGGATGCTGCTGGACTTGTGATTTCAGGGAGAGAAAAGGAGAAAATCTAACTCAGCGATCTACTTAGAAATAGTTGTGTGGGTGCAGGGCACTATACTTTTACCCTGCCCTGAGCTCATTGACCAAAAAATACTAACTTTTAGAATTCTGTTAGTTAGGTGGGTGGCGGCGGCTATTTTATTCATGCTCAGTGCACCAGCTTTTGGGACATTGCAAATCACAATTTTTTTGGGGCAAACTACAACATCTGTATTAGTCAGTGTGCAATTTAAGCTAGAAATGCACCCATCATTTTCTGGGGTTTGAAAAACATACTTTTTTTTCCCAAAAACAGTATTTTCTAGATCTGCAAGTGTTGAATTCAAGTTTAATATATACAACATTCATATTCTGTTAGCAAAAAAAGACTTATTTGGCAATCTACAACATCTGTATCAGTCAGTGTGCAATTTAAGCTAGAAATACACCCATCATTTTCTGGGGTTTGAAGAACACACATTTTTTTTGAGGCGGATAGCAGTTTGGTGCATGTCCTTCCACCACCGAGGATTGCAGGGCGCTTCAGTTTGCCTCCTGTTGCTTCCTCCTCCGACTCTGCTTCCTCATTCTCTACCAGCTCCTCATCCGGTCAGCGTAACACCTTCATCACCAACTCCAGCACAGCCAGGGGTAAACGACAGCAGGCAGTTTTAAAACTTATCTGTTTGGGGGACAAACCCCTCACCACGCAGGAGCTGTGGATGGGCCTTGAACAACAGACTGATGAGTGGTTTGTGCCAGTCAGCCTCAAGCCCGGCCTGGTGTTTTGCAATAATGGGCAAAATCTCGTAGCAGCTCTGGGACTAGCTATTTTGATGCACATCCTGCCTGGTGCATGTGCTGAATTTGGTGGTGCAGAAATTCCTTAAAAATTATCCCGACATGTCAAAGCTGCTGCATAAAGTGCGGGCCGTCTGTGCGCGCTTTTGGCGTTCTCATCCGGCTGCTGCTCGCCTGTCAGCGCTGCAGCTTAACTTCAACCTACCCACTCACCGCCTCATATGCGACGTTCCCACAAGGTGGAACTTCACCTTGCACATGCTGGCCAGACTGTGCGAGCAGCAGCAGGCGATAGTGGAGTTTCAGCTGAAGCATGCACGCTTGAGTCGCTCCGCGGAACAGCACCACTTCATCACCAATGACTGGGCATCCATGCAAGACCTGTGTTCCTTGTTGCGCTGTTTCGAGTACTCCACCAACATGGCCAGTGCCGATAACGACGTTCTCAGAGTTACTATCCCACATCTATGCCTTCTTGAAAAAATGCTCATGGCGATGATGGAAGAGGATGTGGCACAGGAGGAGGAGGAGGAGGAAGAGGGATCATTTCGTAGGGTTTCCGGCCAGTCATTCCCAAGTGGCTCAGAGGGTGGGTTCCTGCACACACAAACCCAAGGTACACAATTGTCCAGCCAGGGCACAATTCTGGAGGATGACGAGGTGGAGGATGAGGAGGAGGAGATGGAGGAGGAGGAACCATGTTTACAGCAGGGTGGCACCCAGACCAGCTCATGGCCATCACTGGGGCGTGGATGGGGGGATACAGAGGATACAGACGATAAACCTCACACAGAGGACAGATTTTTGTTGCCTCTGGGCAGCCTTGCACACATGAGCGATTACATGCTGCAGTGTCGCCGCAACGACCGCAGAGTTGCCCACATTCTAACCTGCTCTGATTACTGGGTGGCCACGCTGCTTGATCCCCGTTACAAGGACAACGGACCGTCCTTAATTCCGTCACTGGAGCGTGATCGTAAGATGCGCGAGTCCAAGCGCACGCTGGTAGACGCGCTGCTGGTGGCATTCCCACCTGACAGCGGGGGCACAGTGGAAGCACAAGGCGAAGGCAGAGGACGAGGAAGAGGTCGCCAACGCAGCTGGGGCACCGCCAGCACCTCAGAAGGCAGGGTTAGCATGGCCGACATGTGGAAAAGCTTTGTCAGCACGCCACAAAAACCAGCACCACCAGCTGATATGGAACGGCTTAGCAGGAGGCAGCATTTCATCAACATGGTGGAGCAGTATGTGTGCACACACCTACACGTACAGAATGACGGGTCTGCCCCAATCAACTTCTGGGTCTCCAAATTGAGCACATGGCCTGAGCTTGCCTTTTACGCCTTGGAGGTGCTGGCCTTCCCTGCAGCCAGTGTATTATCTGAACATGTGTTTAGCACGGCAGGGGGCGTCATCACAGAGAAGCGCAGCCGTCTGTCCACAGCCAATGTGGACAAGCTCACGTTCAATAAAATGAACCAGGCATGGATCCCTTAGGACTTGTCCGTACCTTGTGCAGAATAGACATGTATACCGGCACTAACCAGCCATTGTTATGCTGCAGCGCAATTGCTCATGTTTGTATTTTGGATATTTCACACTCTTTAGGAGTGTACCATAATTTTACAAAATTAAATTAAAACCAAAAACCTGTGTTGGCTATCTTGTCCTCCTCCACCGCCGCTTTCACCTAAACCGCTTCGTCCACCGCCTCCTTAAACTCCTATTAGACCGGTAAAATAAATTAAAAAAATTATCTGTTACATTTTCTGATGAAATTCAAAAATTTTTGGGTGTATAGTACCACTGCTATACCTAGTAGGCCGGTAAAAAAAAAAAAATATAATAAAATTGTCATTTACATTTTCGTGGGAAATTATCCAATTTTTAGGTGTATATTACCACTGCTATAATAGTTGACAGCTTTATAAATTTAAATCATTTTTCTTTTACATTTTAGGGTGACAATAAACAATTGTTTTATGTCATAGACCCCTGCTCTACCTCGTAGACAGGTTAATTAATTTCAGTAATTTTTCTGTTACAGTCTTGGGTTGACATTATACAATTTTAGACGTGAATAGAGAGGAGCGAACACCTGGAAGTTCGGGTTCGGGAAGTTCGGCTGAACTTCCCAAAAATGTTCGGGTTCGGGATTTGAACTCGACCCGAACTTTATCCCGAACCCGAACCCCATTGAAGTCAATGGGGACCCGAACTTTTAGGCACTAAAAAGGCGGTAAAATAGTCCAGGAACGGGCTAGAGGGCTGCCAAAGGCAGCAAAATGTAGGTAAATCCCTTGCAAACAAATGTGGATAGGGAAATGAATTAAAATAAAATAAAATAAATAAAAATTAACCAATATCAATTGGAGAGAGGTCCCATAGCAGAGAATCATGCGTCATATCACCCACCACTGGAGAAGGCCACTTTCAGTTATTTCGGCCCCAGCACCCAGACAGAGGAGAGAGGTCCCACAGCAAAGGAATCATGCATCATATCACCCACCACTGGAGAAGGCCACTTTCAGTTATTTCGGCCCAGCACCCAGACCGAGGATACAGGTCCCACTGCAAGGAATCATGCGTCATATCACCCACCACTGGAGAAGGCCACTTTCAGTTATTTCGGCCCAGCACCCAGACCGAGGATACAGGTCCCACTGCAAGGAACCATGCGTCATTTCACCCACCACTGGAGAAGGCCACTTTCAGTTATTTCGGCCCAGCAACCAGACCGAGGAGAGAGGTCCCACAGCAAGGAACCATGCGTCATATCACCCACCACTGGAGAAGGCCACTTTCAGTTATTAAGGCCCCAGCACCCAAACAGAGGAGAGAGGTCCCACAGCAAGGAATAAGGCGTCATATCACCCACCACCGGAGAAGGCCACTTTCAGTTATTTCGGCCCCAGCACCCAGACAGAGGAGAGGTTCATTCAACTTTGGGTTGCACCGCAAGATCATGGTAAAGTTAAAAAAATTAGGATTCAATAAAGAAGTGCTGCGGAGTACAAGAATACATGGTTGAGGGGGAGGCAGTTATAAATGTCTACTCTGCACAAGGGAGGCACAGGTGCTGGGGGATCCATGCCTGGTTCATTTTTATGAACGTCAGCTTGTCCACGTTGGCTGTGGACAGGTGGCTGCGTTTGTCAGTTTTGACGCCCCCTGCCGTGCTAAATACACGTTCAGACAAAACGCTGGCCGCCGGGCAGGCCAGCACCTCCAAGGCATAAAATGCTAACTCTGGCCACGTGGACAATTTGGATACCCAGAAGTTGAATGGGGCCGAACCATCAGTCAGTACGTGGAGGGGTGTGCAGATGTACTTTTCAACCATGTTAGTGAAATGCTGCCTCCTGCTAACACGTTCCTTATCAGGTGGTGGTGCAGTTAGCTGTGGCGTGGAGACAAAACTTTTCCACATTTCTGCCATGCTAACCCTGCCCTCAGAGGAGCTGGCCGTGACACAGCTGCATTGGCGACCTCTTGCTCCTCCTCTGCCTTCGCCTTGGGATTCCACCTGTTCCCCTGTGACATTTGGGATTGCTCTCAGGAGCGCGTCTACCAGCGTGCGATTGTACTCGCACATCTTCCTATCACGCTCCAGTGCAGGAAGTAAGGTGGGCACATTGTCTTTGTACCGGGGATCCAGCAGGGTGTCAACCCAGTAGTCCGCACACGTTAAAATGTGCGCAACTCTGCCGTCGTTGCGCAGGCACTGCAGCATGTAGTCGCTCATGTGTGCCAGGCTCCCCAGAGGTAAGAACAAGCTGTCCTCTGTGGGAGGCGTATCGTCATCGTCCTCCATATCCCCCCAGCCACGCACCAGTGATGGGCCTGAGCTGTGTCGGGTGCCACCCCGCTGTGAACCTGCTTCATCCTCATCCTCCTCCACCTCCTCCTCATCCTCCTCGTCCTCCAGTAGTGGGCCCTGGCTGGCGAAATTTGTACCTGGCCTCTGCTGTTGCAAAAAACCTCCCTCTGAGCCACTTCTAACAGACTGGCCTGAAAGTGGTAAAAATGACCCCTCATCCTCCTCCTCCTGGGCCACCTCCGCTTCCATCATCGCCTTAAGCGTTTTCTCAAGGAGACATAGAAGTGGTATTGTAACGCTGATAACGGTGTCATCGTCACTGGCCATGTTGGTGGAGTACTCGAAACAGTGCAACAGGGCACACAGGTCTCGCATGGAGGCCCAATCATTGGTGGTGAAGTGGTGCTGTCCTGCAGTGCGACTGACGCGTGCGTGCTGCAGCTGAAACTCCACTATGGCCTGCTGCTGCTTGCACAGTCTCTCCAGCATGTGCAAGGTGGATTTCCACCTGGTGGGCACGTTGCATATGAGGCGGTGAGCGGGAAGGCCGAAGTTCTGCTGTAGCGCAAACAGGCGAGCAGTGGCAGGATGTAAACGCCATAAGCGTGCACAGACGGCCCGCACTTTATGCAGCAGCTCTGACATGTCGGTGTAGTTGTGAATGAACTTCTGCACCAGTAAATTCAGCACATGTGCCAGGCAAGGGATGTGCGTCAAATCTGCTAGTCCCAGAGCTGCAACGAGATTTCGCCCGTTATCGCACACCACCAGGCCGGGCTCGAGGCCCACCGGCAGAAACCACTCGTCGGTCTGTTGTTCAATACCCCGCCATAACTCCTGCGCGGTGTGGGGCCTGTCCCCCAAACATATGAGTTTCAGAATGGCCTGCTGACGTTTACCCCGGGCTGTGCTGATGTTGGTGGTGAAGGTGTGTGGCTGACTGGATGAGCTGGTGGAAGCAGAGGAGGAGGATGCCGAGTAGGAGGAGGAGGCTACAGGAGGCAAAGAATGATGCCCTGCGATCCTTGGCGGCGGAAGGACGTGCGCCAAGGAACTCTCCGCCTGGGGCCCAGCCGCCACTACATTTACCCAGTGTGCAGTTAGGGAGAAATAGCGTCCCTGGCCGTGCTTACTGGTCCACATATCTGTGGTTAGGTGGACCTTGCCACAGATGGCATTGCGCAGTGCACACTTGATTGTATCGGATACTTGGTTGTGCAGGGAAGGCACGGCTGTCTTGGAGAAGTAGTGGCGGCTGGGAACAACATACTGTGGGACAGCCATGGACATTAGCTGTTTGAAGCTGTCTGTGTCCACCAGCCTGAATGACAGCATTTCAAAGGCCAGTAGTTTAGAAATGCTGGCATTCAGGCCCAAGGTTCGTCATGAATACTTTTGCAATTACATTTATTTAAAAATTAGTATAGCCACCGAGCTAGCCAATAAAATGTATCTGTGTAGCGCCACCTGGCATTTGTTCTTTATCTCATTTCTCTGTCTATCTCGATGAGGTGGTCCCACATCCTCAGTTTAAATCTTCAATTTCTATCAGCTATATCTTCTGTTAAAAGCAGTGGCAGTTACAGTCAATGGGCTACAGAAGAAGGGACATGCCCTCTGAGAAAGGACAGCACCCCTGAGCTGCCAGACTGAAATAAATCTAGCAAAACTATTGAATGAATGAATGAATGAATGGGGAGGTCTATGGTTCCAATTGAGGTATAGGAGATAGTTATGAACTATAGGATGTCTGATTTTTTTTTATTTATTTTTTTATCAATCATGGTATAACCCCTTCAACCCTTCCTGACATCCACCGTAATAGTATGGTAGATGTTGGGTCTTTTAAGATGGTGCTCGCTCTGGGGGCGTAGCCTGCAGCCCAGCGGAGAGGACGGCTTCCTGGTGAGCTCTTTAAAGCCAGACCCCATTGCAAGCCATAAAACCCATCCCCAACATTACACAAGCCCTGTCTGCTTACAGCTAGACCCAGCCTCCAAGAAGAGACCCCTCCGGTTCCCGAGATACAGCTGAGGCCCAGCAAAACCTACTAATCCCAGGCCTCGATTTCCGGCATACATGCCCGACAAGGATCGGCGCAGATGAACGGCAAACTTGCGCACAAACAGATGCCTGAACTCACCACACCAAGAGGATCCCCGTTCACACAATACCATTTACCAGGTCAGCATCAGCCTGCCTCCACAGCATGCTAGTGTCTCCACCAGCTCAGCCCTTCAGCAGCAGCTGGATATCTTAAGAGACTCCCCCTCTTCCCTCCCTTTCAGAACCGTATAAAGTGGCGCCCCCTGGAGTACCAGAGGCACATACATTCAGTCCATACAAAGGAACATCTCCAGAAGGTCTCCCCTTCCTGAGACCCCCACAATTTAAGGCTAAATTATAGCCTCTCAGGCATACCAGGCATACCAGGCCTCACTGTCATCCATCGGAGACAACCCCCCCTACTTCCATTGCCTACCTCACTAAAGGACTACATCACCAAAAAAGTAGTGCCTTAATTTTTCTGGTCCCTACTTGCAGTTTTTGGGACCCAACTATTCTTACTTAAAGGGCCACAGACCCAATTGTAACTGGTCGCCTTGGCTTCCAACACCTTCTCTCCTTAATTACATGGAACTGCCCATGACAATGGTGCACTAAACCGTTACCACCCAGCACTCTGGGGCCGCAAGCCAGAGGAATTAGAATTCCACCCAGGCCACTGATGCCTGTCTACACAAGAGTATAGCCCTCTTCCTGACAGTAGAGGTTGAAAATATGACCACACAAATCCAGGAACGTAACTTCGATAGATACACATGTGTTTTTTTTATTTGGTATGTTTAATATACATGGAGCTGAATGTAGATTTAAATGTACTATTTATTTGTGCTGATTTTAGCCCTAGGCAAGTCTTTAAGGGGTTCTGCAGTTATTTAAAACTGATGATCTATCCTCTGGATAGATCATCAGCATCTGATCGGCAGGGGTCCGACACCCAGTAAACAGCGAGAAGGCTGCGGTGCTACTGCCAGTGCTGCTGCCTTCTGAAACAGCTGATTGGCGGGGGTCCCGGGTGTCGGACCCCTGCCGTTCGGATGCTGATGATCTATTCAGAGGATAGATCATCAGCTTAAAATAACTGCAGAACCCTTTTAACTTTTCAGATACTGTATGTACAGTTGCGTTCAAAATTATTCAACCCCCAATGCTGAAAAGGGTTTTGAGGAATTTAGTGTACATTTGTAATTGTGTTCAGAATGAAATCTTACAAGGACTTTTTAAAGAACCAAATGCAACTAAAATGACATCAATTGTTTTTGTAATACAGTATTAAATGTTTTTTTTGCGATTTCTTCATTGACACAATTATTCAACCCCTTAAAGACTACCACTCTTAAGAACAGAGGTTCATTCAAGTGTTTTCGATCAGGTATTGAAAACACCTGTGGATGTCAAGGAGCAGCAATCAAGCATAATAAGCACCAATTAGGCAGATTTAAAATGACTGTGATACTCAGCTCATTCTAGACATTTACTGGTGGGTTTACAAACATGGAGAAGTCAAGAGAATGGTCCAGGAAGACAAGAGAAGAGGTGATTTCTCTTCACAGGAAGGGCAATGGATATAAGAAGATTGCAAAGATGTTAAACATACCAAGAGACACCATAGGAAGCATCATTTGCAAATTCAAGGCAAAGGGCACTGTTGAAACGCTACCTGGTCGTGGCAGAAAGAAGATGCTGACTTCGACTGCTGTGCGCTACCTGAAGCGCAAAGTGGAGAAAAGTTCCCGTGTGACTGCTGAGGAACTGAAAAAAGATTTGTCAGATGCGGGTACTGAAGTTTCAGCTCAGACAATAAGGCGCACACTGCGTAATGAAGGCCTCCATGCCAGAACTCAAGGCGCACCCCCTTGCTGTCTCCAAAGAATAAGAAGTGTCGACTGCAGTATGCAAAAGTCATGTGGACAAACCACAAAAGTTTTGGGATAGTGTTCTGTGGACTGATGAAACAAAATTAGAACTGTTTGGGCCCATGGATCAACGCTATGTTTGGAGGAGGAAGAACAAGGCCTATGAAGAAAAGAACACCTTGCCTACTGTGAAGCATGGCGGGGGGTCAATCATGCTTTGGGGCTGTTTTGCTTCTACAGGTACAGTGAAGCTTCAGCGTGTGCAAGGTACCATGAATTCTCTTCAGTACCAGGAGATATTGGATGAAAATGTGATGCAGTCCGTCACAAACCTGGCTTGGGAGACGTTGGACCTTTCAACTGGACAATGATCCCAAGAAGGCCGCGATGCTACTGCCAGTGCTGCTGCCTTCTCAAACAGCTGATTGGCGGGGGTCCCGGGTGTCGGACCCCTGCCGTTCGGATGCTGATGATCTATTCAGAGGATAGATCATCAGCTTAAAATAACTGCAGAACCCTTTTAACTTTTCAGATACTGTATGTACTGTATGAAAATATGATGCAGTCCGTCACATACCTGAGGCTTGGGAGACGTTGGACCTTTCAACTGGACAATGATCCCAAGAATACCTCCAAATCCACTAGAGCATGGTTGCAGATTAAAGGCTGGAACATTTTGAAGTGGCCATTGCAGTCACCAGACTTAAATCCGATTGAGAACCTCTGGTGGGACTTAAAGAAAGCAGTTGCAGCGCGCAAGCCTACGAATGTGACTGAACTTGAGGCTATTGCCCATGAAGAATGGGCGAAGATACCCGTAGATCGCTGCAAGACACTTGTGCCAAGCTATGCTTTACGTTTAAAAGCTGTTATAACTGGAAAAGGATTGTTGTACTAAGTACTAAGATTGAATGTCACTTGGGGGTTGAATAAAACTGATAATGATGTGAGCACAGAAAAGACATTTGTGGTTATTTAATTATAAATGTTATGTTATATTTGTCTGACTTACAAGTTCTTCTTTGATTTAATTGTAAACAAGATGACTGAAATGATCAAAATCAATGTCAAACTGGCCAAAACACTCAATTTCAGTGGGGGTTGAATAATTTTGAACACAACTGTAAATCTCCTCTTGTGCTGATAACATGCATTGGAATATTACATATTAGCTGTTCTTGTTTTTTCTCTTTCTACACTTTCTTTGACCCATTGAATGTGTTTTATTCCCCTACAGGATTTTTTTTTTGTGTGTGTGTGTCAGAGACGTAGTGGCTGTCGTATGTGCAAAGTCAAGAAAACTAATTTTAACCTTAAAGGGGTTATCCAACATGATACAACAGCCCCCCATGTGCAAGACCCCTCAGAGGGAATATACTTACCCAGCTCCCCGCGAGGCTCCTGGACCCCACACCACTGCTGCTTCTCCCTGTACACGGATGGAAAGATCCAGTGTCGGAGGGAGCAGCCAATGGCAGGTGGGGATGAAGATGAGCTTCCCTAGCATCACCGGTGATGCTAGAGGGCTCGTCCCCCTCTGCCATTGGCTGCTCTCCCCCTGACACTGGATGTTTTCATCGGTGTACAGGTAGAAGCAGCCACGGTGGTTCGGGGACCAGGAGTGGTGCAAGGAGAGGAATAAGTATATTCCCTCTGAGGGGTCTGGCACATGGGGGTCTGTTGTATCATATTGGATAACCCCTTTAAAGGATGAGAACTGCAGTTTGTATGGTCATAGATAGAGATAAGTGAATCGAAGCTGATGAAGTGGAATTTGTTTCGAATTTCAGGAAAAATTTTATTTGCATCAAATGAGAATTTCCTCACGCTTCGTGGTAATGATTCGTAGTTTTTCTTAACATGGCGGCTACAATGGTGGCTAAAATGGCAGCTACACGTGTGAGGACATGGGCCAAGGAACTCTGGGAAGGCAGGATGACCCATAATACCATGCATGCAGCTAATCATCAGCCAGCCAGCCTGGTAATGTCACAGCCCTATAAATACGGGGGCCATCTTAGTTTCTGCCATTCAGTATCGTACTCTTTTTAAGGGACAGATGTGTGTGCAGGCGTTAGGGAGAGTGAAAGAAAAACTAATTGTTAAAAAAAAAAAAAGGTAAGAAGCGGCTTACTAGTGCTGGAAAAGGATAGTGAGAGGAATCATTTCACAGGCATGGAGAGACATTTGCAGATGCTAGGGAGAGTCATAGAAAATTCTCATTGTGAAAAAAAGCAATTTACAGGTGAAGGGAAAGGATAGTGAGAGGAATAATTTCACAGGCAGGGAGAGACATGTGCAGATGCTAGGAAAATCCTCATTGTGAAAAAAAACGATTTACAAGTGCAGGGAAACATTACTTGGGGATCCATAGAGTCTCATAATACAGCTCTGTCATTCCAGCAATTAGTTATTGGGGTGCAAGTGCTATGTTGAAAAGCCTTTAGTGGCTTTTATCTGTGGAAAAAGATAAATATATATGCAGGTCACTTTTGTTGTTATTTATGCTAAAATCATTTGCAGTCATTTCAGTAATACACGAAAAATATAAACTCACTGCACATTTGCAGTCATTTCTGGTGAAAGCGTATAGGGTCGTATTTCAGTACTACAAGAAAAATATATACGCACTTCACTCTTTAATCATTTTCTGGTTAAAGCGTATAGCGACCTTTTTCCACCCAACAAGAAATATATATTCTTGGGTCATTTGTGCAGTAATTTCTGGTGAAAGGGTATAGGGGCGTATTACAGTAAAAAAAGAAAAATATATATTTGCACTGCAGTGTTGCAGTTATTTCTGATGAAAGCGTATAGGGGCGTATTTCATCCAAAAATGAAAAATATATACGCACTGCACTGTTGCAGTTATTTCTGGTGAAAGCGTATAGGGTCGTATTTCATTACTACAAGAAAAATATTTCTCAGTACACTGTTTCAGCTATATCTGGTAAAGACTTTACTGGCAAAAAAGAAATATACATTCGCCATTCGCTCCTGCACTTATTTCTTGAACCTTTATTGACGTATAGCAGTGCACTGCACGCTTACGTGACAATGTCCATAAGAGCAGTGCACCAAGACAGGTGAATACACATATGCACTAACCCAGCACAAAAATGCACACTAATTTACACCAGCCCGCATCTATCTGCGGTATTGCTTACTGGACCCTACGGGGACTTTTCTGCAGTACAAAAACCGCACAAGGACCTTGTCTAGCTCTTCCAGCACGGACCTACTTCCTCCGTTACGTCCCATTCACTTAAGATCACTCCGCCTCAGGCGTCGTTGTTTTTTGGAAACTGACAGCCAGCCTAATACACTCTGTTGAAAAGCCTTTTTTGGCGTATATATGTAGAAAAAGGTAAATATACTCTGCGTTCACTGTTCCAGTTACATGTGGTAAAGCCTTTAGAGGCATATATCAATAGAAAAAGAAACAAATAGTTGTCAATCAACGCTGCAGTTATATGCAGTAAAAAAATGTTTGAATTATTTCATTTGAAAAAATCTTGTATTCTGCGTTAATCGCTGCACTTATATGCGGTAAAATCTTCTTAAAAATATTTTGGTGGAAAAAATCTTGTATTCAGCATGAAGTGCTGCACTTAAATATGGCAAAACATTTTTGAAATTATTTCATTTGAAAAAAATCTTGTATTCTGCGTTAAGCGCTGCACTTATATGCGGTAAAATCTTTTTATATTTATTTCATTGGAAAAAACTTGTATCCTGCGTTAAGCTCTACACTTATATGCGGTAAAATCTTTTTAAAAATATTTTGGTGGAAAAAAATCTAGTATTCAGCATGAAGCGCTGTACTTATATGCGGTAAAATATTTTTTTAATTATTTCATTGGAAAAAAATCTTGTATTCTGCATTAAAGGGGTCCGGGATCAAACTCATTTTTTTTAAAGTAGCTTACTCACCTTTAGTAGCCAAGAGTATGTTCCCAAGATGGTTTTAGGTAGCTTTTACACTGCTGCATGGCTCCTACAGTCCCCAACAGACTGTTTACATATCTGTTTATGTGTGCCATCACTTCCTGCTGCAAAGCATTGTGGGTCCCTGTGCAGCTCAGCAGCAGATGGTTTCTACAGTGTAAGATCACCTCCCTGCCCCCGCCCCCTCATACATATTCAGCCTCCTGCACATCGTTCATTCCTCCATTGATCCGCCCCTCATACATATTCATCCTCCAGTCTCATATTCCTCCCCCATAAACTCCTCCTTGTAAATGTCCTGTGCTCAGTGTTTGCAGAGCAGAGAGGCAGACAGTGAATCAGCACAGAAAGCACAGCTCTCCAGAACGGTTCATCATTTCTACATTCATCATTACAATAACCAATTTAGGGTACTTTCACACTTGCGGCAGGACGGATCCGGATCCGTCCTGCCGCAAGTGGCCGTGCACTAGAGTGCTGCCGCTTCATCCCTATTGACTATAATGGGGCGGGGGGCGGAGCTACTGCGCGGCCGTAGATCACTGGACTAAAGTCCTGCATGTCCGACTTTTCAGTCCGGCGATCTTTGCCGTGCGCAGCCGTGCTGCGCCGTAGCTCCGCCCCCCCCCCATTATAGTCAATGAGGACAGAGCGGCAGCACGGCAGTGCACGACCACTTGCGGCAGGACGGAACCGGCAGGCTGAATAGCCTGCCGGATCCATCCTGCCGCAAGTGTGAAAGTACCCTTATAGTAATCTATCTAAGCAATGATAAAGTTGTTTTACAATGTCCCCAATTTTGCTCTGCTACACAGGTAAGGCTACTTTCACACTTGCATTTGGTGTGGATCAATCATGGACGGATCCCCATCTATAATACAAACCTCTGCATCTGCTCAGAATGGATCTATTTGTATTATCCATAACATAGCCAATACGGATCAGTCTCGAACACCATTGAAAGTCAATAGGGGATGGATCCGTTTTCTATTGTGCCATATCGTGTCAGTGAAAATAAATCCGTCCCCATTGACTTACATTGTGTGCCAGGACCGATCCGTTTGGCTCAGTTTCGTCATGTGGACACCAAAACACTATAAGGGCCATGCTCCCACGTCTGTCCATAAACATCTCTGACAGCATCACAGTATAAGAGCCACGCTCCCACATCCATAGACATCACTGACAGCATCACACTATAAGGGCCACGCTTCCACGTCTGTCCATAAACATCGCTGACAGCATCACAGTATAAGGGCCACGCTCCCACGTCTGTCCATAAACATCGCTGACAGCATCACAGTATAAGGGCCACACTCCCACATCCATAAACATCGCTGACAGCATCACACTACAAGGACCACGCTCCCACATCTATCCATAAACATCGCTGACAGCATCAAAGCATCACAGTATAAGGGACACGCTCCCATGTCTATCCATAAACATCGCTGACAATAATAGCATTTTTTAAAGCAAAAAATAGTTTTAGTGTCTCGATAGTCTGAAAGTCCTAGCATTTTTATTTTTTGACCGATTGTCTTAGTAAGGGTCTCATTTTTTGCAGGATGAGGTGACGGTTTGATTGATACTATTTTTGGGGGCATCCGCCTTTTTGATCGCTTGGTGTTGCAGTTTATGTGATGTTAGGTGCCAAAATATGGCTTTCTTGGTACTGTTTTTATGTTATTTTTTTTCACGGTGTTCATCTGAGGGGTTAGGTCATGTGATATTTTTAGAGCCGCTTGTCAAGGACATGGCGATACCTAATGTCTACTTTTACGAATTTTTTTAACTTTATCACAATAATAGCATTTTTTGGCCAAAAAATTATGCTTTAGTGTCTTCATGTTCTAAGAGCAATATTTTTAAAAAATTTTAAGGAATTTTCAGGGGCTCTTTTTTTGCAGGATGGGGTGACTGTTTTATTGGTACCATTTTGTAGGACATACGCCTTTTTGATCACTTGGTGTTAAGACGGTCCAGTTATTATGGATTTGGCAATACATAATATGTGTAGTTTTTTGATTTATTTAAGGCCTCATGCACACGGCCGTTGTTGTGGTCCACGTCCGAGCCGCATATTTTGCGGCTCGGGCGCGGACCCATTCACTTCAATGGGGCCGCAAAAGATGCGGACAGCACTCGATGTGCTGTCCGCATCCGTTGCTCCGTTCTGTGGCCCCGCAAAAAAAATAGAGCATGTCCGTTTTCCCCGTGGAGCAGCTTCCGTGTTTTGCGGATCCCCAGTTTGCGGACCGCAAAACACCAACGATCGTGTGCATGTAGCCTAATGGCGTAAAAAATATATGAATATGAGAAAAGACAATTTTTATAACATTTTTAGATACATTTTTAAATTTTTATTTTTTTATTTTTAACTTTCACTTTTTTTTATTTATCAAGACCCATCTGGATCATGAAGATCCATTGGGCCTAATCACTATACAGTGCATTGCAATAGTCATCTATTGTAATGCACTGTATGCTGCACTTACACTAAGGCTGATCAAACCTCAGGGTCTGATCAGCCTTAGATACATGGCAACCAGGACGTTGCGAACGTCCGGATGGAAAAGAGAGGGAGCTCCCTCTCAACCCCGTGGATGCCGCGGGCTGCTGCTGACCGCGGCATCTATGGGGTTAAACACCCCAGATCGGTGCCAGCACCGATTTGGGGTGTTGGAGATGAGTGTTAGCTGTAAATTACAGCTAACACTCTCTCTGCAGATGTAAGCGGCTCCATGGCAGCAGGAGCGGAGGGGGCACATATGAGGGGGCCATTTATTTTATACAGGGAACTGGGGTGCACTTACATGAGTGGGGATTTATTTTAGAACCAGCACTGGGGCACATATGAGGGGGCCTATTATTTTATAAGGGAAACTGGTGGCACTTACTCGCTTTCAGGCAGCGATATCCACTCTGAGTGGAGATCGCAGCCTGAAAACAGCATTTTTACAATACCGAGCTCCAATTGGTTGGTCTGCATAGACCAACCAATTGGAGTGAGTGTGGGCAAGGGACCGCTCTGATTGGTCCCTTGTCTGCAGCCGCTGATGTTACCGAGCTGAGGGGGCGGAGCTTACCAGGATCTCGGCCAGGCTAGTTCCCGCCCCTCCAACACTCTTGCATAATCAGCTAGGCTGCCAGTGACGTCACCGGGCTCCCTGAGCAGCGGAAGAGGAAGCTTTCCTCCTCTGCAAGGGACCCGCTACGTCACTGAGAGAATGAAAACCTTCACTTCCGGCAAATAAGTTGTAAGAGTAAAAGGGGGCATTAGAAGTAAGTTCATCAGGTAGGATATGGGTGGTGTTGATGTGTGTGACACTGCAGTACTATAGGACAAAGGTCCCAAATCCCGGACAACCTCTATAAGCGCAGCACTTATATGTGGTAAAATCTTTTTTGAAATATTTTGGTTGAAAAAAATCTTGTATTCAGCATAAAGGGCTGCACTTACATGTGGTTAAATCCTTTTGTAATTATTTCATTGGAAAAAAAATCTGCATTTTCTGCGTTGAGCGCTGCAATTATATACGGTAAAATTTCTTTTGAAATATTTAGATGGAAATAAAAAATTCCATCTCCTCCCTTAACTTCCTCATCTCTTCATTAACATCGGACACACTAACTTTACACCCCCCCAGCTATAAATATAAGTGGTGCCAGCGCCACCTAGAAGAAAATAAAGGTAAATGATACAGCTAGCCTGTTAAAGGGAATTACAGCATGATACCACACTACATTTTATATGACATTTAGCAAGAGTTTAAAGTGCCCACATATAGCACATAGTGGGAGACTGCATCAAGATGAATCAGGCGTGGATCAGCCAGGATTTCCACACAACAATGCCTGATGCATCAGACTAGAACAATCCATGGTGCCACACCAACATTTTGACAATATGGTCCAGTTTCTTCTGGCTAGCTGCCTCCGCTACTATTCTGATTCTGCCACCCGTCTGATGCCACACATCTGATGCTAAGTGCTCTTTCTTTCACCCATCATCTTCAGCGGGTACTAGAATTGACACACCTCCACAGTAGGTCACCTTGCCACTCTGTGGCCTCATGATGCTGTCGCCACCTCCAGACTCTGTCATTGTGCCACTCTGCGGCCTCTTTCTGATGCTGCTGCTGCCGCCTCCTCCAGACTCTGTCATTGTGCCACTCTATGGACTACTCCTGATGTTACTGCTTACACCTCCTCACTCTGTCATTGTGCCGCTCGGAGGCCTACTCATGCTGCTTCCACCTCCAGAATCGGTCATTGTGCCACTCTGTGGCCTCCTTCTGATGCTGCTGTTGCTGCCACCTCAAGACTCTGTCATCGTGCCACTTAGTGGTCTCCTCCTGCTGCCTCCACCTCAACACTATATCATAGGGCCACTCTGTGGACTTCTCATTCTTTTACCGCCCTCCCCACTCTATGACAGGGTCGCTATTGTCCTTTTTTGGCCTTATTGAAATCACCATTTATTTGACCTTTCATCTGATCGGTCAGAAGGAAGGAACAATGATACGCACAACGGATCCTGTCTGTGAAGCAGCTTTAGGGCTTGTATGGTCCGATCAGAATTGGATTATGATTTGGTAGCCAAAAGCAGGAGTGGGTGCAAAACACAGAAGACATGCAAATGTTACCTTCCTGTGTCATCTCTGTTTTAGATCCACTCCTGTTTTTTTTGGGGGCATTAGCAATACTCATGAATTACTGAGCAAATGCTGACCAAGTGAAGACGTATGCTCCACAGACAGGATCTGTTTTTTGTGGGTTATTGTACTGACGGATCAGAGGAAGGGCAAATTAATCAGTGACGTCAACACAAACTTACTGCTGACACCCTCTCAGCTCTGTCGGGGGGCTCTACTTGTATAAGCGTTTAATAGAACAGGTTCTGTAGACATCTATGTGCAATCAGCTGATGAGGGTGTAAAAGGAGTGAGCTTCTTCTTGACACTAACATGGACCTGTAAGGCTGAGTTCATATTTGAGTTCTTTGGTCTGTTTTTTTGAATTTAAGTATACTTTTTTATAATTTTAATCAAGTTTTGGTTAAATTTAATATTAAATATTTAATGAATTTACTAAAAAACATTACATGTTGCCTAAGACAGGAGAGAATCGGCCAGTCTTCTGCTTATTCAAGGACATGGTGTTGCGATGGAGAAAGCATGCAATGAAAACAATTCCTTTCCACCCGGAGACCAATCCTGTCAAGATTGCTGCAAGTGCAGTATTGGCTGCTCATCGACCAAGATACTTCTGGGGGCAACCCGCCTGGCATGAACAGGCCTCCAGCAGCCACAGACAATGACAAGACAAAGGTTTAAGATAGCTTGGAGCCCAGAAGAGTTGCAAAGTTAGTTAGGATTCAAACCACCAACCAGGCCCCAGTCTCATCGTCCGGGGAAAACATCACAAGTTCACAGTCATCATGGAAATCAAAAGGAGGGCATCCTATGGTGCACGGAGATGGAGAGGGTCTTCGTAATCCCCCTGCACTATGCAGACATCTTAGAAATGAACCCCTTTTCCCTATAGCTGCTCCTTGGAAGGTCATGGAGCTTCCAGGTCATCCGCCATCTATTCGCCCAGCTGAAGGATCATTTCGGAAATATCGTTTTTTTTAATGTGATTCGTAGCGAATTAATTTGGATTGAAGAAAATTTTTCCGGAAAATTTGGCGAACCGGCCGAATCTAATTTTGGAGAAATTCGCTTGTCTCTAGTCATAGATTTTGCCCTAAGCCATTCATACATAATGAATAAAATAAGGACTGAAGTTGTAATAATGTTCTGTATTCCAAAGGTATCAAATAATTAAATTTAACTTATTGCTGGCCTACCAATTAAGAATGTTTTAGTTGATAGAATGCTTATTTTATTTATTGTAGTGATTATATATTAAGTACCATCATTTATTATAAATCAAACTAACATTACCTGGAATCCAAACTATACAGTGCAATTCAAGCCATGGATGTTTTGCCTATTAGCACCTTAGTTCTCAGACCTAGATCAAAGCAGTCAGAATGGAAATTTCCTTTCTCTCACTTTTGCTGTATGTCCTAACTATACAATGTCACAGATCGTGTTAAATGGCCTCAGATCATGTGGTCTAAGATGAAAGCTGAAACATCAATCTTCTTTTTCATCTTTAGTATACTTTGCTTTCCTGCAGTCATTCCTTTACTCAGTCAGTGCTCATCATTTTATAGTGGAAAACTATGATATTGTTCAAGGTAATTCATTATATATATACACACACACACACACACAAACACACACACACACAAAATGGATGATTTAAAGCAGGGGTGCACAACCTTTTCTGGTTGCGGGCCACATTGTCAGCCTGAACCAATTCCAAGGGCCGAAAATAAAACTTAAAGGGTTATTACCAACTGAAATACTATATTCTTGTCATATTGAATGTACGGTATATACTATAAATGTCTAGTTATAGTTCTAGGACTCCCATCTAATAGGAGAATACATGAAAGATACATGTAAGAAGCCATAAAAAATAGACAACATGTCTTTTACCAGATGTTTGGGGCCGCACAGAATGGTATTGAGGGCCGCATGTGGCCCCCGGGCCGCAGGTTGTGCACCCCTGATTTAAAGGGTCCTGTCTAGACTTCTTTTATTTTATTTCCACAAGGATTTAAAGAGTTATGTCATGAATCCATTTAAATTCACAACAGTGGAAAATGTGACACTGTCACATAATGTCACCTTTTACACAAGTCAGTTCATGAAATTTCTGATCTGCTAGATTGTTGCTGGATGACTGTAAATTGCAAAATTATGATGCATAAGCAAGAGCAACAACAGCTTAGATATCAAGCCCTAGAGCAAGCTAAATTCACAGGGCAAGGGACATGTAAAAATCATCAACCCATGCATGCATCATTCACTACAGAGTTCCATACTGTCTGTTTGTGACATAAACCAAGGAACTGTCTGTTGCAAGATTCACAGTCGTTTTCATAACATACACACAATCCTAAGATCAGCATGTGCAATTAAATACATAAAGTATACTGTAGCACCAGTGGATTCTGCAGCATCTAAAATGTGTGCTCTAGAGCTCATAGATGGTTCATGTTTCTCTAAGATAATTAAACTTGGCTCTCCTATATCAATTGCTTCTGACTTTATTTTGGAGAAGTTCACAGAAGTGTATAAATATGGGAATGGACTCTGAGAAAAAGTGCTATAAATGGTATCTTATCATACAAAAGAATGTAGACCCCTGGTCGAAAATTGGTGAGAAAAAAAACATACCAATGTAAACATACAGATGTAGCCTAGCTGAAATTGACACTGATTACACATGCCACAGTGTTATATTGGTTATCTCTTGACAAAAGCCATTAATGTGTTAACTATCAAGTTTAGCTTGGCTATATCTGTATGTAGGTAGTGTTAATATCATAAATGACTGAGACTGATAATGGGTCTATATATGGGAATGTAGATATAGTAATGTATGATAAACAAAAAGAGATAGTTCAAAGATGGATTACTCCAGAAGGGTAGTTAGTGGGTGGAGCATCCTCCCTGTCTATATGTGCCTGATTGTAGAATAGATGTGTATATGTAGTACCCCAGAGCTGGGGGTACTTGCTTATTGATCTACAGTGTTTTAGTCCTTCTCGACCTTTTGCAGCACTGCTACCATGCATGCCCTATATTCAACTCAATACTCAATTATACAGATTCAGCTTAAGAAAGATCTTAGTTTCAGACCAAAGCATTGCAGCCTATTTTATTCTTATTTGACTGAAAAGAGATATGTCAACTTAAAACTAATTATTTATGGACTATTTTCTCTGCATCTTGCAAAGGAGTTAGTACAAAAACAGTTAATACTTAACAAAGTATATCACCAGTCCGCAAAAAAAGCTGCAGGTCCGAGGAGTGTAGTGGGATCAAACACACTTTCAAACAACAGTATATATAAAATTCGGACCGCGCATGTAATCTAAGTGAAGTAAAACAGTTTCCTTCCAAAAGGTTTTCGAGGTCTGCAGATGTCCTATATCTGGATATCCTGCAAATAATTACAAAAAGAATATGGTGTAGATCCGTGTGGTATTATCACCCTGTGGTGCACTGCTTGTACTCACACAAGGCTTCACTGGTAATCAACGTATCAGATGCGTCCTCCACAGTTCCTTGGGTTCCTTGTAATGGATATCCACACTTGCACGCCGGAGCAGAGGACTGGCCGGCAACCTCACATGCAGATGACTCCCGGTGGGTCTGCTGGTTATCCGAACTTCTTTTGTTCAAATAGTTCCTGTGGATACAAGTGGCTCCCACCGTAGTGAAGATCCGATGGCTACTTAAAATATTTTATTTGATGCATACTTACAAACATGCACTTTAAAATCGCAATAAAAACTCAGTGTCTTTTCCTTGCCCGACCCAGGTTTCGCTCCTCAAGCTTCGTCAGGGGCACTCCTCATCTCTCCCTCCCCTCTCTTTTATTCATCAAATAGGCTTCAATCAGACACCTGACGTGTCACTAAGAACGCCTTCTGTTTTACTTCCTACTTTACCTTACACTTGTATCTCTCCTATGGAAACCGCAGATCTCTAGGTTCAAATTCACATGGGGACAATTACTTAGACAACTTCAAGGGCTAATTTAAAACTACCTGCAGGTCGAAGTCCAAGTTCAAGCCCCTGGTTGCAGCGTATTCAGTTCATATATCCACTTACTTTCTTTTTATTAATTTTCTCTAGAAAACTTCCTCCCCTCCAGTGGTTTTGCACCAATTCTACCCCCATAATTTCAATCCTCTGGGTCTTCAGTGGCATTTTATAGTGTGCCGAGAGCCATGGCTTTCAGCCCTTTCTTTATATTCTTATATGTTCCTGTATCCGAACCTTAGGCGCCTGATAGCACGTCCAACATACTGGAGTCACATGGACACTCCAATACGATACGACCCCTTGCATGGCATGTAATCTCTCCTACTATTTCCAGAGGTTTCCTTCACCACTGAATACAGTGGTGCTGTTTGAATCCTTCAGTTTTCTTTTCTATTTTGCAGGCAATACAAAACCGCGACAATGTTAAAATATTTTCCTCTTTATTTCTGTCGGATGATGAACATGTACATAGTTTCGTTTTGTGATTGGGTGCTCTTCTGCAGATGACCTGTGGTTGCATGGGGATCATAGGTCTCAAGGACTGATCATTTCCAGATGATCAATTTTCTGACTTGCTTTTCACCGCCCAGAGCATTGCGTACTGGGTTATAAATGAAAACGGAAATCCTCGTATTTTCATTATTTTTGGTTTCTTTTGGGTCTCCTCCACGTTCTATAGTTTCACCATACATTTCTCAATTCTTCACCTTTCATAACCTTTTTCCAGGAAACGCTCTCTAATTATTTACTTTGCTCTTTAAACATAAGCTGTAGTGCAGTTTCGTAGATTCTCTGACCTCAGGATATTTTGAATACGGGCATAATGACAACTAGTAAGATCTATATATCCGTTGACATCGGGTCGGCTTAAAAGGTCTTGGTCTTAAGCACTCTTCATCTGCATAGATCGTTAAGCCTTCAGAAAATCTCACGAGACCTCTACCGACAGTACTAGTGAAATCTTAAGTTCCATTCCTTATCTTCCAGTCCTCTAACGAACATCCTCAACTGACTTTCCCATTACCAGCTATCGCCAGCAATCGTCGATATACCTTTCCAAATTTTCAACGTCCCACTTTTTCATATTTATTCATCTTTGGATTGATATAACATTTTTCCCACATGGTCATAAAGGTTACGAACTGAGGCTAATTCGCCTCCATCGCCGTTCGACCTGCAGGTAATAATTACCCTGAACCAAGTAGTTATGGTCCAGGCAGAATTCCACACAGCGAACAATAAAGTCTGCCTGAATTTTCATCATATCGGATCTTCATACAGAGTATCTTAATCGCTTGTAGTCCTTGGTTTTAGAATGATCGCGTATGCAGGATGATACATCGATGGTGGCCAATCACGTATTCTCCCTGATATTAGCAACTCTTTCATAATTTTCACACACAACCACTATTTTTTAAATAGGACTGCTAGGGGTACATATTTTTGCAAAATTGTCCATGTATCAGTAAGCCTGCTGGTAGTGAACTAATCCCTGCCACTATCGGTCTCCCTGGGGATTGGACAGGCTTTATGTATCTTCGGAGTACATAGACAATAGAGTTATCGGTTCTTTATATTCAAATATTCCATTTCTTTTATTTAGTATACCTAGCTCTCCTCCATATTTAACTAACTCTGTAATTTATTCCTATATTCTGGAAGGGGTCTTTTTCAACATAGTGTACGTTCAGTGTCCTTAAGTTGTCTCAGCACCTCTTCATAATCTTCGATATTCACACTACTATCCCCCTTCATCCGCTAGGCTTTATTATATATTCGCTGTCTTGTAGCGCTTTTAGTGCATCTCTTCTTTTAGTTAAATTGCCTCCTTTGTTTTTAAATTGATTTTTCCAATTCATTCAGGAGCACTTCTAAAGGCGTCTATACACTCATTATTTTTATTTTTGGATAAAATTTTGATTTTCTTTAGATCGTGTGTATGAATTCTCCTTTCAGCTCTGCATGCTATGATTAGTAGTCGATTCTTTCCTCAAAATATTTGGTTATATTTAATTTTTAATATATTTATGTATATCAATAGCAGTATCAAATTTATTTATGTTCTTCGATGGTGCAACTTTAACCCTTTTTGAAGCACTCGCCTTTCGGTTACCGACAGGTGTGTCTGCTGAGATTGAAAATCCCATCACACCCTGCTTTTGGGCGCAGATTTTGTGTTTTTTCCCCCTCTTTTCCTCTCACAAACCTTCTTTTCTGTGTGTGTTGATGCTTGAGTGGTCAGTCAGCCTTCCTTCCTGTACAGTCTGTTGTTTTCCTGCCTTCCCTCTGCATGCCCTTTATCGCTGGTGGAAAATTTTGTTTTCTAACGTCTCACTCCTGCGTTTTTACATGCTCTTCTCTATCTTCCAGTTGTATTAGATTTTCTTGTTTCTTTATTCATGTTCTTCATGAATCTATACAGATCTCACTTCTATATATCGCCCATATTGCTGGTAGCGCTATGTCGGCCACTGGTAGTGATTCCTTCTTCCCCATCTCCATTATACTTTCCATTGTAGTGGTCTACCCCATGTGCTCATGAAATCCTGCTACTTTCATTCTCCCATATTGCCCGCTTCTGCTTGCCAGTGTCTTGGATATCCATTAGTTCTAAAGACGCCATTTTTCTCGATCTCCTTCTGCCCCACGTTTTATCGCTTCTTGTTTACATTTCTGACCTAAACTCCACTTATAGACTTTATTAGTCTCATATGCTTCACATGCTTATGATATTTTCTGCTTTTTTCTTTATTTCTATCGCTATGATGAGTTTGGCATTTTTCTAACGATATATTCTTTCTCTTTTGAAGGGCTTCAAAAAAGAGAAAGAATATATTACGTTAAGTGAAAAATGCCAAACCAACATCATAGCGATAGAAAAAGAAATAAAAGAAAAAAGCAGAAAAATATCGCAAAACGTGTGAAGAATATGAGACGAATAAAGTCTATAAGTGGAAGTTTAGGTCAGAATGTAACAAAAAGGGAAATAAAACAGAACAGGGAGTACAGAAGGAGATCGAGGAAAAGAATAATGGCGTCTTTTTTAGAACTAATGGATATCCAAGACACTGGCAAGAAGAACGGGGTCAAATATGGGAAAATGAAAATAGTAGGGATTTCACAACGAACACATGGGGTAGACAACACTACAATGGAAATTATAATGGAGATGGGAGAAGTAGGAATCACTACCAGTGGCCGAACATCAGAAGACCATACCAACAATATGGGCGACAATATAGAAATGAGAATCTGTATAGATTCATAAGAGAACATGAAATAAAGAAACAAGAAAATCTAATACAACAAAGGAAGAGTAGAGAAGGGCAATATGATAAAACGCAGGAAGTTGAGACGTTAGAAAAACAAAATTTTCCACACCAAGCGATAAAGGGCATACAGAGGGAAGAGCAGGAAAAACAACAGACATTACAGGGAAGGAACGATACAACCACTCAAAACATCAACACACCACAGAAAAGAAGGTTTGTAGAGGAAAAAGAGGGGGGAAAAAACACAAAATCTGCACCCAAAAAAAGCAAGGTGTGAATGATGGGATTTTCAATCTCAGCAGACACACCCTGTCAGTAACCGAAAAGGCAGTGCTTCAAAAAGGGTTAAAGTTTGCACCATCGAAGAACATAAATAAATTTGATACCTTTATTGATATACATAAATATATTAAAAATTAAATATAGCCAAATATTTTTTAGGGAAAGAATCGACTACTAATCAAAATAACGCAGAGCTGAAAGGAGAATTCATACACACAGATCTAAAAGAAAAATCAAAATTTTATCCAAAAATAAAAATAATGAGTGTATAGACGCTTTTAAGAGGGGTCTCCTGAATGAATTGGAAAAATTAATTTAAAAACAAAGGAGGCAATTTAACTAAAAAGAAAGAGATGCACTAAAAGCGCTACAAGACAACGAAAATATAATAATAAAGCCTATGGATAAAGGGGGATAGTAGTAATGAATATCGAAGATTATGAAGCAGAGGTGCTGAGACAACTTAAGGACACTAACACGTACACTATGTTGAAAAAGACCCCCTTCCAGAATATAGGAATAAATTACAAGAATTAGTTAAATATGGAGGAGAGCTAGGTATACTAAATAAAAAAGAAATGGAATATTTGAATATAAAAGAACCGATAACTCCAATTGTCTATGTACTCCCGAAGATACATAAAAGCCTGTCCAATCCCCAGGGAGACCGATAGTGGCAGGGATTAATTCCCTTACCAGCAGGCTTACTGAGTACATAGACAATTTTTTGCAAAAATATGTACCCCTAGCGCCGTCCTATTTAAAAAATAGTGGTTGTGTAGTGAAAATTATGAAAGAGTTGCAAATATCCAGGGAGAATACATGGATGGCCACCATCGATGTATCATCCCTGTATACGATCATTCCAAAACCAAAGGGCTACAAGCGATTAAGGATACTCTGTATGAAGATCCCGATATGATGAAAATTCAGGCAGACTTTATTGTTCGCTGTGTGGAATTCTGCCTGGACCATAACTACTTTTGGTTCAAGGGTAATTATTACCTACAGAAGGTCGGAACGGCGATGGGGCGAAATTCGCCCCAGTTTCGCTAACCTTTTATGACCATGTGGGAAAAATGTTATATCAATCCAAAGATGAATAAATATGAAAAAAGTGGGACGTTGAAAATTTGGAAAAGGTATATCGATGATTGCTTGGTGATATGGGAAGGGGAAAAAATCAGTTGGAGATGTTCATTAGAGGACTGGAAAATAAGGAATGGAACTTAAGTTTCACTAGTACTGTCAGTGAGGTCTCCGTAGATTTTCTGGACTTAACGATCTATGTAGATGAAGGAGTGCTTAAGACCAAGACCTTTTTTAAGCCGACCGATGTCAACGGATATATAGATCTTACTAGTTGTCATTATGCCCCGTGGCTTCAAAATATCCCCAGAGGGCAGGTCCAGAGAATCTACCGAAACTGCACTGACACAGCTATGTTTAAAGAGCAAAGTAAAATAATTAAAGAACGTTTCCTGGAAAAAGGTTATGAAGGTGAAAAATTAGAGAAATGTATAATTGAAACTATAGAACAAGGAGAGGAGACCCAAAAGAAACCAAAAATAATGAAAATACAAGGATTTCCGTTTTTCATTTATAACCCAGTACACACAATGCTCTGGGGTAATGAAAACGCAATCAGAAAAAAATTGGTCTATCCTGAAAATGATCCAGTCCTTGGACCTATAATCCCCATACAACCACAGGTCATTTACAAAAGAGCACCCAATCTACAAAACAAACTAGTACATAGTGCCATCCGACCCAAAGAGGGAAATAAAAAAGGAAAAATATTTTTAATTGGTGCGGTTTTTGTATTGCCTGCAAAAATAGAAAGAAAACTGAGAGGATTCAAAACAGCACCACTGTATTCAGTTGTGTGAAGGGAAAACCTCTGGAAATAGTAGGAGAGATTACATGCCATAGTAAAGGGGTCGTATATGTATTGGAGTGTCCATGTGGCCTCCAGTATGTTGGACGTACTATCAGACCCCTTAAGGTTCGGATACAGGAACATATAAGGAATATAAAGAAAGGGCTTGAAAGCCATGGCGTCTCGGCACACTATAAAAATGCCACCAGAAGAACCCAGAGGGATTGAAATTTATGGGGGTAGAATTGGTGCAAAACCACTGGAGGGGAGGAAGTTTTCTAGAGAAAATTAATAAAAAGAAAGTAAGTGGATATATGAACTGAATACGCTGCAACCAGGGGCTTGAACTTGGACTTCGACCTGCAGGTAGTTTTAAATTAGCCCTTGAAGTTGTCTAAGTAATTGTCCCCATGTGAATTTGGACCTAGAGATCTGCGGTTTCCCATAGGAGAGATACAAGTGTAAGGTAAAGTAGGAAGTAAAACAGAAGGCGTTCCTAGTGACACGTCAGGTGTCTGATTGAAGCCTATTTGATGAATAAAAGAGAGGGGGAGGGAGAGATGAGGAGTGCCCCTGACGAAGCTTGAGGAGCGAAACCTGGGTCGGGCAAGGAAAAGACACTGAGTTTTTATTGCGATTTTAAAGTGCATGTTTGTAAGTATGCATCAAATAAAATATTTTAAGTAGCCATCGGATCTTCACTACGGTGGGAGCCACTTGTATCCACAGGAACTATTTGAACAAAAGAAGTTCGGATAACCAGCAGACCCACCGGGAGTCATCTGCATGTGAGGTTGCCGGCCAGTCCTCTGCTCCGGCGTGCAAGTGTGGATATCCATTACAAGGAACCCAAGGAACTGTGGAGGACGCATCTGATACGTTGATTACCAGTGAAGCCTTGTGTGAGTACAAGCAGTGCACCACAGGGTGATAATACCACACGGATCTACACCATATTCTTTTTGTAATTATTTGCAGGATATCCAGATATAGGACATCTGCAGACCTCGAAAACCTTTTGGAAGGAAACTGTTTTACTTCACTTAGATTACATGCGCGGTCCGAATTTTATATATACTGTTGCAAAGGAGTTACCCTTTATCTGGATTCATTTGCTGAGAAGGAACATATTGTTTTCTGTGCACTTTAAATTATGTTTCAGAATAAAACCTTCACATTAGCATCTATTTTAATTGTGCTATTTATTTATTTTTTTCTGTATGATTTATGGACTGAAGAGTCCTTCAATGAACACCTACCTTGGGTGTACAGATCCACCATACCTACTTTTGATGTTTAATGTTGGTCATGTTATTTAATATAATTTATTGTGAGTTAATGCTATGTATACCCAGCATGTTTTGTGTATAAGTCCTAAGGGGTTAATTAACCCTGAAGAAGCCCCTAGAGAAGGCTGGGAGTTGGCCTGGTTAGTTCCACCAATAGCTCACTCTTGTTCTTGCACAGGAAGTGAAAATTTGTGTTTTGTCTCACTCTTTGGAAGCCTCAAGAGTTTGAAAGAGGAGAGAGATGAAGTTCCAGAATCTGTAACGAGCAAATTGAGTCAGTTAGGATCCTAGGATCTAGCTCGTCAACTGTATGCCATAGTAGCGAAATATAGCTTCATTCATAAAAGTGTTATTACTAGAGATTCTGTAGAGAAGGAGATAAGGACTACCACATTCTAAAACCTGGTCTATACCTATACAGAACCCTCTGGTAAAACCTGCACTGTAAATTGTTAGAATTGTGTTCCTAGACTGTTGGATGTTTAACTTTTGTTTTCTACATTTGGTCCGGCACTAGAGATGAGCGAATCGAAGCTGACGAAGTGGAATTTGATCCGGATTTCAGGAAAGATGTGATTTGTACCTAAAATGGCTGCTGCATGTGTGAGGACATGAATCAAGGAACTCTGGGAAGGTGGAATCACCCACAATGCCATGCATGCAGCCAATCAGCAGCCAACCATCCATGTGATGTCACAGCCCTATAAATAGAGGCAGCCATCTTAGATTCTGCCATTTACCAGTGTAATTAATGCAGGGATAGACATCTGCAGGTCCTAGGAACAGTGTTAGAAAAACATCATTGTGCTAAAACCCCCCCAAAAAAACGATTTACAAGTGCAGGAAAAGATTATTCAAGGTGTAGGGAAAGGATAGGGAGGAATCATTCCCCAGCATTTATGTTGAAAAGCGTTCATGGTGGAGGTTGCAGCCTGGGTAATAGGAACATTCCTGTTACACCTTGCAGCACTGACTGGGGATCTAAATTGCCATTATACAGCTCTGTAATTCCAGCGAACCGTTCTTATTAGGGTGCAAGTGCTGATTGACACAGACATTAAGAAGGTTTATTACAAGGAAATATTTCTACTTCTTATTTGCCCTTGTGCGGTGCAGTTATATGTTCTAAAGCATTTTTATTTGCTTGTATTAGTGGGGAAAAGGGCTTATTAGCTGTTGTCTGGTGAAGTGAAAAAATTACAGCCCTTTTTGACGTGTATTAGTGTCAAAATAAAAAATATATTTGCCGCTCAGCGGTGCAGTTATCCGTTGTAAATACTTTTGTGGCGTGTATTAGCAGAAAAAGAAAAAATATATTTTCCATTCAGCGGTGCAGTTATCTGTGGCAAAGCCTTTTGAGGCATGCATTAGCAAAAAAAGAAAAAGTATATTTTCCGCTCAGCGGTGCAGTTACCTGTTGTAAAGCCTTTTGTGAGGTGTATTAGCGGACAAAGAAAAAATATATTTGCCCCTCTACGGTGCAGTTCTCTGTTGTAAAGCCTTTTGTGGTATGTATTAGCAGACAAAGATAAAATAAATTTGCAACTCAGCGGTGCATTATATGTTATAAGCCTTTTGTGGCATATATTAGTGGAAAGAGAAAAAATATATTTGCCACTCAGTGGTGCAGTTATCTGTTGTAAAGTCTTTTGTGGTGTGTATTAGCGGCAAAATAAAAAATATATTTGCCACTCAGTGGTGCAGTTCTCTGTTGTAAAGCCTTTTGTGTCGTGTATTAGCAGAAAAAGATATAATATATTTGCCGCTCAGTCGTGCATTATATGTTGTAAAGCTTTTTGTGGTGTGTAGTAGTGGAAAAAGAAAAATTATATTTGCCGCTCTTAGGTGTAGTTCTCTGTTGTAAAGCCTTTTGTGGCGTGTATTAGCGGAAAAAGAAAAAATATATTTGCCGCTCAGCGGTGGAGTTATCTGTTGTAAAGCCTTTTGTGGCATTTTTTAGTGGAAAACGAAAAATCATATTTGCCGTTCAGCGGTGCAGTTATCTGTTGTAAAGCCTTATGTGGTGTGCATTAGTGGCAAAATAAAAAATATATTTGCCGCTCAGTGGTGCAGTTATCTGTTCTAAAGCCCTGTTTGCAGTGTATTAGTGGCAAAATAAAAATATATTCTCCTTTTAACTTTGCACTTATATGTTGAAAAAATTGATGCGTGATTGTAGACTTTCTTCTTTATGAACCGAATTCCATTATCCTTTCATTTTTTTTATTTAAACATGTTTTATTCGGGAAAAATGATGAGTGGTTATAGACCACCTTTTGCTATATGGGCCGAATTGCGTACTGGTGAAATATTTTTTGTGAAACATGCTTTTTTCGATAAAATTGAGGGGTTGTAGACCTCGTTTGCTGTATGGGCTGAATTACTTAGTGGTGAAATTTTTTCCGTGAAACAGGCTTTTTTGGGGAAAATGGATGGGTGATTGTAGACATTCTTCTCTGTGAACTGAATTCCATTATCCTTTCATTAGTGAAATTTTTTATTCAAACATGTTTTTTTCAGGAAAATGTATGGGTGATTGTAGACTGCCTTTTACTGTATGGACCAAATTACATAATTGTGGGTACTCCAGTAAACATAATGAAGATGCTGATGACAACACACCAGCCGACTTTGCCTTTACCATCTATTCACAATTAAATCAAGCAGCTTCAGTAAATTGAACATTTTCATGTGTGTTTATCTGCTCTGTCTGCATTCGATCTCCACAGCACACAAGACATGACAGGAGAGTCGCTGCTTTGGAGTCCAAATCCAGTTTCTTAAGATCAGGAGTTCCATCAGAATTGTGCGTAACATTATTGCTCCCTGTGCAAAGCCATAACAAAAGGACTCCATAGGCATACACATCAGAGGAAGCTGAAGCTGGTTGCCCCAATTTTAATTCAGGAGCAGTAAACAGCGGGAAGCAAATTGAGGTGGCTAAACTCTGCTGCTTTGCATCTCTTGTGGAGTCAATGTCTCTAACTATGCTTCTCTCTCGATTTATAGCAAATACATTATTTTTATGCAGAAATCCAAGAATTATGTTGGAGACATGTAGTGTATGCAAGCCAAGTGTGACCCTTCTCATCACTCTCACTCTGTTCTGCACCTGGTTTGCCTGGGCAAATGGAGCCACACAGGGGAGGAACTGGCTTTCTCAATGACAACTAAAAATCGGAACCATGGTGACCGACAATGGGAAGACAGGAGTACTCCCCTGTGTAACTTTGATGTCAGCCAGTGGCAGCTCATGTGTGACACCTGCCATTTGCTCAGGCCCTTTGAGGAGGCCACGTTATTTGTTAGTGGCCAGGACTATGGGATGAACAACATCATTCCACTGCTTCATGTCCTGGAACAGATGATGGTAAATCTGGCTGGTCAGGGGACTGGAGACATGGCACCTATATCTCAAGGCCACATGAGTCCTGAAGGGTCTGAACTGGAGGAGGAGGACATTAGAGCACAAGCAATGTGTAGCGGAATGGGTGGTTTTTCTTCACAGTTGATAGGAGAGGAGGAGCAGGACAAGCCAGAAGAGCTACAGGACGATAAGGAAGATGAGGCAGAGGACCTGTGGGAGCATGCAGTGGAGATGGAGGCAGGGAGTCCCTGCGAGTCACTTACACAAATGGCCAGATGCATGCTCACTTGCCTGCGTAGTGACAGCCAAATTGTCACCATTAAGCAGAGGGATGACTTCTGGCTCTCCATCTTGTTGGACCCTCGCTACTTTTCCAAAATGGGGGCGTTTTTTACACCCGCTGAGAGGGAGGACAAACTGAATTACTATAGAGTCATCCTATGTAGTCACTCGGCCGTTGCCTATCTGCACCATCGTCCATCCTCTTGCAGATCTTACCAGGGGACCCTATGCTGTCATGTTCCACTGCCATGGCTGCTGGGAAGGGATGTGCTGTCAGGAGCAGTACCAGACCCATCAGTCTCACCACTCACCTGTCCACCCAAAATGGGGGAAGACTGACCTTTGTCAAGATAAATCAGGCATGGATCAGCCAGGATTTCCACCCACCAATGCCTGATACATCAGACTAGATCACCATGGTGCCTCACCCAAACCTTGATAAAAAAGACTGGTTTCTTCCAGCTGCCTGCCTCAGCTACTATTCTGATGCTGCCACACGCCTGATGCCACACATCTGATTCAAAGTGTTCCTTCTTTCACCCACCATCTTCAGCTGGCAATTGGATTGCCACCCACCTCCACACTATGTCACCTTGCCACTCTGTGGCGATCTCATGCTGCTTCTATCTCCACACTGTCACCTTGCCACTCTGTGGTCTCCTCGTGCTGCTGCCACCTCCACACTATGTCACATTGCCACTCTGTGGCCTCCTCATGCTGCTGCCATCTCCACAATATCTCATCTTGCCATTTTGTGGCCTCCTCATGCTGCTGCCACTTCCACACTATGTCACATTTCCACTCTGTGGCCTCCTCATGCTGTTCCCACCCTCCCTACTTCATGACTGGGCCCCGATTTTTCCTTCTGATCTTTCAGAAGCAAGGAAAAATGAGATGCACTTCTATGCGGATCTTGTCCGTGTTGCAGCTGTAAGGCCTGTATGGTCCCATCAGAATTGGCTTATGATTTGGTAGCCCAAAGCAGGAGTGGGTACAAAACACAGAAGACATGCAAATATTCCATTCATGTGTCATCTCTGTTTTGGATCCACTCCTGTTTTTTTTTTTTTTTTTTTGCCATTAGCAATTCTGCAATGCCAAAAGAACTCTAGTGACACACATATAAAACTATCACATATTTTATTAGGTAATAACCAATTACAAACAAAAAGATGTAATGCAAAAAATAAATATAGCAGTAATGCAGTTTGGCACTGCGGCAAGCAGCTCACCAAACTATACCACAGGTAACCAAATCCTAATAAAGAAAAACTCAAATAGGTTCACTCAAAGGGAACTGTGAGAGGAGTCTCTAATATATACCGTCGCCCCTTGAAAAAGCCGAGCGAAATACGCATCGGGCTGCGCTCCCTGCTGGTCCGCGGTCCGATCTTTCCACCGTTTCTACTCTTTTAAGGTACTCTAACACATTTTTTGCTGCCGCATTTACTTCTAGGATTTCCTATTAGTGTGTGTTCTATTTAACCCTGTCTTGGGCAAATGGCATAAGTGGCATTGCATCTTATTGTCTGAGTAGTTTCCGATATATATTAGAGACTCCTGTCACAGTTCCCTTTAAAGGGATATTCCCATTTTGCCTTTTCACTCTTCCCAGCAGTAGATGTCCTGGTAACTTCCTGGTTTGGCTCAGGCAGTTGAGTGAAGGCTGGCCATGCCTCCTCATGACTCACCCTGAGAGCTCAGTCCTTGGTGCTCGTTCATGTGGATGAGTCATCAGTCTGGCAGCCTGCAGAGTATGTAAAGCCCATCCCCCTGCTGTGGAATCACTCAGTGACCAATGCTAGTGAACTAATAGAGTAACTTGTGGCTGTCCTGCATTCTAATACACTTTTACACATAAAACCAGTGTTACAAACCCATTCTGTGCAGCAAAAACAATAAATCACTACAGCCCAAATGCATGTTAGCTAGTAGCCATATGATCCGTGCTAGATATAGATAGATATATTCACTGACTTATTACCCAGCTTTCCCAGTATCAGATATTATCACTGACTTATTGCCCAGCTTTCCCAGTATCAGATATTATCACTGACTTATTATCCAGCTTTCCCGGTGTCTAATATTATCACAGACTTATTACCCAGCTTTCTACGCAGTATTCGACCAAAAACCACGATGTGCCGAGCATCTCAGTGAAATAACACTGTGAGTCCATATGACATGTAAATAGCAGGCGTCGCTCTTAGAATCACTGCACACTTCAATTATTTGGGCAGTCATGAGGGCAAAACTGATCAAATAACTCAAGTATGAACTCAGCCTTACAGGTCAATGTTAGTTTCAAGAAGAAGCACACGCCTTTTACACCCTCGTCAGCTGATTCCACATAGATGTCTACAGAACGTGTTGACGTCACAGATTATTTTGCCCTTCCTCTGATCATTCTGAACAATAACACCCAAAAAACGGATCCTGTCTGTGGAGCAAATGAGGTGCAGAACAGCGTGATGCTGCCATGCCCTGCACATGGTATGCTGGAGGGGAACTGTGAATTGTCCCTGCTGTGGAGGCTGAGGACATGGTGGAGGATAAGGAAGCAGGCCGTCTTTGTCGCAGGACCAACGGCTTGACAACGTGAAGGTGGAAGCGACGTCACCTGGCCAAGTAGCTAGTGTGTCTGTGCAGGAACCACATTCACCCAGTGGGCCGTAAAGGACATGTATTGTCCATGACCATAGTTACAGCTCCACACATCAGCGCTGGCGTGCACTTTCGCAGACGCCGACAGGTTCAAGGACTGGACCACCTTCTGTTCTACATACATGTGCAGGGCTGTTACTGCTTTTTTGGCAAAGAAATTATGGCTTAGGACTCTCCACCTCGGCACGGCACAAGCCATCAGTTCTCTGAAAGGTGCAGAGTCCACCACTTGGAAAGTTAAGGAACTGAAGCACCAGCAACTTGGACAGGAGCACGTTCAGCTTCTGCCCTTTTGGATTAGTGCACGCATACTTTTGTCTCTTGGCAATCGCTTCAGAGATTGATTGCTGCCTGAATGAGTGATGAGGAGTAGGAGGACAAGAAGCTGGAGAATCAGGACCTGTAAATGATGGGAAGGACAGACAGCTCTCTTCGGCTGAGGTGGTGGAGACTCGACTGCCAGTAATTGGCTGCGTGCCACTGGGTGAAGTAGTTGTTGCTGTGGCAGGCTGGACCATCACATTGGAGCCACGGTACTCCCAGGCCACTTTATGGTGATGATGCATACTGTATGTTGACAAAGGGCCGTGGTGCCAACATTGGCACCCTGGCCGCGTTTCAATTTCTGCCCACAGATTCTAGATATGGCCATGTTCACCTCCTCCGGCGGCTTAACAAAAAACTGCCACTCTACCGAGTAGGTGATTTTACCCCCAACACTCCACACTGACTGACTGCTACCTCCGCTTCCTCCATGAACCCCTGCACCGCTACTTTTCGGGCAGGTAGGTTCCTGCGAAGGAGGTGGTCTACGCCGGTCACATTTGGCTACCGACCTTCCACTGGTGCCACCCTGCTGACTCCTGGCCACGCTAGAGACTTGCTGGCTCCGCCACTGCCTCATTGGCAAGCTGCCACCCTCTTCCCCCGATGATGAAGCCCCTTCCTCAAAGCGGGTGAAGATGTGATTACGTAGCATTGCTTCGTCGCTCTTTACTCTGTTTATTCAGCCGCTCTATGCAAGAAACGAGCCTCCCTATCAGAACCGCGGGCCACTTCTGTGCCCTTTGTGTTCTGCTGGATCGGACTCTCAGCGGATTCCCTGCATTTTTTCGCCTTGTCTGGTGGTGTCTGAGTGTTGCCTCGCTCGAAGAGTGGATGCCATCCTTCTAATGTTTCGGTCTCCGCTGTTTCCTGCCGACCCTCCTCCTTGGATCTTTGGTGTCGGCTGGGACCTGTTTACAGGTTTGAAGTATCAAATATATGTTGCTTTGTGTCCTCCTCTGCCTCCATGTTTGAACTGCCCTCCCCCATGCCCTGTGTAATGGTTTTCTCAATCTCCTCACTTTGTCTATTCAATTATAGGGAATATGGGACAGAAGGTTAAAATTTCTCACATTTTTAAAGTGTTGCTTAAAGCACAATTTAATAATTCATGTTCTCCGGGACGAAAGGCTTGGCAAATTGATTGTCTGGGAATTGGGATAATATATTGGCGAATTTAAGTTTAGTTTCTTATAATCTTAATCACATTTTAATCACAATTTTAACACGTTTTTATCACGACTAAGAGTTGCAAGGTGGAAAGAGCAGGGTCCCCAGCAGCACAGAGTATTTCAGGAGTGTGTAGGTTGTGTTGGAAAGGACAGACAGGATTAATAGTTCTCAAAAAGCTTAGAATCAGGGTTGAAAAATATATGACATCACATTTGTGTGAGGACGCCACCACGGTAGGATGGGTTCGCCATCCAGGGCAGATTGTATATGTGGGCGACATATAAAATATAACCAAGAAACAGATTGAAGAACGCGACAATTCGATCTGATAATAGGTGGCAGTCCTTGTAATGACTTATCTGTGGTTAACCTGCACTGGAAAGGCCTTTATGGGGGCAGTGGACAACTGTTTTTTGACTTTCAATGATTACTCAATAAAGACAGGAGAGAATTGGCAAGTATTCTGGTTATTCGAGAACGTGGTTGCGATGGAGAAAGCATTCCAAAAAACAATTTATCTTCACCTGGAGAAGAATCCTGTCAAGATTGATGCAAGTGCAGTAACGGCTGCTTATCGAGCCAGATACTTCTGGGAGAACCTGCCTAGCAGGAACAGGTCTCTAGTAGCTACAGTACAGACAAGTAGAAGACAAAGCTTCAAGATTGCTTGTAGCCCGTAAGAGTCGCGAAGTTCGATTGAAAGATTGAAATCATAACTACCAGCCCCTAGTCTCTTCAGCAGAGAAAAATCATGAGTTCTCAGTCATCATTCATGGATGGGAAGCAGGACATCCTGTAGTGCACGGAGAAGGAGAGGGTCTTTGGACTCCCCCCACACTACACAGACGTCTCAGAAATGAACCGCTGCTCCTGAACGAAGCTCCTGGGAAGGGTCATGGAGCGTTCCGATATCTATTCACCCCGCTGAAAGATTAATTTGAAAGTGTGTAGAAGCCACACGGGGCCACCATGCTGCAGATTTATCATGGAGACACCGGATTTTATAATATTAAATTATTATATAAAAAAAAACAATGAAGCCCCTTCATCACCCGGCTCTCAAGTGCGATCAGTTACATCATCATCATCGAGTACTGTGTGCAGGTCACCTCCTCAACCGTCTCTGGGTCAGGAGCCTGACCGCTCGCAACACCAGCTCCCACACCACTCTACTCATACTTGACCGCCAAGTGGAGGAAGGGGCGGATGTCTCTTCCACATCTTGGCTGGCCAGTAGCTGCTGACTGTCTCCTAGTAGCTCGTCCTCACTGTATAGTGGAGCTGAGCCCACAACATACAATACTCCTCTGGCTCTGTGCAGTTACCTGTTGCAAAGCCTTTTGTGGAGTGTTTTAGAGGAAAAAGAAAAAGATTATTTGCCACTCATTAGTAACATAGTATATAAGACAGAAAAAAGACATTTGTCCATCCAGTTCGGCCTGTTTCCTACAAGTTGATCCAGAGAAATTCCCTCTTGAATTCCTTTATTGTACTCACCATCACCACCTCCTCAGGCAGAGAGTTCCATAGTCTCACTGCTCTTACAGTGAAGAAACCTTTTCTATGTTTGTGTACAAACCTTCTTTCCTCCAGACTCAGGGGATGGCCCCTCGTCACAGTCACAGTCCTGGGGATAAATAGATGATGGGAGAGATCTCTGTACTGACCCCTGATATATTTATACATACAGTTGTGTTCAAAATTATTCAACCCCCAATGCTGTAAAGGGTTTTAGGGCATTTAGTGTACATTTGTAATTGTGTTCAGAATGAAATCTTACAAAGACTTTTTAAAGAACCAAATGCAACTAAAATTACATCAATTGTTTTTGTAATACAGTATTAAATGTATTACAATGTATACTACAGAGCCGTCCCATTGAAATGAATGGAACGGCTTGGGTGTAATTGCACATGCTCACCGCTGCAGATGCAACGGCCAGCATGTAAACAATGACGAGGAGGCAGCGCTGGCACGGCGCTCGCCGTCTCTTCAAACAGCTGATCGGCGGGGGTGCCGGGTGTCGGACCCCCGCCGATCTGATATTGATGACCTATCCTGAGGATAGGTCATCAATAAATATAACTTGGATAACCCCTTTAAGAACAGAGGTTCATTCAAGTGTTTTCGATCAGGTATTGAAAACACCTGTGGATGTCAAGGAGCAGAAATCAAGCATAATAAGCACCAATTTGGCAGATTTAAAATGACTGTGATACTCAGCTCCTTCTAGACATTTACTGGTGTGTTTACAAACATGGTGAAGTCAAGAGAATGGTCCAGGAAGACAAGAGAAGAGGTGATTTCTCTTCACAGGAAGGGCAATGGCTATAAGAAGATGTTAAACATACCAAGAGACACCATAGGAAGCATCATTCGCAAATTCAAGGCAAAGGGCACTGTTGAAATGCTACCTGGTCGTGGCAGAAAGAAGATGTTGACTTTGACTGCTGTGCGCTACCTGAAGCGCAAAGTGGAGAAAAGTCCCCATGTGACTGCTGAGGAACTGAAAAAAGATTTGTCAGATGCGGGTACTGAAGTTTCAGCTTAGACAATAAGGCACACTGCTTAATGAAGGCCTCCATGCCAGAACTCCCAGGCGCACCCCCTTGCTGTCTCCAAAGAATAAGAAGAGTCGACTGCAGTATGAGAAAAGTCATGTGGACAAACCACAAAAGTTTTGGGATAGTGTTCTGTGGACTGATGAAACAAAATTAGAACTGTTTGGGCCCATGGATCAATGCTATGTTTGGAGGAGGAAGAACAAGGTCTATTAGGAATAGAACACCTTGCCTACTGTGAAGCATGGTGGGGAGTCAATGATGCTTTGGGGCTGTTTTGCTTCTACAGGTACAGGGAAACTTCAGCGTGTGCAAGGTACCATGAATTCTCTTCAGTACCAGGAGATATTGGATGAAAATGTGATGCAGTCCATGACAAACCTGAGGCTTGGGAGACGTTGGACCTTTCAACAGGACAATGATCCCAAGCATACCTCCAAGTCCACTAGAGCATAGTTGCAGATTAAAGGCTGGAACATTTTGAAGTGGCCATCGCAGTCACCAGACTTAAATCCGATTGAGAACCTCTGGTGGGACTTAAAGAAAGCAGTTGCAACGCACAAGCCTAAGAATGTGACTGAACTGGAGGCTTTTGCCCATGAAGAATGGGCGAAGATACCCGTAGATCGCTGCAAGACACTTGTGTCAAGCTATGCTTCACGTTTAAAAGCTGTTATAACTGGAAAAGGATTGTTGTACTAAGTACTAAGATTGAATGTCACTTGGGGGTTGAATAAAACTGATAATGATGTGAGCACAGAAAAAACATTTGTGGTTATTTCATTATAAATGTTATGTTATATTTGTCTGACTTCCAAGTGCCTCTTTGATTAAATTGTAAACACGATGACTGAAATGATCAAAATCAATGTCAAACTGGCCAAAACATTCAATTTCAGTGGGGGTTGAATAATTTTGAACACAACTGTAGTTATTAGATCTACCCTCAGTCGTCTTTTTTCTAAAGTGAATAACCCTAATTTTGATAACCTTTCAGGGTACTGTAGTTGCCCCATTGCAGTTATTACTTTAGTTGCCCTCCTCTGAACCCTCTCCAGCTTTGCTATGTCTGCCTTGTTGACAGGAGCCCAGAACTGTACACAGTACTCCATGTGTGGTCTGACTAGTGATTTGTAAATGGGTAGGACTATGTTCTCATCACGGGCATCTATGCCCTTTTGATGCAACCCATTATCTTATTGGCCTTGGCAGTAGCTGCCTGACACTGGTTTTTGCAGCTTAATTTGCTGTTTATTAAAATTCCTAGATCTTTTTCCAAGTCAGGGTTACCGAGTGTTTTACCATTTAATATGTACGGGTGACTTGCATTATTCCTTCCCATGTGCATAACTTTACATTTGTCAGTGTTAAACCTCATCTGCCATTTCTCTGCCCAAGCCTCCAATCTAGCCAGATCCCTCTGTAGCAGAAAACTGTCCTATTCAGTGTTAATTACTTTACACAGTTTAGTGTCATCTGCAAAAATAGATATTTTACTGTGCAGGCCTTCTACAAGATCATTAATAAATATATTGAAGAGAATAGGGCCCAATACTGACCCCTGAGGTACCCCACTAGTGACAGTGATCCAATCAGAGTATCTACCGTTAATAACCACAATCTGTTTTCTGTCACTCAGCCAGTTACTTACCCACATACAGACATTTTCTCCCAGTCCGAGCATCCTCATTTTATATACTAACCTTTTATGAGGTACAGTGTCAAATGCTTTGGAGAAGTCCAGATATATGACATCCATTGATTTGCTGCTGTCAAGTCAAGAACTTACCTCCTCATAGAAGCTGATAATTTTTTTTTGGCATGACCGATCCCTCATGAAGCCATGCTGATATGACGTTATTTGCTTATTTTCATAGAGATACTCCAAAATAGCATCTCTTAGAAACCCTTCAAACAGCTTACCAACAATAGATGTTAAACTTACCGGCCTATAATTTCTAGGCTCTGTTTTTGGACCCTTTTTGAATATTGGCACCACATTTGCTATGCGCCAATCCTGTGGAACATTCCCTGTCAGTATAGAGTCTGTAAATATCTGAAATAAAGGTCTGGCTATGACATCACTTAATTCCCTTAGGATACGGGGGTGTATGCCATCAGGGCCTGGTGATTTGTCTATTTTAATCTTTTTAAGTCGCTGTTGTACTTCTTCCTGGGTCAGACAGGGCACTTTTAATGGGATATTTACTTTTACATTCTGCATTTCATCTGACAGTTTATTTTCCTCAGTGAATATAGTGGAGAAAAAAATATTTAATAGTTTTGCTTTATCCTCCTCGCTCTCTGCAACACCCCCCTCTTTGTTATGTAGAGGGCCGACTCCTTCAGATTTATATTTTTTACTATTTATATAATTAAAGAACATTTTAGGGTTAGTTTTACTGTCTTTGGCAATTAATCTCTCGGTCTCTAGTTTGGCAATTTTTATTAGTTTTTTACATATTCTATTTTTTTCCTTATAGTTTATCAGTGCTTCCTGGCTCCCCTTCTGTTTTTTTGATTAATATGCTTTCTTTTTGTCATTTATTGCTATCTTTATGGTTCTATTTATCCACATTGGTTTCTTATTGTTTCTTAGCCTTTTATTCCTATAAGGTATATACCTCTCACAATTTGATGTTACAATGCTTTTAAAAATCTCCCACTTTGTGGTTGTATTTTTATTTTTCAGGACTTTGTCCCAGTTAGTTAGGCCTATGGCCTCGCTTAGTTGGCTAAATTTTGCTTTTTTGAAGTTTGATATTTTTGTTCCTCCCTTTAGAAACTCTCGTTTGAAGGATAATTGGAAGGTTATTACTTTATGATCACTATTTCCTAGATGTCCCCCAACCTGCACATCTGTTGTTCTATCAGGTCTATTGGTTAATACTAAGTCCAGTATGGCCGTCCCTCTAGTGGGGTCCTGAACCAGTTGGGATAGATAATTTTCTTTGGCTATTGCCAAGAACCTGTTTCCTTTTTGGGATGTACACTCCACAAAAGGCTTTACAACAGATAACTACACCACTGAGTGGCAAATATAGTTTCTCTTTTTCAGCTAATACACACCACAAAAGGCTTTACAACAGAGAACTGCACCACTGAGCGGCAAATATATATATTTTTTTCCGCTAATACATACCACAAAAGGCTTTACAAAAGAGAACTGCACCACTGAGCATCAAATATATTTTTTCTTTTTCCTCTAATGCACTCCACAAAAGGCTTTACAACAGATAACAACACCGCTGAGTGGCAAATATAGTTTCGATTTTTCCGCTAATAATTGTTACAAAAGGCTTTACCACAGAGAACTGCACCGCTGAGCAACAAATATATTTTTTCTTTTTCCGCTAATACACTCCAGAAAAGGCTTTACAACAGAGATCTGCACCGATGAACGGCAAATATATTTTTTCTTTTTCCTCTAACACATGCCACAAAAGGTTTATAACAGATAACTCCACTGCTGACCGGCAAATATTGTTTTTCTTTTTCAGCTAATACACACCACAAAAGGCTTTATAACAGATAACTGCACCTCTGAGCGGCAAATATATTTTTTCTTTCTCCTCTAATACATGGCACAAAAGGCTTTACAACAGGAAACTGCACTGCTGAGTGGCAAATATAGTTTTTCTTTTTTCGCTAATACACGCCACAAAATGCTTTACAACAGAGAACTGCAACACTGAGTGGCAAATATATTTTTTTCTTTTTCCGCTAATACACATGAAAAAAAGGCTTTACAACAGAGAACTGCACCGCTGAGCGCCAAATATATATATATTTTTTTACGCTAATACACACCACAAAAGGATTTAAAACAGAGAACTGCACCGCTTAGCAGCAAATACATTTTTTCTTTTTCTGCTAATACTCGCCACAATATGCTTTACAACAGATAACTGCACTGCTTTGTGGCAAATATATTTTTTCTTTTTCCTCTAATACATGCCATAAAAGGTTTATAACAGATAACTGCACTGCTGAGCGGCAAATATAGTTTTTCTTTTTCATCTAATACACACCACAAAATGCTTTACAACCGATAACTGCACCGCTAAGCGGCTAATATATTTTTTCTTTTTCCGCTAATACACACCACAAAAGGCTTTACAACAGATAACTGCGCCACTGAGCGGCAAATATATATATATTTTTTCCGCTAATACACTCCACAAAAGGCTTTAAAACAGATAACTGCACTGCTGAACGGCAAATATAATTTTTCTTTTTCAGCTAATGCACACTACAAAAGGCTTTACAGCAGAGAACTGCACCGCTGAGCGGCAAATATATTTTTTTCTTTTTCTGCTAATACACGCCACCAAAGGCTTTGCAACAGATAACTGCACCGCTAAGTGGCAAATATAGTTTTTCTTTTTCAGCTAATGCACACTACAAAAGGCTTTGCAACTGAGAACTGCACCGCTGAGCGGCAAATATATTTTTTTCTTTTTCCTCTAATACATGCCATAAAAGGTTTATTACAGATAACTGCACTGCTGAGAGGCAAATATAGTTTTTCTTATTTAGCTAATACACACCACAAAAGGCTTTACAACAGATAACTACAGCGCTCAGCGGCAGATATATTTTTTCTTTTTCCGCTAATACACTCCAAAAAAGGCTTTAAAACAGAAAACTGCACTGCTGAGCGGCAAATATAGTTTTTCTTTTTCCACTAATACACACCACAAAATGCTTTGCAACAGAGAACTGCACCGCTGAGCGGCAAATATATATTTTCTTTTTCCTCTAATACACTCCACAAAAGGCTTCACAACAGATAACTACACCGCTCAGCGGCACATGTATTTTTTCTTTTTCGCTAATACATTCCACAAAAGGCTTTAAAACAGAAAACTGCACTGCTGAGCGGCAAATATAGTTTTTCTTTTTCCTCTAAAAAATGCCATAAAAGGTTTATAACAGATAACTGCACTGCTGAGCGGCAAATATAGTTTTTCTTTTTCAGGTAATACACACCACAAAAGGCTTTACAACAGATAACTGCACAGCTGAGCGGCTAATATATTTATTCTTTTTCCACTAATATACACAACAAAAGGCTTTACAACAGATAACTGCTCCGCTGAGCGGCAAATATATCTATATTTCTTTCCGCTAATACATGCCAAAAAAGCCTTTACAACAGATAACTGCTCCGCTGAGCGACAAATATATATATATTTTTTTCCGCTACTACATGCCACGAAAGGCTTTACAACAGATAACTGCACCGCTGAGCGCCAAATATAGTTTTTCTTTTTCCACTAATACATGCCATAAAAGGCTTTACAACAGAGAACTGCACCGCTGAGCTGCAAATACATTTTTTCTTTTTCCTCTAATACATGCCACAAAAGGCTTTACAACAGATAATTGCACCGCTGAGCAGCAGATATATTTTTTTCTTTTTCCACTAATACACGCCACAAAAGGCTTTAAAACAGAGAACTGCTCTGCTGAGCGGCAAATATATTTTTTATTTTTCCTCTAATGCACTCCACAAAAGGCTTTACAACAGATAACTGCACCACTGAGCGCCAAATATAGTTTTTCTTTTTCCGCTAATACATGCCATAAAAGGCTTTACAACAGAGAACTGCACCGCTGAGCTGCAAATACATTTTTTCTTTTTCCTCTAATACATGCCACAAAAGGTTTATAACTGATAACTGCACTGCTGAGCGGCAAATATAGTTTGTCTTTTTCCACTAATACACACCACAATAGGCTTAACAACAGATACCTGCACCACTGAGCGGCAAATATATTTTTTCTTTTTCCTCTAATATATGCCACAAAAGGCTTTACAACAGATAATTGCACCGCTGAGCGGCAGATATAGTTTTTCTTTTTCCACTAATACATGCCACAAAAGGCTTTAAAACAGAGAACTGCTCCACTAAGCGGCAAAAATATATTTTATTTTTCCTCTAATACACTCCACAAAAGGCTTTACAACAGATAACTACACCGTTGAGCAGCAAATATAAATTTTCTTTTTCCCCTAATACACTCCACAATATGCTTTGCAACAGATAACTGCACCGCTGAGTGGCAAATATATTTTACTTGTACCACTAATACACACAAAAATTGCTGTAATTTCAGCATTTCACCACACAACGGCTAATAAGCTTTTTTTTACCCACTAATACAAGCCCAAAATGCTTTACAACAGATAACTGCACCGCTGATTGGAAAATATATTTTTTTCTTTTTCAGCTAATACTCATGACAAAAGGCTTTACAACAGATAACTGCACCACTGATTGGAGAACATATTTTTTTCTTTTTCCACTAATACTCATGACAAAATGCTTTACAAAAGATACCTACACTGCTGAGCAGAAAATATATTTATTCTTTTTCCGCTAGTACACTCCACAAAAGGCTTTAAAACAGATAACTGCACCGCTGAGCAGCAAATATATTTTACTTAAGCCACTAATACACACAAAAAGGGCTGTAATTTTAGCATTTCACCACACAACAGCTAATAAGCTTTTTTTCCCCCACTAATACAAGCCAAAAATGCTTTACAACAGATAACTGCACCGCACAAGGGTAAAGTCATAGAAATATTTCCTTCAATAAACCCTGTTAATACCTGTTTTAAACAGCAGTTATACCCTAATATGAACAGTTTGCTGGAATTACAGAGCTGTATAATGGCAATTCGGATCCCCAGTCAGTGCAGCAAGGTATAATCGGATTGCTCCTATTACCCAGGCTGTAACCTCCCCTTCTGAATCCTGTTCAACATAAATGTTGCGGAATGATTCCTCCCTATCCTTTAACTACACCTTGAATAATCTTTCCCTGCACTTGTAAATCGTTTTTTTTAGCACAATGACGATTTTTCTACCACTGTCCCTAGTGCCTGCAGACTTCTCTCCCTGCATTTAGTACACTGGAAAATGGCAGAATCTAAGATGGCTGCCGCTATTTATAGGGCTGTGACATCACAGTGCTGGCTGGCTGCTGATTGGCTGCATGCATGGCATTATGGGTGATCTCGCCTTCCCAGAGTTCCTTGCTCCATGTCCTCACATGTGCAGCAGCCATTTTAGGAAAAAATGTGATTCATTACCACAAAGCATGAGGAAATTCGGCTTCGGTGCGAATGAAATAGTTTCTAAAAATTTGGATTGAATTCCACTTTGTCAGCTTCGGTTCACTCAGCTCTAATAATGTTGAGCACGAATATTTGAATTGCGAATTTTAATCGCGAATATCGCCACTTTGAGAATTTATGACTATTAAGAACATAGTTCTGTATAATTGTATTAGCGAATAGTGTTGAACGTGAATATTCTAATCGCAAATTTATCGCGAAGTTATCGTGAATATCAGCACTTAACAACTTCCCTAACAACCAATAGGAAAGTTGCCAACCCTCTAGTGTTGATCGCACATATTTTAATCTCAAATTTTTATTGCGAATATATTACATTGATGATTTTCGCAATCAAGTAAATAATGACTGGTGATTACGAATTCTCGAATTTGCGAATTCAAAGCGAATATTCGGGCAAATATCCGTGAGATATCACAAATTTGAATATTGCCTATGCCACTCATCACTAATTTCTAATCCTCAAACTTGGCTACAAATGTATTAATATATAGCAGGTCCATGATGAACCTCATAGCCTTACCCTCTATTTGCAGCAAGAAGGAATCATAATACATAAAAAAAAATCTATTTGAGTACCAATGACAGGAGTTAGGTTATTGGTATGAATGTTCAAATTGGAATCACATAGTAAATTGGAATAATGTATTATAGAAATTGCCTCAAGGCAGTTAGGGCATATATAGTGCAATTCATGTCTAATTAATAGAAAGGAATTATTGCCTAGTACTCTAGGAAGAAACAATATTGCTACACCCATGGAGTGAGGATTTTCTCAGGGAAAATAGAGAGTGGTGCTAAGAAAACGTATCTGGGGGTGACAATAGGCCTAGTTGGGTGTTTATGTAATCATTTGTGAATTTTTGGTAAGGCATAAGATATTATTATTATTTTTTTAAAGAGGAATCATATGTGGATTTGTCAAAGTAATGAAGTTATGTAGTGTTGATATTTTCTTCATGGTTGGTGTTGGTGGAGGTTAAATGAAAGGTTCTGACTTCAGAGTTGTTTTAGGAATACATTTCCTCAAAGTTATCATTTTTATCCATGATGATTATTGCCCCAACCCTATTGGTTAGTTTGATTTTTAGCTCTTTTTAGCTTTATCCTTCCTTTAAAGAGTTGCGGACCTGTTGATCAAGATTAGTTTTGAGCGAATCAAAGTGTACTTCGATCCGATCTCAGGGAAAATAATTTCGCCATTAAGCTGAATTTCCTTATGCTTTGTGGTAATTAATAAATTTTCACTGAAATGACGTTAAAAAAAATTATACTCACCTCATCTATTTGAGTGTGAAGAGAGCGCCTTGGCAATCTTGATTGACAATTTCACTTGGAATCTCATGCGCGGTAATATATGACATCATGACGCTCTGTGTGAGGTTCATCATCTCTTCACGCTCAAATGGATAAGGTAAGTATTTTTTTTACTTATTAACCCGTGAAAGCCATCATTTTTCATTTCAGATGCTGCAAACAGCGATGAACGCATCTGAGGGGTTCAATGAGGGTGAGGAGTACAATCAGTAATTAGTCACAAAGCAAATTTCTTTGTGAAGTTTGGCAAAACAACTAATTAAGATGACATTGGATGAACCACAGTTAAAATCTATAAATGTGCTGCAGTCATACCAGCAAACAATTACAGAACTATGGAATAATGGGAGTATTGAGAAGAGTTCTCAATCACAATGCAGTCCCACCAATATTCAGACACTCACCCTGTAAACTCTTAGGCCCCTTTCACACGGCTGTTGCTTGTGAGGGCCGGATGCATTCAGGGTGCTTTGCGGGAAACCCAAGCGAGTAGGGGCACAATTTCAGTCTGTTTTGTCTGCGATTGCGTTCTGTTCAGTTTTTTCTGCGCAAGTGCTTAGGTTTAGGTTTGGTGTTGTGCAGATCTTATTATTTTCCCTTATAACATGGTTATAAAGGAAAATAATAGCATTCGTAACCACTTCAGCCCCCCTAGCTTAAACCCCCTTAATGACCAGACCACGTTTTATAATTCTGCACTACACTACTTTCACGGTTTATTGCTCAGTCATACAACTTACCACCCAAATGAATTTTACCTCCTTTTCTTCTCACAAATACAGCTTTCTTTTGGTGGTATTTGATTGCTGCTGAGATTTTTCGTTTTTCTGATATTAATCAAAAAAGACTGCAACTTTTTCTAGTAAAATTGTTTAAATATAATTACATTTTTATACAAGTTTGTGTCAGAATTCATTGTGCTACATGTCTTTGATAAAAAAAAATCCAATAAGTGTATAGTTATTGGTTTGCGCAAAAGTTATAGCGTTTACAAACTATGGTACAAAAAAGTGAATTTCCGCATTTTGAAGCAGCTCTGACTTTCTGAGCACCTGTCATGTTTCTTGAGGTGCTAGAATGCCAGGATAGTATAAATACCCCCCAAATGACACCATTGTGGAAAGAAGACACCCCAAAGTATTTGCAGAGGGGCATGGTGAGTTCATGTATGATTGAATTTCTTTTTCACAAGTTAGCGGAAAATGACACTTTCTGAGGATTTTGGGCGGGATAAATTGTGAGCAACCTTGTAAAGCCTAGAGGTACTGGTTGGAGTTTTGGCCCCTTTACGCATCTAGGCTGCAAAAAAGTGTCACACATGTGGTATCGCCGTACTCAGAAGAAGTAGGGCAATGTGTTTTGGTGTGTATTTCTACATATACCCATGCTGGGTGAGAGAAATATCTCTGTAAATTGACAGCTTTGTATAAAAAAGATTAAAAAGTCATTTACAGAGATATTTCTCACACACAGTATGGGTATATGTAAAAATACACCCCAAAATACGACTTCTCCTGAGTACGGCGATACCACATGAGTGACTCTTTTTTGCAGCTAAGATGCGCAAAGGGGCCCTAATTCCAATGAGTACCTTTAGGTTTTCACAGGGCATTTTTAAGCATTTGGATTCCAAACTACTTCTCACGCTTTTGGGACCCCTAAAATGCCAGGGCAGTATAAATACCCCACAAGTGACCCCAAAACAGCATCTGATATACCAATTTGATGCTTTTTATTTAACATCTACAGCCTGCTAGTGAATGATCATTGCTGGCAGGCTGTAGTATAACTTCTCTGCTGCACGGCGCTGTGAACGTGTGCGCATGCGCGCCCGCGTTCACAGGAAATCTCGCATCTCGCGAGATGACTCGCCCATGCGTCTAGGAGGAACATCCCGGCCGCCTGCAGGATGCATCCCTATGTTAGGCGGTTGGGAGGTGGTTAATACAGAATGCTAAGTAAAATGTGCATTGAGCAAACAGTCCATTTATTTATTTATTTATTTTTCTTTTTTAAACCCTCAAGGCAGATTTTAGTAAGCATTCTGTATTAAGAATGATATTATTTTCCCTTATAACCATGTTAATATATTTGAATGATCTATCTATGGCCCTTTTCAGACAAGAGATTTCCACACTCCAGACTCGCAACATGATTATGCAGCAGCTCCCGTTCTAACTTCCCAGCACTAATGGGGTCTCATAGCATTATAATAATTTATGGTGCTATGTAACCCTTACAGTTTTGGAATGTATTGTATAACTGACAGAATTTTGTGTGTTATCCAATACATTCCAGAACTGTAAGAGTTGCATAGCATTATAAATCAATATAATGCTATGCATCTCCATCAGTGCTGGTAGGTCAGCATGGGAGCTGCAGCATACTCATGCTACGAGTCTGGAGTGTGCAACTCGCTCATCTGAAAGGGGCCATTGGCAGATTAGCATAATAAAGAAGTGTTTGTTATTTATCTTTTTCTTTTGTACACTTTAAAACTGTACCTCACTTAAAATCTGTAGAGTTACCTTCACTATAATGGAAAATCACTTACTGCAAAATATATCCTGAATCCTGATCAATCTATGGCAGGTGACAAACTCATCTCTGTTATATCAACACCATTGCTTGGAAAATAAATAAAATTGGCAGTTTTCTCAACTACTGTATATTTCAGCAGAAAACACATATCAGCGTGGATGTCACAGAACATACAAATGTGGTTACAGCAGACTGCAATGAGCTTGCTCCAAAATAATATCCAATACTATGAATTCTTGATCCTGGGATATGGGAGTCAACATTGTACATCTATTTCTTCTGTATTTTTACACAAAAAAGTACATATTTGAACTTGATCATGTTTCCTTCTCCTGTATTGTGAAATGCAATGTTTCACATTTAGACGTTAAAAGTGATCGATCCCTGACAGTTACATACTCTGGAGAAGCTTGAATTAATTGACTGAGTGCATTGTTTTCATCAGGATGACTGGACTCAATGGTAGCTGTCAAAAACCAGCAATTCCTGTGTTCATTCCAGTAATCCAATGTCTGGAATCCTTTTAATCAGCATTTTCTCAGTAGGTTAAATTACTGATGTTGTGGGTATCTGAATCATGAACTCCCATTTGATTGCTATTTAACTGTTGTTATTTTAAAAGTAGTAATATGACAATCATTGCCAGTAGGTGTGCTAAATAGAGATGTCGCGAACATAAAATTTTCTGTTCACGAATGGTGAACGCAAACATTCGCCATAGACTTCAATAGGCTGGCGAATCTTAAAACCCACAGGGACTTTTTCTAGCCACAATAGTGATGGAAAAGTTGTTTCAAGGGGACTAACACCTGGACTGTGGCCTGCCGGAGGTGGATCCATGTCAAAACTCCCATGGAAAATTACGTTGTTGACGCAGAGTCGGGTTTTAATCCATAAAGGGCATAAATCACCTAACATTCCTAAATTGTTTGGAATAACGTGCTTTAAAACATCCAGTGTGTGTATACGATCAGGTATGATGTTGTATCGATTAGGTAGTGTAAGGGTTACACCCGCTTCACAGTGACAGACGAAACTCTGACAGACCAAACTCCCCGTTTAACGCACCGCAAACAACCGCAAAAAGTCCATTTGCGCAACCGCAAACTCCCCATTTGCACAAGGTTGGATACCAAGCTAGCCATGTCCCATTCCTTGTCCTCACTGACGTCATTGAAGGTCTCTTCCTCCACCCAGCCACGTACAACACCAAGGGTCCCCGAAAGGTGACAACAAGTCCCCTGGGACACCTGCTGTGGTTGGTCTTCCACCTCCTCAAAGCCACCTTTCTCCTCTGACTCCTCTTCTTCAGACTCTCTCTGCGTTGCCACAACTCTTCCTCTTCACGCTCATCTGCGGCCTGATCCAGCACTCTTCGCAGGGCACGCTCCAGGAAGAAAACAAATGGGATGAGGTCGCTGATGGTGCCTTCGGTGCGACTGACTAGGTTTGTCACCTCCTCAAAAGGACGCATGAGCCTACAGGCATTGTGCATGAGTGTCCAGTAACGTGGCAAAAAAATACCCAGCTCCGCAGAGGCTGTACTTTTTTTTAATTAAAAAAATCTGTTCTTACCAGCTTAATCTCTGTTTTGTCCCCTATCAGGGGCCGGTGTATGAAATAGATTTTAAGAATTGGGAGATGGAAAAAGATGGTTGGTTGGTGCTCTTCCTTCCAATTTGGGGCACTGTGCATGCGCCGTGCAATGTACTGTGCCACCCTATATGAGTGGTGTTAAGTAGTACTATTATTATCAGTTTAATCCCTGTTATGTCCCCTATAAGGGGACGTGTATCAAATAGATTTTAGATGACCGCAAAGAGTTGTCAATAGTTGACACACTCATGGCATAAATTTTATTCCTCTATGCGTCAATCTTGGTGTAGTGATGACTATGCTCGTGCGCACGTTTGGGAGATTGCAGGCGATGGCGGTTTTTCAAAGCCTATGGTCATGCTGAGGTAGTTCAGTGACAGTTAAGTGACCCAGAAAACAATGATTCTGCAGTGTAGTCCCATTGTTGGCCTAGTAGGCTTTAATGATCACCTTAGATGATCAGAAAGAAAATTCATGTTTTTTCTATAAAAAATTATCCAGCTTTTCGTCTGTTCAGAATGAAGCAACGACCTTTATCTGGGGTGTGCCAACATTGCCAACATTGCCAACACACTCATAGAGGTGATCACTTCATTGTGATACGCAAGCCCCTTCACCACAACAAGATAATGATCACGAAGGGGAATTGACACATGTATGCCTTTTTTTTTTGTTTTGTTTTTGCAGCCACAGTGCAGCACCATAGGCCAGAAAATTATTCATGTACACATGCCTGAAAAATTAGGTATTGTTGCAGCCGCTGAAGCACTCTTGACTCTCGCAGGGCACGCTTGAGTAAGAAAACAAATGAGGTCGCTGATGGTGAAGGAAGCATGAGCCAACAGGCATTGCGCATGAGCGTCCAGTAACGTGGCAAAAAAATACCCAGCTCCGCAGAGGCTATACTAGCACCCCGGTCATACAAATACTCGTTGACGGCTTTTTCTTGTTGGATCAGGCAGTCGAACATTAGGAGTGTTGAATTCCAACGTGTCGTGCTGTCACAAATCAAGCGCCTCACTGGAATTTTTTTGCCGCTGAATATCGGAAAAGTGCACCATGGCCGTGTAGGAATGCCTGAAATGGCCACACACCTTCCTGGCCTGCTTGACGAAGTCCTGTGAGCCTGGGTACTTACACACAAAGTGTTGTATGATCAGATTCAACACATATTGTGGAATCCTGTGGAATAGCCCCCGGGGAGCTGTGGGGGTGCAGTTGATGTGGAGCAAGACACAGCAGCAGAAGAGGCTCAGCCAAGGAGGTTAGCGAAGAGGATGGAATAGGAGGAGAAGAGGAGGTGGCAGCAGGCCTGCCTACAAGTCGTGGCGGTGTCACCAACTCCGCTGCAGAGCCACGCATTTCATGCTTGGCAGCCGTCAGCAGGTTTACCCAATGTGCAGTGTACATGATATATCTGCCCTGACCGTGCTTTGCAGACCAGGTATCAGTAGTCAGATGGACCCTTGCCCCAACACTGTGTGCCAGATATGCCATGACTTCCTTTTCCACAATGGAGTACAGGTTGGGGATTTCCTTTTGTGAAAAAAAAAATTTGGCTGGGTACCTTCCACTGCGGTGTCCCAATAGCTTTAAATTTTTTGAAGGCCTCAAACTCCACCAGTTTGTATGGTAAAAGCTGGCGGGATAAGAGTTCCGACAAGCCAGCTGTCAGACGCTGGGCAAGGGGGTGACTCTGTGATATTGGCCTGTTACACTCAAATATTTCCTTGACAGACACCTTACTGTGGCAGATGAGCAGGAACTGCTCAAGGTGAGAGGCGGAGTGGCGGGTGGTTGAGAGGGGGCAAGGAGGACTGCAGTGGTTGACGTGGCTGAAGATGCTGGACCAGGAAGAGGATGGTTGCTTTGAGTTTGTTTGCTGCTTGTACTCATGTGTTGATCCCATAGGCGTTTGTGATGTGAGATCATGTGCCTTCGCAAAGCAGTTGTACCTAGGTGGGTGTTGGACTTCCCACGACTCAGTTTCTTTTGGCACAGGTTGCAAATGGCATTGCTGTTATCAGAGGCAGACACACACAAAAAATCCAACACTGCTGAGCTTTGCAATGACAGCATTCTGGTGGTGGCAACAGCATGCGTTGATTGACGTGCTGTCTGGCTGACACTGGGTGCCGATACATGCTGTCTGACTGTGCTACTAACTCCTTGCGACGACCTCCCCCTGCTTACAACTCGTCTCCTCCTCCTCTCTGTCTCCCCATCTGAACTTTCCCCCAGTTCTTCTTCTCTTCGAGTGGGCACAAACGTGACATCCACGGACACATCGTCATCATCAACTGCTTCACTTGTATCTTACAACTCAGCAAAGGAAGCAGCGGGTACAACATCATCAACAACACACCGTACCTCAATGTGTGTAATGCTGCCTGACTGAGACATATCCCTGTTATCTACATCCTCTGGCAATAATGGTTGCGCATCACTCATTTCTTCAAACTGGGGTGTAAATAACTCCCCTGACAGATCAAGTGAAGTGGCTGTGGTGCTAGTGTTGGTGGTGGCGGCGAGCGGGCGAGTGGTAACTTGAGAGGTGCCCGAAGCTGAGCTGGAGGAGGATAATGCGTCAAGGTTCCGAGCGGAAGCTGTAGAAGATTGGGTGTCCTGTGTAAGCCAGTCAACTATGTACTCAGAATTTTATCGAGTTAAGGGTATGTGGCCTCTGAACAATGGGCATTATTCTAGGGCCAAAGGAAATCACAGCACTATGACCACGATGGCCCTGCGGGGTGGCCTGCCTCTCCCTGTCTTTTTTTTTTTTGATTAGTGTTACTATGCGTGCAAGGTACTGTGCCACCCTATATGAGTGGTGGGCAGTGGGCCAAGTACAGTCCGTGGACTTGACACACACTGGCAGGCAACTGAAATTCTATTAAGGCCTCATGCACACGGCCGTTGTTCGGGTCCGCGTCCGAGCCGCATATTTCGCGTCTCGGCCGCGGACCCATTCATTTCAATGGGGCCGCAAAAGATGCGGACAGCACTCCGTGTGCTGTCCGCATCCGTTGCTCCGTTCCGTGCCCCCGCAAAAAAAATAGAGCATGTCCTATTCTTGTCCGTTATGCGGACAAGAATAGGCATCTCTATAATGGGCCGTGTTCCGTTCCGCAAATTGCGGAACGGAACGCGGAGCAGCTTCCGTGTTTTGCGGATCCGCGGTTTGCGGACCGCAAAACACCCACGGCCGTGTGCATGAGGCCTAAAGGGTAAAAATTAAATGACTTTTTTATCTGCAAGGTACTGTGCCACCTGATATGAGTGGTGGGCACTGGCAGTGAGCACAGTACAGTCTCTGGGCCTGACACACACTGGCAGGCAACTAAAATTATATTAAAGGGTAAAAATTAAATGACATTTTTATCTGCAAGGTACTGTGTCACCTGATATGAGTGGTGGGCACTGGCAGTGAGCACAGTACAGTCTCTGGGCCTGATACACACTGGCAGGCAACTAAAATTATATTAATGGGTAAAAATAAAATGACTTTTTTATCTGCAAGGTACTGTGCCACCCGATATGAGTGGTGGGCACTGGCAGTGGGCACAGTACAGTCTGTGTGGGTCTAACACACACTGGCAAGCAACTGAAATTATATTAAAGGGTAAAAATTTAATTACTTTTTTATCTGCAAGGTACTGTGCCACCCGATATGAGTGGAGGGCAGTGGGTACAGTACAGTCTGTGGGCCTGACACACACTTGCAGGCAACTAAAATTATATTAAAGGATAAAAATAAATTACTTTTTTTATCGGCAAGGTACTGTGCCACTCGATATGAGTGGTGGGCACTGGCAGTGGGCACAGTACAGTTTGTGTGGGCCTGACACACACTGGCAGGCAACTAAAATTATATTAAAGGGTAAAAATTTAATGACTTTTTTTATCTGCAAGATACTGTGCCACCCGGTATGAGTGGTGGGCAGTGGGTACAGTACAGTCTGTGGGCCTGACACACACTGGCAGGCAACTGCAATTATATTAAAGGGTAAAAATTAAATAACTTTCTTTATCTGCAAGGTACTGTGCCACCCGATATGAGTGGTGGGCACTGGCAGTGGGCACAGTACAGTCTGTGATGGCCTGACACACACTAGCAGGCAACTGAAGTTATATTATAGGGTAAAAATTAAATTACTTTTTTATCTGCAATGTACTGTGCCACCCTGTATGAGTGGTCTGCACACAGTACAGTCTGTGGGCCTGCGGCCTCTCACACACGGGCAGGCAACTGCAATATAATATAATATATATATATATATATATATATATATATATATATATATATAAAAAGCAGACTGATATACCAGCCCTAAAAAGGGCTTTTCGGGGTGCTGTAAGGACGCTGTCCTTACAGCAGATGAGTCTTTGAGGACTGGAGTGGACACAGAACACTAGTAGCTAACGCTTTCCCTAGAATCCCTAAATTAATTCAGAAGCAGCAGCACTCTCCCTGCTCTAACTAACACTGCAGCTTCAGAATGAATCTAAGATGGATGCTGTCCTTGCTTTTTGATAGGTGGTGGGAGGGTCTGGGAGGGAGGGTATGCTGATTGGCTGGAATCTGTCTGCTGACTGTGAGGTACAGGGTCAAATTTTGCTCAATGATGATGTATAGGGGGCGGACCGAACATCGCATATGTTCGCCCGGCGCGGCGAACGCGAGCAAGCGATGTTTGCCGGGAAATGTTCGCCGGTGAATAGTTCAGGACATCTCTAGTGCTAAAATGACAGTCTACCAAATAAATGCATGTCCAAAAGTCAAATATAAATTATAGACTCCTTATCTGGAATATACAGTTCAGTTCTAGGCACCAGTCCATAGAAAGGATGTTCTGCAGCTGAAAAAAGTAGAGAGGAGTGCGACTAAACTGATAAGAGGGTCTTAGTTATGATGAACGATTAAAATAATTAAATTTATTTAGCCTTGAGAAGAGACGTCTAAGGGGGGACATGATTAACCTATTTCTATATATATAAAGAAGGACATATATATGTGTGTATGTATGTGTGTATGTATTTATGTATGTTCCATGATCACTCAAAAACGAACCATTGCTTTCAAAGACACTTGGTAACTGGAAATAAATCTTGTGGGGTTCACAGTTCTCTGCCGTTCCTAAGATATTCCCAAAAAATTACCTGCAGTAGCCAATACAAGCCAGCAAGTATTTCTCTTCATATCACAACTACCATACACATGGTCATATGTCCCTTATCAGCCAAAAGAAGTTTGCAGGCCCTAGTCTCCACATACACACAGTTTTACTCCAGGTTTCCATAACAACCCAGCCATTTTTCTTCACTGCTGTAGGTCAGCTTTAGGCTAGGGCTGGACGACACATAGGGCACAACTACACTGCTACATGCATCAATCTTTGATGGATTTTTTTCAACTGTCGTGTTGCAGCATGTCGCAGTGCGACACCATAGCCTATCATTATAAAAATTGTTACGCAACATTGGTACGGCAAAATGTCACCGATACATGTCGTCATTAAAGGGGAGGGCATTGTGGATGTCACTTTTAATGGGGCAGGGGCCACTCTTAAAGGAGCAGCTGCTGTGGAGGTCACTGTTAAGGCAGCAGGGTACTGTGAGGTCACTGTTAAGGGAGCGGGGTACTGTGGAGGTCACTGCTAAAGAGACGGGTGCTGTGGAGGTCTCTGTTAAGGGAGAAGGGAACAGTGGTGGACGCAGATAGGGAGACGGTCCCCTATAGAGTTCAGTGTTAAGGGGTTGGGTGCTGTAGAGGTCACTCTTAAGGGGGTGCCCCCCTGAGGAGGTCATTGTCAAGGGAGTGGGGTGCTGAAAAACTCAGTGTTAGTGCTCCATTCACACATCCGTGTGTGTGTTTTGTGGATCAACGTATCCGCAAAACATAGACACCGGCAATGTGCGTTGCGCATTCTGCTGACCACATATCGCCGGTACTCTCAATTGCGGACAAGAATAGGACATGTTCAATTTTTTTTGCAGAACGGAAGTGCCTATAGAAATGAATGGGTCCCCAATTCCGTTACGCAAAATGCGGAACAGAATTGTGGACATGTGAATGGAGCCTTAAAGAGGCAGGCTGCTGTGTATGTCCCATTTTATGAAGGCTGGGCACTGTGGGGGAGGGGTCAGTGTTAAGGGGTTGGGGAGCTTTGGTGTACACTGTTATGGGGGATGCTGTCAATATCTTTTAACGACACACACACACACTAAGTGAAATAGATGAAATATATCCATGTAAAGGCGGTTCCTTCTGCTGGTAAATTTATAAATGGGCCATAAAAAAAATACCGTGAAAAACTGTTCCATGTCATATGCCCTCAAAAGACAAGCGGGCACTGACTCCGACTAGAGAAGAAAAAGTTCAGTCTCCAGAAGTGTCAAAACTTCTTTACTGTAAGAACTGCGAATCTGTGGAATAGACTTCCTCAGGACGTGGTCACAACAGGAATAGTGGACAGTCTTAAAAAGGGTTTTGATGAATTCTTAAAAGTAAATGACATTAATGCTTATTAAAATGTGTAGAAATCTGAGTCTCACTTCCTTCTGGGATTCACGTCTCCCACCTATCCCTTGGTTGAACTTGATGGACTTATGTCTTTTTCAACCGTATTAACTAAGAAATACATCGACTAAACTGTAAACCACTGACTTCTTTATATATATTCGAGTATGACATGGTCATATATGAACTAAACAGAAGAAACAAAATTGAAGATAACTTTCCACTGCTGCATAACATCTGCAGACAAATCTCTAAACATCGGTAAGTGTGCACAAACTCACTCTTGGTCTTTCTTCCTTTATTTCTTACATTTCTATTCACACTTGTGGAATATCTGGAATAATATGTTAGGCGAAAGACAATTTTATATTAAAATATGAATGTATAACTGGTAGCCCACAGGCAGACATCAGCAGGTAGGAATGTAAACTGCTAGGTTAAAATTTTTGTATTATTTCCTTTTGTAAGGTTTGAATAAGATGTGACTTAAAGATGAAAATAAGTGTTATAAAAGGCACCCTGTGTTACGTTCGGGTGTTTGAGGGAAACACCACACTGAACATAGGAGGGAAAGCGGTAAGGGAATAAGGCCTGGAAACTAGGGAATGGAGATGTACACCTCCTATAAAAACCCTAATCAAAGTTCTGACTAACAACCCAGAGGTAGGCGAGTTCATACACAGGAATACCTAATGTCCTAACTCACCCTATAGAACCCTGGTACTAATGTCAGGACTGAGACAACCTGTTCTTCCAAAAGAAACGACAAGCAGCAGTCTCCCTCAGGCCTTAATGCAAATGACAGGGAAATGCAAAACACAGAACTCAAACAAAATACAAAGAAGGAAAGGAAAGACCTAACTTCAAAGAAGCAATGGAAGCGCCAGGAACTCCGCAGAGATCCGCACAACAGCAAAACTGAAACTGAAGCTATAAACGGCACAGCATAGTGGGAGAAGCAACTATAAATAAGGAAGGTTAAATGACCACATTAGCAACCTGAGATAAAGGGTGTGACCATTACCAGAAACAACACAGACGCCTATTGATCCACAAGGATACCTGTCAGATCAAACCACATGTTGCCAGTCTCACCACTCCCTGCCACCCGTTATGGGAATGTCTGTGAAACCCTGCTTTTCTGAATACAAAATGTTGAGCAAATAACTGGATATACAGTTATGGAAAAAGTAGTTTCAAGTAAACATTTTATAAAATATAAGAAAATTACCCAACTGCAGTGGATGATCAAAGAATTTATTTTTCCTAAATGTATGGATTAGAAAAATACAGATGTGTCCAGCTGTGACGCAATACCGATTACCAAAGAAATCGCGAATGCATACTATTTTAAAATTACAGAATCACAAGAGCCCTCTCATTCAGACAAAGAGTTAAAACTCTCTCAACCCAGAAGTTAATTCACCTTCCCAGCTCCAAAAGATTCTTCCTAGGAGAATCCCCTGCCAGGTTAAGTATCCATCAATCTGATATTATCTTGACAAAACCCCATAAAAGTGCCCTCTCTGTAGTCTGAGCGGCCCTGGCACAGCAGGGGTCTTAAAAACCTTAAACCTGGTCAGAAACTTCAAGAGAGAGCAACAGATCATTATCATGCAGGTACAAGAAGGAACACGACCCTTAAGTCACCTCCAATTTTTATATTTCATGGGTTAGGAACATACGGAATGAACAATCTCTTCAGAAATGATTGAGGTAATTCTAACACACCTTCCAGGAAATCCGCAAGCAAATTGGAGATTCCTGCTTTGACATATAAAGGTTCTTAGGCACACAGTATTGTCTTCCAGTCATATTTGGTATCAGATGATTCGTAAAGTTTTACTGATTATAAATATGAATTCTATTTCTTAATTTGACCTACTGGTATGGAGAAACTGGCAAGCAATTTCTATCTCTGCGGCAAGAACTGCCCCCTCTTCCAATTTTTTCCCCCTTTTCTCTCTCTGGGGCAAGAACTGTCCCCTGTTCCAATTACCCAATTCTGTGACTTATGCGTGTCACAGCTATGCCTTCTAATGGAATGGCTGTGGTTAGCTAAGTGCAGCATGAGACCCAGCCTCTTTATAAGCAGCAGTCACATAGTGCCGCATGTCACTCTTCTGCTCTTAGTATAGGGAAAGATTTCTGCCTGGTGCTCTCAGGGAGAGATTAGGAAAGAAATCTGTTGAACCTGGTTGTGTGAATTCTTAAAGCTACAGCAATTATTGATGGAGGGTGCTACTGCAATCCAGCTTTTTTGTACCCAGCCCTGAGCCCAGTGATACTGCAAAGTGTCAAAGTTTTTTTTTAATCCATCTGTTACTGAGATGGTGGTCGGCAGCCATTTTAGGCACTGCAGTGTCCTTAGAACTGCATGTGACCTGCATGTGTGGCAGCCTGCCGGGGACATCAGTCTAATGCTTTATGGTAGCTTAGTGAAGGAAAAAAATCCTTTTTTTCTGGCAGGTCAAGTCCCCTACATTACCTTTTGTATAATTTAGGGGAGACATAGTCCATTTCTGTAGTCTGGGGCAAACATCTGTATTGTGGTGCTATAGAGCACTTGTGCATACAACGCACCAAAACATATTTTCAATTTCAACAGTGAAATAGTGCATCAGTGTATTTTTTTGGGGTAAAAATGGTATTCCTGGTCCACAAAGCAGTTTAAAATACACCACCCAAATACCTTTTTTACATTTCTGCAGTGAAACAGTGCATGAGTGTATTTTTGGGAAAAAAGCAGTATTCCTGGTCCACAAAGCGGTTGTGCATACAGTGTACAAATACCTATTTTAAATTTCAGCACTGAAATAGTGCATTACTGTGTTTTAGGGAACAAAAAGCTGCATTCCTGGTCCACAAAGCAGTTTAAAATAAACCAGTCCAATACCTATTTTAAATTTCTGCAGTGAAATTGTGCATCAGTGTATTTTTGGGAAAAAAGCAGCATTCCTGGTCCACAAAGCAGTTTAAAATACACTGGCCAAATACCTATTTTACATTTCTGCAGTGAAATAGTGCATCAGTGTATTTTTGGGAAAAAATAGGTATTCCTGGTCCACAAAGCAGTTGTGCATACAGAGTACATATACCAATTTTAAATTTCAGCACTGAAATAGTGCATTAGTGTGTTTTAGGGGAAAAAAGCTGTGTTCATGGTTCACAAAGCAGTTGTGTTTACAGCGTACAAATACCTCAGTTTAATTTTCAGTCGTTAAATAGTGCATTTGTGAATTTTGGGGAAAAAAGCAGTGTTCTTGGTCCACAAAGCAGCTGTGGTCATGGCTAAGGCCAAGAGATATCCGAAGAACCCTAGGGAGAGAAACAACGGGAACAACATAACCCAGCAAGGCGTGTCTTAGCTAACCTGATTAAATAGCTTGTTGTGTGCCCTAAGCCATGATCGTGGGTAGGCCTATAAGTGGGCATACCCTGTGGAAATCAGAAGATGAGGGAGGGAGGGTGGGGCACCTGAGAACACACGCCTGTGAGTGAGGCTGTGGCTCACATATGAAGAGCCTCCGCCCCTCCCACAAATGCAGGCTAGCTAATCAGCCTTACTAACTTGTGGCCATGGCTACAGCCAAGAGATATCCGAAGAACCCTAGGGAGAGAAACAATGGCAACAACCTAACCCAGCTAGGTGTGTCTTAGCTAACCTGACTAAATGGTTTGTTGTGTGCCCTAAGCCAGTGTTTCCCAACCAGTGTGCCTCCAGCTGTTGCAAAACTACAACTCCCAGCATGCCCGCACAGCAAAAGGCTGTCCGGGCATGCTGGGAGTTGTAGTTTTGCAACAGCTGGAGGCACACTGGTTGGGAAACACTGCCCTAAGCCATGATCGTGGGTAGGCCTATAAGTGGGCAAAAACCAAGCCAAGTAGGGTAGAAAAAGGAACTCGAATGGCATATGCAAACTAATCCCCAACCTAACTGAAAGGCATCAGGGATCTTGAGCAAAAATTAGGGGTGTATGAGGCAAGACCAGAAGGAGACCTACAACCCATCTTGTGGATGACAAGGCCGGAGACATGATGCTCAATATTACGGATACTGCCCCAAAGTGGAATGGAGGACTGGGAATACGTTGTGAAATGAATTATGAAAAACCACCTGAACCTTGTAAAGTTTTGGTTCTAGTGCGAGTACAGGAAATGCCCTAGCCTCAGGAGATCGTGGAACCAAAACCTGACTGCCTAGACTATGCAGGAATGAGGGCCAGAAAGAACCATGTAGATAGGAAGAAAATCCTTGAATAGTTCCCCAGACAACAGCTATCTGCTAGCCGTGGTCCACGTGTTGTTCTTCTGTGTACCCCTGAGAATTGTTTTAACACCTGAGACGTGAAGACCGACCTACTATCTGAATCTTCTACCATGACGGAATGCTGGATATTGTCCAAACCAGATTCAACATAATGGAGGGAGTCTGAGGTTAGTGCGGCAAGAAGCTACGAAGCCATAAAGATTCTGTCTATGCCCTCCTATGAGTGAGGGAAGCAATTGCAATAAAGCTACCGACGAAAATGAATTCCTGGTCATAGTAAAAAGGCAAAAACTTTGCACGGGGACCTGGTTGACCAGATATGATCGACTACGATCAGAGACTGATATGCTAGAGGGAATTACCCTACTTGTTCCTCCTGAACGAAAGCATGAACAATTAAAGCAAGACTAATTATCTGCGCAAGACATGACAATGATGCTGTAGGGCGAACCGGACAAATTTGTGGACAAACACATAAAGTGAGCGATCAACATGGATTATTAGGCGATTAGGGAAGCAGATATGCATATGATACCAAATATACCTACGTTTAATTTTTAGCCGTTAAATAGTGCATTTGTAAATTTTGGGGAAAAAAGCCGTGTTCTTGGTCACAAAGCAGTTGTGCATACATCATACAAATACATATTTTACATTTATGCAGTGAAATAGTGCATCAGTGTATTTGGGGGGGGGGGGGAGACAAGTATTCCGGGTCCACAAAGCAGTTGTGCATACAGCGTACAAATACCTATTTTAAATGTCAGCACTGAAATAGTGCATTACTGTGTTTTAAAAAAAAGCAGTGTTCTTGCTCCACAAAGCTGTTGTGCATACTGCGTACAAATACCTCCATTTAATTTAAATTAAATAGTTCATTTGTGAATTTTGGGGAAAAAAGTGTTATTCCTGATCCACAAAGCAGTTTAAAATACACTGCCCAAATACCTATTTTACATTTCTGCTGTGAAATAGTGCATTAGTGTATTTTTGTGAAAAAAAGCCGTATTCTTGCTTCAAAAAGCAGTTGTGCATACAGTGTAAAATACCTCATTTACATTTCTGCAGTGAAATAGTGCATTAGTTAATTTTTTTTGGGAAAAAAGTGGTATTGTTCCACAGAGCATTTTTATTACACGGGCACTGCCTTAGTGTAAGTAAACTTAATTGTTGACTATTGGCGTTTAAATTGACACCGGAGATAAACCATCTGTCAGCTTGGTGGGTGAATGCAAATAATGAGGAGAACATCAAATAAGGGACGTGGGCATGTTTGTGGTGGTGTTGGTGGAGCTCCTCTTGCTAGGAGAGGGCGTGGCCATTCAGCGCCAACTACAGGTCCAAGTGAAACACCTTACTCGGGTACTAGTAGGCGACAGAACCTGCAGCGTTATTTGGTAGGCCCGAATGCCGCTCTACGGATGGTGAGGCCAGAACAAGTACAGGCGATAGTAGATTGGGCGGCTAACAGTGGCTCCAGTTTCTTCACACTATCTCCCACCCATTCCTCTGCTGAAATCTCAGAGTTGGCACCTGCAGACCATGCCCATCAGTCTTTCAACTCACCCCCTTGCAAATCAGCCAAGCAGTCTGAGCTCCAAGTCATGCAGCAAACTCTTATGCTTTTTGATGACTCTGCTGGCAGGGTTTCCCCGGCCCATCCACCTAGCCCTGCCCTAGAAATGGAAGACATTGAATGCACTGATGCCCAACAACTTATGTTGCAGGATGAGGACATGGGAAGACTGCTGCAGCACGTCTCTGATGATGACGAAACACAGGTGCCAACTGCTGTGGCTTTCTGCAATGTGCAGACCGTCGAGGAGGGCAGGGGTCAAGAATGGGTGGAAGATTATGTGGAGGATGATGAGGTCCTAGACCCAGACTGGACTGAAGGTCGTGCTAGTGACGTGTGCAGTTCTGAGGAAAAGGCGGTGGTTGCACAGAGGCAACAGCACAGAAAAAGAGGGAGCAGGGTGCAAAAGCAGAGCGGCTGTTCCAGAGACAATACGCTTGCTACTGCCCACCGCACCCAGGGGCCGAGCACACCAAGGCCAGCTCCAAGGAATTAATTGGCGTGGCAGTTCTTTTTTTTTTTTAAATCTTTATTTAACTTTTCTCAATATCAAAGACAATATCTTAATAACAAAAGAAATTTACTAATACCCCTCCAACCACCCCCCCCCCAAGCATGCCAGGAAAAAAAACAAAAAAAAAACACCTTCTCGCTCTTTATTCATTCCACCAGTTCCATATCTTAGTGAATTTTTCATTAGACCCTCTTTGTTTATACAGCATCTGTTCATACTTTTTAACTTTGTTAACTAGATTTAGCCACGTTCGATGCTCTGGGGGGAGCGACGCAAACCATCATCTAGAAATAATAAGCCTAGCTAAGAAGGACACTTTGACCAAGAAATGAAGTTTAGAAGACTGACAGGCTATCTCGGAAAAATCACCCAAGATCCAGACTCCAGGCACAAAAGGAATCTGAATTTGGAGTTTTTGTATTAAGGTTGTTTGAACCAAATGCCAGTACTCCTTCACTGGAGGACAGTCCCAGAACATGTGTAGGTGATCAGCACCAGTGCAATCACAACACAGGCAATTAGAAGAAGTCCCAAATCCTCTCTTTTGTAACCACACTGGTGTTATGTATATCTTATGAATAATATTAAACTGTACTACAGTGTGATTAAAGTTATGTGAAAGATAAATCATATTCTTCAAAATGTTTTCAAGTGTAGTAGTCCAGGCTTTTTGTCCTGGAGAATGATGTTCAGAAAAATAAAATCTAATTAAGTGTTTATAACCATGTGAAATTTTAACTTTCATGTGTGTTCCTCTTTCTAGTAGTAACTTATGAAGAAAAGGTGGAGCTTCTATATTAAAAAAGTGCTTATCTGAAATAGAAGAAAGTGCAAAAGATAGCTGAAAATAAGGGTACCATGCTATCTCGCCCAAATTTTCCTTTTGAGTAAGTTCCAAAAGAGACAAAGTTTGCCCCTTTTTTAACACTTGACTGAGATAGTGAATATTTTTTGTCCTCCAGTAGTGGCTGGACTCCAAGTTCAAAAAAGTATAAAACCTTTTATTATGCCATAATGGAGTGCAGATCAGTGATGCAGTAACTTTACACCATTTCCTAATCATCCTCCAAGCTCTTGTACACAAACTGGAAAAGGAGGTGTAATCTCGTAGATTCTTAGATAGATAACTGGACTCCAATAGAGTAAAAAAGTCTAAGAAGCCTGCTTCTGTTACTAATTTGATACATAGGGGACTATTTTTCCAGTCATTAAAAAAAAATAACTGTGAGGCAACAAAATATCCCTTGAAATGCGGAAGATTTAAGCCTCCCTGCTCATACAGCATGGAAAAATAGTCCACCTTCAATCTCACGCGTTTTCTCCCCCATAGTAAATCATTAATCATTCTTTCTATCAGTTTGAAGAATTTATCCTCAATCCAGATGGGGGAGTTTCGGAGAACATAAAGCACTTGGGGGAGTACCACCATTTTAATTAGAGAAATCCTATCTGCTCTAGTAAGCGGAATTTTCTGCCATACCTTAATTTTTTATCTAATTTTCGACAATACTGGTATCAAATTAAGCTGTGTATAGTCTTGAACTTTTGCAGTCACCGTAATCCCCAAGTACTTCAGTGACTCAGAAAAATTCAAACCATGGACTCTAGTTTCAATAGATAATTCATCCAACGGTAAAAGGCAAGTTTTCGCCCAGTTAACTTCCAAGCCTGAGACCTCACTATAAGCATTAACAATCTCCATCACCCGAGGTAGGGTGTTTTCTGACTGTTGTATAAAAAACAAAACATCATCAGCATATAGGGAAATTCAGTCCTCTGTTCCCATAACTCCAAACCCCAGCATCCTCGGATCTTGTCTAACCTTGGCCGCCAGGGGTTCAATGTAAATGTTGAAAAGGAGCGGGGAAAGAGGACATCCCTGACGGGTTCCTCTTTCCAATGAAAAGCTCCCTGTCAGCACGTCATTGATCCTCAGTCTAGCCACAGGGGATTTGTATAACAACTGTATCATCATAATAAATCTTGGGCCAAATCCCATTCTTACCATAACTCTCCAAAGGAACCCCCACTCCACCCTGTCAAAGGCCTTAGTGGCGTCCAGAAACAGGATGGAGCGGGAACCTGTCCGCCGGAGACTGAATGTTAGAAAAGAGGCGGTGTAAATTGTAATGAGTGCCCCTCCCAGGCATAAATCCATTTTGATCAGGATGAATAACAGACGTGATTACTTTAGAAAGTCTATTAGCAAGGACCTTGGAGAGTAATTTAGCGTCAGTGTTTAATAAGGACGGAGATTGGTCTATAAGAATCCAATTCCCGTCGATCTTTATCTTTTTTTGGAATTAACACTATCAATGCTTCTGCCATTGAATTGGGGAGAGCACCTCCCTGCACTGCCTGAGCAAAAACTTCAACGAGGTATGGTAAAATAATAGCCCCATATTTTCGATAGAATTCGTAGGGAAGACCGTCCAGACCCGGCGCAGAGTTTCCTGAAATCATTTTAAGTGCCCCTTGAATCTCTTGTACACATCTCTATCCAAAAAAATCCTCTGGGAGTCTGTTAGCATCGGAAGACAAACAGTATCCAAGTATTGATCCATAGATTTAATAGATATGGTTCTAGTTGACCTATACACTTGGGAAAAATAATCGAAAAAAATGGTTCGGATTCCCTCCGGGTTACTAACAGACTCTCCATTAACTCCAAAAAGTGAGGTGATATCCTTTTTTTTATTATCCTGTTGAGCAATGATTCTAGTGAGTAATCTACCTGGTCGGCCAGATTCTACAAAATATTTATGCCCCTTAAAGAATAAATTATGCTGAGCTTTTTCAAAAAGGAATTCCTTTAGGGCAAGACTTGCTTTCTGCATCTCCTCCCTATGGCACTCTAGATGATATACAGTGAATTGCTCCGTTGCCTGAGTCGCCTTCTTAACCAATTCCTCCTCCCTTTTCCCAAAGCCCCTCCTCATTGCCGTAATGTCACCCATTAGAACCCCCCTCATATATGCTTTCAAAGCGTCCCAAACCGAATTGATATTGGCAGAGGGATAGTTAATTTCCCAAAAAGTAGAAATGAGTTGTTTAATGGAATCCTGATTCTCAATAATGGTAAGCCAATATGGATTCAGCTTGAAGAAGGACCTCAAACTGACCTTCTGTTCCCCAGGGATTAAATCTATTGAGAGAGGGGAATGGTCCGAAACTGTTCTGACCCCATATCGGATCGCTTTTATATTCTTTAAGTTACTACTATTCGTCAGGGCCAGATCAATTCTGGACATTGCCCTCCCTCCTTTGCTGACACAAGAATATACCTGTTTCCCCCTTCCATAGTGCTCCCATACATCCACCAAACCCGTCTCTTGACAAAACTGAAGTAGAGGGGAGGCCCTCGCATATCTCCCTGGATCTGCATCCATTGATAGTCTATCCTTATTAGAGTCCATAACTGCATTAAAATCTCCCATCAAGACGATCTGGCACTCTGGTCTCCGTTCCATAAATGACAAAAGAGCATTAACGGGCTGTATAGAAAAGGTAGGAGGTATATAAAAAAAATCAAGTATATACGGCTGACCACAAAGTCTACCATAAAGGAAGATAAATCTTCCCTGGCTATCAATTTCAGAGTCAGTTAAACTAAAATCAATCGCATGGTGGATCAAAACCGAAACTCCTCTTGAGGAGTCGTTAAATGTTGAATGATATTTCTGAGAAGACCATCCCATTCCCAGACGGGAAACTGTAATATCTGTAAGGTGAGTTTCAACTAAACAGATTACTGCAGGGAGGTGTCTCCTCACTGCATCCATAACTGCTTGTCTTTTTAACCTCTCTCCAAGGCCCCTTACATTCCATGATACAATCTTAACTGGCATTGCATACAAACGAGTGAAAAAAAAACAAAAAAACACAACAACCCCGGCATGCTTGGCCCCACCCTCTCTCCCTTTAGTAGTCTACCCGGAACTTCCAGTAAACCTCTCAACCTTAGCCCCTGCTCCTCCCCCCGGCATCTAACCCCCCCCCCCCCCGTCGCCGCCTTTTAATAAAGCTAACGGATAATCATATGCCAGTTCGGTCTAGCCAATCCACAGCTTGATCCGGATTCTCAAAAAAGTGGGAAGTTCCATCAAAAATCACTCTCAGTTTAGCCGGATATAAGAGAGAGTACTTAATGTCTTTAGAAGCTAAGCGCTTCTTAATTTCTTTTCTTTTCCTTCTCTTTTCTTGGGTCTCTCTAGCAAAATCTGGAAACAAGGATAATTTATTACCCTGATATATAATGGGAGAACATTCTCTAGCTCTTTTAACCCCTTAAGGACCCATGACGTATGGGTACGTCATGGGTCCGATCCCTAAGTATGGCGCCCGCTCCTGCCCTCTGTGGGCGCGATCGCTGCGGGGGTCCGGCTGTTTCCTGTAGCTGACCCCCGCGGCTAATGATCGCGGCCGGCAGCGATGCCGATTGCAATCATTTAACCCCGCAGATGCCGTGGTCAATCCTGACCACGGCATCTGCGCGCGCTAAAACCGAAAGTAAAACTTTCGGCAGCTCTCCGGCTCCCCTAGTGGTGATCGGGAGAATCGGAGCGCTGTAAGGATAGCCTCAAGCCTTTCATTCAGCATGAGGCTATCACTTACTATTTCCTATGGAGCCCTTGTTAGCAATAGGGCTTCATAGGAAAGTAGTAAAATCCTCATAAACTCCAATACAAGTGTATTGGAGTTTATGTTAGAAGCAATCAGATGACTGATTTATATAGGTCCCTATGGGACCTATATAACAGTGTAAAAGAAAAATAAAAGAAATAAAAAAAATAAAAAAATAAATAAAAAAAACCTAAAAATTCAAATCACCCCCCTTTCCCCAAAATTAAAATAAAATAATAATTTTTTTTTTAAAAATACACATCATGGGTGTCATAATGTGCGAAAACGCCCGTGGTATAAAAATATAAAAATATATTCCCCATACGGTAAACAGAAAAACGGAAAAAAGCGCCCAAATGGCGGATTCGCCATTTTTGAACGCTTCATTTCCTCAAAATGAATCGCCGGGTATCGCCGGATTCGTACTGACCTGTAGAATAAAACTAAATGGTCAGTTTTATCACACATCAAACGTCGTAATTTAAAAACCCGTAAAATTGTGGTAGAATTGTTTTTTTTTTGCAATTTCACCCCATTTGGAATTTTTTTCCCGCTTCCCACTACATCGTATGCAATATTAAATGGTGGCGTTGGAAAGTACAACTTGTCCCGCAAAAATAAAGCCCTCATATGGCCATGTGAACGTAAAAATAAAAAAGTTATGGCTCTCGGAAGGCATGGAGCGCAAAACGAAAATGCAAAAATGAAAAAACCCCGAGTCCTTAAAGGGTTAAGGATAGCGTCTCTATCTATAGATGATAATAATTTAATCAAAACTGATCGTGGCGGCTTTCCTGGTATCATCTTTCCTCCTGGAACTCGATGGACCCTCTCCATCTGGAACAGCGGAGAGAAATAGTAACTACCCAAATTTTCAAATATCAAAGATTTCAGCTGATCCATTAATTGCTGACCCTCCATGCCCTCTGGGAATCCAACAACTCGTATATTATATCGCCTAGATCTATTTTCTAGGTCAACAAGTTTAGCTTGAAGGCGTTCATTTTCAGAGGCAAGTAACGAGGATTTTACTTGTAGTTTCGTGATATCTGCCTGCAGAGGATTGACTACTTTCTCCATATTAAGGACCCGCTCTCGGATTTTTGCCAAATCATCCCGGATCAATGATATATCGCTCTGTACTGAGCCCAGTTGTGTTGCCATGTTTTGAATTAACAGTCCATTATTTTTAACAGCTGATAGAATTTCTTCCATGACTGCTGGGTCCACTTTTGAGCTACTAGAAGTTTCTTGCTCGCAACCTTCCAAGTCCGCATCCACACGGTCAACCTCAGAGGGATCATCTGGAGATGCGTGGCAGTTCTTCACACAATGTCCTGACGACAAGACACAAGTGGTTTGCATGTTGTGCCATCAAAGCCGGAAATGAGGAATAAACGTTCTAAACCTGAGCACAACCTGCATGACCAGGCATCTATATGCCAAGCACGAACTGCAGTGGAGTAAACACCTTAAAAACCAAGAAAGGTAGGCTCCTCCTGCTTCCTCTTCTGCTGCTGTCTCTGCCTCTTCCTCCACCTATTACGTCACCATGGCACCTGCCAACCAGTAAACAGAGGATGTGCCACCACCACCATCTCTGTCACCATCACAAAGCATCTCCACCATGTAACATGCGAGCGTCCATCTCCCAAACACTGGAGAGATGGAGGAAATACCCACCTAACCACCATTGATCCCTGGCCCTGAATGCCAGCATTTCAAAATTACTGGCCTTTGAAATGTTGTCATTCGGTCTGGTGGAGATGAACTGTTTCAAACAGCTGATGGCAGTGGCTGTCCCCCAGTACGTTGTTCCCAGCCTACTACTTTTCCAGGCGAGCCGTCCCTTCCCTGCACAACCAAGTGGAGGTTAAAATCAAGTGTGCGCTGTGCAACGCCATCTGTGGCAAGGTCCACATAACCACAGATACATAGACCCGTAAGCACGGCCAAGGCCGCTATATCTCCCTAACTGCACACTGGGTAAATGTAGTGGCGGCTGGTCCCGAGGCGGATAGCGGTTTGGCACATATCCTTCCACCACCGAGGATCGCAGGGCAATATTCTTTGCCTCATGTTGCCTCCTCCTCCTACTACGCATCCTCCTCTTCTACAACCTCCACATCCGGTCAGCGAAAGAACTTCACCTCCAACTTCAGCACAGCCAGGGGTAAAGGTCAGCAGGCAGTTTAAAAACTCATGTGTTTGGGGGACAAACCCACACCGCACAGGAGCTTTGGAGGGGCATAGAAAAACAGACCGATAAGTGGTTGCTGCCAGTGAGCCTCAAGCCCGGCCTGGTGGTGTGCGATAATGGGTGAAATCTCGTTGCAGCTCTAGGACTAGCCGGTTTGACGCACATCACTTGCCTGGTGAATGTGCTGAATCTGGTGGTGCAGAAGTTTCTTAAAAACTACCCAGCTATGTCAGAGCTGCTGCTGCTCACCTGTATGCGCTGCAGCGTAACTTCAGCTTTCCCGCTCACCGCCTCATATGCGACGTGCCCACCAGGTGGAACGTCACCTTGCATATGCTGGAGAAACTGTGCGAGCATCACTAGTCAATAGTGGTGTTTCAGCTGCAGCACGTATGGGTCAGTCGCTCTGCGGAACAGCACCACTTCACCACCAGTGACTGGGCCTCCATGCGAGACCTGTGTACTTTGTTGCAGTCTTTTGAGTACTCAACCAACATGGCCAGTGCTGATGATGCCGTTGTTAGCATTTGCCACAATGATGGAAGAGAACGTGGTACAAGAGGAAGAGGAAGAGGGGGCATTTCACAAGGTTTCAGGCCGGTCATTCAGAAGTGGCTCAGAGGGTGGGTTCCTGCACCAGCAGAGGCCAGGTACACATGTGGCCAGCACACTTCTGGAGGAGGAGGAGGACGATGAGGTAGAGGAGGAGGAGGAACTGGGTTCACTGCAGGGTGACACCCAACACAGCTCATGGCCATCACTGGAGCATGGCTGGGGGGATAAGGAGGACACAGATGATACACCACCTACAGAGGACGGCTTATCCTTACCTCTGGGCAGCCTGGCACGCATGAGCGACTACATGCTGCAGTGCCTGCACAACCGACAGCAGAGTTGCCCACATTGCAACCTGTGCTGACTACTGGGTTGCCACCCTGCTGGATCCCCGCAACAAAGACAACTCACCCTTCTTAATTCCCGCAGTGGAGCGTGGTAGGAAGATGCGCGACTACAAGCGCACGCTGGTAGACGCGCTCCGGAGGGCATTCCCAACTGACACTGGGGGACAAGTGGAAGCACAAGGCGAAGGCAGAGGAGGAGGAGGAGAAAGAGGTCGCCAACACAGCTTTGTCACGGGCAGCACCTCAAAAGGCACAGTTAGCATGGCCGACATGTGGAAATGCTTTGTCAATGCAGCACAGCAACGTGCACCACCAACTGATATACGTCTTAGCAGGAGGCAGCATTTAGCACGGCAGGGGGCGTCATTACAGACAATTGCCGCGGCCTGTCCACAGCCAACGTGGACAAGCTCACGTTTATTAAAATGAACCAGGCATGGATCCCACAGGACTTGTCCGTACCTTGTGCAGAATAGACCATACATACCTCAACCATACATTCTTGTACTCCAGTGCACTTATTTATTGAATCCTTTTTTTAATTTATTTTACCATTATTTTTGAGCCAACCCCAATTTTAAAAGCCCCAAAAAATTAATAAAAAAATAAAACAATAAAACATTTTAAGAAACCCCCTCCTCCTCCTTCATTGCCTCTTCCACCAACAACATTCACCGCCTCCTCAACCTCTGACTCCACATTCACCTCCTCCTCCGAGTTGGTGGTTAATGTTTAATTTGTATTTGTTTTATTTTATTTTAAATTATTTCCCTATCCACATTTGTTTGCAGGGCACTTACCCACATTTTACTTCCTTTTGCAGCCCTATAGTCATTACCATGACTTTGTTACAGCCCTATTTGTGCCCAAAACTTTGGGTCCACATTTACTTCATTGGTGGGTGACATGAAGCCTGTGTTGTCGTGAATAAACCTCTCCTCTGTCTTGGTGCCAGGGGCATACATTAGTGAAAATCACCTGTTCCATTGGTGGGTGACATGAAGCCTGTTTTGCCATTAATGAACCTCTCCTCTGTCTGGGTGCCAGGGGCCTAACTTACTAAAAATCGCCTGTTCCATTGGTGGGTGACATTAACCCCTTTTTGCCGTGTATGAACCTCTCCTCTGTCTGGATGCCAGGGACCTAACTTACTGAAAATTGTCTGTTCTATTGGTGGGTGACTTTAACCTCTTTTTGCCGTTAATGAACCGCTCCTTTGGCTGGGTGCCAAGGGCCTAACTTACTGAAAATCACCTGTTCCATTGGGTGACATTAACCTCTTTTTGCCATGAATGAACCTCTCCTCTGTCTGGGTGCCAGGGGCCTACATTTCTGAAAATCACCTGTTGCATTGGTGGATGACATGAAGCCTGTTTTGCCGTGAATAAACCTCTCCTCTGTCTGGGTGCCAGGGGCCTAACTTACCGAAAATCATCTGTTCCATTGGTGGGTGACATTAACCTCTTTTTGTCATAAATGAACCTCTCCTCTATCTGGGTTCCAGGCGCCTGTTCCATTGTTGGATCAAAAAATGCGTGACTACAAACGCACGCTGGTAGACGCGCTGTTGATGGCATTCCCACCTTATGCCTCCTCAACCTTCCACTCCACATCCACCTTCTCCTCTGAGTTGCCAATTAATAATGTTTAATTCTTATTTATTCTATTTTAAGTAATTTCTCTATCCACAATTGTTTGCATGGCATCTATCTACATTTTGCTGCTTTTTGCAGCCCTCTAGCCTTTTCCAGGGCTATTTTACAACCATTTTAGTGTCCAAAAGTTAGGGTCCCCTTTGACTTCAATGGGGTTCGGGGTCAAGTTCGGGTTAAGTTCGGATCCCAAACCCGAACAATTTTGTGAAGTTTGTCCAAATTTGTCGAACCAGAACATCCAGGTGTCCGCTCAACTCTATTACTTGATTATCTGGTCTATGCTAACAGCTCTGTCCCCAGAAGAGACATACTACCGCATTGTCTTATTTTTATAAATTGTTGATTTGTTAGCTATGTTGAAAATAACCATTTCTTCCCTTTAGGAATAGCTAGCCGGGCTCTCTTCATCCCGATTCAATACGAAGAGTGGTGGCAGCAAATTTAGTTGATTTCCCGCGCAAAATCGATAATTTTAGTTTACTGATTGTACATACAATCGTGATTGTATCATGTATGGGCATACCAACCAATCTTAAACATCTACTGTGCTCACAGTGGATTAGATACAAGAAGTCTCTAGTGGACGAGACCTATATGGCAACTGTGGCATAGTACAACGGGATTGGCGGGGGGTTGTCACATCCAGCTTATTATTAAATCTGATTGTCTGATATTGCGTCACAGAATGTCTGTCTTATATTTGTCTACTTTGGGCCACCCGATGGGTGTGCAGTGGATTGCAGTCTGATAAGGATTTTATTTTTATGTAACTATATTGTGTTGAGCTTTCATGATAAATTGGAGTGTAATGCCTTGTTCTCACAGTTAGTGTTTGGTCAGTGATTTCCATTGGGGATTTTGAGCCAAAACCAGGTGCAGCTCTAAACACAGAACAGGTGCAGATCTTTCCTTTATACCTTATGTTTGTGGAGGCTCTTATCCTGGTTTTGGCTCGCAATGACTGATGGAAATCACTGACCAAAACACTGATGTGTGAATAAGGCATTAGAGTCTAAAAAGGAGCTAAGGTAAAAGTGGATATATCTGTACTATGTAAGTGACCTATGTCTGGTTTAGCAATTTTGTAATACTTTATTGTTTTAATACTGTATTACTACTCTATACTTTGTAAGTACTCTATATATTTGTAATACTCTATTGCTTTAAATAGCTGAAGTACTTTTCAACTTAAAGGCCTTCAGAGGCAATTTTTTTTATGATTGCATGCTACTCACTGGCTAAAAATCATTTTTTCAATTGGCCTTTATTAAACATATTAGGCTGTTCTGTCACAAAGGGTTAATAGTTTTTCTAGCTGTGTGACTGGTACTTTCACTTTCTGCTGGTCATCTAATACATTTTATGGTTAAACTAGTTATAAACACTTGATTAAGCCACATTCTTATCAGGTAGATAAGAACTGAGCTATAATCATGTTTATAAGGGCAGAGAGCAGAGATAAGGAGTTCATCTGCTCCTGGTCTGACTGAAAAGACAGAAAATACAAAAAGTGTTCCTAGGGAATGTCAACTCTGTATAAAATAAAAGGAATACCATATGTTTATTAAAGACCAATTTAACATTTATTTTTAGATAAAAATGAGTACAATGCAAAAATAACTTTAAAAAAAAAGCCTCAAAAGTGTACAAAGCCTTTAAGGAGGAAAGCTCCTTTAGAGAAAGTTTCCCTTCCTCACCTATGCATTATTCTTATTTTTATCTTGATATATGTAATGTGAACCTCATAATATCTGGTCCATATAAAATAGTGATACAATCAATTACAGGATCAGCTGCACTTATTTCTACTGAAGTGGGTAAATCCCTCTAAAATACCCACCCATCCAATAACTCTTGCATGAGAAGAGTCCATTCTTGCTGGCCTCTCTCTTCCCTAATGGGCATAGCTACCGAAGTGTTCTCTCCTCTGTCTGTTGGGCCTCTGCTTAATCTAGCGCTTAAAGGTCCAGCATATGTAGCTCATTCTGTCCCCAGCTATTGACTGCTGCTTCTACTCCGAAAAAACGTAAACCTTTTGGGTTTTTGTAAAGGATATTTTGTAGTGTAAAGAGACACTGTGGGCTTCAATACCCTTTTTTATATTTCTGATGTGTTCTTGAATGCTGGTTTTTAATTTTCTTGTGGTTCTTCCCACGTACTGGTAACCACAAGGGCATTCCAGAACTTATATGACCCCAGTGCTTTCACAGGTAATTTTACCTTGTATTTTAAAAACTTTCCCATTACTTTTAGACTTTACCTCCTCAATTACCTGGGATATCTGTTTTTTCAGTCTATTTTTACATCCAATACAAAATTTGCACCATCTGAATTGGTGTCCTACTATGTTTTGAACGTTATTTGGTACTGCATGTCTCACTTATTTATTTTTCAGGTTAGGGGCTTTTTTAAAAATAAGTCCTGGTTCACTTCCCCTAACATATTCTTAATAAGTCCTGCGCTAGTGTTCTATTGAGTTACAAAAGAAAATCTAAAATCTTTTTTTGTCCCATTATTTGTATCTACTTTGCAGTTAGAGCCCTTCACAATCTCATCTATACACCTATTCAGCTCTGCTACATTGTATCCTTTTTCTTTCAATCTCTCCAAAATCACCTCACTTTGTACTTCAAAGTCATGTGCCTCAGTGCAGTTTCTGTGGATTCTCTGGACCTGACCCTTGGGAATGTTTTTAATCCAAGGTTGATAATGACAAATAGTGGTGTCAATATAAGTACCACCACTGACCATGATTTTGCCTACCCTTGGTATCTTACACCAGGGTCTCTTGACTCTAAGGGTGAAGCCTTGAGAAAGGGAGGAGGGGAGGGTCACTTATCAAAAGCCTGTCATCAACTTTATACTGCCCTCACTGAGGGCAGGATAATGTAGTGACAGACATGCTGATTTCAAAGGTGTGTCTTTCATGAGCTTAAAATAAGTGGTTGTCAAGAACCAGCATCATAATCATTGCAGCTGGATACTGGAAAAGAGTCACAGCAGACTTAGACAAGTCATGGTTATTCAAGATCCCCTGCTCTTTTCACCACCTGCTGATGATTTATAGTGTTCTTCTTAGATTTCTCCTTAGGAGAAGACTGACAATAATCAGCAGGTGGTGGAAAGGGCATGAACTTATAAATAATGACTCTTTTCCAGGGCCATGTTGTGATCATTATGATCATTTTGGCTTTTGGTTTTGGCAACCACTTACTTTTTTCACATGAGTGACAAACTGAAAATATCAGTGCTTCTTTCACTAATTTGCGCTTCCATCGGTTAGGTTAGTATAAAGTTGATGAGAGGTTCCTTTTAAATGACAGCCAAATCTGGGCTCGCATACTGCAATACAGCTTAAATGAATGTCAACTTGTTCCCTTTATACAATGAGATAGAATATAGTTTATTCATATTTTCCTTGCTTTCAATGCTTAGCATAACAATATAAATGAGCCAGTTTGAAATATGTGCAGCACCATGTATATTAATAAGGGAGCATAACTGGTTGACCTCAAAGGTTCATCCAGTGGTACTAAAGTTTTTATATACTGTACTGTAAAGCTCATAAAAGCTCATAAATGCCTGATCAACCAGTCACTAGTTTTAACAGCGACTGTCCTCAGTCTCATTTTATGTATTAACATATCTTCTTCTTAACATTTCTATGCTTAGAAGTCCAGTGGGTAGTCCTACTGAGTGATTTACAGCCTTCTCACTAAGACTGAAAATATAGAGATAGTTGTCAATCACTGAGTAGGACCACTCACTGGACTCATAGGTAAAAAAAAAAAGGGCAGGGGTTTCTGACAAAACTTTATTTCAATCTAATGAGTTCCTTCTACTTTATATTATGCTGCATATAGAGAAGGCTACATATTTATATCTTACTATGAACTTACCTAACTTAGATTTTAAAAGTGACATGCTAAATCATGTCTGCTATATCTTTTGATCTTGCACTTCATGTTTCTAAATAAAGAGGCTGTAGGGCCTTTAATGTCTAAGATTAGTTTCTCTAAGTAATTAAGGCAATCGCCTGTAAATTGCCTTTCTAGAATTACTGATAAATTGTACTTTCTACTGATCTTGGTGTGTTTTGATGTTCTACATATGTTTAATAGCTTGGCTCTTTTTTATTTTATTTTTTTCATTTTAAGCAAGCAATTTAAAAATGATATATTTTTATATTAGTTATTTTTTAATTAATTTTCAATTTAAACTTGAAAACATTGGTAGACCTTTTGGTAACTTAATCTTAGTTAACATACAGCCTCAGTAGCCACAGTAGCTGCATGAATAGTTCAGTAGGATTCATTTCTTGGAAAATGTATTATATATGTATGTCTCACCTAGATCTTCAATATCTAAAACAGTAGGAGATGTTAAATCAATCAAATCCTGAACAAAACAAATTATTGCTATAACGTAAAAAAAAATGAGAAACAAGATTGCAATTCTTGTTACCTCATTGTAACTAGATTGTTTTTATGAAATAATACAACAGGGTTATTTGATAAGTTGAAGCTTAGAAGCATCAAAATTACAATGATTATTATAATGAGGATGATTAATATCCACTGTTTGGTGTCTTTATTTTAAACACTATTGTGAGGAATGTGGAATTATAATCTAATGCCAGCCATGATCTAACTCCAGCCATTTGCTGTCAGCTAGCAAAGGGAGAAGACTTCATAGGGTGCCTGGCTTCAAAGCAGCCCACATTTTTACAGTTCACACCTCACTCAGCCGCAATGACACAATTTAAGCCTCTCTGAAAGTATGAATGCAGGGGGCGGGGGGGCTGAGCTGGTCAACCACCCTGAGGCCAAGACCGAAATGCCCCTGGTCGTAGTTTGGGGGTAAGATGCCAGAGAGGGGAGATACAGAGATCTCCCAACAGGAACCTGATAACAGCACCATGTTTGGTGTCCACCTGTAGTCGGAACCCAGGAGGATCCATTGGTCCCAGAACCATCTCCTTATGACTTTCTGGTCTGGAGCTATAGGCCATAATGGGTTTTGAGGGTCTTTGGCTACCAGGACAAGAAAGGGAGGAGGAACTCCTCACAGAGGGGGAGAGGGGAGTTACCGACTACAGGTGGAAAGGCTCATGCAGGCCAGAGGCCAGGGACTTTTTCTGAAGGGGATCACATTGAGTAATGTGTTTGAAGGGACCGTGGACATACTGCTGACATCACTGCCCTCATGTTGCTACAGCTAAAGATTACAGCAACCCAGAATTCATCAAAACCCAAAGCATTACTCATCCACCTGGTAACTGACCCTTTCTCTGTTTAGCTCTGTTGTATCACACCACCTGTATTTGCACATCTGACCACTGTATATATTCTCTATGTATATTGTGTATTGTCTAGTCCACCCTTAAGGCAATTCAATATATGATTTAATCTTGGGCTGTTCTTGTATCTCAATCACAAATTTCCATGTCCATGTTTTGGCATAGTTATGGCTACCTGGGGTGGTTCCTGCCCCGATATAATCCTACTAGTGGACCGGGCTTATATCTAATGAGGGACTGGTGGCATTCTACTGAGATAACAGGCCACTGTTTCACTGGGGCAGTGAAAAGGCCCTTTTAGCTTGTCAGGGTTGTGAGCGAGTGTGGAGTTATGCCGGAGGCAGCGTGGACCACCCTCTCTCACTTCCCATGCCTCCCTGTGCCTGCGTGGACAGGAGGTGTCTGTGTAACTATACCAAGCTGACCTTCCCAGAGAGGGGGTAACATCAAGTCTTGAAAATCAGTGACAAAATTGCATCTCGTGGGCTTGACGTAGCATGTAATCGCTCATGTGTGCAAGGCTGCCCAGAGGCAACAAAAATCTGTCCTCTGTGGGAGGTGTATCGTCTGTGTCCTCTGTATCCCCCCATCCACGCACCACTGATGGCCATGAGCTGGTCTGGGTGCCACCCTGCAGTGAACATGGTTCCTCCTCATCCTCCACCTCGTTATCCTCCAGAACTGTGCCCTGGCTGGACAATTGTGTACCTTGGGTTTGTGTGTGCAGGAACCCACCCTCAGAGCCACTTGAGAATGAATGGCCTACTAAAGGACCCCTCTTCCTCCTCCTGTGCCACATTCTCTTCCATCATCGCCATGAGTGTTTTTTAATGGAGGCATAGAAGTGGGATAGTAATGCTGAGAATCAGCACTGGCCATGTTGGTGGTGTACTCGAAACAGCGCAAAAAGGAACACAGGTCTCGCATGGAGGCCCAGTCATTGGTGGTGAAGTGGTGCTGTTCCGCCGAGCGACTCACTCGTGTGTGCTACAGCTGAAACTCCACTATCACCTGCTGCTGCTCGCACAGTCTGGCCAGCATGTGCAAGGTTGAGTTCCACCTTGTGGGAACGTCGCACATGAGGCGGTGAGCAGGAGTGCTGCAGTGCTGACAGGCGAGCAGCAGCAGGATGAGAACGCCGAAAGCGCGCACAGCCCGCCCGCACTTTATGCAGCAGTTCTGACATGTCGGGGTAATTTTTAAGGAATTTCTGCACCACCAAATTCAGCTCATGCGCCAGGCAAGGGATGTGCGTCAAACCAGCTAGTCCCAGGGTTGCTACGAGATTTCACCCATTATCACACACCACCAGGCCGGGCTTGAGGCTGACTGGCACAAACCACTCATTGATCTGTTGTTCAAGGCCCGTCCACAGCTCCTGCGCGGTGTGTGGTTTGGCCCCCAAACAGATAAGTTTTAAAACTGCCTGCTGTCGTTTATCCTTAGCTGTGTTGAAGTTAGTGGTGAAGGTGTTACGCTGACCGGATGAGGAGCTGGTAGTGGATGAGGAAGCAGAGTAGGAGGAGGAAGCAACAGGAGGCAAACTGAAGCACTCTGCAATCCTCGGTGGTGGAAGGACATGTGCCAAACTGCTATCTGCCTCAGGCCCAGTGTGCTGTTATGGAGATATAACGGCCCTGACTGTGCTTACTGGTCCACTGATCTGTAGTCAGTTGCACCTTGCCACAGATGGCATTGCGCAGTGCACACCTTATTTTGTCCCCTACTTCGTTGTGAAGGGAAGGGATCGCTCGCTTGGAAAGTAGTGGCGGCTGGGCACAACGTACTGTGAACAGACACCGCCATAAGGCATTTAAAATTATCCGTCCCCACCAGATGCAAAGACAGCATTTCAAAGGCAAGCAATTTAGAAATGCTGGCATTCAGGGGTAGGGATCGCGGGTGGGTAGGGGGGTTCTTCCTCTTCCTTTCCAGCGTTTGGGATATGGAGAGCTGAACGCTTCCATGGGACATTGTTGAGATGCTTGGTGAACCAGGTGTTGGTGTTGCTGGCAGATCCTCTGGTTGTGGTGTGCCAGATGGCACTGTCACTCCAGAGGTAAATGAAGAGGCCGCGACTGCAGCAGAAGAGGAAGCAGAAGGAGCCAGAGACCTTTCTTGGTTTTTGAGGTGTCTACTCCACTGCAGCTCGTGCTTTGCACTTAAATGCCTGGTCAAGCAGGTTGTGCTCAGGTTGAGAACGTTTATGCCTCGCTTCAGGCTCTGATTGCACAGCGTGCAAACCACTCGTGTCTTGACGTCGGCACATTGTCTGAAGAACTGCCACGCCAGGGAACTCCTTGGAGCTGGCTTTGGTGTGCTCAGTCCCTTGCTGTGGTGGGCAGTAGGAGGCGTACTGTCTAGAGGACGGCCGCTCCGCTTTTGCACCCTGCTCCCTCTTCTGCTGTGCTGGTGGCTCTCTGCGACCACCGCCTATTCCTCTGAACTACATCGGTCACTCGCATGACCTTTATTCAATGTGGGGTCGAGGACCTCATCGTCCTCCACATCATCTTCCACCCAGTCTTCACCCCTGACTTCCTTGTCGGTCTGCACACTTTCAAAAGCCCCAGCAGTTGGCACCTGTGTTTCGTTATCATCCGAGACGTGCTGCGATTGTCCTCCCATGTACTCATCTTGAAAAATAAGTGGTTGGGCATATCTTCCAATTATGGGGCAGGGCTAGGTGGATGGCCCTGGGAAACCCTGCTAACAGAGTCATCAAAAAGCAGAAGAGACTGCTGCATGACTTGGGGCTCAGACTGCTTGGTTGATTTGCAAGGGGGTTTGGTGAAAGTCTGATGGACATCGGCTGCAGGTGCCAACTGTGGTCTTTCAGCAGGAGACTGGGAGGGAGACAATGTGAATGAATCTACTATCGCCTGTACTTGTTCGGGCCTCACCATTCGTAGAGCAGCATTAGGCCCGACCAAATACTGCTGCAGGTTTTGTCGCTTACTCCACCTGAAGAAGGCGTTTCACTTGTGCATGTAGCTGGCACAGATTGACCACGTCCTCTCCCTGCATCTGGAGCTCCACCAGCAGCACCACAACCTGGGCCACGTCCCTTAATTGACGCTCTTCTCATATTTTTTTAATTAAGGATCTTGCCCTAAATGGGTGTTTAATTAATAGTAGAAAAGATTGACAGTATGTAAAGGGTGTATCTCACACGGCCTAAACCAGACTAGGCCTCAATTAAAGATTTCTTTGCACAAAATGGCTGTATTTCAAATGGCTGTATTTTAAATGGCTAAATCAAACCCCTGTATGTATAGGGGGGATCACACACACCCTGAATCAGTGTAGGCCTAAAGTAAATATATCTTTGCACAAAATGGCTGTATTTTGAATGGCTGTATTTCAAATGCCTAATTCAAAACCCTGTATGTATAGGGGGATCACACACACCCTGAATCAGTGTAGGCCTGAAGTAAATATGTATTTGAACTAAATGGCTGTATTTAAAATGGCTGTATTTTAAATGGCTAAATCAAACCCCTGTATGAATAGGGGGGGATCACACACGCCCTGAATCAGGGTAGGCCTGAAGTGAATATATCTTTGCAAAAAATGGCTGTTTTTCAAATGGCTGTATTTCAAATGCCTAATTCAAACCCCTGTATGTATAGGGGGATCACACACGCCCTTAATCAGTGTAGGCCTGAAGTAAATATATCTTTGCACTAAATGGCTGTTTTTCAAATGGCTGTATTTCAAATGCCTAATTCAAACCCCTGTATGTATAGGGGGATCACACACGCCCTTAATCAGTGTAGGCCTGAAGTAAATATATCTTTGCACTAAATGGCTTTATTTAAAATGGCTGTATTTTAAATGGCTAAATCAAACCCCTGTATGTATAGGGGGGATCACAAACGCCCTGAATCAGTGTAGGCCTGAAGTAAATATATCTTTGGACTAAATGGCTGTATTTAGAAAGGCTGTATTTCAAATGGCTGAATCAAACCCCTGTATGTATAGGGGATCACACACGCCCTGAATCAGGGAAGGCCTGAAGTGAATATATCTTTGCAAAAAATGGCTGTTTTTCAAATGGCTGTATTTCAAATGCCTAATTCAAACCCCTGTATGTATAGGGGGATCACACACGCCCTTAATCAATGTAGGCCTGAAGTAAATATATCTTTGCACTAAATGGCTGTTTTTCAAATGGCTGTATTTCAAATGCCTAATTCAAACCCCTGTATGTATAGGGGGATCACCCACGCCCTTAATCAGTGTAGGCCTGAAGTAAATATATCTTTGCACTAAATGGCTTTATTTAAAATGGCTGTATTTTAAATGGCTAAATCAAACCCCTGTATGTATAGGGGGGATCACAAACGCCCTGAATCAGTGTAGGCCTGAAGTAAATATATCTTTGCACAAAATGTCTGTATTTCAAATGGCTATATTTCAAATGCCTAATTCAAACCCCTGTATGTATAGGGGGATCACACACGCCCTGAATCAGTGTAGTCCTAAAGTAAATATATATTTGCACAAAAAGGCTGTATTTCAAATGGCTGTATTTCAAATGCCTAATTCAAACCCCTTTATGTATAGGGGGGATCTCACAGGGCCTGAACCTCTTTAGGCCTGAATTCAATATTGGTGCACCAAATGGCGGTATTTAAAATCTCTGAATGTAACCCAAATGTATTAAGGGTGTATCTCACAATGACATCTGCATTAAAGGCTGCAAACTAAATTTTTTGTGCCCAAACGACTGTTTGTTTAACAACTGAATTAGACAGCAGTATATAAGCCTGTAATTTCACCCGTGCTGATGCTGCAAGGCCTGAAAATATATATATTTTTTCAAACCCCAGAAAATTATGGGTGTATTTCTAGCTTAAATTGCACACTGACTAATACAGATGTTGTAGATTGCCCAAAAAGTCTTTTTTTGCTAACAAAATATGAATGCTGTATATATTAAACTTGAATTTAACACTTTGAATCCAGAGGAAAAAAAAAACAGGCTGGTGTATTTGAGTTTCATTTACAGTATACTTATATAAGTAGATATATATATATACGCGAGGTTGGTTGCGACTAGAGATGAGCGAACTTTAAAAAAGTCCGTGTTCGGCGTTCGGGTTGTGGTAAGTCGCACATCCCGTTATGGATTCCACTATAGCGGCATATGGAATCCATAAGGGGCGGCTGCCACCAACCCGAACTGTTGCACAGCCGAAGGACCTGGGGTGACGTCACTGTCATGTGATCAGTGCAGGGGGTGTGGCTCAGCACTGGATTTGATCCCGTGCTGAGCCACGCCCTGCACTGATCACATGACGGTGACGTCACCCCAGGTCCTTCGGCTGTTCAACAGTTCGGGTTGGTGGCAGCCGCCCCTTATGGATTCCATATGCCGCTATAGTGGATTCCATAACGGAATGCGCGACTTACCACAACCCGAACGCCGAACACCGGACTTTTTTTTAAAGTTCGCTCATCTCTAGTTGTGACGCGTGGTTGATTAAGTGTGTGGTTGTGTAAGTGTGACTTAAGATTAAGTGAGGGAGTAACTGAGAGCTAAATTATTTGTGGACATTGAGTGGCTGCATTTGACTCTATTGTACACTGGGACTTTCTGCTTTGCAAGCTTCATTGCTGTGTTAATCACTTTTTTTTTCCTTTACCAGGGGTTGCACAGGTGAGTAATAGGGTGTGGCTGCCTAATTAGGAGCCTTTAAGAAGTCAGCAGTGAGGAGAGCTCAGCCTTTGAATCCAGAGGAAAAAAAAACAGGCTGGTGTATTTGAGTTTCATTTACAGTATACTTATATAAGTAGATATATATATAACGCGAGGTTGGTCGCGACGCGTGGTTGATTAAGTGTGTGGTTGTGTAAATGTGACTTAAGATTAAGTGACTTCAGATTCAGGACTTCAGTGGGGGACTGAAATTCGTCAGTTCTTGTTACTACATTATATTGTATTTTTTTGTTTTTGTGGTGTAATCACCATTAGTATGTCTTGCACAATTGACAATGCCGTCCAGTGCACATCTTGCATGATGTATACAGTCCTGGAACAGCCGTTTGAGGGTGCATATCTTTGTTCAAAATGTGAGCAAATTACCCGTTTGGAATCGCACATCGAGTCTCTAAACGGGCATATTGCAACACTGAGAGCCACTGACAATTTGCAAAAGAGTTTGCTGCTCACCGAGCAAGCAGTCTTTGGGGTAGTTCAGGGGAAGGGTGACAGTAAGGAGGCTGAGGAAAGTGAGGTAGCTAGCTGGGTGACAGTAAGAAAGCGGGGTAGAGGGAAGAGTGCCAGGGAGGCTAGCCCTGATCTGACACACCCAACAAGTTTTCACGTTTGGCAGCTGAGGGGGGTGGCAGCTCAGGGACAGCACTGCTGCAGCCAGACACTTCCTCTGCCGGTCAGGGGAATGTCAGCTGCAGTAAGCAGGGGACCAAGAGAGCAGGGCAGGCCAGACAGGTGCTGGTAGTGAGAAACTCAATTATTAGGGGAACATTTAGGGCGATCTGTCACAAAGATCGTGATCGCCGAACAGTGTGCTGTCTTACTGGCGCTAGAGTTCGACACATCACAGATCGGGTTGACAGATTACTGGGAGGGGCTGGAGAAGATCCAGCGGTCATGGTCCATATCGGAACCAATGACAAAGTTAGAGGAAGGTGGAGCGTCCTTAAGAATGATTTCAGGGATTTAGGTCAAAAGCTTAGGGCAAGGACCTCAAAGGTAGTATTTTCCGAAATACTGCCTGTACCACGGGCCGCACAAGAAAGGCAGAGGGAGATTAGAGAGGTTAACAAGTGGCTCAAGAACTGGTGTAGGAAGCAGGGTTTTGGGTTCATGGAGAACCGGGCCGACTTTGCTATCGGCTACAGGCTCTATCGTAGGGACGGGCTGCACCTCAATGTGGAAGGGGCAGCCGTGTTTGGGAGAAAGATGGCTAGAAGGTTGGAGGAGTGTTTAAACTAGGGACTGGGGGGGAGGGAAATTACATTATAGGAGGGGAAGATAGTGCAGATAGAGACCGGGGGCAAGGTAGTGGGACTGGGGGAGGAATGGAAGGAGGGACTAGAAAAGTTCAGAAGGAAAGGTGTAGGGCAAAAAATATGCATAAACCTCTCAAATGTATGTATACTAATGCCAGAAGCCTGACTAATAAAACTGGGGAACTGGAATTAGTGATGTGTGAGGAGGATTATGACATAGGTGGAATAACTGAGACATGGCTGGACGATAGCTATGACTGGGCTGTTAATGTACAAGGTTACAATTTGTTCACAAAAGATTGTCAAAGCCGGAGAGGGGGAGGGGTCTGCCTTTACATAAAGTCCTGTCTAAAGCCCACACTCTGGGAAGACACCTGTGAGGGACACGAAAATGTAGAGTCATTGTGGGTGGAGATAAATGGAGCCAAAAACAATAATAAATTACTAATAGGAGTTTACTATAAACCACCTAATATACCACATAGTCCGCAGAAAATCTATTACTAAACGAGATAGACAAGGCCGCAAACCATAATGAGGTGGTTATTATGGGGGACTTCCCAGATATAGACTGGGAAACTGAAACCTGTACATCCTATAAAGGAAACAGGTTCTTGGCAATAGCCAAAGACAATTACCTTTCCCAAATGGTTCAGGACCCAACTAGAGAGACAGCCATACTGGACTTAGTATTAACCAATAGACCTGATAGAACAACAGACGTGCAGGTCGGGGGACACCTGGGAAATAGTGACCATAAAGTAATAACCTTCCAATTATCCTTCAAACGAGAGTTTCTACAGGGAGGAACAAGAATACCGGACTTCAAAAAAGCAAAAATAGGCCCAATTAACTGGGACAAAGTCCTCAAAACTAAAAATACAACCACAAAATGGGAGATTTTTAAAAGCATCGTAACATCTAATTGTGATCGATGCATACCTTATAGAAATAAAAGGCTAAGAAATAAGAAGAAACCAATGTGGATAAATAGAACCGTAAAAAAAAAGCAATAAATGACAAAAAGAAAGCATATAAATCACTAAAACAGGAGGGGAGCCCGGAAGCTCTGATAAACTATAAGGAAAAAAATAGAATACAGATGTAGCATGGTTAGCACTCCTTTTTTCAGAGATTTCTGAGTTTGGTTATCTAATCTAAGCAAACACATTCAATTGCTTTTCAATGGCTTTTTTCTCAAGATAATGAAATGAGTTAAGAAATTTGAGTTAACAGCGGAAGTGCTAACCCTGCTACATCTGTATGTAAAAAACTAATAAAAACTGCCAAACTAGAGACCGAGAGAATAATTGCCAAAGAGAGCAAAACTAACCCTAAAATGTTTTTCAATTATATAAATGGTAAAAAATATAAATCTGAAGGAGTCGGCCCTCTACATAGCAATGAGGGGGAAGTTGCAGAAAGCGACGAGGATAAAGCTAAGCTATTAAATATTTTCTTCTCCACTGTTTTCACTGAGGAAAATAAACTGTCAGATGAAATGCAAAATGTAAAAGTAAATTCCCCTTTAAAAGTGCCCTGTCTGACCCAGGAAGAAGTACAGCAGCGACTTAATAGGATTAAAATAGACAAATCGCCAGGACCGGATGGCATACACCCCCGTATCCTAAGGGAATTAAGTGATGTCCTAGCCAGACCCTTATTTTTGATATTCACGGACTCCATACTGACAGGGAATGTTCCACCAGACTGGCGTATAGCAAATGTGGTGCCAATATTCAAAAAGGGTCCAAAAACAGAGCCTGGAAATTATAGGCCGGTAAGTTTAACATCTGTTGTGGGTAAACTGTTTGAAGGTTTTGTAAGAGATGCTATCTTGGAGTATCTCAATGAAAATAAGCAAATTACACCATATTAGCATGGCTTCATGAGGGATCGGTCATGTCAAACTAATTTAATCAGTTTCTATGCGGAGGTAAGTTCTAGACTTGACCGGGGTGAATCAGTGGATGTCATATATCTGGACATCTCAAAAGCATTTGACACTGTACCACACAAAAGGTTAGTATATAAAATGAGAACACTTGGACTAGGAGAAAATATCTGTACGTGGGTAAGTAACTGGCTCAGTAATAGAAAACAGAGAGTGGTTATTAACGGTACACACTCAGATTGGGTCACTGTCACTAGTGGGGTACCTCAGGGGTCAGTATTGGGCCCTATTCTCTTCAATATATTTATTAATGATCTTGTAGAAGGCTTGCACAGTAAAATATCTATTTTTGTGTAAAGTAATTAACACTGAAGAGGACAGTTTTCTGCTACAGAGGGATCTGGATAGATTGGGGGCTTGGGCAGAGAAATGGCAGATGAGGTTTAACACTGACAAATGTAAGGTTATGCACATGGGAAAGAATAATGCAAGTCATCCGTACATATTAAATGGTAAAACACTCAGTAACACTGACATGGAAAAGGATCCAGGAATTTTAATAAATAACAAACTAAGCTGTAAAAACCAGTGTCAGGCAGCTGCTGCTAAGGCCAATATGATAATGGGTTGCATCAAAAGGGGCATAGATGCCCGTGATGAAAATATAGTCTTACCACTTTATAAATCACTAGTCAGACCACACATGGAGTACTGTGTACAGTTCTGGGCTCCTGTGAACAAGGCAGACATAGCAGAGCTAGAGAGGGTTCAGAGGAGGGCAACTAAAGTAATAACTGGAATGGGGCAACTACAGTACCCTGAAAGGGTATCAAAATTAGGGTTATTCACTTCAGAAAAAAGACGACTGAGGGGAGATCTAATAACTATGTATAAATATATCAGGGGTCAGTACAGAGATCTCTCCCATCATCTATTTATCCCCAGGACAGTGACTGTGACGAGGGGACATCCTCTGCGTCTAGAGGAAAGAAGGTTTGTACACAAACATAGAAAAGGGTTCTTCACGGTAAGAGCAGTGAGACTATGGAACTCTCTGCCTGAGGAGGTGGTGATGGTGAGTACAATAAAGGAATTCAAGAGGGGCCTGGATGTATTTCTGGAGCATAATAATATTTCAGGCTATAGCTACTAGAGATAGGTCGTTGATCCAGGGAGTTGTTCTGACTGCCTGATTGGAGTCGGGAAGGAATTTTTTCCCCTTAAGTGGGGAAAATTGGCTCTATCTCACAGGGGTTTTTTGCCTTCCTCTGGATCAACTTGCAGGAAACAGGTCGAACTGGATGGACAAATGTATTTTTTCGGCCTCATATACTATGTTACTATGTTACTATGTTACTATGTTACTAGATCTGGAAAATACAGTTTTTTGGAAAAAAAAGTGTGTTTTCCAAACCCCAGAAAATGATGGGTGTATTTCTAGCTTAAATTGCACACTGACTAATACAGATGTTGTAGATTGCCAAAAAAGTATTTTTTTTTGCTAACAGAATATGAATGCTGTATATATTAAATTCGAATTTAACACTTGCAGATCTGGACAGTTTTTTTTTTTATGTGTTTTTCAAACCCCAGAAAATGATGGGTGTATGTCTAGCTTAAATTGCACACTGACTAATACAGATGTTGTAGTATGACCCAAAAAAATTGTGATTTGCAATGTCCCAAAAGCTCAGATGCAGTGCTGGTGCACTGAGCATGCATAAAATGGACGCCGCCACCCGCCTAACTAACATAATTCTAAAAGTTTGTATTTTTTGGTAAATGAGCTCAGGGCAAGGTAAAAGATTACTGCCCTGCACCCACACAACTATTTCTAGGTAGATCACTGAGTTAGATTCTCTCCTATTCTCTCCCTGAAATCACAAGTCCAGCAGCATCCTCTCCCTACACTTGTAACAGCAGAGTGAAGTACAGCGCTATGTGACTCAAGCTTATATAGAGCCTGGGTCACATGCTGCTCTGGCCAATCACAGCCATGCCATTAGTAGGCATGGCTATGATGGCCTCTTGGGGCAAGTAGCATGACGCTTGTTGATTGGCTGCTGTGCAGCCTTTCAAAAAGCGCCAAGAAAGCGCCGAAAACCGAACCCAAACCCAAACTTTTACGGAAATGTTCGCTCAACCCTACTCCCTTTATTTCCCTCTTCTATTTCCATTCTTTGTGGCTACCTCTATTAGTTTTTACAATTAATTCAATGCAGTGCTTAGTTATTACATCAGTAAAGACTTTTTTTTACACAAAAGTAGCTTGCGATTTAGTATGATATCATATAGGACATCTCTATATGCAATTTTACAGCAGGTGCTATACAATGGATCTGTTTTTTCTTATCCATACAATAAAAACTCAATGTCCAATATGTCAGTGTATGCTATCTATCTAAACTCTCTCATGTGTGATTTGTTAGAAAAGATTTGCAAAAAACTTGGGTTTGTTAAAAATCGAATTTTGGGGGAAATTCAAGATAAATTCTGAATGGGTTCACTTATCTCTATTTTGAACCCTTCTTTCTTTTTCACCTTGGGTCAGAATGTAACTACATTTCGGAAGCCATTAATTTAACATTTCCCTTTATTTCCCTCTCCAATCTTTGTCCCTACTTCTATTAATCTTAACAATTAATTCAATACAGTGTCTGATCTATGGCACTATGTGACTGAAAAGCTAGCAAATCTAGCAAGACATTTTTTATACAAATTATGTACTAATTATTATACTAATTTATCTCTTTGAAGGGGGAGTGGCCAGCTGCTGACATGAACAGACATGCTTAGCAGAGCTCCGGTACACAGACCCTAACTTCTCAAATATCCTGATCATTATGGTCTGCAAATATTCCCTCCTCAGCAGGGAGAAGGTCGGGAAGACCCCAAGGCTCAAGAATGTCGCGTAACAAGCCTCTGGCAGCAGCTGAAAGGCTCAGAGAGTTTGTCTACACTGAACAATAAGATGGTGCCGGAGCTAAGTTGAAGCCTCCTCTGATGGCTGCTCCTTACTCTCCCTCCCCCACTGCACAGGAACCTTTTCAAGAGCCCAAACCTAGCCTGAAACAAGTCGCCGAGGCACTGCTCTATGCCATCTCTGCTTGACGCTCTTCTTTAACTGGTAAGATGGAGGAGGTGAAGGTAGATGTTGGCCTTCTAAGGCACGACATGCAGAACCTCTGGGACTGCATTAAGGAGGCAGAAGATTGCATGTCCCTCCTGGAGGATCGTACTTCTCCCATCACGGCACAGTTCAATGCACTCGAAAATAAAGTGGACTTTGGCAACAGGATCGGCTACGTCACAATCATCTGTGCATAATCGGGCTACTGGAGAGGGCTGAGGGAAACAACCCATGTGAATTTGTGGCCACATGGCTGAGATCCACCTTCCCAGACACCATTTTTCCGGACTCTTTTGCATTTGCAATTGAGCAAGCTAATCGAGTGCAGGCAAAGCCACAATCGCTGGGGGCTCCACCTCGGCCTATGCTAGCCTGCCTTCTTAACTCTACCGACAGGTAGCTTACCCAAACAAGAGCTATGCTTTTAAATGCCACTATTATGCTATTCCCTGACTTCTCGTCAGAGCTTTAGAAAAGCAGAGCAACATTTACTGCTGTGGAGCCACTGCTTCGGGACTTAAGCCTTTCCTATTCTATGACATAGCCTGCTAGGCTACAGGTGGTTAATGGTAAAACATCTAAATTCTTCTCTACATGGTCAGAGGCCAACACATAGTTTGACAGCAGAGTGTGACCTGCTAGAGCTCAAATATGAGCGCCTTTTTGTGTCTTCAGTACCCTTTGGATGAGATTACCATTTGTTCCAGGTTTTTCAGTTGTGTGTTTTTTCCCGATGGCTTTGCATTTTTCTATAGCAAGCGGATGTGGTCTACTGACTTTCCGATTTACTCAGAACATCCAAGTAAACGTCTTGGGAGCTGTAGTTTTATGACAGCTGGATGAGTGCCGGAGGTTAGCCATCACAGATCTATACCTTTTGTGCTGCTTCATAGTCTGTCTTGTGCGAGTGGAAATTTTTTCCATTAGCATACCACGTGAGTTAATTGCCATGGATCTATCATCAGTCTGCATATCTGATTGCTAGTACACTCAGAACAGTTTTTTTGTGAGTTTCAGATACCTTTTGTATTTTATAATGTTTTTATTTATTTCTCATGTTTTCTGTGGTACACTGATCCCCCACACCCAGTCTGGATCAGTTCTGGTGTGTGCAACTATTCAAAGTCTGCTTTTGGCTACAGAGGGCCTTCTGGGAAGTACACTCCTATTTACCTGATAATGAAATATGGCAGATATACTTATAATGTCATGGAATATTAGGGGGCTGGGGAGTGCTAGAAAGTGCACTACGGTATTCGCAGCTGTTAGATTGTTTAACCCTCATATCTTGTGCCTGCAAGAGACACACTTGGTACTAGGAGTACTACTAGGAGAATTCACAAACCATAGGTCCAAGGGGCACAGCATTCCTTGCCACACTACTCTCTCCAGAAGAGTATCATTGTTGGTGCATAAATCCCTACACTGAGAGGTTGATAGACAGCTAGTTGACCCTGAGGGATGGTATGTTTTTGTAGACTTTTTTTTAGCAACTGTACCCTCTATGTGATAATGGGCATTTATATACCTCCTCCCTCTTCACAACCAATTGCTTTGTATGGGTGATTTCAATATGACCTTGAACTCCACCCTAGACAGATTTTTTCCTGATGGTGTGACTGGTGGTTCTGGTGTACCACCGTTGTCATTTGCCAGACTTTTAGAGGAGGTAAGATGGATGGATATTTAGAGCCTTATACATCCCACTACCACATTCTAATCTTAATACTCTCCCATATAGATTACGCCCTGGGCAGCTCTGCTCTGTGTTACAATATAGACTATGGCACACGGGGAGTTTCTGATCACTCTTCTATATGTCTTACTCTTATAGCCAATACTAGACAAGTGGGACACTCTATGAGAATACACCCCTTTTAGCTCTCCCTCGTATTGCCTAATGACTGTATTCCTGATCAGCTATCTGTATTTTTGTTTGATCACAAATCTCACAATGATGCATTATTGGTATGGGAAACTCTGAAGGCATATCTAAAGGGGTGCTTGAACTCGTCCATTTACTTTATTAAATGTGCCACTGCTAGGCAGGAGGTGGAATTGGTGAGTGAATGTACTAGATTGGAGGTTATATTGTATGTGGCAGGTCCTACAGACCTGAACAGGGAGATATGGCTCTTTAAGGAGGAACTTTCATCACTTCTAAAGATATTAACTAACGATGCTCACATGTAGAGCAGCGCCCAGGGATCTCCCTGCACTTACAATTATCCCTGGGCGCCGCTCCGTTCTCCCGGTATAGGCTCCGGTCTCTGTGCTCACAAAGTTATAGTAGGCGGGGACTTGGGGGACTTGGTTATAGTAGGCGGGGCCTGCCCTTCATCTCCTGCTCAATCGCAGCACAGAGCTCATGGCCTGGGAGTTTTTTTTCTCCCAGGCTATGAGCTCTGCGCTGCGATTAGCCAGCGCTACAGCCTGGGAGAAGGAGATGAAGGGCAGGCTCCGCCTACTATAACCAAGTCCACCGCCTACTATAACTTTGTGAGCACAGAGACCGGAGTCTATACCGGGAGAACGGAGCGGCGCCCAGGGATAAAAGTAAGTGTAGGGAGATCCCTGGGCGCCGCTCTACATCTCAGCACCGTTAGTTAATATCTTTAGAAGTGATGAAAGGTCCTCTTTAAGAGGTGCCAGTATCTTACTTTTTTGAAGGAGAAGGACCAATGCAAACAAATCTTTGTTAAACAGTACTAGTTTGAACTAGGAAATCAGTCTAGCAAGCTTTTAGCATATATAGTGCACCAGAATCAGGCCTCACCTGCAGTGCTGCAAATTCAAACTGGGTACGTAGTTTACTAGAATCTAGAGACATAGCACTGCCACTATTGTTATAATCCTCAAGCCAGGTAAATACCTTGTTTAATGTGGATTATAATCATCCAATATCGCTATTAAATCTAGATTACAAAATACTGGCCAAGATACTGGTGGTACAGCTGGCCAGATGAATTCTTACCATTATTCACCAGGACCAATCTGGATTTATGCCTGGAAAATCTATCACTGATAACATCAGAAGGGTGCAGGTAGTAGCTCAGATTGGTTTCGGACGGCAGCAGCAATAGGCCCTGGTGTCATTAGTGTCATTGGTGTTTTGGCTTTTGCCCTACATTTATCAAGTGGGTATTGTGAGAGGGCACAGGGATCCGTCATTGACGGAAGGTACGTGTCACCGGGTTTCCTGGCCTCGGTGAGTTAAGAGCCTGTTCTTTTAGGTCAGCAGCAGCTAGTGCTGCTGGACACAGCTTGTTTAGCTAGTATGGCTGTAAAGCCAATCTGGGCTGGCTTTTACTGGAAGCAACTAAAGTGTAGGGTGGGTAGTTGCTTCCCGCGATCCAGGTCTGGTTTTTGACTGGGTTTAAAAGCCCAGCCAGCACTGTCAGCTGGGGGAAAATTCCTCCATCAAGTGGAGTTTGTAGCTGAGCCTGAGTCTGGAAGCTGCTAGCAGGCGTACAGCGTGCACAGAGGCCTGCCGTGGACATTTGGCTGTGACCCAGCTTTCAGGAGCACAGGCGATCGCTCCTGACCTGCAGTGTGTGAGTGTAACACCTGAAGGACTTTTGTTTTTGTTTACTGTGTAAACCTGCACCAAGGACTGTTGTTTTGCTGTATCAAGAGTGTGAATAAAACACTGTTGAATGATTGAAAATCCGCTTCCTTTGCCTCTATACTGCACCCGCACCTATCTGCCAAGAGCAAATCTCCACATTTGGTGTCGGATGCGGGCATGCGCAGTGAGGCTGGCGTAAACGCTGAAGTGAATGTCATATGTCAAGTCGGCAAAGTTTTAACACGTGAACCCTGACAAGATGGAGGCAGTTGTAAAGGCTCTCGTGGAGGCCAATTTACAGCAGCGGGAGGCCAACAAGCAGCAGCAGGAGACAAACCAGCTGCTGTTGCAACATGTAATGGCTTTGCAAGCGACTGGAGCCTCTCACCGTGCCCATGATGCCCGGAAAGTGGTCCGTGCAGCGATTCCCAAGATGACCCCGAGGATGATGCTGAGACCTACCTGGCAGTCTTCGAAAAAGTGGCCGTGAGGGAGAAGCTGCCCCGTGACCAGTGGGCTGAGGTGGTCTCTCCGTTCCTGGCTTCCGGACCCCAGCAGGTGTTCTTCGACTTGTCGGACGACCAAGCGGCCGATTATGACACCGTGAAAGGAGAGATCCTAGCCAGACTGGGGGTGAACGTGCTGGTCCGCGCTCAAAGAGTCCACCAGTGGGACTTTAAAACGACTGAACCCGCTAGGCCGCAGTACAACGATCTGCTGCACAGGCTGCAAAAGTGGCTGCAGCCCGATCTACTAAGTCCCACTGCCATGCTGGATCGACTGTTGGCGGACATCTTTTGGAGGGCCCTGCCTTATCCCCTCCAGCACTGGGTCGGCCAGGCATCTCCGGTAAGTGCCCTGGAGATGGTCGACCTGGTGGAGCGTTACAAGGCCACCAGAAACCTGCAGGGGAGTCTTGCTGGGAAGGGGCCAGTCAAACCCCGCAGGCCTCCACCCCAGTTCCGACGACCGGCGACAGAGAGACCTGCACGGAATGTATCCCCTGCGGATCCGCCTCCCGTGGTATGCTGGAGGTGTCAGGAGCCAGGCCACATCAGGGCCGACTGTCCGCATCAGGGTGAGCCGATGGATGTGAACTACGGGTATCGCCACTCCCTGTAGCTGTGCGCAACTGGCACCCGTGAGGTGCAGGATAATAACCACCTGTGTCAGGTAGAGGTGGGAGATTCTCTGGCGGTGGCCCTGCTGGACTCCGGGAGTCTAGTCTCCATGGTAAGAGCTGCCCTAGTACGGCCTGCGGAGTATACCGGCCGTAAAATCGGGGTCCTATGCATCCATGGAGACTTAAAAGACTACCCCACTGCACTAGTGACTTTGTCCACAGCGGCTGGTAAGTGGACCCACGAGGTGGCTGTTGCTACCAAACTCCCACATGAACTGATACTTGGGAGGGACTTCCCAGGTTTCCTGGCGCTGTGGCCGGCTATAAAAGTGTCTGATGGACCCGAGACAGGGGTAACCCTAGTAGAGTGGCCTGATACCACTGGAAGGCCAGAACCCTGGGAGCCCGAATCTGAAGGGCCAGCGGTAGGGGTGACCACTGCTCCAGCGGTAGAGGGGGAGACAACCCCACTGAGTGTAATGGTGGGAGACACGGAGGACTTGCCACCGGGACCTGAGTTGGCAGACCTCAATGTCTCCGGGGAAAATTTTGGGACCGCACAACACCGGGACCAAACCCTAACCAGGGCCTGGGAAAGTGTCGTAATGATTGATGGTAAACCCCAGAAACCTGGGGCTGAATTAATGTTTCCACGATTTATTGTTCTTCAGGATATGTTGTATCGGGTGAACCAAATCCGAGGTGAGCCAGTTGAACAGTTGGTGGTGCTCACCGCATATCGCAAGCTTGTTATGGAGCTTGCCCACCAACATTTTCTTGGGGGACACATGGGGTGGCAGAAAACGCAGGACCGCGTACTACAGTGATTTTACTGGCCCGGTTTGTTTAAGGAAGTAGAGGAGTTTTGTAAGTCCTGTCCGACCTGTCAGGTAAATAGCCCCCAGCCGCATTACAGAAGTCCCCTGGTCCCTCTCCCAATAATTGAGGTCCCATTCGAGCGTATTGCCATGGATCTGGTCGGACCCGTACCGAAGTCTGCTAGGGGTCACCAACATATCCTGGTGATTCTGGACTATGCTACTCGATATCCAGAGGCGGTGCCTCTTCGACACACGTCGGCTAGGCTCATTGCAAAGGAGTTAATGGAGATGTTTACCCGGGTGGGCCTACCTAAGGAGGTTCTGACGGACCAAGGGACCCCTTTTATGTCTAAGATTATGAGGGAATTGTGTAAACTGTTGCATATAAAGCAATTACGGACGTCCGTTTACCATCCACAAACGGACGGCCTTGTTGAAAGATTTCGCCAAACTTTAAAAAATATGTTAAAAAGGGTGGTGTCCAGAGATGGGAAGGACTGGGATCTGCTTCTGCCCTATCTCATGTTTGCAGTGCGAGAAGTGCCCCAGGCCTCTACTGGGTTCTCACCCTTCGAACTGCTTTATGGCAGACACCCACGGGGCCTGTTGGACATCGCTAAGGAAGCGTGGGAACAACAGCCAGTCCCCCACAAAAGCGTAATTGAATATGTTACCCAGATGCAGGAACATATGGAGAGGGTGTTACCGCTGGTCCGGGAGCATATGGAGACAGCACAACAGGCCCAAAGTAGAGTCTATAATCGTCAGGCTCGGGTACGAGACTTTAATCCCGGAGACCGAGTTTTAGTTCTGGTACCCACCCTTGACAGCAAATTTCTAGCTAGGTGGCAGGGGCCCTATGAAGTGCTCGAGAAAGTGGGGGAAGAAAATTACAAGGTGCACCAGCCAGGGCGGCGGAAGCCGGAGCAGGTGTATCATGTGAATTTGCTGAAGCCATGGAAGGGTAGGGACTCGTCCAGCGATGACAGCCCCCGGCCAGGGCTTCTAGGTGAGAAGGATCCAGCCCCTCACCTCGAAGTCCAGGAAGCAGCAGCCACCGTAAAAATTTCAGATAGCCTGTCCTCCAAACAGGTCCAGGAAGTTAAAGAGTTCATTAGTCGGAACACGGATGTGTTCTCGGACCTCCCTGGGCGCACATCCCTAATCCAGCATGACATTATCACTGAGCCTCAGGCCAAAGTCCGGTTAAAGCCGTACCGGGTACCCGAGGCTCGGCGACAAGCCATTGTGAAGGAAGTGCAGCTGATGCTCCAGTTAGGTGTCATCGAGGAGTCAAAAAGTGATTGGGCCAGTCCGATAGTCTTAATACCCAAGCTGGACGGGACATTGAGGTTCTGTAACGATTTCCGCAAGCTGAATGAGGTGTCCAAGTTTGACACATATCCCATGCCGAGAGTGGATGAGCTCATTGAAAAATTGGGCCAAGCCAGGTATTTTTCTGTCTTGGACCTCACCAAAGGGTACTGGCAGGTACCCTTAACGGAGGCTGCCAAGGAAAAAACTGCTTTTATCACACCGGAGGGGTTGTATCAGTACAAGGTATTACCCTTTGGTCTACATGGCGCCCCCACCACGTTTCAAAGGCTAATGGATATTGTGCTCCGTCCACATCGACGGTACGCCTCAGCGTATCTGGATGATATCGTTGTCCATAGCACCGACTGGGAGAGTCACCTACCAAAGGTACAGGTCGTAGTGGACTCCCTTAGGAAAGCTGGCTTAACTGCTAACCCAAAAAAGTGTGTGATAGGGTTAGAAGAGACCAAATACCTAGGGTATGTCATTGGGCGGGGGGTGGTCAAACCTCAGTTAAACAAAATTGAGGCAATTAAGAATCGGCCCCGACCTGTCACTACGCGGCAAGTAAAATCATTCCTGGGCATGGTGGGATACTACATGAGGTTTATTCCCAACTTCGCTACAATTGCTACTCCGTTGACAAGCCTTTTAAAGGGACGCAGGTCAGTGTCGATCCAGTGGAATGAGCAGGCGGAAAAGGCTTTCTCTGCTCTGAAGTCGGCCCTGTGTGGGTCCCCGGTTTTGGTGACGCCCAACTTCAAGAGAGAATTTGTGGTACAGACCGATGCCTCTGAAGTGGGCCTCGGGGCTGTACTCTCTCAGGAAATCAATGGGGAGGAGCATCCCGTGGTTTTCCTGAGTCGCAAACTCACCCCAGCCGAGACCAGGTACAGTATAGTGGAGAGAGAGTGCCTGGCCATCAAGTGGGCACTAGAGTCTCTCCGCTATTATCTGCTAGGGAGAAAGTTCCGTCTGGTGACCGACCATTCCCCTCTAAAGTGGATGTGCCAGGCGAAAGACAGGAATGCTCGGGTCACCACTCACCAGATGGTTCTTGTCTCTGCAGAACTTCAAGTTCACAGTGGAACACAGGGCAGGCCGCTTGCAAGGAAATGCGGATGCCCTGTCTCGAGTACAGTGTTTGGAGTGTGTTCACCCTGTCAGGGTTGAACAAAGGCGGAGGTATGTGAGAGGGCACAGGGATCCGTCATTGACGGAAGGTACGTGTCACCGAGTTTCCTGGCCTCGGTGAGGTAAGAGCCTGTTCTTTTAGGTCAGCAGCAGCTAGTGCTGCTGGACACAGCTTGTTTAGCTAGTATGGCTGTAAAGCCAATCTGGGCTGGCTCTTACTGGAAGCAACTAAAGTGTAGGGTGGGTAGTTGCTTCCCGCGATCCAGGTCTGGTTTTTGACTGGGTTTAAAAGCCCAGCCAGCACTGTCAGCTGGGGAAAATTCCTCCATCAAGTGGAGTTTGTAGCTGAGCCTGAGTCTGGAAGCTGCTAGCAGGCGTACAGCGTGCACAGAGGCCTGCCGTGGACATTTGGCTGTGACCCAGCTTTCAGGAGCACAGGCGATCGCTCCTGACCTGCAGTGTGTGAGTGTAACACCTGAAGGACTTTTGTTTTTGTTTACTGTGTAAACCTGCACCAAGGACTGTTGTTTTGCTGTATCAAGAGTGTGAATAAAACACTGTTGAATGATTGAAAATCCGCTTCCTTTGCCTCTATACTGCACCCGCACCTATCTGCCAAGAGCAAATCTCCACAGTATCTATCCTCTATAAACATCCAAGGTCTAACAACTTTGTTTATGGAATATGCTGTACCTTTTTCCCACTGAGAAGAGGGACAAGACAGGAGTGCCCGCTCTCCCCGCTGCTGAGTGTCATTGCCTGATTTTAATGCTTTTAATATCCAACCTCTCCAGGACTATTGCAGAGACAAATTTTGTGCATGTAGTGGCCTGTCTCTATTGGTGTCTGGTTGGGTCGGCTTGATAAAGATGATCTTACTACCTGAATGCTTATGTATTCTTGAACATGCCCCACATATAGTGCTAAGGCATTTTTCCAACAACTCAACTCTTTATATCATCATTTATTTTGGGGTCCACTAGACTTAAACTTTCCATATTCCCTTTATGCCATCCTAAAGTGATGGGGAGTGTCATGGCCTGATTTTTATTTTTATTATTTGGCGGGCAAGCTACTCTATTTGAAGACATGGCTCTTGCCGTATGAACAGCTTCCTAACTCTGAGGCCTATCTAGCTATGTATTTGAACTTGAGGTCCTCGTATGCCCTTACTAATCCATAGAGTGGCTTTACAAGTTTGGGTGGCACATAAGGGTATTCATACATTCCAGGGAAATATAGCAGAAGCACCCTTATGGGATATCCTATCTTCTTTTTAACTTCGTTTCCTGGATGTCAATACTGGAAATCCCATGGCATCTGCACTTTAAATGATGTATATGAAGATAATGTATTTAGAAACTCTGAAGGTTTACATATCCGCTGTGAACTGTCTAGGACAGCATTCTATAGGTATCTCCAGCTAAAACATGCATTGACTTCGCATTTTAGTGGTACCCAGATAGCTATATCTAATTGCCTCCTCATTTGTGTGTTTTCATTCACAAGGTCCTCATGGATTCATATCTGCTATATACACCTACAGTTGAAACCATAATTTTGCATACACTATATAAAAAGACACTTATGCATGTTTTTTCTCAATATCTGACATGGAATCAGAATAAACCTTTCCTGTTTTTGGTCAATTAAGATTACCATAATTGTTATTATTTGCCAAATGCCAGAATAATGAGAGAGAGAGAATGTTTTAAGGCATTTTTATTATTTTCTGCAAAGTCAAACGTTTACATACATTTAATAAATATTTGTTACCATTGCCCTTAAACTGTACGACTTGAGTCAAACGTTTTGGATATTCTTCCACAAGCTTCTCGAAATAATTGGTCAGAATTTGGGCCCATTACTCCTGACAAAACTGGTGTAACTGAGCCATGTTTGTTGGTCGCCTTGCTCGCACCTGCCTTTTCAGCTGTGCCCATACATTTTCAATAGGATTGTTATCCAGGGTTTGTGATGGCTGCTCCAAGACATTGACTTTGTTATTCTTAAGCCACTTTGTAACCAGTTTGGCAGTATGCTTCGGGTCATTGTCCATTTGGAAGACCCATTTCCGCCCAAGCTTTAACTTCCTGGCTGATGTCTTGAGATGTTGCTTCAGTATTTCCACATATTCTTTACTCATGATGCCATTTATTTTGTGAAGTGCACCAGTCCCTCCTGCAGCAAAGCAACCCTACAGCATGATACTGCCATCCCAGTGTTTCACAGTTGGGATGGTGTTCTTAGGCTTCCAAGCTTCTCCCTTTTTCCTCCAAACGTAATGAAGGTCATTATCGCCAAAAAGTTAAATTTTAGTTTCGTCAGACCGCAGGACATGTATCCAAAAATGTAGGTCTTTGTTCCTGTGTGCATTAGCAAACATTAATCTGGCTTTTTTGTGTTTCTTTTGGTGTAATGGCTTCTTCCTGGCAGAGTAACCTTTCAGCCCATGTTGATACAGTACTCGTTTCACTGTGGATATTGACACAATCTTAGCAGCTTCCGCCATCATCTTCACAAGGTCTTTTGCTTTTGTTATTGGGATGATATGCACATGTTGGACCAAAGCACGTTTATCTCTGGGAAACAGAACCCGTCTCTTTCATTAGCGGTATGACAGCTGGACATTCCCATCCTATTTGTACTTCCGTATAATTGTTTGTACAGATGAATGAGTCACCTCAAGGTATCTTGAAATTGCACCCAAGGTTGAGCCAGACTTGTGCAAGTCCACAATTCTCTTCCTGATATCTTGGCTGATTCTTTTTAGACTTTCCCATGATGCTACACAAAGAAGCAGTGTGTTTCAGGTGTGCATTCATATACATCCACAGGTGTGTCTCTAATTAACTTAGATGTTGCCAACAAACCTAACAGAAGCTTCCAAACACAGGACATCATTATATGGGCAGTCCAGAATAGTTTAAAGGCATAGTAATCTTAGTGTATGTAAACTTTTGACATTGCAGAAAGTAATAAAAATGCCTTAATACATTCTCTCTCTCATTATTCTGGCATTTGGCAAATAATAATAATTATGGTAATCCTAATTGACCAAAAACAGGAAAGGTTTATTCTGATTTCATGTCAGATATTGAGAAAAGCATGCATGTGTCTTTTTATACAGTGTATGTAAACTTCTGGTTTTACCTGTACTTGCTGTGTGCTAAATTGCAATTTGTACAGCTCCCAGATATTGACAAGTGGAACGCCATGATCCCAGATCTCAAGGAAGATGAGCTACATGTAGCTGATGTTTTGGAGTCACCGGCTATTAATAATAGGTTTATGCAACTATGCATTATTTATCAAAGTTACTTATCTCCCACATGGTTATATAGAATGGGCAGACTCTCCCACACCTGATGTCATAGATGATCAGTAGAAGGGGCAAATTTCTGGCATCTTATCTGGCCATGTTACTACATTAAAAATGTTTTGGGAAGAAATTACTCATTTCCTATCTGACTTGTTGAATCTCTCTGTTCCATTACACCATATTGCATGCCTATTCAGTATTCTCGATGAGGCCACCTACTCTTACTAAAACTAGAATCTTCCTCCGGGAAGCTTTGTTTCTATGGCATAAGGCCATAGCAATCAGGTGGATGGGAGATAGATGCCCTTCCATAACTCAATGGAAGTCATTGGTTAATACCATTATTCCATATGAACATATAGTATATAAGAATAGGGCATGCTCTCCTAAATTCTTGAAGATCTGGGGATCATCGTGCTTCTCTGCACAGACTTTTTATTCTACCCAAATGATCTCCAATGTTATTGCATCTGTATCTTGATATGTATATCTACTCGTGGCCTGCAATGTACTGTTTATATTTTCTCTGCACTTTCCAAGACTTGAAATGTATAAACACAGTGTATACCTCTTGTCTTCATGGCTGTTGCCCTGATTGGTTTCATGTAATGTTTATTGCATTTGTACAATAAAGTGAAGCTGAATTTCCTCTCACTTCGTGGTAATGAATGACATTTTTTCGTAAAATGGCTGCTGCATGTGTGAGGAATTGGAGAAAGGAACTCTGGGAAGGCAGGATCACCCATACTGACATGCATGCAGCCAATCAGCAGCCAGCAAGCCCTGTAATGTCACAGCCCTATAAATAGTGGCAGCCATCTTAGATTCTGCCATTTACCAGCGTACTTATTGCAGGGAGAGACGTGTCTGCAGGCACTAGGGACAGTGATAGGAAAGACTTGATTGTGGTGAAAAAATGATTTATAACAATTTATGCAGGGAAAGGATAGAGAGGAATCGTTCCACAGCATTTATGTAGAACAGGTTTCAATAGGGGAGCTTACAAACTGGGTAATAGGAACAATCCTATTACACCTTGGTGCACTGACTGGGGATCCAAATTGCCATTATACAGCTCTGTTATTCCAGCAAACCGTCCTTGTTATTGGGGTGCAAGTGCTGTTTCATATAGCTATTAACAGGGTTTATTACAAGGAAATATTTTTGATAGTATGACTTTGCCCTTGTGCGGTGCAGTTATATGTTTTAAAGCCCTTTTTGCCGTGTATTAGTGGCAAAATAAAAATATATTCGCTGTTCAGCATTGCACATATCTATTGAAAAGCCTTTTATGTTGTATACAAGTAGAAAAAAATGAGTGCCTAATTGCCGTTCTGCGGTGTAGTGATATATTCTACAGCCAAGTTTGCCGTGTATATGCCGTGTATCACTTATCTGTTGAAAAGCATTTTGTGTTGTGTAAAAGTAGAAAACAATTAGGGCCTAGATGCCGTTCTGTGGTGCAGTGATATATTCTACAGCCCAGTTTGCCATGTAGTAGTGGCAAAATAAAAATAGATTCACCGTTCTGCATTGCACTTATCTGTTGAAAAGCCTTTTGTGTTGGGTAAAAGTAGAAAAAATGAGGTCCTAATTCCCGTTCTGCAGTGCAGTGATATGTTCTACAGCCTAGTTTGCCATGGATTAGTGGAGAAAACAAAAATATATTCGCCGTTCTGCTTTGCACTTATCTGTTGAAAATCCTTTTGTGTTGTGTAAAAGTAATAAAAAATTAGGGCCTAATTGTTGTTCTGCAGTGCAGTGATATTCGAAAGCTCTGTTTGCTGTATATTAGTGGCAAAAGAAAAAGATATTCGGCGTTCAGCGGTGTAGTTATATGTGGTAAAGCCCTTATTGCGGTTTGGACCAAATTACATAGTGATGACATTTTTTATTTGAAACAGGCTATTTTTGGGGAAAATTGAAGGGTGATTGTACACTTTCTTCTGTATGGACCAAATTCTATTATCCTTGTATTGGTGACGTTTTTTGTTTCAAACATGTCTTTTTTTGGGAAAATTGAAGGGTGATTGTAAACCTCCTTTTGCGATATGGACCAAATTACGTAGTGGTAAAATTTATTATGTGAAACAACCTTTATGGGGAAAATTGATGGGTTATTGTTGACTTTCTTCTGTATGAACCTTATTCCGTCGACTAGCCATTCTTTAGTGAATTTTTTTTGTGAAACAGCTTTTATAGGGAAAATTGATGGGTGGTTGTTGACTTTCTTCTGCATGAACCTTATTCCGTCGACTAGCCATTCTTTTGTGAATTTTTTTTTGTGAAACAGCCTTTATGGGGAAAATTGATGGGTGGCTGTAGACCTCCTATTGCTGTATGGGCCAAATTACGTAGTGGTGAAATTATTAATGTCAAACAGGCTTTTTATGGGTAAATTGATGGGTGACTGTTGACCTCCTTTTGCTGTGTGGGCCGAATTACGTAGTGGTGAAATTTTTCATTTCAAACAACATGTTTTTTTTTTTTTTCGGGAAAATTGACGGGTAGGTGTAGACCTCCTTTTGCAGTATGGGCCAAATTATGTAGTGGTGAAATTTTTTATGTCAAACAGACTTTTTTAGGGAAAATTGATGGGTGCTGTAGACCTCCTTTTACTGTTTGGGGCTGAATTATTATGTAGTAGTGAAATTTTTTGTGTGAAACAGGCTCTATTTTGGGCAAAATAAAGGGTGATTGTACACTTTCTACTATATGAAAAGAATTCCATTATCCTTTGCATTGGTGAAATTTTTTATTTAAAACATGTTTTTTAAAGAATAGGTGACTGTAGACCTCCTTTTGCTTTAAGGACCAAATTACATAATTGTGGGTCCTGCAGTAAACATAATGAGGACGCTGATGACCACACACCAGCAAACTTTGCCTTTACCATCTATTCACAATTAAATCATGTGGTTTTATCTGCTCCATCTGCATTTGATCTCCACAGCACACGACAAGACATGACAGGAGAACCTCTGCTTTGGAGTCCAAGTCAAGTTTCTTAAGATCAAGAGTTACATCAGAATTGTGCGTAACATTCTTGCTCCCTGTGCAAAGCCACAACAAAAGGACTCCGTAGGCATACACATCAGAGGAAGCTGATTGCCCCAATTTTAATTCAGGATCAGGAGCAGTAAACAGCAGTAAGCAAAAATAAGTGGCTGAACTCTGCATCTCTTGTAAAAACAATGTCGCCAATGCTCCTCTCACGATTTACAGCAAATACATAATTTTCATGTAGAGATCCAAGAATTATGTTGGAGGCATGTGGTGTATTGCAAGCCGTTTTATTTCAAACATGTTTTTTTTCAGCAAAATTGATGGGTGATTGTACACCTCCTATTGCTGTATGGACCGAAGTACATTGTGGTGAAATTTCTTATGTGGAACAGGCTTTTTTTGGGAAAATTGATGGGTGATTGTAGACTTCTGTATGAACTGAAATCCATTATCCTTACATTGGTGAAATTATGTATTTTAAACATCTCTTTTTTTCAGGAAAATTGATGGGTGATTCTACACCACATTTGGCTGTAAGGACCGAATTACGTTGTGGTGACATTTTTTATGTGGAACAAGCTTTTTTAGGGAAAATTGATGGGTGATTGTAGACTCTCATCACCCTCACGATGTTCTGCACTTGGTTTGTCTGGGTGAACGGAGTCACACAAAGGAGAAACTGCTCCGTGTCCATCATCAAGAATTCGAATCCTGGCTTTCTTCGCAACAACTCAAAATCAGAACCATGGTGACCGACAACGGGAAGAACATAGTATCGGTGCTGTGTCAATGATGGCTGAGCCATGCACCCTGCATGGCACACATGTTCAATCTGGTTGTCAAGTGGTTCCTAAAGTCTTCCACCTATCTGCAAGACATCCTATAAATGGCCAGGAAACTTTGCATGCACTTCAGCAACTTCTACACCCGACTATACAAACAGAGAAAGGCCATAAATGATTTCTTAATAATCCAAGTGGACAGGAGTACTCCCCTGTGTAACCTCGATGTCAGCAATTTTCTTAGGCCTTTGAGGAGGCCACGTTATTTGTCAGTTGCCAGGACTACGCAATGAACAAAGTCACATTGCTTCTTGTCCTGGAACAGATGCTAGTCAATCTGGCTGGTCAGGGGACTGGAGATATGGCGCCTAAATTTCATGGCCACATGAGCCCTGTGGGGGCTGAACTGGAGGAGGTGGAGGACATTGGTGCAAAAGCTATGTGTAGCTAAATGGAAGGTTCTACACAGGTAACAGGAGAAGACGAGCAGGAGCAGCTGGAGGAGCTACAGGCCGATGAGGAAGAGAAGGCAGAGGACCCAGACAGACCATGGCAGTATGCAGTGGAGATAGAGGCAGGGAGTCACTCGCGTCACTTGTGCAAATGGCCCGATGCATGCTCACTTGCTTGCATAGTGACAGCAGAATTGTCACCATTCAGCAGAGGGATGACTTCTGGCTTTCCACCTTGTTGGACCCTCGCTACCAGTCCAAAATGGGGGCCTTTTTTACATCCTATTTAGTCAGTTGGCTGCTGCCTATCTGAGCCAAAGTCCATCCTCTCAAGGGATGGGGGGGGCATCTGCACTCACGTTCCACTGCCATGGCTGCTAGGGAGCAGTCGGGTGGCAGGAGCAGTACCAGCTCTGTCAGCAGCAGCCTGAGTCTAGAGTCGCTGATGAGCAACTTTCTTCACCCACCTAGTGAATAAATTACTCAGCAGCAGCTAGACCTGGACTATGACCTGAACCAGCAGGTGGTGGCATACTTGGACAGCACCCTGCCACCCCACATTGAATATCCACTGGACTACTGGGCAGCAAAACTGGATTTGTGGCCATAACCGGCCGAGTTTGCCCTTGAAAAGCTGTCCTGCCCGTCCAGTAGTGTTGCATCAGAGCAGCAGTTAGTGCGGCGGAGGCCATAGTTACCCCAAGAAGAAATTGCTTGTCCACCCAAAATGTGGAGATACTGACCTTTGTCAAGATGAATCGGGCATGGATCAGACAGGATTTCAACCCACCGATGCCTAATGCATCAGACTAGATCATCCATGGTGCCACACCAACACTTTGACAAAAGAGACCGGTTTCTTCTGGCTTCCTTCCTCAGCTACTATTCTGATGCTGCCACCCACCTGATGCCACACATCTGGTGCCACTCATGCTGCTGCCACCTCCACGCTATGTCACCTTGCCACTCTGTTGTCTCCTGATGCTGCCGCCACCTCCACCTTGTCATTGTGCCACTCTGTGGCCTCCTCCTGATGCTGCTGATGCCGCCACCTCCACACTCTTTCATTGTGGAACTCTGTGGCCTCCTGATGCTGCTACACCCTCTACACTGTCATTATGCCACTTTGTGGCATCCTCATTCTGCTTCCACCTCACTACTATGTTATAGGGCCACTCTGTGGACTTCTCATGCTGCCTATCTGAGCCTATTGTTCTGACGGATCTAAGGAAGGGCAAAATAATCAGTGACATCAACACATACTTACTGCTGACACCCTCTCCACTATGTCGGGGTGCTCTACTTGTATAAGCTTTTAATAGAACAGGTTCTGTAGACATCTATGTTGATTTAGAAAACATTAACAAACACAAGGGGGGGTGTTCAGTCAGCACTCCCTGTTTGCAGGTGCACGTAGCTATGGAAACTATACATACAAACACAGAAATGCACAGCACTCTGCAACAAGAGCTCTGCCCAAGATGGGAGCAATAAGAGGACATTAGTGATATCGTATGCAAAAAGTGGAGACATTGGTTTACATTTTGATCAAAAGGTAGTAAGCCCACTCACCCCGACACGGTTGTCTCCTAGAGTGGGTACTAACGCTAAATCTGACCTGCTATGGGCCATGACAGCCACATAAAATCCTCCTAACGCTAAGTCCTACCTGTTATGGGCCACGACAGCCACACAAAATCCAGGGAGTGTGGGCCCAGCATGCATGCTGGGATAAACCGTACTCATTAACCCCTTCTGGTGCTGTAACAGCCTCCATTAGATCCAGGGATGCAGGTACCAACATGCATGCCGAGCCCACTATGCACTCCTCCTGGAGCCAGATGGCTACTAGCAGGCAATGTGAGTACACATTCAGCTTTATACTCACTCTGATTAAAAACCAGCATCTAGGGCAGAAACACTAGTCAGGTGTGCACGACTGAAGTGGAGGTCGCCACACCTCCAACTCATATTAAACAGAAACAAACACAAGGGGGTGTTCAGTCAGCACTCCCTGTATGCAGGTGCACGTAGCTATGGCAACTATACATACAAACACAGAAATGCACAGCACTCTGCAACAAGAGCTCTGCCCAAGATGGGAGCAATAAGAGGACATTAGTGATATCGTATGCAAACAGTGGAGACATTGGTTTACATTTTGATCAAAAGGTAGTAAGCCCACTCACCCCGACACGGTTGTCTCCTAGAGTGGGTACTAACGCTAAATCTGACCTGCTATGGGCCATGACAGCCACATAAAATCCTCCTAACGCTAAGTCCTACCTGTTATGGGCCACGACAGCCACACAAAATCCAGGGAGTGTGGGCCCAGCATGCATGCTGGGATAAACCGTACTCATTAACCCCTTCTGGTGCTGTAACAGCCTCCATTAGATCCAGGGATGCAGGTACCAACATGCATGCCGAGCCCACTGTGCACTCCTCCTGGAGCCAGATGGCTACTAGCAGGCAATGTGAGTACACATTCAGCTTTATACTCACTCTGATTAAAAACCAGCATCTAGGGCAGAAACACTAGTCAGGTGTGCACGACTGAAGTGGAGGTCGCCACACCTCCAACTCATATTAAACAGAAACAAACACAAGGGGGTGTTCAGTCAGCACTCCCTGTATGCAGGTGCACGTAGCTATGGCAACTATACATACAAACACAGAAATGCACAGCACTCTGCAACAAGAGCTCTGCCCAAGATGGGAGCAATAAGAGGACATTAGTGATATCGTATGCAAACAGTGGAGACATTGGTTTACATTTTGATCAAAAGGTAGTAAGCCCACTCACCCCGACACGGTTGTCTCCTAGAGTGGGTACTAACGCTAAATCTGACCTGCTATGGGCCATGACAGCCACATAAAATCCTCCTAACGCTAAGTCCTACCTGTTATGGGCCACGACAGCCACACAAAATCCAGGGAGTGTGGGCCCAGCATGCATGCTGGGATAAACCGTACTCATTAACCCCTTCTGGTGCTGTAACAGCCTCCATTAGATCCAGGGATGCAGGTACCAACATGCATGCCGAGCCCACTATGCACTCCTCCTGGAGCCAGATGGCTACTAGCAGGCAATGTGAGTACACATTCAGCTTTATACTCACTCTGATTAAAAACCAGCATCTAGGGCAGAAACACTAGTCAGGTGTGCACGACTGAAGTGGAGGTCGCCACACCTCCAACTCATATTAAACAGAAACAAACACAAGGGGGGGTGTTCAGTCAGCACTCCCTGTATGCAGGTGCACGTAGCTATGGCAACTATACATACAAACACAGAAATGCACAGCACTCTGCAACAAGAGCTCTGCCCAAGATGGGAGCAATAAGAGGACATTAGTGATATCGTATGCAAACAGTGGAGACATTGGTTTACATTTTGATCAAAAGGTAGTAAGCCCTTAGCGTTAGGAGGATTTTATGTGGCTGTCATGGCCCATAGCAGGTCAGATTTAGCGTTAGTACCCACTCTAGGAGACAACCGTGTTGGGGTGAGTGGGCTTACTACCTTTTGATCAAAATGTAAACCAATGTCTCCACTGTTTGCATACGATATCACTAATGTCCTCTTATTGCTCCCATCTTGGGCAGAGCTCTTGTTGCAGAGTGCTGTGCATTTCTGTGTTTAGATTTAGAAAACATTGACCTGTAAGGCCATACTTTAGTTATTTGGTCAGTTTTGGCCCTGTGACTGCCAAAATAAGTGAAGTGTGCAATGATTCTAACAGCAATGCCTGTCATCTGCATGTCATACGGACTCACAGTATTATTTCACTACCAGAGCAGACTCCCTACATGTGTTACTGCAAGGCACAGTGTTCTACACTACTATAAAGGCTCTCTGTAGCCAGGAAGTAGCCGTTTTTTAACGAAATTTGTCACGAATAAATTCGGACCAAACCAAATTTTTCCCCAAAAATTTGGCGAACCGGCGAATCAAATTTTTGAAAAATTCTCTCATCTCTAATGGTGATGTAAAAAAAATATATATTTAAAAATTATTTATTTTGACACTATTTTGACATAAAAACGTATTTATATTTGGTATTGTTGTAATCGTAGTGACCCAGAGAATGAAGTGCACAGGACAGTTTTGCCACAAAAAGAACACCGTGGGAACAAAAAACTGTGGAGGAATTCCTTCTTTTTTATTTTTTTTTATTCTACCCCATTTGGAATTTTTTTTCCAGCTTCCCACTACACTGTATGCCATATTAAAATGGTTGCAATAAAAACTACAACTTGTCCCACTTTGTGGGATTCGATTCGCTCATATCTAATTATGTTACAAAATACTTCTAAATACTTCTTTACAGAACTACTATGCAACACATATTTTAAATCCAATTATATGGTTTAACTGAATACAGCACCTTTTATGGATAATTATGAGATACAAACTATACTCGCAAGAAAAGACATACTGTATCAAGTCATAGCTTAATTTAGTTAAATCCGGCTGAGAATGTTATAGTCCAGAGAAATTAGTTCATTGTGCATAAGTCGGATTAACCACATCATTTTATGATTTGTGATAGCAGTTGGCATATGGCATGCAATAATCTTTTCTAAAATTGTTGCTGTACAATGTTTTACACAGAAAGTAGAATTTGATTTGATAAAATGTTTAAAAGTTTAAAGTGTAAGTGTCAGTTCACTATTTTGTATTAATATTTTGTAGGATAGTTATGTTTAATATTTTGTTATGTACTTTATTGCTGCTAAGGAGAGCCCATCTTCAATGTATGCTACTTTAAACAGTGCTCTCTTCCACCAGCCTTGCACTGATCTCTATGGTCTGTGCAGGACAGAAATGGGGACTACTTTTAATTTCTTGTCATAGCAAGAAATTTTGAGCAGTCTACTATTCACAAAGTGTAAAACAATTAATTGCTTCATTCCCCTGGGAAGCAGGAATAATTAATTCCAAATCCTCCTTAGATAAGCATGAAAATTACATTCATTATTTTATTTACTTATATATTGCTGACATATTCCACAGAACCTTACAAACATTATCATTACTCACTGTCTCCACTTGGGCTAGCAGTCTAGATTTCCTATCAATATGTGTGGGAGGAAACTCATGCAACCACAGAGAGCACATACAAACTATATGCAGATGTTGTTCTTGTCCGATTTAAACCTATGACTCAAGCACTGAAAGGCACTAATGCTAATTACTGAGCCAACATGCTGTCCCTAAATCTAAACTTCATAAAATATAACATATTTAATCTTCCAATAAAAATATTTTACAAAATTGCAAACCTTTCTGTGACAAACTGAATGGTATACATGTGCTTTTGAGTATTTAATTAACATTTTCTTTGTAAAGCAACGATTTGTCATTATTAATGTATAATATTGTTTTACACATCAATAATGTTATATTTTATATTGTGGCATCCACGTGCAATTGCATGATTTATGTTGTGACAAATATTTAATATACATGCATAAATTCCTTAGCATTACTTTGCTTTTTATTTTATTTTTTAGCTAAGGGGTTATATGTGTAAGAGGGAGACAATGAGATTGATAGCTTTAATTTTCTAAGGGTCATTTTATTAATATTCTTAGCTTATAGATTGCTTGTTCATCACTGGTAGAAGGATTTATAGAAATATTTGTTCATATTATTGTGCTTTCTGCTTTAGCTACAATGCAAGTACAATACAGCAATCTTTAAAGCATCAATGGCATTTCAAAAAACTTTTTATATGTCATAGTGACCTATTAAATGTTTTGATCTGTGGGTGTATGAATACTAAGAGTGCTGGAACGATGCAAAAAAAAAAAAAAAACATTCACATGGAACTCTCTGCTTTCTGCCATAGAAAGTCTATGAGTCTGTCTCAAGACCGTCTACTATTGTGAAGGTGTCCTGTGGGACCATTTGTTTCTATTCACTATAGTGATCAGTGGGGGATTCAGCACTTGGATCCCCAGAGATATTTTTTTTAAAGTACAGGTACTGTCTAGTTTAATGCTGTTTTCTTTCAATCAACGTTTATACAATATGGGTGATACATTGTTGATTGATGGGGGACCTCTGCTGGGATCCTCATTATTGCTAGAATGAGGGTTATTGTATAACCACAATTAGGAGGATTTCAAAAGAAGCAGCGGTAGAACATATGTGAATCAGCTCTATTCAAAATCTATGACACACACAGAGATAGCTAAATAAAGCCTCGGGTGTCTCAGCCTCATAGACATTGAGTGACATTGTCTTCGCTATGCTCATGAAATAAAGAAAAATAAAAAGGTACAAGACCCTTGTTCTAGTGATTGGTAATGGTTCCAATAGTCGTATACTGCAGATAGATGATCATTGCGAAAAGTGGGAATACCATTTACGGTAGAATAAAAGCACTGAAGGTGTTATCCCACAAAAATAAATAAATAAATAGTAAATTTGCTGGGGACCCCACTGCTGAGACCTCTGCTGAACTCCAAAATGGGGTCATGCATGAAAACTGCCATTCCATTGAGTGTCTACAGAGACAGCTTAGTTCTGTAGATGGCTGTCTCTCACTGTGGTCATGTGACTTTAACAATCATACATTTATTAGCTACCCTGTGTATAGGCGAGAATGAGATATGATTTCCATGAGATAACCCCTCTAATGGACTTAAAAGACATAGTCTGTCTTGTACGTGCTCAGAGATTTGTTTTCTAGATCTTTGCTACATAAAGTTTCTGATGCAAAAAGAAGCTACTTACTGACATTCATATTAGCATAGATCCTACAACAGGGATCAGCAACCTTTGGCACTCCAGCTGTTGTGAACCTACAACTTCCAGCATGCTCTTTTCATTTGTGTGGGAGTTGAGAGAACAGCCAAGCAAGTGAGCATGATGGGAGAAGTAGTTACACAACACCTTGAGTGCTGGAGGTTGCTGACCCCTGTCCTACAACCCAGTCCCTACCTCTCTCAGTTCTCTCCATACAATTAATCACTCTGACACATCGACTCTCCTTTCTGCCTGAATCTATGACTGGAGATAATCTATTAGGATGCCTTTACATGCAGCAAATGTTCTTGCAGAAAATCTCTGCGACTGAAGAACAGTTCCATTTATTGGAATGGGGCTTGCATAAATCCAGTTGCTTCCCTCCAAAAAAAACAAAACCCATTCAGTTGAAATTAACTAATTTTGAGTCACAGAAATTTTCAGCAAAAAAAAAAAAAAAATCTACCATGTGTGAAAGCATCATTATACAAAACTTCAAGTCTGCATGCTATCTAAGTTTTGCAAATAGTTCCTGCTAGCCCATGCAGACTTTGGAGCTTGAAGGTTTTAATACTGTTGTGAACAATTCCTCAGTTTACTACAGACATGGGATTAAGACATTTCATTTTGAAGAAGTAACTGTAGTGCTCCTTCAGTGTTACATAGTATACGGAAATTTATGGAAATGAAAAAACACAAGTCATTTTTAAATGGAAAATGAGCTTTAAGCTAATGCCTAGGTTTACTTTCAATCAAATGGAAAACCAGAAATAACACATTCTTATAGTACCCAGAAAGATTATAAAAATTAGGGTTATTTACTTTAGGAAAAAGACAATTGAGGGGCTATCTAATAACTATGTATAAATTACAGGGTGGGCCATTTATATGGATACACCTTAATAAAATGGGAATGGTTGGTGATATTAACTTCCTGTTTGTGGCACATTAGTATATGTGAGGGGGGAAACTTTTCAAGATGGGTGGTGACCATAGCGGCCATTTTGAAGTTGGCCATTTTGAATCCAACTTCTGTTTTTTTCAATAGGAAGAGGGTCATGTGACACATCAAACTTATTGGGAATTTCACAACAAAAACAATGGTGTGCTTGTGTTTAATGTAACTTTAGTCTTTCACGAGTTATTTACAAGTTTCTGACCACTTATAAAATGTGTTCAATGTGCTGCCCATTGTGTTGGATTGTCAATGCAACCCTCTTCTCCCACTCTTCACACACTGATAGCAACATCGCAGGAGAAATGCTAGCACAGGCTTCCAGTATCCGTAGTTTCAGGTGCTGCACATCTCGTATCTTCACAGCATAGACAGTTGCCTTCAGATAACCCCAAAGATAAAAGTCTAAGGAGGTCAGATCGAGAGACCTTGGGGGCCATTCAACTGGCCCACAACGACCAATCAACTTTCCAGGAAACTGTTCATCTAGGAATGCTCGGACCTGACACCCATAATGTGGTGGTGCACCATCTTGCTGGAAAAACTCAGAGAACGTGCCAGCTTCAGTGCATAAAGAGGGAAACGCATCATCATGTAGCAATTTCGCATATCCAGTGGCCTTGAGGTTTCCATTGATGAAGAATGGCCCCACTATCTTTGTACCCCATATACCACACCACACCATCAATTATTTTGTTTTAACAGTCTTGGAGGGAGCTATCAAATGTGGGTCAGAGTCAGACCAATAGCGGTGCTTTTGCTTGTTAACATCACTATTCACATAAAAGTTTGCCTCATCAGTGAACAAAATCTTCTGCGTAAACTAAAGGTCCTGTTCCAATTTTTGTTTTGCCCATTCTTCAAATTCAGTGCACCAATCTGGGTCATCCTTGTTGAGATGCTGCAGTAGCTGGAGTTTGTAAGGGTGCCATTTGTGAGTAGCTAATATCCGCAGAAGGGATGTTCGACTAATGCCACCCTCCAGTGACATGCGGCGAGTGCTACGCTGTGGGCTCTTGCTGAATGAAGCTAGGACAGCCACTGATGTTTCTTCATTAGTGACAGATTTCATGCGTCCACATTTTGGCAAATCCAACACTGAACCAGTTTCACGAAACTTAGCAAGCAGTTTGCAAACTGTAGCATGGGAGATGGGTGGTCTCGTAGGGTGTCTTGCATTGAAATCTGCTGCAATGACCCGGTTACTGCGTTCACCAGACATCAACACAATTTCTATCCGCTCCTTACGTGTTAACCTTGGCGACATGTCAATGGCTGTAAACAAAGAGAAACTTGTAAATAACTCATGAAAGAATAAAGTTACGTTAAAACCAAGCACACTATTGTTTTTGTTGTGAAATTCCCAATAAGTTTGATGTGTCACATGACCCTCTTCCTATTGAAAAAACAAAAGTTGGATTCAAAATGGCCGAATTCAAAATGGCTGCCATGGTCACCACCCATCTTGAAAAGTTTCCCCCCTCACATATACTAATGTGCCACAAACAGGAAGTTAATATCACCAACCATTCCTATTTTATTAAGTTGTATCCATATAAATGGCCCACTCTGTATATCAGAGGTCAGTACTGAGATCTCTCCTATGATCTATTTATACTCAGGACTGTGACTAGGGGACAACTGCTACGTCTAAAGGAAAGAAGGTTTCTTCCCAAACATAGAAGAGGATTCTTTAGAAAAGTTCAGGGGTGTAACTATAGGGGGTACAGAGGTAGCAGTCACTACCGGGCCTAGGAGCCTGAGGGGGCTCAAAGACCCTTGTGCATCATAAAAAGAGATGAGTAGTATAGAAAGTGCACGCTTGGAGGGCTCTGTTATAGATTTTGCACTGGGTCCCAGAATCTTCAAGTTACATCTCTGGCTGGAGGGAAGGGGTTAAAGGGGTTGTCTCATCACAGACAATGGGGGCATATTGCAAGGATATGCCCTCATTGTCTTATGGATGTGGGTCCCACCACTGGGACCTGCATCTATATCGGGAATGGAGCCCTGCAAAGTGTTGGCTGGAGGACTCTGGTCCGGCCATCACCAAGTACTCTCCCCATAGAAGTGAATGGGAGCATGCCGTGCATGACCAGTCACCATTCCCATTCACTTCTATGGGCCAGGAGAAAATAGTCGAGCCACTGCTTGACTATTATCTCCAGGCCCCATAGAAAAGGAATGGAGGGTGGCTGTGAATGCACAGTGCACCCTCCACCACTTTTAGGGCTCCATTCTCGATATAGGTGCAGGTCCCAGCTGTTGGATCTGCACCTATAAGACAATGGGAGCATAACCTAGAGATATGCCCCCATTGTCTGTGGTGAGACAACCCCTTTAAGTCAAGATTTTGGCATGGAGGGGGGTGCTATTTCAACTTTTTCCACAGGCTGCAAGAGGGCTATGTGCTCCCCTGCCCATTCCCACAAAGCACTGAGGGAAGGGGGGCCCAAGCTGAACTCTTGCACCCATGCCCATGAGCCTTAAGCTACGTCCCTGGAAGAGGTGGTGATGATGAACTCACTAAAAGAGTTCAAGAGGGGTCTGGATGTATTTCTGGAACTTAATAATTACAGATGTGCGATGGCTTGAAAAATTCGGCAGCTTTGCTAAAATTTGATTTGTTGCAAATGAATTTGTCAGGAATTTCTTTTTAAAACCCCATTCAGGCTATCAATCAATGGGGCAATTTTTAATGGCCGCAGAAGTGAACCCGTCTAATGGCTGTTAAAAATGGTAATATGCTAGTGCAATATGTCCTTTTGGTTCACTCACCTCATCCACTTGCTCACACTGAGATAATAATAATAAGGTGCCATCAAAAAAATGGATAGGTATCAACATCCTGTGGCCTCCAGTATGTGGGCAGAACTACCCGCAAGATTAAAACGAGACTAAATGAACATGTGAATAACATCAAAAAAGGCCTGGATACACATGGGGTGTCCAGACATTTCAAGTTGAAACACCAAAAAAATCCCCATGGTCTGAAATTTTTGGGATTGGAGCTAGTCTGTAAGAATTGGAGAGGTGGTGACTATATGGCAAAAATAGATTTATGTGAAGCCCGCTGGATCTATGAAATGGGTACTCTACAGCCCAAAGGATTGAATGTGGATTTTGACATACGATCAAGTCTATAGAAGACAGAATATAATCTGTAATGTATACCCCAAAAAAACGCAAGGTGTGAATGAGACCTGTGAAGCACCGTGTGGAAGATTATGAATGGGATCTTACCGATGGCATATGAATTTTTCTGATAGTGGTTTTAGCTTATGAAAATGTAGTATGATTTGCGGTACACATTTAGAGAATACCGCATGGTGTAAATGAGATCCAGGCTTTATTTGCCACTACGTTGATAATTACGAATGAGATTTGAACACTGGAATATAGGAAGATCTATATATGCTTTTAGATGTAATTTTTAATAGAATGGAGCGAGTTTTTTAGCTTGTCTGTTGTTCATGTGGAATGTTGATATGTAAGGGTTAAAATGACCGGGGATTTGATTTAAAAGGGAGGGGGAGGGAGAGGAAGTAGATGCCCCTGATGAAGCTCTTCGAGTGAAACCCGGGTCGGGCAGACTGTTTGAGACACATTTTTGGACCTTTTATATCGATGTTTCTGTGAGTATAAAATAAACAGTGGGAATTCGATTTTAAAGGATTGCTGCACCAGCGGAGTTTCTATTGTCTTTCAGTATTGGTAATTTAAATCTATCAATGAGACTAATCACTGCATACAAGCCACTGAGGTCTATATCGAAGTTCTACGAATAAGACTAATCACTGCATGAAAATCGCTGAAGTCTAGTAAGTAGACTGATACAACCAGCAGGCGAATGGTCTCAATGGTACTTCACTATCTGTATATTATTTCGATTTCCACAGAGTCCTTTTGAGGTGAAGGCTTCTGGGAAATCTTTTGGTTCTTGGAACTTCTGGTATGTTAAAGGAGTGTTGGATTCGGGAGAAGAATATCGCGCGGTCTTACCTTTTACCTTCACACATAGGAACATGCATTCCCGATAATTGGTCCACATCAAGCAACTGATCAGTGGATGAACGAGAAAATGCTTGTTTCTCGGCTGATGGTCATCTTTCCTCAAGATCTCAGATTATCGGCAGTACATCTCCCTGTGTAACCAGGGATGTGCTGCAAATAATAAATAGAACTGAATGAGGGAGGAATGACTGTTTTAGCAATTGTTACTCCCACATTCACTATGCATCGGCCTGTGTAATCAAGCAGGTGTAAATGAGGGCCAATGGATGGGTTATCATTCACCTGCGCTCGCACTGCGGAATTGTAATATAGCCCTTAGGCATTTTTGGTATATACCTAGGATTTGTCATAAATGCCTGATGGGAGTGAGTCTTACCTCTGTCCACCTCTGCCAAACCATTAAGAGAACAAAAGTGTTGTCAGATTTCCATTGAACTATTTGGAGTTTATGGCACCTGTAAATTGTTAAGCAGGGGTCATGTGCCTATATACTGTGAATATGCGAGGGTCCCCAAGGTGGGACCCATACCTATAAGGTATTTATAGAATATTCTGTTGGTATGCCATAAATGCTTAAAATAAAAATACCTTTATAATCATGATAAAGGGTAATGCATACTCGTTTTAATGTTATTTTTTTTTTACGAGAATGGAACATTTAGGAAATAGACAACACATAGTATACAGTACAGCAGATGTACTGCAAGATTTTACTGTGAATACTTGTTTATTCCTCTATTCTGAATTCAGAAGGATAACAATAGATGACCCATTTACAAGCAGATAAGTAGCTTCTTATAAGCCTTTCACGTAATACATTAATTCTTAAAATACTGTTTTCAGAACCCGTTATAGTGCTTGTTTTCTGTACAGCATGGAGTAAGGAAAGAATTGTATGCTCCAGGTAATAACTGTAAATTGCAGTGAAGATTTAAGGCAACTTATTCTGCTACAATGCTAATTCCTTTCAAATCTGTCAGCAGATATAAAACTTTAATTAAAAGGTGATCTTTGTCAGTCACTCGGTAATCAGTGCTGAATTATCATTTTCAATTAAGTTGACATTATTCATTGTCAGAGGAACATTTGAAAGCTGCAAAATTTACACCTTACTCATTCCTATTAATCCTTGTCAGTGAGGTTGAATGTGACTGCAAATCATGTGAGGTATCCTTGAAAGGTAACAAAGAATTGAACACAACAGCTCCTTTGAGAATTCTAGTTCCTACACATTTCTTCAACATAGCAAAAATAAAAATAAATCAAATAAATAAATGAATAAAAAATAATAATCAAAGAAACTTTTATGTCAGTACAATATGTCAAGTGATTCACTCATGAAGCCATACCTTATATTACTCATCACACCACAGATGAGCACTTTTTAAAGAAAATGTCCAAACCCACTTTTTTAAGTACTAATGAAGTTATGAAGTCACTTTGTGTTGGTTACATAATAGAAACCACTCATAAATTACCCCATTTTAGAACCTACTTCCCTCAAATTATTAAAAACTGATTTTACAAACTTTGTTAAGCCTTTAGGTGTTCCATAAGAATTAAAGGAAAATGGAGGTGAAATTTCAAAAATTTCACTTTTTTGCAGATTTTAAATTTGTATCCATTTTTCCTGTAACACATCAAGGGTTAACAGCCAAACAAAACTCTTTATTTATTACCCTGAATCTGTATTGTACTGCATTGAACTGTCAGCCTCTTGCACAGTAAGACGCTGACAATTTCCTAGGTGACCCAGCCTGGGATGGAATCAGAGAGACCCCCCCTCCCCCTGTAAAACCCACACGTGCCGCGGTCAGCAGACCGTGGCATGGGAAGGGTTAATCTGCTGGCATGGCCAGATACAGTGATACTGGTAAATGCTGCAGGGGCCCAGTTGTCAGAAAAAGCTGGGCCCGTGCGCTGATCAGGCAGGCGCAGTGCCTGCACCTGCCCAATCATATCACTTGCATGCATGTGAGGATGCGGCAAGAAGCCACATTCCCTCACATATATGTATGTGATAATGTGGGAAGGGGTTAAAGGAAACAAATAATTGAACACAATCGCTCCTTTGAGAACTCTAGTCCCCACACATTCGTTCAACATCGCAAAAATAAAAATAAATAAAATAAAATAAATAAATGAATGAATAAAAATAATAATAATCAAAGATACTTCTTTGTCAGTACAATATGTCAAGTGATTCACTGATGAAGCCATACCTTATATTACTCATCACACCACAGATGAGCACTGCTGCCAGCCACAGTTTTATGTTCTCCTTGCTTAGCCAAGTCCAACTGCCAGGGAACCTTATGCCAGGCATGTCCAAACTGCGGCCCTCCAGATGTTGCAAAACTACAATTCCCAACATTCCCTGATATCTGTAGGCTGTCCAGGCATGCTGGGAGTTGTAGTTTTGCAACAGCTGAAGGGCCGCAGTTTGGACATACCTGCCTTATGCTATTACTACTGACCTGAACCTTTAGATCTCACCTAAAGCTCCTATATGCTTATTATATTTCTGGTCCAATTACACAATTTGCCACATCCTGCCATTCCTTTTTGCATGTATGCCTAGTGTATTCCCCATTAAACTTATTTTAATGCAGACCTCAGTAAACTATGTCTTAGATCACCCTTTGTACCTCTGCCGAGCGCTAAACACATTTTCTATATGGTTATCCTTACTTATGCATCAGTATTCATTTCAGCAGCAAGGGCCACAATCTGTAGTTGTGACTGGGAAAGCTCATCCTTCCAGGGCTGTAAGATATCACAGTTTCTCCACCATAGTTCAATCCCTAACCAATTGTTGCTCAAGGTGCTCAATTGTCTTAGTGAGTTGTGTCACTTAAAGGGGTTGTGTCATGAAACATATTCTACATTTTTCAAACCAGCACCTGGATCTCAATACAATAAAATTGCATTTAATTAAAAATGTAGTAAAGCCAGTGAACTATTCAATAAAATGTCAATATCTGTATAGTACCACCTGTTGTTTTTGTCCGTCTCACTGAACTGGTTCAGCATGCTCAATTGAAATATTCAACTGCGACCAGCCATATGTTCTGATAGAAGATATGGCCGTTAGAGGGAGAGAGCTGCAGCAGAAAAGGACATGCCCTCGAGCTGCCAGGCTGAAGATAATCTAGTAGGGACATTGGAGCAGTGAATGTGGAGATCTCTGGACCCATGTGCGGTATAAGGCTGGTCCTAGCTTTGCTAGAAAGAGATTGTCATGTACTGTATGATGTCTTATTCTCATTTTTTGCATCAGTCATGAGATAACCCCTTTAATGGTTTTAAAGAAAACATAAAATTGCAATATTTTCTCAAAATTAATAGTAATGCTCAATGTATGCACACAGCTGGCATGGCATTATTGCTAAATTCAAAATGAAATTCTCCTAGGACAATAATACTGTATTTTTAACAATAGATATGCTATTGTTTCTACCATTGTCCATATCAGTAGATAGCAACATTCTCTTTGCTGCCATCAAATACTGGTTTTCCATAAAGTCTGGTGCACTGCATTTCATCTTGTGCATTTCATGTGTATGACTCATCTCTAGCAAAGGAGACAAGCAGCAGTGTATAACTATAGGAGAGAAAACCGATAATACTTGTAGGTGGCATTTACAAAGAGTATTTGTTTAGTGCACATTTTACAATCTGACTGGCTTAAAGGCATATCTGATTAAAAAAACAAAAAGCACGTGTATTTCTTTTTCAGCAGGCACGAGTCTTAGAGCATACTGGGTTAACCAGATACAAGTATAGCATTAAAGTAAAACATCAAAGGTTTCTGAGATTAATCTTCTCTGAATGTCTGTCTTGTCTATCTTGCCCCATATATTCCATATCTTAATACACTAGGATAAGTTTCAGATTGTGGAGCCTCATATGAGATCTAAGAGTTATAAATTAAATAATGAAAATATCAGAAGACCAGTGACGGTGCTCTAAAAATTTCAAGTTATGTTAAATAATCATTTTTAATCACTCAATGATATCAAGAATAATTTGAAATATTCAGTGTATGTCCACACAGGGTGTCTAGGCTGCAAATTGTGTCTAATGTCATCTAATCCAGCACTCAGCAGGCTTCCACAATGCTCCCAAGGACTGGGAGGTCCTGAAATGTCTTTATTAGCAGAATAGTTACTGTCTTACTATGAAGAAATCTATACCATTTTCATTGAATAATTAATTTCACAAATTTCATTTATCTCATCTATGGACTGAAACATAGTGACTGCAACTACCAAGCTGTGTTCCAATGCTTGCATCTGCCAAAGTGTGTCCCAGTACTTGTAAATTTAATGCTTAGTACCATTGTTTGTAATTGTTTCTTGCCCCAGCTGGACATAAAATCAAATTCTTTGAATAGTGCTGTGCCTACCTTCACTGATCAGCCTGCGCTAAATTGCTAAAACTTTACAGATCAAAAAGTCCTTTTAATTACTATTGTTTGTGGCAGCAGCAATATATTTTTATTAGTGCATCCTGCACTAAATAGCGTCTAATAGGCTGCTGTGGACAGTTAAATTATCTGCGCGATATCTCCTGTATAAAGTGTGTGCATCCCAAAAAATATCTGTGATATCCAGTGTACTTTTTCCGTAGACAGTGTCTGCTGCAGACAGTTAAATTATCTACGCCACATCTTACGTGTAAAGTGTGCGCATCCCAAAAATATCTGTGACATCCAGTGAACTTTTTCTGTAGACGGTATCAGCGGCGGACAGTGACATTGGTTGCGCCACATCTGCAGTATAACGTGTGCACTGAAAAAAATGTATCTGTGACATACAGTGTACTTTTTCAATAGATGGTGTCCACTTCTGACAGTGATATTAAAAGTGCCACAATTGCAGTGTAACGTGTAAGCATAAAATTTTTATCCATAGATGCTGCGGACAGTAACATTACCTGTGGTACCTCTCCTGTATAACGTTTCCTCATCCCAAATACCTGTGACATTCCCTGTAATTTTTTATTAGTCGCTGGTGACAGCATTGACATTATCTGCGGGATATCTCATGTGTAGAGATGAGCGAACTTTAAAAAAAAAAGTTCGGCGTTCGGGTTGTGGTAATCGCCGCATCCCGTTATGGATTCCACTACCGCGGACTATCCCGGCATATGGAATCCATAAGGGGCGGCTTCCACGAACCCGAACTGTTGAACAGCCGAAGGACCTGAGGTGATGTCACCGTCAAGTGATCGGTGCAGGGGGCGTGGCTCAGCACTGGATTTGATCCCGTGCTGAGCCACGCCCCCTTCACTGATCACATGACGGTGATGTCATCCCAGGTCCTTCGGCTGTTCAACAGTTCGGGTTCGTGGAAGCCGCCCCTTATGGATTCCATATGCCGGTATAGTCCGCAAGAGTGGAATCCATAACGGGATGTGGAGATTACCACAACCCGAACGCCGAACTTTTTTTTAAAGTTCGCTCATCTCTACTCCTGTGTGATGTTTCCACATCCAAAATATCTTTTTAAATTTTTTTGTGCATACACTTCCAAATCCTACGCTACTGTATGTTTGACATACTTTCAAGCATATATAACATTTAAAATGAAGAAGGTGAGCAGTGAGGGATGGGGAAGAGGCCGTGATGCTGATGGTGCACACAGAGGCCGTAGCCCTGGGCGCTTTGAAACTTTGCCTGCTGCCGGAGCACAAGAAAAACAATCATCTACGATACCTAGCTTCATGTCCCAGTTTACAAGACACCACTCTTGAAGTCAGACCAGTGCGACCAGGTGGTCGGTTGGATCGCAGTAGATAATGCTTCCAGCCGGTTAAGCACCACCCTGTCTTCCACCAAGTCCAGTCTCAGTAGCCAAAGCTCTCGCATATAATTTTTTACAGGGTCAGCTCACCTACAGGCCTTGGCACACAATGTTTTACATGGTCAGCTCATCTACAGGCCCTCGCATCACCTGTAGGCCCTTGCATATAATGTTTTACAGGGTCAGCTCAACAGCAGGCCCTCACCTACAATCTTTTAAAGGGTCATCTCACCTGCAGGCCTTCACATATAATGTTTTACAGGGTCAGCTCACCTATAGGCCCTTGCATATAATGTTTTACAGGGTCAACTCACCTGCAGGCCCTCACCTACAACCTTTTAGAAGGTCAGCTCACCAGCAGGCCCTCGCATATAATGTTTTACAGGGTCCGCTCACCTGCAGGCACTCGCATATAATGTTTTACATTTTTAATTATAATTTTTTAGAGGGTCAGCTCACCAGCAGGCCCTCACCTACAATCTTTTACAGGGTCATCTCACTAGCAGGCCCTCACCTGCCACCTTTCAGAGGGGCAGCTCACCAGCACGACCTCGCATATAATGTTTTACAAGGTCAGCTCACCTGCAGGCCCTCGCATATAATGTTTTGCAGGGTCAGCTCACCTGCAGGTTCTCACATATAATATATTACAGTGTCAGCTCACCTGCAGGCCCTCGCATATAATGTTTTACAGGGTCAGCTCACCAGCAGGCCCTCCCCTACACTCTTTTACAGGGTCAGATCGCCAGCAGACCCTTACCATTAATGTTTTAGAGGGTCAGCTAAGCAGCAGTCCCACACCCCTAATGTTTTAGATGGTCAGATCAGCAGGTCTTTGCTCCAAATGTTATTGAGGGTCACCAGTAGGCCATCAATCATATTTTTTTATGGGTGTGTATGATGCCCTCCTTTATGTGTAACAAAGGGTGTATTGGAGTGCCGGTTCCTTTTAATTTTTGGCAGCCCTTTCACTTAGTGCATAGGCTTTATGAGTGTAGGAGTCCCACTACGATTGTACCACAATGTGAATGAAGCCCTCCTTTATGTGATATACATGTTGTATCGAAGTGCATCTTGCTTGTAATTTTTGGCAGCACTTTATATACAAGTAAATATGCAGGAAAGAATGTTTCCTAACAACTTTTCCTCTAAAATCGATTTTATCTTTGGATTTGTGCATATTTTTGTCAGTCTGTAAAATTGGTATACTACTACTTCGACAACATCGTTCTCAGCAGCGACCTGGGAGTCCAAGATGCATCCAGACATTCTCCCCATGCTATTCCCAAACAATTTCGGTGGTGTCTCAATCAATTTCTGACCTTTTTCTATGAACCAGGCACCCTCCCCTCTTCTGAGCAGGGGGTGTCTGGTTTAATGTTAGGGTTCTCCCATGGATTTCCATTATACCCAGGTGCTCTGTAGAGCACCAGAACATCCCGATGTGTTCGGCCCGAGCACCCGAGCAGTTGGGTTTTCGATCAACACTAATTGCATCTGAATACTTTTGTTATTACGTGCAGCATCGGACTGGGGTGCCCAGGCTCGGACTGGCCCATCGAGGAGCTGAGGAAATCTTCAGTGGGCCCCTGGGATTTACAGTTAATTAGTGCAGCAGGCAGCTCCAGCGTCGATGCCTGCCAGTTCAATGAGCATTCACACTTAATGTTAGCAAGTGGCGAGATGATTGATGATCACCTCGCCACTTCACTTGCCATCATTCCAGTGAGCTGAGGCAGCCATACTTGATTGGAGTGCCTTTGGAGCTGTCTTATCAGTAACTATGTCGGGAATATAACATCAGCTCCAATCATTGCGAGAAGCTGGCGGTCCGGCCTCATCTCGCAAGACTTCCCCATCCATCTCCTGCCGAACACTTCCCCACAGCTCCTGTACTAATGTGAGAGCAGGCAGCAGCAGAGGTCCTAACCATACCAGCTCCAGCCTATTTAAATCCCTCAGCCAGCCTCTGTATCCTGCGCTGTCACTAGGCTGTCAGTGTGCTGCTGCTGACAAACAAGCAGCTCTGTATTACCCCAGTCTGCAGGAGGGGAATGGCTCCATCTCTGGGGTACCTCACTATTGACCTGATGCCCCCGGTGCATGCATGGCTGCTGTCCTGGAGTAGGGGAGGGTGTCTGTTTTTGGAAGCCTGTGGACCCTCAGCCCTGTCTCCTTAGCAGTGACACAGTGCTCATTGTAATGGATGAGGAGCACAGAGGAGACTGAAGTGTCATCCAGATGCTGGGCTAGGAGGCTTATCCTTAAGCAGAGTACAAACTTTTTCTTTGGTAATTATTTGTAAATTGGGGACATTATTTAAAAAAAAGTTAATAAATACGGATTTATACTGTCAGCGGGAGATTTGCATTGAAGATATGGCAAGAAGTATAGATGTCCATTGTCATCATCAGACTTGACCCATATCTGTGATTAAAATCTGGGTGACAGAGATGGTATAGGCAGACCTCCCGAGTGTCTGTCTTTTGGAGGGACAGTCCCTCTTTTTGACCCAAGTCTCTCTGTCCTTCTTTGCTCCATAAATGTTCCTCTTTTTGATCTGATGTATAGATTTTCACTATTGCATTTACAATCACACTCAGACTGGCCCACCAGGGAGGTGGGGGATTCCTACCCTCCCTGCTGTCAAAAAACTGTGGCTGCTGGAGAGAAGGACTCCTCTTCGGTGCTGGGCTGATTTCTCAGGTGTGTGACAGTAGTGAGCTGTAGGAGACTGTAAGGGGGAAATAGGGGATTTGTTTATAGTAGACTCAGATCTGTGTATGTGTGCTGCTCTCTTTAGAGTTCAGAGTGGCAGAGTGCCCTAGGTTCCACCCAATGCCTCTGCTTTAGGTGCACCCCCATTCCTGCGACAGTTCCAGATGCCCCCCAATGCCCCCACTCTAAAGGCCTAATATTGCCTCTTCTACAGTTGCCCCCTAATACCTCTGTTCCAGGATCACCACTATTACCCTGCCTCAGGCGACCCTAATACCTCTGCTTTAGGTGCACCCCCATAAATACCCCCACTCTAAATGCACTGCTAATATTGCCTCTTCTCCAGTAACCCCTGCTCCAGTATCCCCACTTTTACCCTGCCTCAAGTGACCCTAATGCCTCTGTTTCAGTTATGACCCTCCATTTGTGCCCTTTGCTCACGTTGCTCCTCTAGAACATTTGCTTGGGCTTTGTTAAAGTTTATGACCTAAAAAGGGTGTTGCCGGAAAAATTCTGGACAGTGTGTTGCATTCTCCAGTATTGATATGTATCGTTTACATGGCGGTAGTGATGATATTCTATGTTTACAGGCATCACTGCTGCCATGTAAAGAAATACTGGTGGTGGAGTGGTGGAGGATTTAAAAGGGTTGTCCAGTTTTTCAAGTTATCCTCTCCACATCATAGGGCACAACTATATGATTAGCGGGGTCCGATTCTGCGACCCCCCACTGATCCTAGGAATGGGTCCTGTTCCCCCTTTTTGATTGTGTGGCAGGCCCCACATATGCCCTGCTGCTCTATTTATTCATTTTTGGACCACTGGAATTACCCAGCGCTGTACTCTGCCATCTCCAGCGACCCCATAAAGAATGGATGGAGAGGCAGGGCATATGCTCGACCTGCCACTCAATCAAGAAGGGGATCAGTGGAGGCTCCAGCGTTCAGACCCACACGGATCACTTAGTTATCCCCGATCCTGTGGATAGAGGATAACTAGAAAAGTGGACACAGGACCTTTAACAGGCGAGCATTTCTATTTTAGTTTAACACATATTTTGGGCCAGATTTATAATTTAAATTTTATTTTTTACACCCAAAGAAAGCCTTTAAGGATAGGGAATGGCAACAGCTATGACACGACAGGTGATAAGTGTCTGATTGATGGGGGTCTGACTGCTGGCACCCCCATGATCAAGGGAACGTGGTTTTAAGACTCTTGTGTACATTGATTGGCGGTAATGTTATAGATTGTCTCAGGACCCCTTTTTTCATGATCAGTGGTGTTCCAGCAGTCAGAACCCCAGCAATCTGAAATTTATTACCTATCCTGTAGATAGGCGATAGGTCATTATGATAAGACAACCCTTTTAAATATACTGTAGATTATATGCAATATGAGGAGGTTAAGATTTGGTAAATTTCATGCCAGCAATTTATGCTTAAAAGGGTTAAAGGTTTTGTCTCACTTCAGTAAATGGCAATTATCATGCAGTTAATTCAAGGCACTTACTAATGTATTGTGATACTCCATATTGCCTGCCTTTCATCACATTATACACAGTACGTATTCGTAGTTATTACTACCGTGTAATCCGCCACAACTCCTGCGCGGTGTGGGGCCTGTCCCCCAAACATATGAGCAGTGGTGGCCGTGCTTACACACTATAGGGAAAGACTGGAACTTTTAGGCACTAAAAAGGCTGTAAAATGGTCCAGGAACGGGCTAGAGGGCTGCCAAAGGCAGCAAAATGTAGGTAAATCCCCTGCAAACCAATGTGGATAGGGAAATTAATTAAAATAAAATAAAATAAATAAAATTTAACCAATATCAATTGAAGAGAGGTCCCACTGCAAGGAATCATGCGTCATATCACCCAACACTGGAGAAGGCCACTTTCAGTTATTTCGGACCCAGCACCCAGGCAAAGGAGAGCGGTCCCACAGCAAGGAATCATGCGTCATTTCACCCACCACTGGAGAAGGCCACTTTCAGTTATTTCGGCTCAGCACCCAGACAGAGGAGAGAGGTCCCACAGTAAGGAATCATGCGTCATATCACCCACCACCAGAGAAGGCCACTTTCAGTTATTTCGGCCCAGCACCCAGACAGAGGAGAGAGGTCCCACAGCAAGGAATCATGCGCCATATCAACCACCACCGGAGAAGGCCACTCTCAGTTATTTTGACCCAGTACCCAGACAGAGGAGAGAGGTCCCACAGCAAGGAATCATGCGTCATATCAACCACCATCGGAGAAGGCCACTCTCAGTTATTTCAGCCCAGCACCCAGACAGAGGAGAGAGGTCCCACAGCAAGGAATCATGCGTCATATCAACCACCACTGGAGAAGGCCACTCTCAGTTATTTTGGCCCAGCGCACCCAGACAGAGGAGAGAGGTCCCACAGCAAGGAATCATGCGTCATATCAACCACCACCGGAGAAGGCCACTTTCAGTTATTTCGGCCCAGCACCCAGACAGAGGAGAGAGGTCCCACAGCAAGGAATCATGCGTCATATCAACCACCACCGGAGAAGGCCACTTTCAGTTATTTCAGCTCAGCACCCAGACAGAGGAGAGGTCCCACAGCAAGGAATCATGCGTCATATCACCCACCACCGGAGAAGGCCACTTTCAGTTATTTCGGCCCAGCACCCAGACAGAGGAGAGAGGTCCCACAGCAAGGAATCATGCGTCATATCAACCACCACCGGAGAAGGCCACTCTCAGTTATTTCGGCCCAGCACCCAGACAGAGGAGAGAGGTCCCACAGCAAGGAATCATGCGTCATATCACCCACCACCAGAGAAGGCCACTCTCAGTTATTTCGGCCCAGCACCCAGACAGAGGAGAGGTCCCACAGCAAGGAATCATGCGTCATATCAACCACCAACGGAGAAGGCCACTCTCAGTTATTTTGGCCCAGCACCCAGACAGAGGAGAGGTCCCACAGCAAGGAATCATGCGTCATATCAACCACCACCGGAGAAGGCCACTTTCAGTTATTTCGGCCCAGCACCCAGACAGAGGAGAGAGGTCCCACAGCAAGGAATCATGCGTCATATCAACCACCACCGGAGAAGGCCACTCTCAGTTATTTTGGCCCAGCACCCAGACAGAGGAGAGAGGTCCCACAGCAAGGAATCATGCGTCATATCAGCCACCACCGGAGAAGGCCACTCTCAGTTATTTCGGCCCAGCACCCAGACAGAGGAGAGAGGTCCCACAGCAAGGAATCATGCGTCATATCACCCACCACCGAGAAGGCCACTTTCAGTTATTTCGGCCCAGCACCCAGACAGAGGAGAGAGGTCCCACAGCAAGGAATCATGCGTCATATCAACCACCACCGGAGAAGGCCACTCTCAGTTATTTTGGCCCAGCACCCAGACAGAGGAAAGAGGTCCCACAGCAAGGAATCATGCGTCATATCAACCACCACCGGAGAAGGCCACTCTCAGTTATTTCGGCCCCACCACCCAGACAGAGGAGAGGTTCATTCAACTTTGGGTTGCACCGCAAGATCATGGTAAAGTTGAAAAAATGAGGATTCAATAAAGAAGTGACCCGGAGTACAAGGATACATGGTTGAGGGGGAGGCAGTTATAAATGTCTATTCTGCACAAGGGAGGCACAGGTCCTGTAAGATCCATGCCTGGTTCATTTTTATGAACGTCAGCTTGTCCACGTTGGCTGTGGACAGGAGGCTGCGTTTGTCATTAATGACGCCCCCTGCCGTGCTGAATACACGTTCAGACAAAACGCTGGCCGCCGGGCAGGCCAGCTCCTCCAAGGCATAAAATGCTAACTCTGGCCATGTGGACAATTTGGAGACCCAGAAGTTGAATGGGGCCGAACCATCAGTCAGTACGTGGAGGGGTGTGCAGACGTACTGTTCAACCATGTTAGTGAAATGCTGCCTCCTGCTAACACGTTCCGTATCAGGTGGTGGTGCAGTTAGCTGTGGCGTGGAGACAAAACTTTTCCACATTTCTGCCATGCTAACCCTGCCCTCAGAGGAGCTGGCCGTGACACAGCTGCATTGGCAACCTCTTGCTCCTCCTCTGCCTTCGCCTTGGGCTTCTACTTGTTCCCCTGTGACATTTGGGAATGCTCTCAGGAGCGCCTCTACCAGCGTGCGCTTGTACTCGCGCATCTTCCTATCACGCTCCAGTGCAGGAAGTAAGCTGGGCACATTGTCTTTGTACCGGGGATCCGGCAGGGTGGCAACCCAGTAGTCCGCACATGTTAAAATGTGGGCAACTCTGCTGTCGTTGCGCAGGCACTGCAGCATGTAGTCGCTCATGTGTGCCAGGCTCCCCAGAGGTAAGGACAAGCTGTCCTCTGTGGGAGGTGTATCGTCATCGTCCTCCGTATCCCCCCAGCCACGCACCAGTGATGGGCCTGAGCTGTGTCGGGTGCCACCCCGCTGTGAACCTGCTTCATCCTCATCCTCCTCCACCTCCTCCTCATCCTCCTCGTCCTACAGTAGTGGGCCCTGGCTGGCCACATTTGTACCTGGCCTCTGCTGTTGCAAAAAATCTCCCTCTGAGCCACTTCTAACAGACTGGCCTGAAAGTGCTAAAAATGACCCCTCATCCTCCTCCTCCTCCTCCTCCTGGGCCACCTCCTCTTCCATCATCGCCCTAAGCGTTTTTTCAAGGAGACATAGAAGTGGTATTGTAACGCTGATAAAGGTGTCATCGCCACTGGCCATGTTGGTGGAGTACTCGAAACAGCGCAACAGGGCACACAGGTCTCGCATGGAGGCCCAATCATTGGTGGTGAAGTGGTGCTGTTCCGCAGTGCGACTGACGCGTGCGTGCTGCAGCTGAAACTCCACTATGGCCTGCTGCTGCTCTCACAGTCTCTCCAGCATGTGCAAGGTGGAGTTCCACCTGGTGGGCACGTCGCATATGAGGCGGTGAGCGGAAAGGCTGAATTACCGCTATAGCGCAGACAGGCGAGCAGCGGCAGGATGTGAACACTGGAAGCGCACACAGACGGCCCTCACTTTATGCAGCAGCTCTGACATGTCGGGGTAGTTGTGAATGAACTTCTGCACCACCAAATTCAGCACATGCGCCAGGCAAGGGATGTGCGTCAAACAGGCTAGTCCCAGAGCTGCAACGAGATTTCACCCATTATCGCTCACCACCAGGCCGGGCTTGAGGCCCACCGGCAGAAACCACTCGTTGGTCTGTTGTTCAATACCCCGCCATAACTCCTGCGCGGTGTGGGGCCTGTCCCCCAAACATATGAGTTTCAGAATGGCCTGCTGACGTTTACCCCGGGCTGTGCTGAAGTTGGTGGTGAAGGTGTGTGGCTGACTGGATGAGCTGGTGGAAGCAGAGGAGGAGGAAGCCGAGTAGGAGGAGGAGGCTACAGGAGGCAAAGAATGATGCCCTACGATCCTTGGAGGCGGAAGGACGTGCGCCAAGGAACTCTCCGGCCCAGCCGCCACTACATTTACCCAGTGTGCAGTTAGGGAGATATAGCGTCCCTGGCCGTGCTTACTGGTCCACGTATCTGTGGTTAGGTGGACCTTGCAACAGATGGCGTTGCGCAGTGCACACTTGATTTTATCTGATACTGATACCCTGGTTGTGCAGGGAAGGCACGGCTGCCTTGGAGAAGTAGTTGCGGCTGGGAACAACATACTGTAGGACAGCCATGGACATCAGCTGTTTGAAGCTGTCTGTGTCCAGCAGCCTGAATGACAGCATTTCAAAGGCCAGTAGTTAGTAGAAATGCTGGTATTCAGGCCCAGGGCTCGAGGGTGGCTAGGTGGGAATTTACGCTTTCTCTCCAAGGTTTGTGAGATGGAGAGCTGAACGCTGCCGTGTGACATGGTGGAGATGCTTGGTGAAACAGGTGGTGTTGTCGGTGGCACATCCTCTGTTTGGTGGGCGGCAGGTGCCAACATTCCTCCCGAGGCGGAGGAAGAGGCCGAGGCAGCAGCAGAAGAGGGAGCAGGGGGAGCCAGAGTGAGTTCCTTGCTTTTAAGGTGTTTACTCCACTGCAGTTCATGCTTTGCATGTAGATGCCTGGTCATGCAGGATGTGCTAAGGTTCAGATCGTTAATGTCTCTCTTCAGGCTCTGATGGCACAGCATGCAAACCACTCGGGTCTTGTCGTCAGCACATCTTTTAAAGAAGTGCCATGCCAGGGAACTCCTTGAAGCTGCCTTTGGGGTGCTCGGTCCCTGGTGGCGGTGGCCAGTAGCAGGCGATCTCTCTTGGAGGCGGCTGTTCTGCTTTTGCCCCCTGCTCTCTCTTTTGCTACGCTGTTGGCTCGGTCTCACCACTGCCTCTTTCTCTGAACTATGAAAGTCAGTGGCACGACCTTCATTCCATGTGGGGTCTAGGACCTCATTGTCCCCTGCATCGTCTTCCACACAGTCTTCCTCCCTGACCTCCTGTTTGGTCTGCACACTGCAGAAAGACGCAGCAGTTGGCACCTGTGGTTCCTCATCATCAGAGACGTGCGGACTCCGATGAGGTGGTATTCCCATGTCCTCATCATCAGGAAACATCAGTGGTTGTGCATCAGTGCATTCTATGTCTTCCACCACTGGGGAAGGAGGATTCCTTGGGAAACCCTGCCAGCAGAGTCTTCAAACAGCATAAGAGACTGCTGCATATCTTGAGGCTCAGACAGTTTCCCTGATATGCATGGGGGTGATGTGACAGACTGATGGGATTGGTTTTCAGGTGCCACCTGTGCGCTTTCAGCAGAAGACTGGGTGGGAGATAATGTTGTGAACATGCTGGATCCACTGTCGGACACCCAATTGACTAGCGCCTGTACCTGCTCAGGCCTTACCATCCTTAGAACGGCATTGGGCCCCACCAAATATCGCTGTAAATTCTGGCGGGTACTGGAACCTTAGGTAGTTGGTTCACTAGGACGTGTGGCTGTGGCAGAATGGCCACGTCCTCTCCCAGCACAATAGGGTACACTAACACCACCACGACCGCGCCCATGTCCCTTACTAGATGTTTTCCTCATTGGTTCCGTTCACCAAGCACCACAATAAGAAAAAAAATATTTTTATTTATGTAGCATATTACACTAATCCAGGCACAGCAGTAACCACTGATTTTAGGGAATATCTCTTTAAGGGCTAGTATTTAGGCCCTGGATGAAAGGTATCCTTTTATGGACAGATTTACAATTGGCCTGCAACAGCTCGAACACCAGATTCAGGTTATTGATATTTTGGCAATTGAATTTCACCCCAGAACAAAATATATGTTTTGGCGGACACTATTATACTTTGCCAGCCACAGCTAAAACCACTGATTTATGGTATTGCTATTTTGGCAATTGAATTTCACCCCAGAACAAAATATATGTTTTTGCGGACACTTTGAATCTTGGCTTGCAACAGCTGGGACACCAGATTCAGGGTATTGCTATTTTGGCAATTGAATTTCACCCCAGAACAAAATATATGTTTAGGCGGACACTATTATACTGTGCCAGCCACAGCTGGGACACCAGATTCAGGGTATTGCTATTTTGGCAATTGAATTTCACCCCAGAACAAAATATATGTTTTGGCGGACACTATGAATCTTGGCCTGCAACAGCTGGGACACCAGATTCAGGGTATTGCTATTTTGGCAATTGAATTTCACCCCAGAACAAAATATATGTTTTGGCGGACACTATGAATCTTGGCCTGCAACAGCTGGGACACCAGATTCAGGGTATTGCTATTTTGGCAATTGAATTTCACCCCAGAACAAAATATATGTTTTTATGGACACTATGAATCTTGGCCTTCAACAGCTGGGACACCAGATTCAGGGTATTGCTATTTTGGCAATTGAATTTCACCCCAGAACAAAATATATGTTTTGGCGGACACTATTATACTTTGCCAGCCACAGCTGGGACACCAGATTCAGGGTATTGCTATTTTGGCAATTGAATTTCACCCCAGAACAAAATATATGTTTTGGCGGACACTATGAATCTTGGCCTGCAACAGCTGGGACACCAGATTCAGGGTATTGCTATTTTGGCAATTGAATTTCACCCCAGAACAAAATATATGTTTTTGCGGACACTATGAATCTTGGCCTGTAACAGCTGGGACACCAGATTCAGGGTATTGCTATTTTGGCAATTGAATTTCACCCCAGAACAAAATATATGTTTAGGCGGACACTATTATACTTTGCCAGCCACAGCTGGGACACCAGATTCAGGGTATTGCTATTTTGGCAATTGAATTTCACCCCAGAACAAAATATATGTTTTGGCGGACACTATGAATCTTGGCCTGCAACAGCTGGGACACCAGATTCAGGGTATTGCTATTTTGGCAATTGAATTTCACCCCAGAACAAAATATATGTTTTGGCGGACACTATGAATCTTGGCCTGCAACAGCTGGGACACCAGATTCAGGGTATTGCTATTTTGGCAATTGAATTTCACCCCAGAACAAAATATATGTTTTTGCGGACACTTTGAATCTTGGCTTGCAACAGCTGGGACACCAGATTCAGGGTATTGCTATTTTGGCAATTGAATTTCACCCCAGAACAAAATTTGTGTTTTGGCAGACACTATTATACTTTGCCAGCCTCAGCTGAAACCACTGATTTATGGTATTGCTATTTTGGCAAATTGAATTTCACCCCAGAACAAAATATATGTTTTGGCGGACAATATGAATCTTGGCCTGCAACAGCTGGGACACCAGATTCAGGGTATTGCTATTTTGGCAATTGAATTTCACCCCAGAACAAAATATATGTTTAGGCGGACACTATTATACTTTGCCAGCCACATCTGGGACACCAGATTCAGGGTATTGCTATTTTGGCAATTGAATTTCACCCCAGAACAAAATACATGTTTTGGAGGACACTATGAATCTTGGCCTGCAACAGCTGGGACACCAGATTCAGGGTATTGCTATTTTGGCAATTGAATTTCAACCCAGAACAAAATATATATTTTTACGGACACAATGAATCTTGGCCTGCAACAGCTGGGACACCAGATTCAGGGTATTGCTATTTTGGCAATTGAATTTCACCCCAGAACAAAATATATGTTTTTGCGGACACTTTGAATCTTGGCTTGCAACAGCTGGGACACCTGATTCAGGGTATTGCTATTTTGGCAATTGAATTTCACCCCAGAACAAAATTTATGTTTTGGCAGACACTATTATACTTTGCCAGCCTCAACTGAAACCACTGATTTATGGTATTGCTATTTTGGCAATTGAATTTCACCCCAGAACAAAATATATGTTTTGGCGGACACTATGAATCTTGGCTTGCAACAGCTGGGACACCAGATTCAGGGTATTGCTATTTTGGCAATTGAATTTCACCCCAGAACAAAATATATGTTTTTGCGGACACTATGAATCTTGGCCTGCAACAGCTGGGACAACAGATTCAGGGTATTGCTATTTTGGCAATTGAATTTCACCCCAGAACAAAATATATGTTTTGGCGGACACTATGAATCTTGGCCTGCAACAGCTGGGACACCAGATTCAGGGTATTGCTATTTTGGCAATTGAATTTCACCCCAGAACAAAATATATGTTTTGGCTGACGCTATGAATCTTGGCCTGCAACAGCTGGGACACCAGATTCAGGGTATTGCTATTTTGGCAATTGAATTTCACCCCAGAACAAAATATATGTTTTGGCGGACACTATTATACTTTGCCAGCCACAGCTGAAACCACTGATTTATGGTATTGCTATTTTGGCAATTGAATTTCACCACATAAAATAATCTATCCTTTGCCAGACAGCAGACAGTATTATACTTGGCTAGCCAAAGCTGGAACACCAAATTTAGGGGATTGGTATTTGGGCAATTGTATTTAACCCCTTAATAAAATATAGAAATTGCTATCCTGAGTTTCTAGGGGTGACAATTAGCACAGCCAAACCTCTGATGTATGATATAGCAAAAAAAAAACTAGTATTGATGGATTGATGGACTTGGTGGCAGCTTCTTCTGGTGCACCACAAGTCACAAAATGGCCGCCGATCACCCCAGAAAATAAGTGACAGAAAAACGCTCTATGCAGCCTAAAAACCATTGAGCAAGTAACTAGCAGAAGTTCAATCATTCACAGCTGTAGATCGATCCGTTCATTAGGTGCTGTTGCTGCCCTTTTCCTGCCTAATCTCCCCCTTACAGAAGCTGCGTCCTCTCCCTACACTAATCAGAGCAGTGTGACGTGCTGCGCTACGTGACTCCAGCTTAAATAGAGGCTGGGTCACATGCTGCACTTGGCCAATCACAGCCATGCCATTAGTAGGCATGGCTGTAATGGGCTCTTAGGGCAAGAAGTAAAACGCTAGATGATTGGCTGCTGTGCAGCCCTTCAGAAACTCGAACTTTTTTGAAAATGTCCGGGTTCGGGTCCGTGTCCCGGACACCCCAAAATTCGCTACGAACCCGAACTGTGCTCGAACTGTTCGCTCAACACTATCCACGGTCACTGCGTCTGCACTGTGCAATTTACTGTCACACCCGATATGAGTGGTGTCTTAACTAGTACTATTCCTATCAGTTTAATCCCTGTTACATCCCATATCAAGGATTGCCTTTTGTGAAAAAAAATTTAGGAGGGTACCTTCGACTGCCTTCACAAGAAACGGGAGATGGATAAAGCAGCTTTGTCGGTCCTCTTACTCACAAATTGGGGCACTTAGTGTGCACAAAGCAATGTGCTGTGACATCCTATATGAGTGGTGTCTTAACTAGTACTATTCCTATCAGTTTAATCCCTGTTACGTACCCTATCCAGGGACGTGTGTCGAATTGATTAACCATTGTCAAATTAACGAACCATTACGACATCATGAAATAATTTAGTTCTGAGCCCTGTACTCGCTTTGTATTGGAATTGATGGGTATTTTTTTAATTGTTTGCATTATTTCTAATAAACTATTAAGAGACTTTATTATGAATTTTTTATGTTATGTATTAAAAACCCATACAACTTAAAAAAAAAAAAAATGTAAATTAATGTTTTTTCTATGAAATATTATCCAGCCATCCGATCTCTTTTGGTATGACCATAATGAAAAATAATGGTATTGTTGCAGCCGCTGTTGTAGCAGCGGCCGGAAAAATTGATGTTTTCCAGACAGAAAAGGGACTAAATCATTGCGGCTTGAACCCTAGTTGGTGGCGGAGGATTCACGAAAGTCATCCTGTATGCAGACATTAAATACAGCAGCGTGGGGACCATTTTGAGGCCAAGGCATGTCATCAGGCCTTATATAAGTCAAACGTATCCCCCACTGTCAGTCCCTTCGGGATCCATGCCTCATTCATCTTTATGAAGGTGAGGTAATCAACACTTTTTTGACCGAGGCGACTTCTCTTGTCAGTGACAATGCCTCCTGCTGCACTGAAGGTCCTTTCTGACAGGACACTTGAAGCAGGGCAGGCCAGAAGTTCTATCACAAACTGGGATAGCTCAGGCCACAGGTCAAGCCTGCACACCCAGTAGTGAAGGGGTTCATCGCTCCTCAGAGTGCCAATATCTGCTGTTAAGGTGAGGTAGTCTGCTACCTGTCGGTCGAGTCGTTCTATAAGGCTGGATTCCGAAGGGCTGTGGCGATGTGTAGGACTGAAAAAGCTCTGCATGTCCTCCATCAACAACACATCTGTAAATCGTCCAGTCCTTGCCGCCGTGGTAGGAGGAGTATTACATTCACCTCTTCCCCTGTTAGATTCCCAATGTGCTGTGACATCCCCCTTATAAGCTGCGTAAAGCATATTTTTTAGTTTGGTTTTGAACTGCTGCATCCTTTCCGACTTTCGGTAATCTGTTAACATTTCTGCCACTTTCTGCTTATACCGGGGGTCTAGTAGCGTGGCCACCCAGTACATATCGTTCTCCTTCATCCTTTTTATACGAGGGTCCCTCAACAGACATGACAGCATGAAAGACCCCATTTGCACAAGGTTGGATGCAGAGCTACTCATTTCCCGTTTCTTGTCCTCACTGATGTTATTGATGGTCTGTTCTTCCCCCCAGCCACGTACAACACCATGGGTCCCAGATAGGTGACAACGATGAGCATCCTGGGGTGCCTGCTGTGGTTGGTCTTCCTCCTCCTAAAAGACACATTCCTCCTCTGACTCCTCTTCCTCATATTCCTCTTCCAGCGTAGCCGCAGGTCCGGCAAGCGATGATGACAAGGCTGTTTCTGGTGGTGATGGTGACCACAACTCTTCCTCTTCCTCTTCACGCTCATCTACAGCCTGATCCAGCACTCTTCGCAGGGCACGCTCCAGGAAGAAAACAAATGGGATGAGGTCGCTGATGGTGCCTTCGGTGCGACTGACTAGGTTTTCACCTCCTCAACAGGACGCATGAGCCTACAGGCATTTTGCATGAGCGTCCAGTAACATGGCAAAAAAATTCCCAGCTCCGCAGAGGCTGTCCTAGCACCCCGGTCATACAAATACTCGTTAACGGCTTTTTCTTGTTGGAGCAGGCGGTCGAACATTAGGAGTGTTGAGTTCCAACGTGTCGGGCTGACGCAAATCAAGCGCCTCACTGGCATGTTGTTTCGCCGCTGAATATCGGAAAAGTGCGCCATGGCTGTGTAGGAACACCTGAAATGGCCACACACCTTTCTGGCCTGCTTCAGGACGTTCTGTAAGCCTGGGTTCTTAGACACAAAGCGTTGTACGATGAGATTCAACACATGTGCCATGCACGGCACATGTGACAACGTGCCCAAATTCAATGCCGACAAAAAATTTGTTCCATTGTCCCACAACACTTTGCCGATCTCCAGTTGGTGCGGGGTCAGCCACTGATCCACCTGTGCGTTCAGGGAGGACAGGAGTGCTTGCCCTGTGCGGCTCTCTGCTTTCAGGCAAGTCAACCCCAAGACAGCGTGACACTGTCGTATCCGGGATGTGGAATAGCCCCTGGGGAGCTGGGGGGATTCAGTTGATGTGCAGCCAGACGCCGCAGCAGAAGAGCACTCAGCCTAGGAGGATATCTAAGAGGATGGAGTAGGAGTAGAGGAGGTGGCAGTAGGCCTGCCTGCAAGTCGTGGCGGTGTCACCAACTCCGCTGTGTAGCCTAACATTCAATGCTTGTCAGCCGTCAGCAGGTTGACCCAATGCGCAGTGTACGTGATATACCTGACCGTGCTTTGCAGACTAGGTATCTGTTGTTAGATGGACCCTTGCCCCAACACTGTATGTCAGAGATGCCATGAATTCCTTTTCGATAACATAGTAGAGGTTTGGGATTGCCTTTTTTGAAAAAATTTTTTTCGACCGGGTACCTTCCACTGTGGTGTCCCAATAGCGACAAATTTTTTGAAGGCCTCAGACTCCACCAGCTGGTATGGTAAAAGCTGGCGGGCTTAGAGTTCCGTCATGCCAGCTGTCAGTCGCCGGGCAAGGGGGTGACTCTGTGACATTGGCTTCTTATACTCAAACATTTCCTTAACAGACACCTGACTGTGGGCAGATGAGATGGAACTGCTGAAGGTGAGAGGCGGAGTGGCAGGTGGTTGAGAGGGGGCAAGGAGGACAGCAGTGGTTGACATGGCTGAAGATGCTGGACCAGGAGGAGGATGGTGGCTTTGAGTTTGTGTGCTGCTTGTAAGCATGTGTTGATCCCATTGGCGTTTTTGATGTGAGATCATGTGCTTCGCAAAGCAGTTGTACCGAGGTGGGTGTTGGACTTCCCACGACTCAGTTTCTTTTTGCACAGGTTGCAAATGGCATTGCTGTTATCAGAGGCAGACACACAAAAAAAATGACACACTGTTGAGCTTTGCAATGACGACATTCTGGTGGTCGCAACAGCATGCATTGACTGGCGTGCTGTCTGTCTGACCCCAGGTGCCGATACATGCTGTCTAACTGTGCCACTAACTCCTTGCGACGACCTCCCCCTGCTTCCAACTCGTCTCCTCCTTCTCTCTGTCTCCCCTTCTGAACTTTCCCCCTCTTCTTCTCTTCGAGCAGGCACCCACGTGGCATCCGTGGAAACATCGTCATCATCAACCGCTTCACTTGTATCTGACACCTCAGCACACTGTACGTCCATGTGTGTAATCCTGCCTGACTGAGACATATCCCTGTAATCTACATCATCTGGCAATAATGGTTGTGTATCACTAATTGCATCCAACTGATGTGTAAATAACTCCTCTGACGGATCAAGTGAAGCGGCTGTGGTGGTAGTGGTGGTGATGGCGGCGGGCGGGTGTGTGGTAACTTGAGAGCAGGTGACCGAAGCTGAGCTGGAGGAGGATGGTGCGTCAAGGTTCTTAGCGGAAGCTGTTGAAGATTGGGTGTCCTGTCTAAGCCAGTCAACTATGTCCTCAGAATTTTTCGGGTTCAGGGTACGTGGCCTCTGAACAGTAGGCATTATTCCAGGGCCAGTGGAAATCACAGCACCACGTCTACGACGGCCCCTGCAGGGTGGCCTGCCTTTGACTGTCATTTTTTTTTAGATAAGTGGTACTACGTGTGCTAGGTACTGCGCCACCCGGTATGAGTGGTGGGCACTGGCAGTGGGCAAACTACAGTCTGTGGAAGCCGGCCTGACACACACTGGCAGCAGGCAAGCTACTGAATTTAGACTAAAGTGTAAAAATGAAATGCCTTATTTATCGGCACGCTACTGTGCCACCCGGTATGAGTGGTGGGCACTGGCAGTGGGCAAACTACAGTCTGTGGAAGTCGGCCTGACACACACTGGCAGCATGCAAGCAACTGAATTTAGACTAAAGTGTAAAAATTAAATGCCTTATTTATCGGCAAGCTACTGTGCCACCCGGTATGAGTTGTTGGCACTGGCAGTGGGCACACTACAGACAGTGGATGTCGGCCTGACACACACTGGCAGCAGGAAAGCAAATGAAATTACACTAAAGTGTAAAAATTAAATGACTTTTTTTATGCAAAGTACTGTGCCCCCCGGTATGAGTGGTTGGCACTGGCAGTGGGCACACTACAGTCAGTGGAAGTTGGCCTGACACACACCGGCAGCAGGCAAGCAACTGAAATTAGAGTAATGTATAAAAATGAAATGCCTTATTTATCGGCAAGCTACTGTACCACCCGGTATGAGTGGTGGGCACTGGCAGTGGGCACACTACAGTCTGTAGAAGTCAGTCTGACACACACTGGCAGCAGGCAAACAATTGAAATTAGACTAATGTGTAAAAATTAATTGCCTTATTTATTGCCAAGCTACTGTGCCACCCGGTATGAGTGGTGGGCACTGGCAGTGGGCACACTACAGTCAGTGGAAGTCGGCCTGACACACACTAGCAGGCAAGCAACTGAAATTCCACTAAAGTGTAAAAATTAAATGCCATTTTTTGATGCAAAGTCCTGTGCCAATCGGGATGAGTGGTGGGCACTGGCAGTGAGCACACTACAGTCTGTGGAAGTCGGCCTGACACACACTGGCAGCAGGCAAGCAACTGAAATTACACTAAAGTGTAAAAATTAAATGCCTTTTTTTTATGCAAAGTCCTGTGCCACACGGGATGACAGGGGTGGGCACTGGCAATGGGCACACTACAGTCTGTGGGCCTGCAGCTCCTCACACACGGGCAGGCCAGGCAACTGCAATATATATATGGAGAAAAAAAAAGCAGACTAATGTAGCAGCCCTAAAAAGCGCTTTTTGGGGTGCTGCCAGTACGCTGTCCTTACAGCAGAGATCAGATGATTCTTTCAGGACTGGAGTGGATACTGAATACACTTGCCTAGCTATCGATTTCCCAATTAAATCAGCAGTAGCTACACTGTCCCTCCTCTCACTAAGACTGCAGCTTCCGAATTAATCTAAAATGGATGCTGTTCAGGAGATGGGAGGGTCTGGGAGGGAGGGTATGCTGCTGATTGGCTGGAATGTGTCTGCTGACTGTGAGGTACAGGGTCAAAGTTTGCTCAATGATGATGTATAGGGGGCGGACCGAACATCGCATATGTTCGCACTCCTCGGCGAACGCGAACAAGCTATGTTCGCCGGGAACTGTTCGCCGGCGGATAGTTCGGGCCATCTCTAGTGCTCATGAACAGGGCCGTTGGATGTTATTATCCGCAAAACATGGATACCGGGTGTGTGCATTTCACATTATAGGAACAGAACAGCCGGCCTGTAATAGAACTTTCCTATTATTGTAGTTAATGCAGACAATAATTGGACATTTTTCAGAATGGCCATGTGGACATACAGACACAGAATGCACACAGAATCTTTTTTTTTTTTATTTTTTATTTTGCAGCCCCATTGAAGAGAAGGGAACGGTACGGACATGAAAAAAAATACATTTGGGTGCAGGAGCCCTAAGGTGGGCCCCCAGAATCAGTTACACTGGTGGGCCCTAAGTACCCCAGTCCGACACTGTGGGTGCCTAGGACCCCCCAAGTAAAATTTATTTTGGGGACCCACCATACAGATACATTCAAATATTACCTGCTGATACAGCAACAAGATGCTACCAGATGATTGAATATGGGGGTTCCTGCAGCAACTTTGAGAAGGTAGGTCCTGGGGAAAAGAGGATACTGGCTAGTTTTCCTCTATACCTAGAAGATATATCACCTCTGATCATGTTTATAATTATAAACTGGGGAGTTTTTAATAATCTATCAAGGGGGGGTGTGGTTTGGCCACTGAGAGCGATGGCTGCATGAGTGCACTGCTCCTGAACCTTAGCGACTATTATACAGCATTTCCTCCACCACTGCTACCCATACTGCATTAGAAACAACCCAAACGGGTCACCGACACTATGGGTAAAACCAAGAGGCAACTTCCAACGCTAAACAGCTAATACCTAGAAAAATACTTTTAGAAAGGAAAGATCCAAGATGGCGCTGCCAGCCCTGATTCCGCCGCTTCCACTTCTCCAGTCCGGGCGTTGACCCCTGCACAAGCTCTCAGCTCCGATCCTCCCTCACCTCCCTGGACTCCTCAAACACCTCCTGTCCAAACTCTCCATCCTTACCTTCGACCCCAGAAGCCATCAGAGCAGAAGGAACAGGTTGCGTGCCTTTTCCAGCAGGCCACAAAAAGAGAACGCCTGGAAACCACTTCTGACATTCAGGTTGGCAACTCTTTCTTGTCTTCTAACAATGTGTCTCCTGGTGAGGACTCTCACTGTATTTCCCACCTCTGAAAAACCAGTGTCCGAGGACACTTTAAAGCTGATGCTCCAAACCTAAAAGCATCCATGCACAAGGACTTAGCCAATTTACTTGTTCCTATATCCACCAAAATACAGGAGGTAGAGAACCGTATGACCCATGTGGAATACAAAATGTATGAATTTGCGATATCGCAGAACACAGTCATTGACGCCCACAACGATTAGGCAGAGGAAGTGGAAGCTCTAAAACTGAAAATGGCGGACCTCGAAGACTGATTGCGTAGAAACAATATCAAATTCCGTGGCATCCCAGAGGAAATCTCAAGCTCTGAATTAACCCCATTTATACAAAAGCTCTTCCTAGCTCTGCTCCCTCACTTTTCTCCTCAAGATCTAACTATAGACAGAGCACAGAGTCCTGAAACCGAAACACATGGATCCTGAAATTCCAAGGGACACCCTGGCCCGCATTCATTTCTTTACTACCAAGGAAGCAGCGATGTTAGCAGCCAGAAAAATGGGCACGCTGCCTACACCTTTCCACTCAATACATCTCTATACTGAACTCTCTGCGGCCACCTTGCGGCGACGCCTCTTTTTACTGCCCATCACAACATCATTACGCAAATGCAATATAGCTTATGAATGGGGTTATCTGCTAAAATTACTCATCTCTAAAGAAGGACATACCCATGTAGTTTTCACTTTTGAAGAGGGCAAGCACTTGCTAAAGAATTTGCAAATTCCTATTACGGTGCTCGAACCGGGAATACCACGAAATGACCAATGAGGACGACCTTCCTACAAATGTCTATTGAAGAACATTGCAGGGTTCCGTGCATACCCATGTTAATGGCTGCTTGTTGCAGTTTTTTCACCTTTTGCCTTAGGTGCTACTTCATGCTTCAGTTCTCCCAATTTTTACCTGATTGCAACCTTAGCTTCTGGCTTCCAAATGTAACTGTCGCCCTTTCCGCCATTAATGACGTTTTTCAGTTGTGGACTTTTTATTCCCTTTGTTGTTTTTTATTATGTGCTATTTTCTTTCTTCTAGATATTCAGATTGTGTTCACATGCATGGTCACACCCCTACAGGTCATCTCAGAAATGGCAGCAATCACACTCAGCACTTCCACCCCAAGCCATGGGTTTGAAAATTCTATCCATCAACACCAAGAGGCTCAATTGTCTGCAGAAAATGTCTTACTTGTGGAGGGTGGCACTGATCACTGGTTCAGATATACTCTGAGTGCAGGAATATTACCTCTTGCAGACAGATGCCTGCCATATTAGACACAGTCTCTTCCCTGTTATTATTCATTTGCATAATGTGAATAAATCTAATGGGGTTTTCATAGCTGTTAAAAACTCTGTCTCCCTTTCTCCAATTTCTCAGATCGCTGACCAAAGAGGCAGGTTCATAGTTCTGGTATGCACAGTAAACAATGTTGTCTACATGCTCGTGAATATACATGCACCCAATGAGCATCAAATATCCTTTTTTCACAAGGTAATGAGACAAGTCCACAAGGTAAAACAGGGCAAGCTAGTACTATGTGGAAAATTCAATTCCATCTCAGATCCTTCTCTTGACTCTACCAACCCCTCCAGATGTTCTCCCACTGGCTTAGCATCCTTCATCCACTCTGAAGGCTTGGTTGACTTCTGGCGGGCGCAGCACAGCTAAGAGAGGGATTACACCTTTTTCTCCCCTATACACTCTTCCTATTCCCGAATAGATATATTCCTCGTAGACCGAACAACTCTTTTCCACACCACAGACTCATCCATTGGCCTAATCAAATGGTCTGATCATGCCCCCATTACACCAACACTGGCGGAAAAATACCAAACCCACCCAGCCCCAATTTGGCGAAACAATTCATACCTGTTTACCCACTCTAAGTACAAACCTGAGATTTTACAAGCCAAACAGGAATTTTTCCAATTTAATGTTAGCTCAGTAGAAGACCCATTAATAGTTTTGCAAGCCCATAAAACCTTCATTAGAGGTCTCCTCAAATTAAGCCACATGGAAAAGAAAAGACGAGAACAAGAGATAATACTGACTCTAGGAAGAATCTCACAAATGGAAAACAGTAACAAACAGCAACCCTCAGCAGAGAACTCAGCTAAATTCCAGTCTGAAAACGACAAACTGAGAAATATCCTCAATAGAAATTTCAATAAGTCACTCCTCAAACTCAAAGCTAGGTATTATACTCAAGAGAACAAAGCAGGCAAACTGCTAGCTCGTAAACTCAAACAACAACAATCCAAAGCAAAAATCCCTTTCTTACTCCACCCATTGTCCAAAGCTAAACATTTAGACCCCAGGGACATTGCAGATCAATTCTGCCTGTATTATAAAGACCTGTATAATCTCAGAGATAGCATTGAACTTCCAGAAAACTATGAGGCCTTAGTCCAAGACTTCCTGGCTAAAGCCCAGCTGCCAAAACTTACTCCATCCCAACTAGAATTCCTGAATGCTCTTAGTTCGGAGCTAGAACTTAACAACCTCAGCCCCCTAGCTTAAACACCCTTAATGACCAGGCCACTTTTTACAATTCTGCACTACACTACTTTCACAGTTTATTGCTCCGTCATGCAACTTACCACTCAAATTAATTTTACCTCCTTTTCTTCTCACTAATAGAGCTTTCATTTGGTGGTATTTCATTGTTGTTGACATTTTTACTTTTTTTGCTATTAATAAAAATGTAACGACATTTTTGCAAAAAAATGACATTTTTTACTTTCTGTTGTAAAATTTAAAAAAAAAAATACATTTCTATATAAATTTTTCTCTAAATTCATTGTTCTACATGTCTTTGATAAAAAAAAAAATCCAATAAGTGTATATTTATTGGTTTGGGTAAAAGTTATAGCGTTTACAAACTATGGTGCAAAAAAGGTGAATTTCCCCATTTTGAAGCAGCTCTGACTTTCTGAGCACCTGTCATGTTTCTTCAGGTGCTAGAATGCCAGGATAGTATAAGTACCCCCCAAATGACACCATTTTAGAAAGAAGACACCCCAAAGAATTCACGGAGGGGCATGGTGAGTTCATGTATAATTTCATTTTTTTTCACAAGTTAGCGGAAAATGACACTTTCTGAGGAAAAAAATTAAATAAATAAAGTTTCCATTTCTGCTAACTTCTGGTAAAGAAAATAAAAAATCTCAGACGGACACACTATGCCCCTCAGTGAATACCTTGGGGTGTCTACTCTCTGAAATGGGGTCATTTGTGGGGTGTGTTTACTGTTCTGGCATTTTGGGCGGGGCTAAATTGTGAGCAGCCATGTAAAACCAAAAGGTACTCGTTGGAATTTGGGCCCCTTTGCGCATCCAGGCTGCAAAAAAGTGTTACTCATGTGGTATCGCCGTACTCAGGAGAAGTAGGGCAATGTGTTTTGGGGTGTATTTTTACATATGCCCATGTTGGGTGAGAGAAATATCTCTGTAAATTGTCAACTTTGTGTAAAAAAATGTAAAAAGTTGTCGTTTACAGAGATATTTCTCACACAAAGTATGGGTATATATAATTCCAATGAGTACCTTTTAGGAGGGCATTTTTACGCATTTTTCTTCTCACGCTTTAGGGCCCCTAAAATGTCAAGGCAGTATAAATACCCCACATGTGACCCCATTTTGGAAAGAAGACACCCCAAGGTATTCCGAGAGGGACATGGCGAGTTCATAGAAGATTTTTTTTGTTGGCACAAGGTAGCGGAAATTGATTTTTTATTGATTTTTCTCACAAAGTCTCCCTTTCCGCTAACTTTTGACAAAAAGTTAAATTTTCATGGACTCACTATGCCCCTCAGTGAATACCTTGGGGTGTCTTCTTTCCAAAATGGGGTCATTTGTGGGGTGTGTTTACTGTTCTGGCATTTTGGGCGGGGCTTAATTGTAAAACCTAAAGGTACTCGTTCGAATTTGGGCCCCTTTGGTATCACCGTACTCAGGAGAAGTAGGGCAATGTGTTTTGGGGTGTATTTTTACATATACCCATGCTGGGTGAGAGAAATATCTCTGTAAATTGACAACTTTGAATAAAAAATTAAAAAAGTTGTCATTTACAGCGATATTTCTCACACAAAGTATGGGTATATATAAAAATACACCCCAAAACACATTGCCCTACTTCTCCTGAGTACGGCGATACCACATGTGTGACACTTTTTTGCAGCCAAGATGCGCAAAGGGGCCCAAATTCCCATGAGTACCTTTAGGATTTCACAGGGCATTTTTACGCATTTGGATTCTCACGCTTTAGGACCCCTAAAATGCCAGGGCAGTATAAATACCCCACAAGTGACCCCATTGTGGAAAGAAGACACCCCAAGGTATTCCGTGAAGGGCATGGCGAGTTCACAGAAAAAAAAAATTTGGCACAAGTTTGCGGAAATTGATATATATTTTTTTCTTTTACAAAGTCTCATATTCCACTAACTTGTGACAAAAAATAAAATTTTACATGAACTCACCATACCCCTCACGGAATACCTTGGGGTGTCTTCTTTCTAAAATGGGGTCACATTTGAGGTGTTTGTACTGCCCTGGCATTTGAGGGTCTCCGCATTCATTACACGTATGGCCAGCATTAGGAGTTTCTGCGATTCTCCTTATATTGAGCATATGGGCAATGAGATTATTTTTTTCCGTTCAGCCTCTGGGCTAAAACAAAAATAAAAAATGAACGGCACAGATTTTTTCATTCGCATCGATCATCGTGGATGAAAAAATCTCTGCCAAAATCAGTGACTGTGGCGCGGTGGGCTGGGCGCTAGCTACCTAACAAGTAGCTAACTAACTGGCGGTGATAAGGGACCCTTATGCCCCATTCACACGTCCGCAATTCTGTTTGCGGAACGGAATTGCGGACCCATTCATTTCTATGGGGACAGACTTTGTCCCGCTCGGATCGGAATTACGGATCCGCGCTTCCAGGTTTGCACTTCCGTCCCGCAAAAATATAGAACATGTCCTATTCTTGTCCGCAATTGCAGACAAGAAAAAGCATTTTCTATATAGTTCTGGCAATGTGCGGATCTGCAAAATGCGGAAAGCACATTGCCAGTGTTCGTGTTTTGAGGATCTGCGGATCTGCGGATCCGTGGATCAGATCTGTGGATCCGTGAATCCACGGATCCGCAAAACACATATGGACGTCTGAATGGAGCCTTACAAGGGGTGTGATCAATCACAGGGGGTGATCAGTGACAGGGGGGTGATCAGGGAATCTAGATGGGGTGATCAAGGGGTTAACAAGGCGTTAATAAGTGAGGGGGGTGGGGTTAGTGTAGTGTTTGGTGCAACTTTACATAGCTACCTGGTCCTCTGGTGGTCGATCCCAGCAAATGGGACCACCAGAGGACCAGGTAGCAGGTATATCAGACGCTGTTAACAAAACAGCGTCTGATATACTTGTTTGATGCTATTTATTTAGCATCTACAGCCTGCCAGCGATTGATCATCGCTGGCAGGCTGCAGCAGAACTCCTTAGATGCGCGGCACTGTGAAGTCTGTGAAGTCTACATTCAAATATTTGCTAAATTAATTGACAATAGATTATCCCCTATCCTCCCTCATTTAGTGAAAGATGACCAATCTGGGTTTGTCAAGGGTAGACAGGCCTCAGATAACACGAGACGGCTGTTTAATCTTTCTAATGTAACGGAGGTTAAAAATATCCTCTTGGTCGCAATCACATCGGACTCAGAAAAGGCGTTTGACCGCCTCCACTGGTCATTTACCTTTTCTGAACTTTGAACAATGGGTTTTACCAGTGCCATTGTTAACGCAGTACAGGGATTATACTCTGACCCTACAGCTAAGGTCTTTGTCAATGGGGTCCTTTAAGACGCTTTACATATCACCAACGGTTCCCGTCAAGGATGCCCACTATGCCCTTTTATATTTATAATGGCTCTTGAATAGTGTTGAGCGAACAGTTCGAGAATAGTTCGGGTTCGTACCAAATTTTGGGGTGTCCGGGACCCGGACCCGAACCCGGACATTTTCAAAAAAGTTCGGGTTCGGGTTCGGTGTTCGTTGATTACTTCCCGCTTTCTGAAGGGCTGCACAGCAGCCAATCAGCTAGCGTTTTACTTCTTGCCCTAAGAGCCCATCACAGCCATGCCTACTAATGGCATGGCTGTGATTAACCAAGTGCAGCATGTGACCCAGCCTCTATTTAAGCTGGAGTCACGTGGCGCCCGCACGTCACACTGCTCTGATTAGTGTAGGGAGAGGACGCAGCTTCTGTCAGGGCGAGATTAGGCAGGTTAAAGTCAGCAACAGCACCTAATGAACGGATCAATTTACAGCTGAGAATCATTGAACTTCTGCTAGTTACTTGCTCGCTGGTTTTTAGGCTACGTTCACACGACGACAATTGTCGCTGCGACAAAAGTCGCGCGACAATTTGGGAACCACTACACTGCAACATTTGTAGCGCGACATTGATGTCACATTAATGTCGAGCGACAGCTCTATAATGGGAGTCTATGGTGGTGTCGCACGTGCAACATGCAACATGTTGCGACTGAGACACAACAGTCGCAAAAATCCATCCCGGATGGATTTTTGCCGACTGTCGTGTCGCAGTCGCAGCATGTCGCATGTCGCACTGCGACACCATAGACTCCCATTATAAAATGTCGCGGCATTCAATAGTGCGACTTTTTGTCGCTGCGACAATTGTCAGTCGTGTGAACGTACCCTTAGGCTGCACAGAGCGTTTTTCTGTCACTTATTTTCTGGGTTGATCGGCGGCCATTTTGTGACTTGTGGTGCGCCAGAAGAAGCTGCCACCAAGTCCATCAATCCATCAATACTAGTTTTTTTTTTTGCTATATCCTACATCAGGGGCTTGGCTGTGCTAATTGTCACCCCTAGAAACTCAGGAAAGAAATTTCTATATTTTATTAAGGGGTTAAATACAATTGCCCAAATACCAATCCCCTAAATCTGGTGTTCCAGCTTTGGTTAGACAAGTATAATACTGTCTGCTGTCTGGCAAAGGATAGATTATTTTCTGGGGTTAAATTCAATTGCCAAAATAGCAATACCATAAATCAGTGGTTTCAGCTGTGGCTGGCAAAATAGAATAGTGTCGAGGTACGCACACACGTACAGACGCACGTACACGATTCTTGAATAGTTGTATTATCGCGATAATAAAACTAACAGTGTAAAGTTGACTGTATTGCTCTAAGTTATATTCGCGTACGAATGTAACTTCTATTACAGAACACCAATACTAAAACTGACTAAGAGACAGCTTTAAGTTCTATTCGAGAGCGATTGCAACTTTGGAACTTAAAGTGGTGTACGATTTTAAAAGTTGAGTACTAAAAAGTTGGAATCGCAATGCGATTCTTATGTATTTGCTTAATCGCATTGCGATTACAACTTTGAGCTACCGATCACCATGGGAACGCCTCCTCCAGTAGAATGTACTGTCGGATGTGAGAATTAAGTTGAAATCGCAATGCGATTATTATATATCTGCTTAATCGCATTGCCGTTTCAACTTAGCATTGCTAAATAATTCCATCCATATTCGTTAACTTACTGACTCAGTAAGTTAGCGATATGGATGGAATTATTAGCAATGCTAAGTTGAAATGCAATGCGATTAAGCAAATATATAAGAATCGCATTGCGATTTCAACTTAATTCTCAGATCCGACACTATACATTCTACTGGAGGAGGTGTTCCCATGGTGATCGTTAGCTCAAAGTTGTAATCGTAATGCGTTTATTGCGGTATATTATCCCTCTGGGTGTCTTTTACAGCCTTTTTAGTGCCCAAAAGTTCGGGTCCCCATTGACTTCTATGGGGTTCGGGTTCGGGATGAAGTTCGGGTTGAGTTCGGATCACGAACCCGGACATTTTCCGGAAGTTCGGCCGAACCTCTCGAACCCGAACATTCAGGTGTTCGCTCATCTCTACTCTTGAACCCTTGGCCCGACATATCAGTCTCTCAACAGGAATAGATGCCTTGAAAATAGGATCCTCGTCACACTTTTTAACTTTGTATGCAGATTACATCATTCTCACAGTCACAAACCCCAGCCACTCATAGAAGCACGCATCCTCAGTAATTTCTCTTTTTGGTTCACTCTCTTACTACAAGATTAACAGCTCCAAATCATGAGCCCTTCTCATCAACATCCAGTTATCTGAACTTAGATACCTGAATGGCACATTCCCTCTGGATTGGCAGACATAGACTCTTCCATACCTTGGAATTAAACTCACCTATCCATGTTCACTTCCATACTAGAGTAACTGTGAGCCCCTCATCTCTACTATGTCAAAAGACTTCTCAAGTTTCAGCATGAAAGATGTTTCTTGGATTGGCAGAGTAGCGGCATATCAAATGATGACTCTTCCCAAGTTCATTTATGTTTTCCGAGCACTACCAATTCCGATACCCGAATCCTTTTTTAAAACAACCCAGAAAGTCCTTAATTCCTACACATGGAGCACAGGTCATCCTAAAATAGCCCAATCTCTAATGTTTAGAAAAAAAAAGGCAGGCGGCATTGCCCTCCCATCAATCAAGGATTACTTTTGCTTCATAGGTCTTTCTTTTCTTAGAGTGTGGTGGAATCCCACTTCGAACAAGTCCTGGGCACAGATTGAAGCTCATTCCCTAACGAGAGGTACTTTGAAAGACTACCTTTGTTTAGCCAAATGGAAACATGTTCCACCTAACCCCACCATCTTAACTGTAACACATGCTGGATCCCTATGGTCACAGTTCCATCGCCTGGAGGGTATCCCAAATCTTACTTTACTCACCCATGTATCTGTTTATGTCCTAGAGAAGCTTATAGGTAATATCAACCTTTTTGCATAGCAAAATGCAGGAATATCCTCGGCTGCTCATCTAATTAAAGACGCAAAAATGGTTCCCTTTGAATCTCTCCGAAGGACTAGAAACCTGCCTCAATCGAAATTTCTCTCATACCTAAGGGTTTGTCATTGCCTTGGTTCCCTCCTCCATTGCTCCAAACACCTTCTCTGTTTAAGTACCACACCACTCGATACATATACGATTTAATAGGAGACAAATCTATGTTTATTAAATCCTCTCCAATGTATAATTGGGAAAAAGATCTAAAAACAATGTTCTCGGAGGAGTGGGCAAGGGCGGCAAACTTTATAGCAACCCCTTTTAAATACACCGCCCAATATGAAGCTGGGATAAAGTCCCTCACTCAGATTGAGCACCATATTCCCAGGAACATCTGCATGTTGTTTGAGGCAATGCGGGAATACCGGTTAACTATACAATATCCTATGGTCGTGTCCAAAGTTTGCTGATTTTTGGAAGCAAACATTCTCTTTAATCACACAAGCTACTAGTATACAAATTACTTCCTCTTCTGCACTTGCCCTCTGATTTATTGGGATGGAGGAAGCAAGTGAGCGAAACAGCTGTTGGGTGTGTTGCCTGTTGCGGACCCGGACTCTGCTGGTCAGTATATTGTGTATGGATTAGTTTATATTACTTTATATGTATGTACTTGATTGCCCAGCTGTAATTTATGCATGGTTGAGCACTAGCACTTTACGATGATAAATGGGCAGCCAAGGATACATATTACATTGAGGATTATACTTGTGGACCCAGAGCCTGGGGACACTCAGTGTTGTGTGTGTTTTTTGTCCATTTTCACTTTTTACCAGACATTTCTATCTATTGTGACTGCTGATTTATTGTAACTTGTATGTACTGTTATGTGTATGGAATTACATAATAAAATGGATTTTTGTATAATGTTTGGCGTGAATATGTGGCATAAGGCGGGTTGCAGCATCAAAGTGGTAGCTGAGGAGGGTAGACTGGAGAAACCGGTCTCTTGTATCAAAATTGGTTGTGGCACCATGGATGATCTAGTCTGATGCATCAGGAATTGGTGGTTGGAAATCCTGGCTGATCCATGCCTGATTCATCTTGACAAAGGTAAGTCTCTCCACATTTTGGCAGGAGCATGAGTAGGCCACAGAGTGGCACAATGAAAGAGTGTGGAGGTGGCAGAACCATGAGTAGGCCACAGAGTGGCACAAAGACAGAGTGCTGAGGTGGCAGCAGCATGAGTAAGCGAGAGAGTGGAACAATGACCGAGTCTGGAGGTGGCAGCAGCATGAGGATACCACAGAGCGACACAATGACAGAGTCTGGAGGTGGCAGCAGCATGAGTAGGCCACAGAGTGGCACAATGACAGAGTGTGGAGGTGGCAGAAGCATGATTAGGCCACATAGTGATACAATGACAGCATTTGGAGGTGGCAGCAGCATGAGTAGGCCAGAGAGTGGCACAATGACCGAGTCTGGAGGTGGCAGCAGCATGAGGAGACCAACAAGTGGCAAGGTGACATAGTGTGAAGATGGGTGCAGCATCAGGAGACCACAGAGTGGAAAGGTAACACAGTGTGGATATGGAAGCAGCATGAAGAGATCACAGAGTGGCAAGATGACATAATGTGGAGATGGCAGCAGCAGGATACCACAGAGTGGCAAGGTGACATAGTGTGGAGATGGCAGCAGCAGCAGGATACCACAGAGTGGCAAGGTGACATAGTGTGGAGATGGCAGTAGTAGCAGCAGCATCAAGAGTATACGACAGAGTGGCAAGATGACATAGTGTGGAAATGGCAGTAGCAGCAGCAGCTGTAGCATCAAGAGTATACCACAGAGTGGCAAGGTGACATAATGTGGAGATGGCAGCAGCAGCAGCGGGATACAGCAGAGTGGCAAGGGGAAATAATGTGGAGATGGCAGCAGCAGCAGCGGGATACCACAGAGTGGCAAGGTGACATAATGTGGAGATGGCAGTAGCTATACCACAGAGTGGAAAGGTGACATAGTGTGGAGATGGCAGTGGCAGCAGGAGGAGACCACACAGTGGCAGCGTGACATAGTTTGGAGGTGGCAGTAGCATGAGGAGGGCACAGAGTGGCAAGGTGACATAATGTGGAGATGGCAGCAGCAGCATGAGGAGACCACAGAGTGGCAAGGTGACGTAGTGTGGATATGGAAGCAGCAGGAGGAGATCACAGAGTGGCAAGGTGACATAGTTTGGAGATGGCGGTAGCATCAGGAAGCCACAGAGTGACAAGGTGACATAATGTGGAGATGGCAGTAGCAGCAGCAGCCTCAGAAGGATACCACAGAATGACAAGGTGACATAGTTTGGAGATGGCAGCAGCAGCTGCATCAGGAGACCACAAAGTGACCCGGTAACAGAGTGGGGCGGTGGGTGGCAATACCTGTACCCGCTGACGAAGGTGGGTGAAATAAGGAGCACTTGGCATCTGATGTGTGGCATCAGGCCAGTTGCAGCATCAAAATAGTCGCTGACCATCTGGACCAGCAGAAGATGGGATTGACAGACAGCTCCCTTCGGCTAAGGTGGTGGAGCCTTGACTGGCTGAAACAGGGTGCGTGCCACTAGGTGATGTAGCGGTAGCTGTGGCAGGCTGGACCACCACATCGGAGCCAAGGTTCTCCCAGGCCACTTGATGGTGACGCTGCATATGTTGACTCAGGGCCGTGGTGGTTCCCTTTGAATCTCTCCGAAGGTTCCCTCCTCCATTGCTCCAAACACCTTCTCTGTTTAAGTACCACACCACTCGATACATATACGATTTAATAGGAGACAAATCTATGTTTATTAAATCCTCTCCAATGTATAATTGGGAAAAAGATCTAAAAACAATGTTCTCGGAGGAGTGGGCAAGGGCGGCAAACTTTATAGCAACCCCTTTTAAATACACCGCCCAATATGAAGCTGGGATAAAGTCCCTCACTCAGATTGAGCACCATATTCCCAGGAACATCTGCATGTTGTTTGAGGCAATGCGGGAATACCGGTTAACTATACAATATCCTATGGTCGTGTCCAAAGTTTGCTGATTTTTGGAAGCAAACATTCTCTTTAATCACACAAGCTACTAGTATACAAATTACTTCCTCTTCTGCACTTGCCCTCTGATTTATTGGGATGGAGGAAGCAAGTGAGCGAAACAGCTGTTGGGTGTGTTGCCTGTTGCGGACCCGGACTCTGCTGGTCAGTATATTGTGTATGGATTAGTTTATATTACTTTATATGTATGTACTTGATTGCCCAGCTGTAATTTATGCATGGTTGAGCACTAGCACTTTACGATGATAAATGGGCAGCCAAGGATACATATTACATTGAGGATTATACTTGTGGACCCAGAGCCTGGGGACGCTCAGTGTTGTGTGTGTTTTTTGTCCATTTTCACTTTTTACCAGACATTTCTATCTATTGTGACTGCTGATTTATTGTAACTTGTATGTACTGTTATGTGTATGGAATTACATAATAAAATGGATTTTTGTATAATGTTTGGCGTGAATATGTGGCATAAGGCGGGTTGCAGCATCAAAGTGGTAGCTGAGGAGGGTAGACAGGAGAAACCGGTCTCTTGTATCAAAATTGGTTGTGGCACCATGGATGATCTAGTCTGATGCATCAGGAATTGGTGGTTGGAAATCCTGGCTGATCCATGCCTGATTCATCTTGACAAAGGTAAGTCTCTCCACATTTTGGCAGGAGCATGAGTAGAGCCACAGAGTGGCACAATGAAAGAGTGTGGAGGTGGCAGAACCATGAGTAGGCCACAGAGTGGCACAAAGACAGAGTGTTGAGGTGGCAGCAGCATGAGTAAGCGAGAGAGTGGAACAATGACCGAGTCTGGAGGTGGCAGCAGCATGAGGATACCACAGAGCGACACAATGACAGAGTCTGGAGGTGGCAGCAGCATGAGTAGGCCACAGAGTGGCACAATGACAGAGTGTGGAGGTGGCAGAAGCATGATTAGGCCACATAGTGATACAATGACAGCATTTGGAGGTGGCAGCAGCATGAGTAGGCCAGAGAGTGGCACAATGACCGAGTCTGGAGGTGGCAGCAGCATGAGGAGACCAACAAGTGGCAAGGTGACATAGTGTGAAGATGGGTGCAGCATCAGGAGACCACAGAGTGGAAAGGTAACACAGTGTGGATATGGAAGCAGCATGAAGAGATCACAGAGTGGCAAGATGACATAATGTGGAGATGGCAGCAGCAGGATACCACAGAGTGGCAAGGTGACATAGTGTGGAGATGGCAGCAGCAGCAGGATACCACAGAGTGGCAAGGTGACATAGTGTGGAGATGGCAGTAGTAGCAGCAGCATCAAGAGTATACGACAGAGTGGCAAGATGACATAGTGTGGAAATGGCAGTAGCAGCAGCAGCTGTAGCATCAAGAGTATACTACAGAGTGGCAAGGTGATATAATGTGGAGATGGCAGCAGCAGCAGCGGGATACAGCAGAGTGGCAAGGGGAAATAATGTGGAGATGGCAGCAGCAGCAGCGGGATACCACAGAGTGGCAAGGTGACATAGTGTGGAGATGGCAGTAGCTATACCACAGAGTGGAAAGGTGACATAGTGTGGAGATGGCAGTGGCAGCAGGAGGAGACCACACAGTGGCAGCGTGACATAGTTTGGAGGTGGCAGTAGCATGAGGAGGGCACAGAGTGGCAAGGTGACATAATGTGGAGATGGCAGCAGCAGCATGAGGAGACCACAGAGTGGCAAGGTGACGTAGTGTGGATATGGAAGCAGCAGGAGGAGATCACAGAGTGGCAAGGTGACATAGTTTGGAGATGGCGGTAGCATCAGGAAGCCACAGAGTGACAAGGTGACATAATGTGGAGATGGCAGTAGCAGCAGCAGCCTCAGAAGGATACCACAGAATGACAAGGTGACATAGTTTGGAGATGGCAGCAGCAGCTGCATCAGGAGACCACAAAGTGACCCGGTAACAGAGTGGGGCGGTGGGTGGCAATACCTGTACCCGCTGACGAAGGTGGGTGAAATAAGGAGCACTTGGCATCTGATGTGTGGCATCAGGCCGGTTGCAGCATCAAAATAGTCGCTGACCATCTGGACCAGCAGAAGATGGGATTGACAGACAGCTCCCTTCGGCTAAGGTGGTGGAGCCTTGACTGGCTGAAACAGGGTGCGTGCCACTAGGTGATGTAGCGGTAGCTGTGGCAGGCTGGACCACCACATCGGAGCCAAGGTTCTCCCAGGCCACTTGATGGTGACGCTGCATATGTTGACTCAGGGCCGTGGTGCCAACATTGGCACCCTGGCCACGCTTCAACTTCTTCCCACATATTCTACATATAGCCATGTTGACCTCTTCTGGTGGCTTCACAAAAAACCACACCGCCTAGTACCTTATTTCCCCCCCAGCACTACTCACTGGCTGACTGCTACCGTGAATCTGTGCACCATTCCTTTCCAGGCAGGTAGGCTGCTGCAAAGCAGGTGATCTACCCCATGCCAGTTTGGCTCCCTACCTCCCACTGCTGCCACCCTGCTGACTCCTGGCCATGCTAGTGATTTGCTGGCTCAGCCGCTGCCTGACAGGCAAGCTGCCACCCTCTTCTCCTGATGATGGCGAAGCCCCTTCTTCACCCGAGTCCCAAGTGCGATCGGCTACATCATCATAGAGTAGTGTCTGTACATCACTAATGTCCTCCTCAATGTCCTCTGGGTCAGGAGCCTGACCACTCGCAACACAAGATCCCGTGCCACTCTCCTTATCACTACTTGGCCACCTAGTGGATGGAAGCGTCGGATGTCTCCTCCACATTTTGGCTGCGCAGTAGCTGCTGACTGTCCTGTAGTAGCTCTTCCTTACTGAAAAGTGAAACTGAGCCCACTGCATGTAGTACTTCTCGCGGAGAGGGAACAGAAAATGCCAGAGTCGGGTTGAGGACAGGTGAGGGCACAAAGCCTGCTCCCGGGCCATGCCAAGTAAGGGTTGTGTCTGACAAACCCACCAACTGTTGGCTGGGGGTGTCTGATGTCACTTGGGATGACGTGGTTGACCCAGTTAACCAATCAAGAACCCCTGGGTTGCTGGTCAAGACATGACCGGTAGATGACATTGGGAGCTCAGGCCTCTCACTGTGAGTACTGCTACCATGACCCCTTACTCTGCTGTGACCTCTGCTTGCACCAGAAACATTCAGGCCTCTGCCACTCTTCTGTACATGGCCTGGCACTTCCATGCCTGACATACTTGTAGCTGAACTAAACAAATGAAACAGAAATTAAAACACCCCGAAAAGTGACAAATACATTTCTCTTTTTGTACTGAAATAGGCCATTAAACGCTTTCACCACAATTAACTGCGGAAATGCACTGAAAATATAGTTTACTTGTTTTACTAAAATATGACCCTGTACGCTTTGACCAGAACAAAATGAAAGAGTGAACTGCGTATATATATTTCTTGAAGTTCTGAAATAATCCCCTATACTCTTTCAACAAAAATCACTGCAGCAGTGCACTGAGAATATATATATTTCTTCTTGCACTGAAATTGGCCACTATATGCTTTAACTAGAAAAAAATTAAAGAGTGAAGTGCGTATATATATTTCCAGAAGTACTGAAATACGACCCTATATGCTTTCCCCAGAATTAACTGCAACAGTGCAGTGTATATACTTTTTTCTTTTTTGGCTGAAATACTCCCCATACGCTTTCAACAGAAATAACTGCAGAAGTGACCCGAGAATATATATTTCTTGTTGGACAGAAAAAGGCTACTATACGCTTTAACCAGAAAACAATTAGAGAGTGAAGTGCGTATATATTTGTCTTGTGGTACTGAAATACGACCCTATACGCTTTCACCAGAAATAACTGCAACAGTGCAGTGCGTATATATTTATCTTTTTTGACTGAAATATGCCCCTATATGCTTTCAACAGAAATGACTGCAACAGTGCAGTGCGTATATATATTTTTCTTTTTTTACTGTAATACGCCCCTATACCCTTTCACCAGAAATAACTGCAGAAGTGACCCGAGAATATATACGCTTTAACCAGAAAACAATTAAAGAGTGAAGTGCGTATGTATTTTTCATGTAGTTCTGAAATCCGACCCTATATGCTTTTACCAGAAATAACTACAACAGTGAAGTGCATATTTATTTTTCTTTTTTGACTGAAATACGCCCCTATACGCTTTCACCAGAAATCACTGCAATAGTGCAGTGCGTATATATTTTTCTTTTTTTAATGAAACAAGCTTCTATACTCTTTCACCAGAAATGAATGCAACCTTGCAGTGCGTTTAAATGTTTTGTGTATTACAGAAATACCGTCCTATACTCTTTCCCCAGAAATGACTGCAAACGTGCAGTGCGTTTATATTTTTTGTGTATTACTGAAATACCGCTTTAAACTCTTTCACCAGAAATGACTGCAAATGTGCAGTGCATTTATATTTTTCGTGTATTACTGAAATACCGCTCTATACTCTTTCACCAGAAATGACTGCAAATGATTTTAATAAAGAAAGAAAGAAAGACCACAAAGGAGAGATATCCCCGAGTCAAAACAGGGAAACAGGTCCCCCGAATCAATAAATGCAAATGCAATATATAGCGATATAGTATCGTGACTACTATGGGACATCAAACCTTTAATAATATAGCAGACAAGCTCCTTATTGAGAGAAACACAAAAACTAACGATACTGGAGCCAAAAAGTCCAAAAATATATAAATCACTTTATTGTATAAATACATTAAAAATATGTATGTAGACCACAAAAGGTAGAGGGTAACAAGAAAAACACCATCCTGGTATACGCTTATATACAAAAATGACCGTAAACAAATATATGAAGTTAACACAGTCCGGACAACCGTATCAATATAAAATGATGTAAAAAGAGAGCAATGTTGAGAATGCAGTCAAGTGACACAGAGAGTGCGGCTGCGTAACAACAGTCAAGTGACACAAAAATTGCAGCTGCACATTATATATCCAACAGTGTGGAGAAACATACTAACATAAGGAGATAAAGCTATACCAGGATGGCGCTACCCGGCCGCGTTTCGGCGTGCCTTCGTCGGGGGTCCGCCGGACGAAGGCACGCCGAACAGCGCGTGAATAATGGTGAAACAGTTTTAAAAGGGCTATGCCTGATGTAAAAAATAAAAATCAGACATTATACAGTACATGACAATCTCTTACTAACAAAGCCAGAACCTGCACCTCACATGGATCCAGAGATGTCAGGGTAGGGAGGGATAAGAGCAGCCCCTGATAGCCACCCGCACCTCTATCCCTACCTACTTGCACAGCCCGTCCTAACTGACAGCGTACAACTTGGCGACTGTCCCTTTTTTAGATAAGTGCAGGGGCCTAAAGACAAAGACAAATACCGTAGACAAAGCAAGGGTCAAGCCAGGAGGACGTATAAATACTAAAAGGAGCTAGTAAGGTTTACACCATTATTTTACCAGTACATAAAATCCTCAATTACCATTCTCACTTGCTAATAAATTCATTCATTTATAGCAAAGAATTGATACCTTACACATGATGGGCAAATTGTTATACAGACTGTTGTTGATAGTTACAAGCTCTCAGATCATTCTACCAAAGCAATCAGTGATACTAAAGAAAACTGACAAACTCAACACAGTAGGATTAAAGTAAACCTTTATAATTCCTTCTATAGCATTTATTATTTTATAATCTTCCACTAGCCGTGACTGGTTAATCCTATCTGCTTGGTTGTAGATTACAGAAGATGTTCATGGATCATGTATTTATCACTTATTATTTCCAACATTGTTGACAAGAACAGGACATGGAATAGTCACAAAGAAAAATCACAATAATACCATTATTTTGTGATTTAAGCTTATAAAAATGCTTTGCCATTATATTACAAAGATTGACTGGCACATCTAAAATTTCTAAGTCTTTTTTCTAGAAGATAATACACTCTTTTGTAAGATTATGCCAGCAGACAACTAGGCACTATCCAATTATTTTCATTGTTATATATTATAATTAAAGAACTAGAATAAGTCTTCCTTATATTAATATTGACACATAGAATGGTTGTAAGACAGTATTGCTATTGAGAAACCCATCTCCTAAAACAGATGTCAAATCTAAGTTGTGTAGACACTTTTGCTGTATTCTTAAGTGTAACTCTTGGTGAAAATATGCAGAACAATAACCCTTAGGTACATTGTTCTCCCAATCATAGAGTAGTTGTTGCATGATCTAGAACAGAAGAATAAGAACTGAAATTTGGGTTTCTCCAACCACAATGTGCATTAAATGGAGTGATGCAATTCAAAGGCTTTTGATTCCATGTCAATGAAGTCCTAGTCTGAGGCAGCCTTTCACACACTTCTGTACTGTTAAAAATGTGCTCCATCCCTAAATGCCCGGACTAGTGGGAGTAACAATCAGGGGTGTTTAGCTTCTTCACAGCCACGGGCAATAGCGCCCTTCACATGCAAGTGGTTAGAGAGAGAACAGACTCCCTCTGTCTCTCATTGGCACCCTATGAATGAGAGCGTGAAGTACCAATATCTGTGCACGCAGCCCAAGTCCTAGGAAAGGCCCCAGACCTGCCTGCTGCATGTTCCAGCAGACCGCATCTCTGTTCCAGCCTGCTGGTGGATGTATTGACAGTAAAATATATTGCACTGCATGAACATTGCATTGTATTTTAGAAGCAATCAAAAGATTGCCTATTATTGCCCCCTTGTGGGTCTATTAACCACTTCAGCCCCCTAGCTTAAACCCCCCTAATGACCAGGCCACTTTTTACAATTCTGCACTACACTACTTTAACCGTTTATTGCTCCGTCATACAACTTACCACCCAAATGAATTTTACCTCCTTTTCTTCTCACTAATAGAGCTTTCATTTGGTGGTATTTCATTGCTGCTGACATTTTTACTTTTTTGCTATTAATCAAAATTTAACGAAATTGTTGCAAAAAAATGAAATTTTTCACTTTCTGTTGTAAATTTTTTCAAAAACAACTACATTTCTATATAAATTTTTTGCAAAATTTATTGTTCTACATGTCTTTGATAAAAAAAAAAATCCAATAAGTGTATATTTATTGGTTTGGGTAAAAGTTATAGCGTTTACAATCTATGGTGCAAAAAAGTGAATTTCCGCACTTTGACTTTCTGAGCACCTGTCCTGTTTCCTGACATACTACAATGCCCAGACAGTAGAAACACCCCATAAATGACCCCATTTTGGAAAGTAGACACCCTAAGGTATTCACTGATGGGCATAGTAAGTTCAAGGATGTTTTTATTTTTTGTCACAAGTTAGCGGAAATTTTTATTTTTAATTTTTTCAAAAAATTTCATTTTCCGCAAACTTGTGACAAAAAATAAAAACTTCCATGAACTCAGTATGCCCATCAGCGAATACATTAGGGTGTCTACTTTCCGAAATGGGGTCACTTGTGGGGTATGTTTATTGCCCTGGCATTTTAGGGGCCCCTAAAGCGTGAGAATCCAAATGCGTAAAAATGCCCTGTGAAATCCTAAAGGTACTCATTGGAATTAGGGCCCCTTTGCGCATCTTGGCTGCAAAAAAGTGTCACACATGTTGTATTGCCATACTCAGGAGAAGTAGGGCAATGTGTTTTGGGGTGTATTTTTACATATACCCATGTTGGGTGAGAGAAATATCACTGTAAATTGACAACTTTGTATAAAAAAATTAAAAAGTTGTCGTTTACAGCAATATTACTCACACAAAGTATGGGTATATATAAAAATACACCCCAAAAGTCATTGCCCTACTTCTCCTGAGTACGGCAATACCACATGTGTGCCAAGATGCGCAAAGGGGCCAAATGCGCAAAGGGGCCCTAAAACCAATGAGTACCTTTAGGATTTCACAGGGCAATTGCGTATAGCCTGTGGCCCTTTCACAGAGCTTATACAATTTGACCCCATACCGAAATGTACTAGGGACTCGTCTACGCAGATGTTTTGTGTGGGGGTATACAAACCTGCAAATTTCTGGTTGAAATGGTCTATGAGGGGCCGAATTTTGTGGAGCCGGTCAAAAGCTGGGAGGCCTCTGGGATGGGAGGTGGTGTTGTCGCTTAAGTGCAGGAAACGCAGGATGGTCTCAAAACGTGTCCTGGACATGGCAGCAGAGTACATGGGCATGTGATGAATTGGGTTCGTGGACCAATATGACCGTAATTCATGCTTTTTTGTAATGCCCATGTTGAGGAGAAGGCCCAGAAAAGTTCTAAATTCGGAAACTTGGACTGGTTTCCACCGGAAAGGCTGGGCATAGAAGCTTCCCAGGTTGGCGTTTATAAATTGAGTGGCATACCTGCAGTGAAGAACAGCTCAAAAAACCCTAGCGCCGATCCGATCTGAGCTGTCTCTACCCAAACTCCTGACTGGGCGGTGAAAGGAGGAACTACTGGTGTGGCTGAAGATGGGGACAGCCAATCAGGATTTGCCAGCACCTCAGGGACTCTAGGGGCTCTACGGGCCTGTCTGCGCGGTGGCTGCGACGGGGGAATTGCTGCACGTGCCACCGTACCAGCTTCAACTGCCCTTCTGGTGCTCGACACTTCACCATGTTGTACGGCAGTGCTGGTAGAAGGTCCAGAACGGGCTGCGCTGCTGGTGTATGCCTCACCACGTAATCCGGCAGCACCAGCCCCACTCTGCTGCCCTTGAAACTGATCCTGCGCTACCTGCGGTCTAGCGACACGGGGCCGGTTACACCTGGTGGTATCAGGGACCTCAACCTCCTCGTCCGAACTTTGGGTCAGACTGCCACTGCTTTCTACAGGTTCATATTCTGACCTGCTGGATTTGTCAGATGAGGGTTCCCATTCCTCATCCGACTGGGTCAGAATCTTGTAGGCCTCTTCAGAGGAATACCCCTTCCTTGACATTTGGGCGACTAAATTTAGGGGGTATTCCCTGAGACTACCCAAGAAAAAAAGCAAGGCTGTCTTACAAATGGGAGTGTAGCGAAGTACAGAAGCCGCTGCGATTGATAAAAAATATCAAAACTGATTTTTTTTATCGCCGCAGCGCTTATGAAGTGATTGTGCAGTGATACAAAAAAACTAAAAATTTTTGTCACTGCGGCAGGGCGGGCGTGGGTGAACGCAGGTGTGGGCGACCGATCAGGCCTGATCGGGCAAACAAACACTGCGTTTGGGGTGGAGGGCGAACTAAAGTGACAGTGGTACTCAGGGGTGTAGCTAACGGCTCATGGGCCTCGTGAAAGAGGTCAGCTTGGGCCCCCCTTCCCTCAGTGCTTTGTGTCTTCTTATGTGGCACAAGGGTCTTTGGGCCCCCTCAGGCTCCTGGGCCCGGTAGCGACTGTTACCTCTGCACCCCCTATAGCTACGCCCCTGGTAGTACTATTTTAGATCTGACCGTGATCCGTTCTGATCACTTACAGATACTATAAAAGTACAAATGGTGATTAATCAGCGAATCGGTGACTGCGGTGCGGTGGGCTGGGCGCTAATGGAAGCTAACTACCTACCAAAGGGACCTAAACTAACCTAAACCTAGCAGTCAATACTGGTGAAAAAAAAAAGTGACAGTTCACAAAAGTGACACTGATCACTTTTTTCCCTTTCACTATGTATTAATGGGGGGGGAGGGGGTGATCAAGGGGTTAATTAGGGTGATGGGGGGTGATCAGGGCCTGATGTGTAGTGTTTGGTGCACTTACTTGGGATCTGTGCTCTGTGCTGGGTCCAACCGATGAAAAGGACCCAGCACATGGCACAGATCCCTTATAACATGTTCATATTTATAAATAAAACTTATATTGATCATTTCTATAGGTGATTTTAAAAATCACCAGCCTGCCAGCGCTGATCATTGGCTGGCAGGCTGGTGACTCACTTCTCCTGCGTCCGGCGGTGTGTTCCACCGGACGCAGGAGCGCGTCATCTCGCGTCTCTCAAGATGAGAGGAACAAACCGACCGCCGCCAGGACGCAATCCTGTGTTCGGCGGTCGGAAAGCGGTTAAATAGTTAAAAAGTAAAAAAAAGGTGGTTTGTCTGATAAGTGGGATCCGAACCTATCAGTCAATGGGGGCATAATCTAGCAATATGCCCCCATTCTCTGAGATGGCAAAACCCCTTTAAGGTCAAAAACAGGATGGTCACTAAGGTGTTAGTGTACATGTAAAAAAAAGAAATTTTTGAAAATATAACAAAAATAAAAGTTTATCTCACCCTCCTATCCTCACATTAAAAATAAACAATTTAAAAATAACGATCATTAGCATTTCTGCATCACAAAATGCCAATATTGTTAAAAAATGTTAAAAATTATTCTCATTTGGCGAATACTTAACATATATATTTTTTTAAATGGATGACTTTATTTAGTAACATAGTATATAAGGCCAAATAAAGACATTTGTCCATCCAATTCGGCCTGTTATCCTGCAAGTTTTTTGCTTGCTTCACCTTAAAAAAAAATGGAATAAAAGGTGATTAAAAAGTCGATCTCACCCCTTCATGGTATTAATAAAAAGTATAGATTGCAAAAAATAATCCCTTGCACTTTCTTGTAGACAAAACTATTACCCTGGGAACACACCTGAGCGTTTTTCAGCGCGTTCATACGCGCTGAAAAACGCTCAACATGTGGAAAGCCATGCATCCCTATGTGCATGGTTCACATGTCGGCGTTTTACAGCGCGGACAACCGCGCTGTAAAACGCCCTACGTGATCGCGCCGGCTGCCGTGACTATCGTGCGGCAGCACGCGCGATCCAACCCATATTCTATTATGGAGCGCGCATGACGCGCTTCCATAAAACAGCCACTTCGTGGCAGAAGCACGCGTCATATGCGCGCCCTGGGAACACGCGAAGTGTGTTCCCAGGGTTAAAAAGTTATAGGGGTCAGAATATGGCGATGCAAAGGGAAAATATTTTTTTTCAACTTTTCTTGCATGTATGATTGTTTTTTGTTTTTTCTTGTTTTCATTTGTCACTCACTGCCTTTACCTGGAAGGAAAATTCATATATATATATATATATATATATATATATATATATATTAGCGTTTTTGCAGGACAGGTTGTACCCTCTAATGGTTCCAACATCCAAACCTTCAAAAGCAACCTGAGCGCCCACCGCTTCATATAAGCCTACCACCTACAAAAAGAATGCTGCCATCATACAACCAAATGAGCAGCTTTTACTCCCCATCTACTGTGTCCTTCACCCTCCCTTGTAGATTGTAAGCTCTGGCAGACAGGGTCCTCACTCCCTTTGTAACAACTTGTTAATAGTTTCATGTTTATTGTATTTGTATTTTTATATTATGTGCAGACTTCCCTTTATGTACAGAGCCATGGAATTAATGGTGCTTTTAAATAGCTAATAGTGATGAGCGGCAGGTGCCATATTCGATTTCGACGAAATTCGCGAATATTCGAATGAATATTCGTTTCATATTCGTCGAAATCGAATATTCGTCATTATTCTAGTTACCGCGATTAATATGCGATTTAAATAATCGCGTATTGCGATTTTAACTTAAGGCTACTTTCCTATTGGTTTCATATCTAGAATTATAGCGAAGATGACGGATATGACGAATGTATTCGTCATATTCCTCAAAACGAAGATAACGAGTATTCTACATCTTCGTTTTAGCAACCTATTCGTCAACTTCGCTAATTCTAGCAATCAAATAGGAAGGTTGACTATAGAGACAACTGTGTTTAATTCGCTATGCGTTATTTATATATTTTTTTAATAAATAGAATAATTATAATAATTATATCAAGTAATATAATTATTCTATTAAAAAAAAAAATAACGCATAGCGAATTTAACACAGCTGTCTCTATAGTCAACCTTCCTATTTGATTGCTAGAATTAGCGAGGTTGACGAATAGGTTGCTAAAGCGAAGATGTAGAATACTTCGTTATCTTCGTTTTGAGGAATATGACGAATACATTCGTCATATTCGCTATTCGCTAATTCTACCAAGCCAACCATAAAGTTCCTTGCTCATGCATGGAGCGTCCCCATCACCATGGGAACGTCTCCATATACTAAAATGTACTGTCGGATTTGAGGAATTACGTTGAAATCGCAATGCGATTAATTCAAGTTATATTAATCGCATTGCGATTTCAACTTAGAGCTGGGTTTATAATGGGTCAGCTTGCTAGAATGAGCAGAAGTTAACGATTCAATGAGCGAAGTTAACGAATATGGAATATAGCAGCACTGCTAAGTTGAATTCGCAATGCGATTAATTTAACTTGAAGTAATCGCATTGCGATTTCAACTTAACACTGCTATCTTACATAGGCTAGAATTAACGAATATGGAATATAGCAGTGGCACTAGCAGTGCTAAGTTGAAATCGCAATGCGATTACTTTAAGTTAAATTAATCGCATTGCGAATTCAACTTAGCAGTGCTGCTATATTCCATATTCGTTAACTTCGTTCATTCTAGCAAGCTGACCCATTATAAACCCAGCTCTAAGTTGAAATCGCAATGCGATTAATATAACTTGAATTAATCGCATTGCGATTTCAACGTAATTCCTCAAATCCGACAGTACATTTTAGTATATGGAGACGTTCCCATGGATGGGGACGCTCCATGAGCACGAAGTCGGCAGAAGCGGCAATGGGCACTGACTAGAGCAGCCAGGAAGCCAGGAATCCTCAGGACAGGTAAGAACTACTGTTGGGAAGAGGGAAAGAAAAAAATATAACTAAAAAAAAAACAAAAAAAAAAACGAATATTCGAAATAGCGAATTTATAGCGCTATATTCGAAATATTCGCGAATTGGCGAAGTGCCGATATTCGCTAAAAAAATTTGCTATTCGAATATTCGCGCTCAACACTAATAGCTAATAATAATAATAATATAGTGGGAAGCTGGAAGACTCCTCAGTTTTTGGTACATCTGACTCCGACTCCTCTGTATTTAACCACTTCAGCCCCCCTAGCTTAAACACCCTTAATGACCAGGCCACTTTTTACAATTCTGCACTACACTATTTTCACCGTTTATTGCTCCGTCATACAACTTACCACTAGTGTTGAGCGAACAGTTCGAGAATAGTTCGGGTTCGTACCGAATTTTGGGGTGTCCGTGACACGGACCCGAACCCGGACATTTTCAAAAAAGTTCGGGTTCGAGTTCGGAGTTCGGCATGTTCTCTCGGCGCATTTTGAAAGTACTATATAGCAGAATAGTACAGGCTTAAAGCTGAAATCGCATTGCGATTACAACTTTGAGCTACCGATCACCATGGGAACGCCTCCTCCAGTAGAATGTACTGTAGGATGTTTGAATTACGTTGAAATCACAATGTGATTCTTATATATTTGCTTAATCACATTGTGATTTCAACTTCTCAAATCCGACAGTACATTCTAGCATTTTTCCCATGGTGATGTAGACGCTCCATTAGCACGGAATCCGGCTGAAGCAGAAATCGCAATGCGATTCTTAGAACTCAAATAAATCGCATCACACTACACGTTCTAATTGCATTCGATTTTAACTTTACTGTTTGGTTTTGTATCGCGATAATACAAAATTTGAATAATCGTGTGTGTGCTGTTCTAGCACGCAGTGCTATTCAGTATCCACTATTAAGTTCTAATCGCATTCGATGTTAACTTATGCATTTTTTATTTTTTGCCAGGCATCAAATAGAATGCGATGCCTGTCAAAAAAGCATAAGTTAAAATCGAATGCGATTAGAACTTAAGAGTGGGATACGAATAGCACTAGTGTTGTTGTTGAGCGCACATTTCGAGAATAGTTCCGGTCCGTACAGAATTTTGGGGTGTTCGTGACACGACCCGAATCCGAACATTTTCATAAAAATTCGGGTTCGGTTTTGTAGTTCGTCATTTTTTGTGGGGCATTTTGAAAGGCTGCAAAGCAGCCAATCAACATGCATCATACTACTTGCCCTAAGATGCCATCGCAGCCATGCCTACTATTGGCAAGGCTGTGATTGGCCAAGTGCAGCATGTGACTCAGCCTCTTTATAAGCTTGTGCGCACTCCCGCTGTGATTAGACCAGGGATAGATGCAGCTGCTGTGAGGGCGAGATAGGCAGGGATAATTGAGGAAGAAAACCTGATAAGAAGTGAATGATCTAAACCTGTGCATCAGAACAACTCAGCTGAGCTGTTCACTGAAAGTTTATTTTTTTTTACACTGGCCAGATCGATTTTTACCGGCACATGTAACTGGGCTGACTGGCGGCGGCCATTTTGGGACCTGTGGTGCGCCAGCTCAAGCTGCCACAGAGTCCAAAGAAAAGCTCCAAAGAATTGAAAAATCTACTCCTGTGACACAGAACAACAGCGATTCAGCTGCTCAGTCAAAGTCAATTTTTTTTCTGGCTGGGCAGACCATTTTCTGGCACATGTTACTGGGCTGATAGGCGGCGGCCATTTTGGGACTTGTGGTGCTACAGCAAAAGCTGCCACAGCGTCCATTAATCTCATGTAATAGTCGATTTTTTCATAGATATACTACATCAGGGGTTTGGCTGTGCTTGTGTCACCCCTACTAACTGCCAATATATTTAATATATCAGTGGTGAAACTGAAAGTAACCCAATTGGATAGCAAATCCCATGAATGTGCTGTTCCAGCTAGGCTAGCCAGTGTCACTACAGCCAGGTCCAATACTGTCAGTCAGAAATTAAATTTATTTTATTTTTGCCAGAAATATAAATTAAAAAAAATCTTTCCCTGTAACAACCATAATTCTGGTGTTAGACCAGAAGAAGCACTCCTTCAGTAAATAATACTGTAAAAAGGTTTAGGCAATAATTCTCCCAGTGTGGGCAATTTATGTACCAAAACGAGCATTTTAAAAATTCAGGTGTTCTGAAATACCAGCAGTCCTCTTGTAATTAATACCAGAAAAAGGCATTATAGTGTCCAGTGTTGTCATTTTGGTTCCAAAAAGGCCAATTTAATCAATCTGGTGTTGGTGACACCCAAAATAGTAGGCCGCACGTTGTTACTCCTTTGAAAAGGAAATAGTTCTCCCACTGTGGGAATTCATTTAACATAAGTAGCATTTAAAAAATTCTGGTGTCCAATTTGCAGCAGTCCTCTTGTAATTAATACCAGAAAAAGGCATTATAGTGTCCAGTGTTGTCATTTTGGTTCCAAAAGGCCAATTTAATCAATCTGGTGTTGGTGACACCCGAAATAGTAGGCCGCACGTTGTTACTCCTGTAAAAGGAAATAGTTCTCCCACTGTGGGAATTCATTTAACATAAGTAGCATTTAAAAAATTCTGGTGTCCAATTTGCAGCAGTTTTCTTGTAATTAATACCGGAAAAAGGAATTACGGTATATCTTCCAGTGTGTGAATTTTGGGGCTAAAAAATAATATATTTTATTGTGGTGCGAGTTGAATCGCAACATTGAGAAAACATTCTATTAAGGGACGAGGACGCGGTCGTGGTGGGGTCCGTGGAGTCTCTGTTGCTGGCAGAGGACGTGGCCGTTCGGCCTCAGGCGCACAAAGTAGTGAACCAACTCCCTCAAGTAGCCGGCAGAATTTACAGCGATATTTGGTGGGGCCCAATGCCGTTATGAGGATGGTAAGGCCTGAGCAGGCACAGGCATTAGTCGATTGGGTGGCCGACAGTGCTTCCAGCACGTTCACCACATTGTCTTCCGCCCAGTCTTCTGCGGAAAGCGCACAGGTGGCACCGGAAAACCAAGCCCATCAGTCTGTCACATCACCCCCATGCATATCAGGGAAACTGTCCGAGCCTCAAGTTATGCAGCAGTCTCTTCTTCTGTTTGAAGACTCTGCTGGCAGGGGTATGCCCTTCCCTAGCGGTGGAAGACATACCATGCACTGACGCACAACCACTTATGTATCCAGATGATGAGGACATGGGAATACCACCACAGCAGAGTGACCGAGTGTCTGATGATGACGAAACACAGGTGCCCACTGCCGCGTCTTATTGCAGTGTGCAGACTGAACAGGAGGAGGTCAGGGAAGAAGACTGGGTGGAAGACGATGCAGAGGACGATGAGGTCTTAGACCCCACATGGACTGAAGGTCGTGCCGCTGACTTAAATAGTTCAGAGGAAGAGGCAGTGGTGAGACCGAGACAACAGCGAAGCCAAAGAGGGAGCAGGGGGCAAAAGCAGAACACCCGCCGTCCCGAGAGTTTGCCTGCTATTGGCCAGTGCCAACAGGGACCCAGCACCCCAAAGGCATCTTCAAGGAGTTCCCTGGCATGGCACTTCTTCAAACAATGTGCTGAGGACAAGACCAGAGTGGTTTGCACGCTGTGCCATCAGACCCTGAGGCGAGGCATTAACGTTCTTAACCTGAGCACAACCTGCATGATCAGGCATCTACATTCAAAGCATGAACTGCAGTGGAGTGCACACCTCAAAAACAAGGAACCCGCTCAGGATCCCCCTGCTCCCTCTACCGCTGCTGCCTCGGCTTCCGCCTCGAGAGGAATGTTGCCACCTGCCGAGCAGCAAACAGAGGATGTGCCACCGACACCACCACCACCACCGCCACCGTCACCTTGCATCTCCACTATTTCACACAGCAGCGTTCAGCTCTCCATCTCTGAAACCTTTGAGAGGAAGCGCAAATTCCCACCTAGTCACCCTCGAGCCCTTGGCCTGAATGCCAGCATTTCTAAACTACTGGCCTTTGAAATGCTGTCATTCCGGCTGGTGGACACAGACAGCTTCAAACAGCTGATGGCCATGGCTGTCCCCCAGTATGTGGTTCCCAGCCGCCACTACTTCTTCAAGACAGCCGTGCCTTCCCTGCACATGCAAGTGTCCGATAAAATCAAGTGTGCAGTGCGCAACGCCATTTGTGCCAAGGTCCACCTAACCACAGATACGTGGACCAGTAAGCACGGCCAAGGACGATATATCTCACTAACTGCACACTGGGCGAATGTAGTGGCGGCTCGGCCCCAGGTGGAGCGTTCCTTGGCGCACGTCCTTCCGCCACCTAGGATCGCAGGGCATCATTCTCTGCCTCCTGTAGCCTCATCCTACTCGGCTTCCTCCTGCACTGCTTCCACCAGCTCCTCCTGTCAGCCACACACCTTCACCACCAACTTCAGCACAGCCCGGAGTAAACGTCAGCAGGCCATTCTGAAACTCTTATGTTTGGGGGACAGGCCCCACACCGCGCAGGAATTGTGGCGGGGTATTGAACAACAGACGGACGAGTGGTTGCTGCCGGTGGGCCTCAAGCCAGGCCTGGTGGTATGCGATAATGGGCGAAATCTCGTGGCAGCTCTGGGACTAGCCGGTTTGACGCACATCCCTTGCCTGGCCCATGTGCTGAATTTGGTGGTGCAGAGGTTCATTCACCACTACCCCAACATGTCAGAGCTGCTTCATAAAGTGCGGGCCGTCTGTGCGCGCTTCCGGCGTTCACATCCTGCCGCTGCTCGCCGGTCTGCGCTACAGCGGAACTTCGGCCTTCCCGCTCACCGCCTCATATGCGACGTGCCCACCCGGTGGAACTCCACCTTGCACATGCTGGAGAGACTGTGCGAGCAGCAGCAGGCCATAGTGGAGTTTCAGCTGCAGCACGCTCGCGTCAGTCGTACTGCGGAACGGCACCACTTCACCACCAATGATTGGGCCTCCATGCGAGACCTGTGTGCCCTGCTGCACTGCTTTGAGTACTCCACCAAAATGGCCAGTGGCGATGATACTGTTATCAGAGTTACAATACCAATTCTATGTCTCCTAGAGAAAACGCTTAGGGCAATGATGGAAGAGGAGGTGGCCCAGGTGGAGGAGGAGGAGGAGGAGGGCTCGTTTCTAAGACTTTCAGGCCAGTCTGTTAGAAGTAGCTCAGAGGGAGGTTTTTGAAGCAGCAGAGGGCAGGTTCACAAGTCGCCAGCCAAGGCACTCTAATGGAGGACGAGGAGGATGAGGAGGAGGTGGAGGAGGACGAGGATGAAGCAGGTTCACAGCAGGGTGGCAGCCCACACAGCTCAGGCCCATCACTAGTGCGTGGCTGGGGGATACGGTGGACGATGACGATACGCCTCCCACAGAGGACAGCTTGTCCTTACCTCTGGGGAGCCTGGCACACATGAGCGATTACATGCTGCAGTGCCTGCGCAACGACAGCAGAGTTGCCCACATTTTAACGTGTGCTGACTACTGGGTGGCCACCCTGCTGGATCCCCGGTACAAAGACAATGTGCCCACTTTACTTCCTGCACTGGAGCGTGATAGGAAGATGCGCGAGTACAAGCGCACGCTGGTAGACGCGCTCCTGAGAGCATTCCCAACTGTCACAGGGGAACAGGTGGAAAGCCAAGGCCAAGGCAGAGGAGGAGCTAGAGGTCGCCCACGCAGCAGTATCACGGCCAGCTCCTCTGAGGGCAGGGTTAGCATGGCAGAAATGTGGACAAGTTTTGTCTCCACGCCACAGCTAACTGCCCCACCACCTGATACGGAACGTGTTAGCAGGAGGCAGCATTTCACTAACATGGTTGAACAGTATGTCTGCACACCCCTCCACGTACTGACGGACGGTTCGGCCCCATTCAACTTCTGGGTTTCAAAATTGTCCACGTGGCCAGAGTTAGCATGTTATGCCTTGGAGGTGCTTTCCTGCCCGGCGGCCAGCGTTTTATCAGAACGCGTATTCAGCACGGCGGGGGCGTCATTACTGACAAGCGCAGCCGCCTGTCCACAGCCAATGTGGACAAGCTGGCGTTCATAAAGATGAACCAGGCATGGATCCCACAGGACCTGTCCCTCCCTTGTGCAGAGTAGTCCTTAATAACTGCCTAAAACATGTCTTGTTGTACTACGGGCCACTTCTTTATTTAATACAAATTTTATGTAACCCACAGTTGAATGAAACTCTCCTCTGTCTGGGCGCCGGGGCCTAACTAGATGAAAGTGGCCTGTTAAACTATCGGGTGACATAAAGCCATAACCTCTGCCATGCTACCTCTGTCCTCTGTCTGGGTGCTGAGGCCTAAGTCAAATAAAGCGGTCTTCTGCTGTGCTGGGGATATGAAGCTAATCTCTGACCTCTCTCCTCTGTCTGGGTCCAAAGGCCTAAGTCACTGAAAGAGGCCTTCTCCTGTGGTGTGTGATATGATGCCTGAATATGTGCTGTGTGGCCTCTCTCCTCTGTCTGGGTGAAGGGGTCAAAGTAACTAAATGGTGGCCTACTCCTGTGGTGGTTTATATGATGCCTGAATATGTGCTGTGGGGCCTCTCTCCTCTGTTTGGGTGAAGGGGTCAAAGTAACTTTATGGTGGCTTCTCCTGTGGTGGTTGATATTATGCCTGATTCTCTGCTGTGGAACCTCTCTCCTCTTCCTGGGTGCAGGGGTCAAAGTATCTCAAAGTGTCCTTCTCTTGCGGTGGTTGATATGATGCCTGAATATGTGCTGTGTGGCCTCTCTCCTCTGTCTGGGTGAAGGGGTCAAAGTAACTAAATGGTGGCCTACTCCTGTGGTGGTTGATATGATGCCTGAATATGTGCTGTGTGGCCTCTCTCCTCTGTCTGGGTGAAGGGGTCAAAGTAACTAAATGGTGGCCTACTCCTGTGGTGGTTGATATGATGCCTGAATATGTGCTGTGTGGCCTCTCTCCTCTGTCTGGGTGAAGGGGTCAAAGTAACTAAATGGTGGCCTACTCCTGTGGTGGTTGATATGATGCCTGAATATGTGCTGTGGGGCCTCTCTCCTCTGTTTGGGTGAAGGGGTCAAAGTAACTTTATGGTGGCTTCTCCTGTGGTGGTTGATATTATGCCTGATTCTCTGCTGTGGAACCTCTCTCCTCTTCCTGGGTGCAGGGGTCAAAGTATCTAAAAGTGTCCTTCTCTTGCGGTGGTTGATATGATGCCTGAATATGTGCTGTGTGGCCTCTCTCCTCTGTCTGGGTGAAGGGGTCAAAGTAACTAAATGGTGGCCTACTCCTGTGGTGGTTGATATGATGCCTGAATATGTGCTGTAGGGCCTCTCTCCTCTGTTTGGGTGAAGGGGTCAAAGTAACTTTATGGTGGCTTCTCCTGTGGTGGTTGATATTATGCCTGATTCTCTGCTGTGGAACCTCTCTCCTCTTCCTGGGTGCAGGGGTCAAAGTATCTAAAAGTGTCCTTCTCTTGCGGTGGTTGATATGATGCCTGAATATGTGCTGTGTGGCCTCTCTCCTCTGTCTGGGTGAAGGGGTCAAAGTAACTAAATGGTGGCCTACTCCTGTGGTGGTTTATATGATGCCTGAATATGTGCTGTGGGGCCTCTCTCCTCTGTTTGGGTGAAGGGGTCAAAGTAACTTTATGGTGGCTTCTCCTGTGGTGGTTGATATTATGCCTGATTCTCTGCTGTGGAACCTCTCTCCTCTTCCTGGGTGCAGGGGTCAAAGTATCTAAAAGTGTCCTTCTCTTGCGGTGGTTGATATGATGCCTGAATATGTGCTGTGTGGCCTCTCTCCTCTGTCTGGGTGAAGGGGTCAAAGTAACTAAATGGTGGCCTACTCCTGTGGTGGTTGATATGATGCCTGAATATGTGCTGTGGGGCCTCTCTCCTCTGTTTGGGTGAAGGGGTCAAAGTAACTTTATGGTGGCTTCTCCTGTGGTGGTTGATATTATGCCTGATTCTCTGCTGTGGAACCTCTCTCCTCTTCCTGGGTGCAGGGGTCAAAGTATCTAAAAGTGTCCTTCTCTTGCGGTGGTTGATATGATGCCTGAATATGTGCTGTGTGGCCTCTCTCCTCTGTCTGGGTGAAGGGGTCAAAGTAACTAAATGGTGGCCTACTCCTGTGGTGGTTGATATGATGCCTGATTCTCTGCTGTGGGACCTCTCTCCTTTGTCTGGGTGCTGGGGTCGAAATAATAGTAAGTGACCTTCTCCATTGGTGGGTGACTTGAAGCCTGATTCTGTGCTATGGGACCTCACTCCAATTAATATTGTTTAATTTTTATTTATTTTATGTTAACTCATCATTTCCCTATCTACATTTGTTTGCAGGGGATTTACCTACATTTTGCTGCCTTTTGCAGCCCTCTAGCCCTTTCGGGTGTGTTTTACAGCCTTACCAAAAACCTTACCAGATCTAGCACATAAACCAGTTGAACTTGAAACCCTTGAAAGATTACAGTAATGAAAAATAATTATTAATATGGGCAACACTATCTGTACCCTTTGTTTCCAATCAAACAAAGCGCAATAAATTTGATTTAACATTATAGTTTTATAAAATAATCTTTAACAAAATAGAATTATTTTTTAACATAAATATATAAATAACCCAAAAAATTAGGGTAATTTTTTAAATTTTCTCTGCTCCTCCAGCAGATCATCGATGTCCTTAAGATGAGCCTCCTCCATGGCTCGCATTTGGTGGGAGAACTGCATCTTGAGCTGCCTCATCTTCCTGGTTTGCTGCTCCCTGAACTGCTGCATTCGCAGCTGGTGCTTCCTTCGCATTGTTTTTATTTTTTTAACATGATGTTGTCAGCTGTAAAATAAATGAAATAAAATTTGAAATGTACATTAAAATACAATCATTAATTGTTATATAAAGCTGAGATGATATTTTTTTCTTGAAATCTGTTATATATTGGTTTAGGTAGGATTAATAATAGTTCCTTTTAGTTTTGGGTTATTGACTTAGTAGTTACGTTAATGGTTTTGATGTTGATCAATTACTTTTTAGTGTTTATTTTTTATATTACTGTTATGTGTTGTACTTTATTTGTTGCCTGTTTTATTATATTTTCTTCATTTAAAAAAATAATATAGTTTGTTAAAATATATTCTTAGAAAAATGTATATATTGCATGCTTGTTATATCGTACTTCCAAAAATGGATGTGGCAGTTAGATACGTTATGGAAATCAGTACTCCCACCCGTAACATTAGCTTTCTGGGACACTGAATAAATAAAAATATCCACATCATCCATTTACCTTCTTGTCGGGGGTAGTGACCATCTCCTCTTCTGCCTCCTCAGAGTCATCACCCTCCTCCACTGCAGCAGGTGGGCTATGGGCCCGATAGCCTGATGGCCCTGCCTCTTCCTGCTCCTCCTCGTCCGAGTGGTCTGTCTCCTCCTCCACCTCCACCGCCTTCTTCTTTTTAGAGAGCTTGGCTCTCACTTTGGGAAGCGGAGCATCTGTAATGATGATGACCAAATTTTTTAAAAATGCCAAGATAAACAAGTAAAGCCAAATTACAGTTAAAGGTACACAAATTAATCTATGGTAGTGTCTGGATGGCATAATAATTAACTACACCTATCTTTCTTCTCCTTTTGGCTTAGATCAAGTGTAGTATCATCAGTGTCTGCCTTGACCTGCCGGACCAGGACCCTGTGGGTACCCCCTGCACTCTGCCTTTGAGCATCGTTGATTAAGTTCAGCTTCAACTCACTGCTGCTATTGGGTGTTGGGCCACTCCCCAGGGAACAAGAGTGATTCGAGTCTATGACTTCATTTGGGCATGTGGCCTAATTGTCCTGATCGATGCTTGTTGTCTACACTCGTCCAGACGTGCGAGGAGTTTGGACAAGCTTCAGGGGCCAAAGTCAACTGTGTAAAGTCAAAAACATATGTGGCCCAGAAAGAGGTCTCATATTGCCACCTTTAGCACCCTTTCCCATCAGTTCAACACCACTGTACTAAGTGATTTATTGTAAAGGGTTAAAAATACTTATTTCTCTCACCAACATATTGTTATCTATCTGCTCAGTTATGCAAATAAGTATTGTACCTGGAAGAGATTTATCTCGGATCTTAGTGATCAGATCCATCCTGTGGCGCTTCAGATCTGACCACTTTTTAGAATCGCATCCTTCCGATGAGTGCACCCATGCTTCTGCCACAGATGGAAAGCAATTCTCCGCACTATGGCATGCTTTTCGCCCCTTGACCTTCTGCGGTCGTACCCCTTCTCCAACATTTCCTGCAAGATAACAATTAAATCATGTAATCCCACAGTTCTAAAATACAATTATTAGTTATCATAGTCATAAGAACCATCAAAAATAACATTTAATATCAAAACAGTCAAAGAGTAGAACATCGCCATCCCTTTAAAAGTGACTTGAACATTGCCGCCCCTTTAAAAGTGACTTGAACACTGCAGCCCCTTTAAAAGTGACTTGAACATCGCCATCCCTTTAAAACTGACTTGAACATCGCCAATTCTCCATCCCTTTAAAAGTGACTTGAACATTGCAGCCCCTTTAAAAGTGACTTGAACACTGCAGCCCCTTTAAAAGTGACTTGAACATCGCCATCCCTTTAAAACTGACTTGAACATCGCCAATTCTCCATCCCTTTAAAAGTGACTTGAACATTGCCGCCCCTTTAAAAGTGACTTGAACACTGCAGCCCCTTTAAAAGTGACTTGAACATCGCCATCCCTTTAAAACTGACTTGAACATCGCCATCCCTTTAAAAGTGAATTGAACATTGTGATCCCTTTAAAAGTGACTTGAATATTGCCGCCCTTTAAAAGTCACTTGAACATCGCCATCCCTTTAAAAGTGACTTGAACATTGCGATCCCTTTAAAAGTGACTTGAATATTGCCGCCCTTTAAAAGTGACTTGAACATCGCCATCCCTTTAAAAGTGACTTGAACATCGTCATCCCTTTAAAAGTGACTTGAACATCGTCATCCCTTTAAAAGTGACTTGAACATTGCCACCCCTTTAACAGTGTCTTTCACTAATCACTCATGTAGTTGTGCAGTCTGCTAAAGCCTGTGATGAGTTTATGTCACCAAGCAGTAGGACATGTGACAGTGTAAGGCAGTTATGAGATCAGTGAAGGCCTGCAGGCTTCTTGGCTAATAAAAATCATTAATAAATAAGTTTAAATCACATTACTGAATTACACACTAACTAAGTTCAATTACTTACAGTTATTAAGAAATCCAGCTCTTCTTTAGAGAAATTACTTTTCGCCATAATCGCTGGGACAGTCACCAATCTCCACTCTCGTCTCTCTCGATCCGATCCGAGGTAACGCACACACGTACAGACGCACGTACACGATTCTTGAATAGTTGTATTATCGCGATAATAAAACTAACAGTGTAAAGTTGACTGTATTGCTCTAAGTTATATTCAGCGTACGAATGTAACTTCTATTACAACACACCAATACTAAAACTGACTAAGAGACAGCTTTAAGTTCTATTCGAACGCGATTATGCGATTCTTATATATTTGCTTAATCGCATTGCATTTCAACTTAGCATTGCTAAATAATTCCATCCATATCGTTAACTTACTGAGTCAGTAAGTTAACGATATGGATGGAATTATTTAGCAATGCTAAGTTGAAATCGCAATGCGATTAAGCAAATATATAAGAATCGCATTGCGATTTCAACTTAATTCTCAGATCCGACAGTACATTCTACTGAGGAGGCGTTCCATGGTGATCGTTAGCTCAAAGTTGTAATCGCAATGCGTTTATTGTGGTATATTATCCCTCTGGGTGTCTTTTACAGGTTAATTTTTATTTATTTTATTTTATTTTAATTCATTTCCCTATCTACATTTGTTTGCAGGGGATTTATCTACATTTTGCTGCCTTTTGCAGCCCTCTAGCCCTTTCCGGGAGTCTTTTACAGGCTTTTTAGTGCCCAAAAGTTCGGGTCCCCATTGACTTCTATGGGGTTCGGGATGAAGTTCGGGTTGAGTTCGGATCACGAACCCGGACATTTTCCGGAAGTTCGGCCGAACCTCTCGAACCCGAACATTCAGGTGTTCGCTCATCTCTACTTACCACCCAAATTAATTTTACCTCCTTTTCTTCTCACTAATAGAGCTTTCATTTGGTGGTATTTCATTGCTGCTGACATTTTTACATTTTTTGCTATTAATCAAAAATGACCTAAATTTTTGCTAAAAATTACATTTCACTTTCTGTTGTAATTTTTTTTTTTAGAAAACTACATTTCTATATAATTTTTTCTCTAAATTTATTGTTCTACATGTCTTTGATAAATAAAAATGCAATAAGTGTATATTTATTGGTTTGGGTAAAAGTTATAGCGTTTACAAACTATGGTGCAAACAAGTGAATTTCCGCATTTTGAAGCAGCTCTGACTTTCTGAGCACATGTCGTGTTTCTTCAGGTGCTAGAATGCCAGGATAGTATAAATACCCCCCAAATGACATTTTAGAAAGAAGAAACCCCAAAGTATTCGTGGAGGGGCATGGTGAGTTCATGTACGATTTCATTTTTTTTCACAAGTTAGCGGAAAATTACACTTTCTGAGGAAAAATAATAAAGTTTCCATTTCTGCTAACTTCTGGCAAAAAAAAAAAAAAAAATCTCCCACGGACTCACTATGCCACTTAGTGAATATGTTGGGGTGTCTACTTTCCGAAATGGGGTTATTTGTGGGGTGTGTTTACTGTTCTGGCATTTTGGGCGGGGCTAAATTGTGAGCATCCCTGTAAAACCTAAAGGTACTCGTTGGAATTTGGGCCCCTTTGCGCACCCAGGCTGCAAAAAGTGTCACTCATGTGGTATCGCCGTACTCAGGAGAAGTAGGGCAATGTGTTTTGGGGTGTATTTTTACATATACCCATGGAAAGAGAGACTTTGTGAGAAAAAACAATAACAAATCAATTTCCGCTAACTTGTGGCAAAAAAAAAAATCTTCTATTAACTGGCTATGCCCCTCACGGAATACCTTGGGGTGTCTTCTTTCCAAAATGGGGTCACATGTGGGGTATTTATACTGCCCTGGCATTTTAGGGGCCCTAAAGCGTGAGAAGAAAAATGCGTAAAAATGCCCTCCTAAAAGGTACTCATTGGAATTTGGGCCCCTTTGCGCATCTTGGATGCAAAAAAGTGTCACACATGTGGTATCGCCGTACTCAGAAGAAGTAGGAAAATGTGTTTTGGGGTGTATTTTTACATATACCCATACTGTGTGTGAGAAATATCTCTTTAAATGACAACTTTGTATAAAAAAAAATTATACAAAGTTGTCAATTTACAGAGATATTTCTCTCACCCAGCATAGGTAGATGTAAAAATACACCCCAAAACACGTTACCCTACTTCTCCTTTCTAAAATGGGGTCACTTGTTAGGTGTTTGTACTGCCCTGGCATTTGAGGGTCTCCGCAATCATTACACGTATGGCCAGCATTAGAAGTTTCTACTATTCTCCTTATATTGAGCATACGGGTAATGAGATTTTTTTTTTTTCCGTTCAGCCTCTGGGCTGAAAAAAAAAAAAATGAACGGCACAGATTTTTTCATTCGCATCGATCAATGTGGATGAAAAAATCTCTGCCAAAATCAGTCACTGCGGTGCGGTGCGGTGGGCTGGGCGCTAACTACCTAACAAGTAGCTAACTAACTGGCGGTGATAAGGGACCCTTAGGCCCCATTTACACGTCCGCAATTCTGTTTGCGGAACGGAATTGTGGACCCATTCATTTCTATGGGGACAGACTTTGTCCCGCTCGGATCCTGAATTGCGGATCCGCACTTCCAGGTCTGCACTTCCGTTCCGCAAAAATATAGAACATGTCCTATTCTTGTCTGCAAAAGGCATTTTCTATACAGTTCTGGCAATGTGCGGATCTGCAAAATGCGGAAAGCACATTGCTGGTGTCCGTGTTTTGCGGATCCGCAGATCTGTGGATCCGCGGATCCGCAAAACACATATGGACATGTGAATGGAGCCTTACAGGGGGGTGATCAGTGACAGGGGGGTGATCTGGGAGTATATATATGGGGTGATCAGGGGTTAACAGGGGGTTAATAAGTGACAGGGGGGGTAGTGTGGTGCTTGGTGCTACTTTACATAGCTACCTGGTCCTCTGGTGGACGATCACAGCAAATGGGACCACCAGAGGACCAGGTAGCAGGTATATCAGATGCTGTTAACAAAACAGCGTCTGATATACCTCTTTGATGCTTTTTATTTTAGATCTACAGCCTGCCAGCGATTGATCATCGCTGGCGGGCAGCAGTATAACTGCCGAGTCGCGCGCACGTTCACAGCAAATCTCGCCTCTCGCGAGATGACGCGCCGACGCGTCAAGGAGGAACAAACCTGCCGCCAGCTGGATGCATGCGTTAGGCGGTCGGCAGGCAGTTAATATGCAAATGTATTTTATACATTTCCCTAGTAGAATCCCATAGTCATGTTTAAAGTTTAAGCTAACAATCTGAGTTTACAAGTTTTTATAGCCTTAGCTGAATAACAGCAGTTTTTCAAATGGTTTACAGCTTCAGTCTTCTTGAACTAATGACTATCCATTCCCTTCATATCTCCCCACTCCAGTGGCGTACGCACAATCCATGGGGCCCTGGTGCGAAACTGATCCATGGGGCCCCCTCCCCGTCGCCGCCCCCCCCCCCCCCATTTCTGAGAGCGTGCTAATGGCCATTTCAGCCCCAGTTTACTACTACAATTAAACGTTTTGGCTAAATAAAGCATATTACAAAAATGTAACCTATCACTTGCCGTTTCCGTGCGGCTAATCCGCTGCGTGAATGAGTGCCAAGCCCCGCTCCAGACAGCAGAGACACAGAGCACTAACAGGATTGATAATGCTCTTTGCCTCTCTGTGATCTTTTAACTACAAAATCACGGTGACAACTTTATCTCACTGTGATTTTGTAGTAAAAAGATCACAGAGAGGCACGAATCATTATCAATCCTGTTAGTGCTCTGTGTCTCTGCTGTCTGGAGCGGGGCTTGGCACTCATTCACACAGCAGATTACCCGTACAGGATGTTAAAGAGCCCTAACCCTAATGCATGGCTACACTCACCCAGTCCTAACTAATAAAATCTGGTCCTACCTCATCCAGGGTGTCGCTGGCGTCAGCTTGATGTCCGCTGGATCCAGAACAAGGTCCCTGTGGGGAGAAAAAAAGAATAATCACATCAGGAAGGGATGGTGACTGCCTCTGTGAAATCACCACCAGGGGGCGCTGTGCTGGCCTGTAAGCCTGAGCCATGCCAATGTATAGCAGGGTAATCTAGTGCTACCACACAGTACTAATGCCCACCTTGAGGCCCCTCACAGTACTAATGCCCACCTTTGTTCCTGTAACAGTAGTTATGCTTAGTTATGTGTCCCCTCACAGTAGTAATGCCAAATATGTGCCCCCTCACAGTAGTAATGACCAGAATATGTGTCCCCTCACAGTAATATGCCCAGATATGTGCCCCCTCACAGTAGTAATGCCAAATATGTGCCCCCTCACAGTAGTAATGACCAGAATATGTGCCCCTTCACAGTATTTATGCCCAGTTATGTGCCCTCTCAAAGTAGATATGCCCAGATATGTGCCCCCTCAGAGTGGTTATGCCAGATTATGTGCCCCTTCAAAATATGTATGCGCAGATATGTGCCCCCTCACAGTAGTTATGCCATATTATGTATCCCTCACATTAGATATGCCCACATATGTGCCCCTCACAGTGGTTATGCCAGGTTACCTGCCCCCTCACAGTAGTTATGCTTTCATATGTGCCCCCTCAATCCTCATAGTTATGCCTTCATATGTGCCCCCCCCCTCACTGTAATGCCTGATTAGGTGCCCCCTCAAATTAGTTATGCCCCCCCCCCTCTTGCTCTTTGCCCCCCGTCTGCAGCCTTAAAAAAAAAAAAAACATACTTACCTTCTTCCCTGATGACAGGCTCCCTCACTCATCTCGGTGCTGGCTGTGCTGAAGGCAGATTCCCGGGTTTTCAGATCTCCTCCTACAGCCAGCAGCGCGATCTGGGGCCAGCAGGGGAGCTCCTGAGCTGTGAAGATCAGTGAAGCAGGGATGAAAGAGGTTTCCCTGCTTCACTACGGAAAAGATATGCCTGCCGGGTGTAAGTGAGTGTGCGCCCTACACCCCCCCCCCTCCACATTATACATGTAATGGAGCGCTCTGTACTTTGTGCTGGGCCCCATCAGAGCGCTCCATTACATGTAAGTACAACATGATTTATGGTAGCCTGCTGGCCTGGGGGTGGGTCCACAGGTGGCCGGGCCCCCTTGAGTGGCGGGCCCGGTCTCAACTGCGACCCCTGCCACCCCTGTATGTACGCCACTGCCCCACTCACAGTATATACACAGCTCCCCACTCACAGTATATACACAGCTCCTTTACTTACACTATATACAAAGCTCCCTACTTACAGTATATACACAGCTCCCCACTCATAGTATATACAGAGCTCCCCACTCACAGTATATACACAGCTCCCCACTCATAGTATATACAGAGCTCCCCACTCACAGTATATACACAGCTCCCCACTCATAGTATATACACAGCTCCCCTCTCATAGTATATACATATCTGTATGAGTATATACTGTGTAACACAGGTCCCATAAACATACATGGGTGACTTATATTAAGTTCTCTTCACTGCCAGTACTTCTCTCTGCTCCATGGACTAGCACTGGCTGTTGCTTGGCTGGCAGAGGCCACTTACACAAGGCCTGGTGAGCGCCCAAGAGCAGCAGCCGCTCTGGAATCTGCTTATCCTGTCTGATATGGGATTCTCAGCTGCTTAGGCTGACTAGGGGCCCTTTCACACTAGCGTTTTTGTTTTTCCAGCATAGAGTTCCATCATCGGGGCTCTATGCCGGAAAACTACTGATCAGGATTATCCCCATGCATTCTGAATGGAGAGAAATCCGTTCAGGATGTCATCCGTTCAGTGCCGTTCTGCATGCTGCAGATTTGCCTCCGGCCAAAAATCCAGAGGACTTGCCGTAACGCCGGATCCGGAATTAATGCTCATTGAAGTGCATTAATCCAGATCCGGAATTAAGCTAAACGTCATTTTGGCAGATCGCTAGATCCGACGTTTAGCTCTGCGCATGTGCAGCAGCAGCTCTTTTCAGGGCCCCAGTGTAAGCTGGGGCTTCGATTGGTTACTATGGCAGCCAAGATATCATAAGGCATAAAAGATATCCTTTCATTTAGTATCTTTTATGCATTTTTTATCTTTTATGGCTTTTACAATTTTTATACTTTTTGACACTAATAAAGAAAGGAAAAATGAAGAGATTATCATTAGTGTTGAGCGAACAGTTCGAGCATCGTTCGGGTTCGTACCGAATTTTGGGGTGTTCGGGACACGGACCCGAACCCGAACATTTTCAAAAAAATTTGGGTTCGGGTTCGGTGTTCGTCGATTACTTCCCGCTTTCTGAAGGGCTGCACAGCAGCCAATCAGCTAGCGTTTTACTTCTTGCCCTAAGAGCCCATCACAGCCATGCCTACTAATGGCATGGCTGTGATTGGCCAAGTGCAGCATGTGACCCAGCCTCTATTTAAGCTGGAGTCACGTAGCGCCGCACGTCACACTGCTCTGATTAGTGTAGGGAGAGGACTCAGCTTCTGTCAGGGCGAGATTAGGCAGGTTAAAGTCAGCAACAGCACCTAATGAACGGATCGATTTACAGCTGAGAATCATTGAACTTCTGCTAGTTACTTGCTCGCTGGTTTTTAGGCTGCACAGAGCGTTTTTCTGTCACTTATTTTCTGGGTTGATCGGCGGCCATTTTGTGACTTGTGGTGCGCCAGAAGAAGCTGCCACCAAGTCCATCAATCCATCAATGCTAGTTTGTTTTTTTTTGCTATATCCTACATCAGGGGCTTGGCTGTGCTAATTGTCACCCCTAGAAACTCAGGAAAGAAACTTCTATATTTTATTAAGGGGTTAAATACAATTGCCCAAATACCAATCCCCTAAATCTGGTGTTCCAGCTTTGGTTAGACAAGTATAATACTGTCTGCTGTCTGGCAAAGGATAGATTATTTTCTGGGGTTAAATTCAATTGCCAAAATAGCAATACCATAAATCAGTGGTTTCAGCTGTGGCTGGCAAAATAGAATAGTGTCCGAGGTAACGCACACACGTACAGACGCACGTACACGATTCTTGAATAGTTGTATTATCGCGATAATAAAACTAACAGTGTAAAGTTGACTGTATTGCTCTAAGTTATATTCGGCATCGAATGTAACTTCTATTACAGCACACCAATACTAAAACTGACTAAGAGACAGCTTTAAGTTCTATTCGAACGCGATTGCAACTTTGGAACTTAAAGTGGTGTACGATTTTAAAAGTTGAGTACTAAAAGTTGGAATCGCAATGCGATTCTTATGTATTTGCTTAATCGCATTGCGATTACAACTTTGAGCTACCGATCACCATGGGAACGCCTCCTCCAGTAGAATGTACTGTCGGATGTGAGAATTAAGTTGAAATCGCAATGCGATTATTATATATCTGCTTAATCGCATTGTCGTTTCAACTTAGCATTGCTAAATAATTCCATCCATATTTGTTAACTTACTGACTCAGTAAGTTAACGATATGGATGGAATTATTTAGCAATGCTAAGTTGAAATCGCAATGCGATTAAGCAAATATATAAGAATCGCATTGCGATTTCAACTTAATTCTCAGATCCGATAGTACATTCTACTGGAGGAGGCGTTCCCATGGTGATCGTTAGCTCAAAGTTGTAATCACAATGCGTTTATTGCGGTATATTATCCCTCTGGGTGTCTTTTACAGCCTTTTTAGTGCCCAAAAGTTCGGGTCCCCATTGACTTCTATGGGGTTCGGGTTCGGGATGAAGTTCGGGTTGAGTTCGGATCACGAACCCGGACATTTTCCGGAAGTTCGGCCGAACCTCTCGAACCCGAACATCCAGGTGTTCGCTCATCTCGCTAATCATGTATGACTGAATAAGGATTATAAGATATATGATATCCACTGATCATAATAAAAAGTGAAAAAAATGTTTTTCTCAAAGATTTAAGGGAAAACGCATAGGAATTGCATAAAAACCGCAAGTAGTTCCAAATGCGTTTATCTTATAGATTTATATAGCCCCTATTAATAAAAATAATCTATATAATGGTTTTTAAATATTGAATTGCAGTAAGATACTATTGATGTAAATGTAATTATTTTAGCTCTGAATGATATATTTTTTTTAGTTAGAGCCCTTCACTGAACTGAATAAACTATATCTGTGCCACATTATATATCGAGATGATCGAGATACTGATCCATGCAGGAATTTTGAAAATATCGAGACCTCTATAAAAGAGGGATGGTTAATGGGGATCCTTAACCACTGAAAAAGGGGTCATAAATTAACCCCGAAATGCGTCTGGTATCCTGATCCCCATGAGAACATTGTGAACCAAGGAATTTTGCACCTTGCCAATAGATGGAATGAGACTCCACTACATCAATCACAGATTTGCGCGATAACGGGAGAAGTGCACGAAAACTGTTCACTCCAGGAGGAGACACGTGCACCGCCGGGCGCGCGTTGGAGAAAGAGCCTTTGATACCGGGTCGTTCCGCCAAAATTGCAGGAGAGAGACCACGGAGAAGGCCCCCATCTAATCTGGTAAGACTGTTCTGATTCCTTCTGGCATTTAATATTACATCAAGCGATCGCCAACTGCAACTATTTAGCGGGACGCCGCTACAACATATGCTGGGAGCGGGACGCCGCTCGTACCAGCTTAATCCATACAGAGACTGGATATCGACATACTGACTCTCGATTTTATGATATAGGTGGCTAATACCCTTTCTTTAATACGACTATTAGGGTCGCTTTTAATATCAAACTCTTTGTATTGAGCTTTTATACATATATCTTTTAGAGTACTACACGATTTAATTTAATATATATTGTATATTGCTTTTAATAAGGTACGCTATTCTCTGTTAAATAAACTTAACCCCATAACACAAGGTTATTCTATATATTTTATTTTATTATATATATTTATTAACATCTTAATTAATACTACTAATTCATACATTTACTCAGAGTGTGCCCCTCTATCTTTATACTGTATTTTTACAATGGGGCCTTCAAAGAGTCACTGAGATCCTTACTGGGGAATAAGTAGAGGCCAGGTGCGTAACTACTAGAGTGGCAGTTCATGCGACTACTATGGGGCCCAGGGCAAGAGAGGGCACAGTTTTAGTTGGGATTATCTCATCTTCTACTGGAGATGAAAACGTGGTCAGGACTCTACCCTCTGAAGAAACAACTTTTAGCAAACAAAGCAGTGGAAAAATGGCCCAAGAGTCATTGAAAGGGGCTGAGGCAGAAACCCTTCTGTCCTGTGTGGGGGGCCTGGTTTGATCTTTGCTATGGGACCGTTACTTTTCTATGTACAACGCTGTATAGAAGCTACCTTGTCACCTGGGATAAGCCTGAAATGATTTCTATTACTCCTATGGCTTGTTCACATAACTGTGTTTGCTACTTGTCAGATCTGATGCATTGCATTGGAACTGACATCAAACATGAAACAGAGATCATTGAGGCATGCAGCAATTTCACTCCACTGTGTATTAAAGCACATGGCTAAGAAGCACCAAGAGTGATCAGACCTTCCATAATTCACTTTGCAGACACGTTCATGGAACAAGTTGCATTAATCCTAAAACTAAGGATCTTGATCAGGCTTTTTCCATTGACTGTGCTCTGTAATACCCAGTAATTTGTCATAGCTCACTGTGTGTAAAAAGCAGTCTTGTAACCTAATGCACAATATCCCCCCAAAAATTATTTAGAGTGAGCAAAGCTTACAGTATTGGATAATTGAAGCACTTTGATCCTGTGCACTGGTACTTCTACTATGAGTATTGAAGAAAAAAATTGTATGGCATTTTTTTTAAATCAATGCTTTTATAAAACGTCTTGTAAGCTATTTCTATCAAACAACTTTCAAAATATATTAATTTAACAACCTATCTCGGCAGGCTAGCAACGGTCCCCAGGCCCAGAAAACGGATGACACTGCCAAGCACAATCATATTATTAAGGCTAGTTTCACACTAGCGGCAGCCTTCTCTGGCAGGCTGTTCCGGCAGGTGAACAACCTGCCTGATCCGTGCTGCCGCTAGTGCACGTGTGCCGCCAGAGGTCCACTCCGGCCCCACTGCCTATATGTCGTAGTGTCGACATGTCTTAGTTTTATTCTTGGCATGTTTGCCGTGCTGCCGCTGGAACTACGGCCTGCCCCCATTAAAGTCATTGGGGCCGGAGCGGACCTGTGGTGGCACGCGTGCACTAGCGGCAGCACGGATCTGGCAGGCTGTTCACCCACCTGAACAGCCTGCTGGAGAAGGCTGCCGCTAGTGTGAAACTAGCCTTAAATGAGTTTTTGGGATTACAATATTGATGGCCTTGCAATATCAGATAGGCCATCAATAGATTGGTGGAGCTCTGACATTTGGCATCCCAATAGCCAGTCCTTTACATATCTCTGTACACCTGCACATTGTATGTGATGTATTACAGCATTGTATCTTTTTAGTCAATAGGACAAAGATACAATACAGCAAAATGTATGACATGCAGAGGAACGGAGCAATCCGTATTGTGACCAGACACAAAACCGCTGCAAGTTGCGGTTTTGTGTCCGGTCATAAAAATGGGGAAATAAAATAGACCCGACACTGAAAACAATGATAATCAATGGTGATGGATCTGTTTTTTTAAGAGCCTAAAAATCTGGATCCATCACCCATTGGCTTTCAAAGTATTTAGTGAAGAATTTTATTTATTTTTTTTCATTTTGATTTCACACAACCGCATCCTAATGGAACGGATGCATCCTGATGTGCAAAATCATAACAGATCCGTTTATTTCCAGTATTGAGATCCTCTGCCAGATGTCAATAAGGGAATTAACAACAAAGTGTGAAAGTAGCGCAAGTACCTGGAAATCAAAAGCATCAGTGGAGCAGAAAGTAATGGGCTCTACTAGTGGACAGCACCATGGTTGGGATCTCTGTATTTATATGTTGGATTCTCATATTATGTCCTTACAACAAAACAAGAAAATCTAAGAATTATACTTAGAATTAGCTATAAGACATTTTGTCTCACAAAGATAGGATAGGCTTCACTGCTCTATTATCACTAAAGGGCTCTTACATTGTCTGACAGCATCATGAGGGCAGGCTAAGGGAGAAACCCTAGCTAATATTCTAATATAGTCACACAAACTTGTTATATGAGTAATGAGACCAGGGGACCAAGCTGTAGATCTAAGACGTATCAAGGTTTATACAGGAGAAAGAGTCATTGATTGGTTAGGAGTAAAATACACTGAAAGAATGTTATACAGTATTGGTTTGAATTTTTTTATTGACATTATCAAATTCTGCAATTCTAATTTGAATATAGCATTGTCTTTTATAAGATTAAACTTGTTTTTATCAGCAATTCTCTTTGTTATTTCACCTTCGTATTTAATGTAAAGATTTTTGAAAATCTATGTTTTTTTTTATACTTCCATGTCAGAAGTGAGATGTCATGTTTCCGCCTCACTATGTTTGTCACCAGTGGCCGGATTCATGTTTCACATTTAGTTCTGCTATCTGTGCTCCCTGACCCCACTTTTAAATGACCACACTCAGTTAAGCAACTAAACTCACGATTAACTCTTTCAGTGCTGAGATCTGTGGCTATTTAAAGGGAACCTGTCATCAACTTTATCCTGACCTGACTGAGGGCAGCATAAATTAGTGACAAAAATGCTGATTTCAGCAGTGTGTTACTCATGAGCTAAAAGTAAGTGGTTGCTGAGAACCAGCATCTTAATCATTACAAATCTACCTGAGAAGAATCATGGTTATTCAAAATTTCCTGCACTCCCCACCCATCTGCTGATGATTGACTGTTCTCTCCTAGAGAAGTAGGGAGAGCATCAGGTAGGTGAGCAGGGAGAGCAGGAATTCATGAATAATCATGACTCTTCCCAGGTGGCTGGGACTCTTTTCCAGGCCTAGTCTGCAAGGATTGGGATGTTGGTTCTCGACAACCACTTATTTTTAACTTATAAATGACAGACCGCAGAAATCAACTCACCTGTCTCAACTTTATTCTGCCGTTAGTATGGGCAGCATAAAGTTGATGACAGGTTTCCTTTAAGGACCTCTCTATCACTGCCCCTTGCCTGAGTAACAGGTTTGTTAAGTTTCCGTAGTGCTTGGATATACTTGTATTGCCACTGATTTTGAACTGGGCATTGTATTTTTTTGTAGACATTGATGAACTCTGCCAGCTCTTTTTGCTTTATTATTGATTATGAATTCCATCTATTGACCACTACAAACTGATTTCCCACGGATTCCGCACCAGTGACACTGACATTCTTCTATGGCAACTCGGATAAGTAACAATCCAGGTAGGATGTCAAGAACATTTAGGTCATGGCATTATGGTATTATTATATACCTTTTACCATCTGAAGCACTAATATAGTAACATAGTATAAAAGGCTGAAAAAATACATTTTGTCCATCCAGTTCGGCCTGTTATCCTGCAAGTTGATCCAGAGAAAGGCAAAAAAAAAAAAAAAAAAACTGTGAGGTAGAAGCCAATTTCCCACACTTAAGGGGAAAAAATTCCTTCCCGACTCTAATGAGGCAATCAGATAACTCCCTGGATCAACGACTCATCTCTAGTAGCTATAGCCTGTAATATTATTACACTCCAGAAATACATCCAGGCCCCTCTAGAACTATTTTAGTGAACTCACCTTCACCACTTCCTCAGGCAGAGAGTTCCATAGTCTCACTGCTCTTACCGTAAATAATTCTCTTCTATGTTTGTGTACAAACCTTCTTTCTTTCAGACGCAGAGGATATCCCCTCGTCACAGTCCTGGGGATAAATAGATGATGGGAGAGATTTCTGTACTGACCTCTGATATACTTATACATAGTAATTAGATCTCCCCTCAGTCGTCTTTTTTCTAAAGTGAATAACCGAAATTTTTATAATCTTTGTGGGTACTGTAGATCCCTCATTCCAGTTAATACTTTAGTTGCCCTCCTCTGAACCCTCTCTAGCTCTGCTATGTCTGCCTTGTTCACAGGAGCCCAGAACTGTACACAGTACTCCATGTGTGGTCTGACCAGTGATTTGTAAAGTGGTAGGACTAAGTTCTCATCACGGGCATCTATGCCCCTTTTGATGCAACCTATTATCTTATTGGCCTTGGCAGCAGCTGCCTGACACTTTTTTACAGCTTAGTTTGCTGTTCACTAAAATTCCTAGATCTTTTTGCATGTCAGTGTTACCCAGTGTTTTACCATTTAGTATGTACAGGTGACTTGCATTATTCTTTCCCATGTGCATAACGTTACATTTGTCAGTGTTAAACCTTATCTGCCACTTCTCTGCCCAAGCCTCCAATCTATCCAGATCCATCTGTAGCAGTATACTGTCCTCTTCCGTGTCAATTACTTTACACAGTTTAATGTCATCTGTAAAAATTGAATTTGACTGTGCAAGCCTTCTACAAGATCATTAATAAATATATTGAAGAGAATATATCACAATACTGACCCCTGAGGTACCCTACTAGTGATAGTGACCCAATCTGAGTGTGTACCATTAATTCCCACCCTCTGTTTTCTATTACTGAGCCAGTTACTTACCCACATGCAGATATTTTCTCCCAGTCCGAGCATTCTCATTTTATATACTAACCTTTTATGCGGTACAGTGTCAAATGCTTTGGAGTAGTCCAGATATACGACATCCATTGATTCGCCACTGTCAAGTCTAGAACTTACCTCCTCATAGAAACTGATTAAATTAGTTTGACATGACCGATCCCTCATGAAGCCATGTTGATTTAGCGTTATTTACTTATTTTCATTGAGGTCCTCCAAGACATCATCTCTTAGAAAACCTTCAAACAGTTTACCCACGATAAATGTAAAACTTACCAGCCTATAGTTCCGGGCTCTGTTTTCAGACCCTTTTTCAATATTGGCACCACATTTGCTATGTGCCAATCCTGTGGAACATTCCCTGTCAGTATAGAGTCCTTAAATATCAGAAATAAGGGTCTGGCTATCACATTACTTAATTCTCTTAGGATACGGGGGTGTATGTCATTTGGTCCTGGTGATCTTTTTAAGACTCCACTGTACTTCTTCCAGGGTCAGACAGGGTAGTTGTAATAGGGAATTTACTTTTACATTCTGCATTTCATGTGACAGTTTATTTTCTTCAGTGAATACAGTGGAGAAAAAAATATTTTATATCTATGCTTTCTCCTCATCCCTCTCTGCAACTCTCCCCTCAACACTCTGTAAAGGGCAGACACCTTCAGTTTTATACTTTTTACCATTTATACAATTGAAGAACATTTTAGGGTTAGTTTTGTTCTCTTTGGCAATTAATCTCTCGGTCTCTAGTTTGGCCACTTTTATTTGTTTTTCAGTGCTTCATCGCTACCCTCCTGTTTTAGTGATTTAAATGCTTTATTTTTGCAATTTATTGCTTTCTTTACAGTTCTATTTATCCACATTGGTTTCTTCTTGTTCCTTAACCTGTTATTCCCATATGGTATGTACCTATCACAATTAGATTTTAGGGTGCTTTTAAAAATATCCCATTTTGTGGCTGTATTTTTGTTTTTGCGGACTTTGTCCCAGCTAGTTAGGCCTATGGCCATTCTTAGTTGGCTAAATTTAGCTTTTTTGAAGTTTGGTATTTTTATTCCTCCCTGAGGAAACACTCTTTTGAATGATAATTGAAAGGTTATTACTTTATGGTAACTATTTCCCAGGTGTCCCTAAACTGCACATCTGTTGTTCTGTCCGGTCTATTGGTTAATACTAAGTCCACTTGCACAAAAAAATGTACAAATATCATTGTGAGCAATCTCTGTAAAGTGCATGCTGCATTGTTCAATCTTGGAATGAAACGAGAGAACTGACACAGGATACAGACAAATATAAAAAGCTATCTGACTAGCAAGCTAAGGCTACTTTCACACTAAAGTTTTTGCTAGATCCGGCAGGGTTCAGCTAAAACGCCTCCGTTACTGATAATACAACCATCTGCATCGGTTATGAACGGATCCGGTTGTATTTTATTTAACATAGCCAAGACGAATCTGTTATGAACTCCATTGAAAGTCAATGGAGGACTAATCCGTTTTCTATTGTGTCAGAGAAAATGGATCCGTCCCCATTGACTTGCATTGTGGTTCATGATGGATCCGTCTTGCTCCGCATCCCAAGACGGAAAGCAAACCGCAGCGTGTTGCGGTTTGCTCTCCGGTCTGGGAACGCAAGTAAATGGAACGGATTGCATTTTGGAGCATTCCGTTCTGTTCAGTTTTGTCCCCATTCACAATGAATGGGGACAAAACGGAAGCATTTTTTTCCGGTATTGAGCCCCTTTGACGGAACTCAACACCTGAAAACTTAAACGCTAGTGTGAAAGTACCCTAAAGATGACTCTATTAGAATTGATTTGGTGGAAAGAAACTGATACACAGACATTATACTCAGAAATTTTGCATTTTCTTACAATGAGCTGACAAGTGATTTTTTTCATTAGCATGGTTCAGGGTTTGGACAGAGATGTAGATTGAGTTTCTAGGTTTCTATATTATCACCTGTCAATGTTTTCACATAGGATGTATTCTGAATATGAGACAAGCAACTCTGCAACAGGAGATCTGAACAGAAATGGTGTTAATTGGTTTCAAGTAAAAACCACACTATTCTGTTCAAGAATCAAGACAGCAGAGCACATGAAAGGAAGTAGTGAACATGGTATAGTGTACAAAAACAGAATAAACTTTTATTTCTATTAGAAATAAGTTTTAGTAATATTAACCCCTTAATGCTATGACGTACATGCTCGTCATGGAGCACTGCTACTTAGTGCTTTAGAATGAGTATATTTGTCATGGCATTAAACTGTCGTTATGTCTCTACACATGGTGACAGTGCTGAGATTAGCTAAATAGCTCGGGACCAATGAACTCTCTGATTGGCTAGTGTGTATTAAGCTGAAATTGAGCGTCAAGCTTCAGTTGTCAGTTTATTTTCTGTTTCCACACGATCGCAATTACATTTTTTTCAGTGCTTTCAATTTAATTACCGTATTTTTCAACCAAAAAATGTGAGAAAAATGCTAGCGCGTGTTATAGGGTAAATTCTAATGAGTGCTTCTAATATGGAGGAGCTAATTAGTACCGGAGGACTAGAAGCAGTGAATGTAGCACTCCCCAGACTCTGCACTTGCCACTTCCTGGTCCTCTGCCAGGAAGATGTCACTATGAATGTGCAGAGTAAAGATGTCAGCGCTCTGTGACCTCACGCTGTGCGTATCAGGTCACAGCAAAGTGTGTAGCAGTATGAGATGGAGCTGGATCTTGGGAGTGAAGGTGGTGGTGGCGTCTGAAGCAGGAGAGGTAAGTCAATTTAAAAAAAAAAAAATTCTCTGAGCAAGGGGGTCTGTACTGTTGTCCGAGGGTCATTTATATTTGAGGGGTCTGATCTGAAGGCTGAATCGGGGAGGACATTTATAATGGGGCTGTTATCTGAGGTCTGTGGGTTATTCAAATTGGGAGTCTGATCTGAGGTCTGGGAGGTCATTCACATTGGGGTCTGAGCTAAGGCCTAATTTAAGGTCTGATCTGAAGTGCAGTTGAGGTCTTATTAACATTGGGGGTCTGAGCTGAGGTCTGATTGAGGGTCTTATTAACATTGGGGATCTGATTAGGGCTCTTAGGTGAAGTCTAATGAAAAATATTTTTTTATTCTCCTCCTCTAAAACCTAGTTGTGTCTTATGGACCATAAATATGTGATTACTGCAGCAATACCAATGGTGTGTGTTAAATTGAAATTGAGTGTCAAGCCTCAATCGTTCATTTACATATACTCAGTTTCCACACTGTGGTGGGGTCTTTCAATTGAATTAAGCAGCATATATACGTGATTACTTCAGTAATACCCACAATGTGGCAGGAATCTACCTGTGTGTTCAGTTGAAATTGAGCGGCAAGTCTCAGTTGCCCATTTATCTATTTTCCTTTTCCACACGGTTGCAATAAAAATGTTTTGGGATTGTTAAATGTAATTAAGCCAGCATATACATATGTGATTACTACAAGACACAAGGTATAGTAGCAATCTACCTGTGTGCATTAACCCCTTAAATACCAGACCCATTTTTGGTTTTGTGTTTTCGTTTTTTCTCCCCATGTTTCAATAGTGATAACTTTTTTTGAATTTTTTTCATTCACATAGCCATATAATGGCTTAATTTTTGCGGAACAAGATGCAATTTTTTAACAGCACCATTTAATTTACCTTTTGTTATTGGAAAACAGGAAAAAATTCTTTGTGGGGTTAATATGAAAAAAAAACACTATTTCACCAAGGTTTTTCGGGTTTTTACATCACAGCCTTCATGTTACACAAAAAAGGACATGCGGTTCTTATTCTGTAGCTCAGTGCGAATTCAGCTATACCAAACTTGTGTAGGTTTTTTTTTTTACTACTTTAAAAAAAAAAAAACACTTTTTTATATTTTGGTTTACCGAGCCGTATGAGTGCTTGTTATTGGCATAATGAACTGCAGTTTTTATTGGTACAATCTTTGCGGTACATACAACTTTTTGATCACTGTTATTCAATTTTTTGGGGGAAAGGTGACAAAAAAATGGCAAATTGTGTTTTTCTTTTTTTTTTCTGCAACGGTGTTTACTGGAGAGGGATTTTTTAAAAACATTTTAATAGTTCAGACATTTTCAGACATGTCAATGCCTAACATATGTATTTTTTATTGTATACGTATATGTTTTATATGTAAAAGTGAGAAAGGGGGGTGATTTAGACTTTCTATATTTTAATTAAAGGGCTGGAACCTGGGATATTTTGATCCCTTGTCCTATTGTCCTCCAAGGGCACGTCTGCTTTGGGATTTTGTGATGGGATCTGCTTTGGGATCTTGTGATCTGCTGACACTGTGGGTGGGTTAGGCTCAAAACTTGCCAGAGTTAGTCCCAACTTGGGTGCCTGTAGCACTGTGAGAGCAACTCACATACTGTATGGTACTTTTTCTCCACAAGGCGGGCAACAAAAACTACAGCGTGCAAGATCTGCAGGATTAAAATATTCCCTGACTGTTCAAACACAGTTATAGGTACAAGAGGTCTATTACAGCACATTATTATTATTATTATTTATTATTAAAGAGCCATTCATTCTATAGCGCTGTACATATGAAAAGGTGTATGCATACATAATACAGATAATTGCACTAAGCATAAACAAGTCGAGTTACAAACTGGTACAGAAGGAGAGAGGGCCCTGCCAGTGAGGGCTTACAATCTATATGGTATAAGAGAAGGACACAGTAGGTGAGGTTGAAGCTGGTCATGGCGGTATAGAGGCAGCAGAATCACTGGTTGTATGCTTGTCTTAAGAGGTGGGTTTTTAGTTTCTTTTGAAGGATTCCACTGTAGGTGAGAGTCTAATATGTTGGGGTAGCGAGTTCCAGAGTGTGGGGGATGCACAGGAGAAATCTTGGAGGCAATTGTGGGAAGAGGTGATAAGAGGTGAGAAGGGGGTCTTGTGAGGATCGGAGATTGTGTGTGGGGATGTATCGGGAAAAGCGCTCAGAGATGTAGGGAGGGGACAGATTGTGGACAGCCTAGTATGTATTTGTTAGTATTTTCATCTGAATTTGCTGGGTAATGGGGAGCCAGTGAAGGGTTTGGCAGAGGGAAGAGGCAGAGGAGTAACAGGGTGAGAGGTGGATTAGTCTGGCAGCAAAGTGGAGTATAGATTCGAGGGGCACGGAAGTGCTATATGGAAGGCGACAGAGAAGAATATTGCAGTAGTCTAGGCGGGAGATGATGAGGGCATGTACAAGCATTTTCGCAGATTCAAAGTTGAGGAAAGCGCGGATGTGGGAGATGTTTTTGAGTTGGAGGCAGCAGGTGGTGGAAAGGGCTTGGATTAGGGCTGATATGATTAATCAACGTTATCGATAATATTCGTTGTCATTCCGTTGTCGATGAATCTTCTTTATCGAATAATCGGGCGATTTGTTGCTATGCGGGAGGTCAGGCGCTATGCCTGCGGGTGTGTCATCCACAGATCCCCCTTATAACAATGTCCCCCAATACATCAGGCCCTACCACTCACCGCAGTATTTCTAAACAGTGATCCTTAACCTCTTAATAACTTTAACTAAAGTTGCGCTCTCCCCTGAATCAATACTTACTAACAAACATCCGTAGCAGGCAGAGCGGCTGGCAGGGTTATGTCACTCACTGACATCGCGCACCTGTTACTCCCACTTTATGAAGAAACATCACTGTTTAGAAATACTGCAGTGAGCAGCGGGGCCTGGTGTATTGGGGGACATTGTTATGAGGGGGATCTGTGGTTGACATATATATAGCAGTGTCATCCACAGATTCTCCCTTATAACAGTGCCATCCACAGATGCCCCACCCCATAACAGTGCCATCCACAGATGCCCCACCCCATAACAGTGCCATCCACAGATGACCCACCAGATAACAGTGCCATCCACAGATTCCCCACCCCATAACAGTGTCATCCACAGATGCCCCTCCCCATAACAGTGCGATCCACAGTTTCCCCTGCCATCCGCAGATCGTGGATAATAGTGTTATACACAGACCACCATTTGTTCAAAAACCACCAAAAGCACACAATTTCATAAAAAAAATATTTTTTCTTATTTTCCTCCTCAAAAACCTAGGTGCGTCTTATAGGGCGTAAAATAAGGTAAGTCTCTGACCCCTGACTTTCAGTCCTACCCTCCTCTGACCCTCCGCTCGCCAATCACGTGCTGCTGCTGCTGCCCCCCCCCCACCTGACACGCTACGTTATGCGTAATGCTACGTCGTGCATATGTTTATGGAGCCTCAGCCTGCCCTGGAGGACCTCACCCATACCACGCTAAGTCCACCTGCCGTCGGTAGGCCAGTTGCCCGCTGTATAATGTGCCCTGCTCAGGGCTCATGCTGCCACTGTTACTGCCGCATTGCCACAGTGTCCCAGGCCTTTGAACATTGCTATACACATCAGAGTATGTGCAAAACATTGCACCCTAGTGTCTGTAGTACAGAGTCTGTATTACAGACACTATGATGCCATGCTCTTCCCTGTCTGCACATACCCCCATGTGTATAGTAGGAGTGTACATACTAGAGTAAACAGACTTGTTTTATTAAAATGTAAATAACCCCCTCCCTCAATAAAATATGGCTTTGTTCATAATTTTTCAAGTAAAATCATATAAACCACTTTTTTATCATTTTGGTGTTTTTCCTGATTAATCGATGAAATTATCGAATTATTCAAAAAATCGTTAGCTGCAGCCCTACCTAGGATGTGTGGTAGGAAGGAGAAGGCAGAATCTAAGACCACTCCAAGGCAGCGGACTTTGTTGACCGGGGAGAGTTTGCAGCCATTGATCGAGATAGATAGGTCAGAGCAAGATGGGGGAAACATCATGAATTCTGTTTTATCCATGTTAAGTTTGAGAAAGCGAGATAAGATAGGCATTGGGGGATTCTGGATAATAAGGTGGTGATGTCTGGACCAGAGAGGTAGATTTGTGTGTCGTCAGCATAAAAGTGATACTGAAAGCCATAGGACTCTATGAGATGTCCCAGGCCAAAAGTGTAGATAGAAAAGAGTGGGGGTCCTAGGACAGAGCCTTGCGGGACACCAACAGAGAGGGAATGAGACGAGGAGATGGTGTGAGAGTGGGAGACACTAAACATCCGGTCTGTGAGGTATGATGTGATCCAGGAGAGGACCAGGTCAGTGATACCAAGAGATGAGAGAGTTTGCAACAGAAGGGAGTGGTTGACAGTGTCAGAGGACAGAGTAATGTGTTTTAGTTATGGCTGTTAGTAGGTCACTGGTGACTTTGGTAAAGGCAGTCTCAGTCGAGTGGTGGGGTCGGAAAGCCAGATTGTAGCCATCAAAGAGAGAGCAGGAGAAGAGATGAGAGGACAGTTCCGAATGGACATGTTGTTCAAGTAGCTTTGAGGCATACGGAAGAAGTGATATGGGCGATAAGTGGACAAAGAGGATGGGTCAAGTGAAGGCATTTTGAAGAGGGTTGTAATGGTAGCATGTTTAAAACCAGAGGGGAAGACACCAGAGGTTAGTGATAGATTAAAGAGATGAGTTAGGGCTGGGATAAACATTGTGGTGAGGTTAGGGATGAGGTGGGATGGGACTGGGTCTAGTGCACAGGTGGTGAGATGTAATCAGGAGAGTAAAGTGGAGAATTTTTCTTCTGTAATGGTGGAGAAGCGGGTTTTGGGAGAAGAGGACTGAGCACTGGCAGTTGTGTAGAGGGTCTGTGGGGACTGTGTACTGAAGCTTTCTGTGATGTTGACTATCTTTTGTTTAAAGTATGTGACAAAGTCCTCAGCTGAAGGAGAAGGGAGTTAAAAGTGTTAAAAAGTTGTTTAGGGCTGTGGGGCAGGGAACATATTAGAGCTGCAGCGAGGATTTGAATACTAGGAGGGATTTCTTGTATGCGGTGAATTGATCTTTAGAATGGGATTTCTTCCATCGCCGCTCAGCAGCCTGGTGTGCCAGGGTTGTCTGTTGATTGTTCGGCTTTTGTTGTGTATCAGGGGGGCAACTGTGTCCAGAGCTGTACTTATTGTTATACAGGGTGGTGGCAGCATCTGGGTCTTGGAGGGAACAAATAGTAGAGAGTGGCAGAAGAGAGTCAGAAAGCAAAGGAAAGTCAAGATGTTTAAGGTTCCCGCGGGGGTGTGCTTGTGTGTGGAATGGGGGAGCAGCAGAAGAGACCAGTGAAGAGAAGGTGAGTAAGTTGTGGTCGGATAGGGGGAGAGGCGAATTAGAAAGGTTATATAGGGAGCAGAGGCGGGTAAAGATAAGATCTAGAGTGTGACCATCTCTGTGGGTAGGAGCGAAAGACCACTGTGAGAGGCCAAAGGAGAAAGAGAGTGATAGGAGTTTAGAGGCTACTGAGTGGCAGGTGTGAATAGGGATGTTGAAGTCACCCATAATGATAGTGGGGATGTCAGCAGACCCTTGTGACCCTTTCTGTACATCAAGCTGCACTCCCCAGTGGACACCTGGAGCAGCTGTTATAGGCATGGACTGTATATGTATTTCACAGCCCACTGCGACAGTGGAGAGGCAGCACCCCAGCAACATAGCCAGATTCTTTTCACCACCTCCCACCATATGATGGGGATGGCTTCCATAGGCACTTGCCTGCCTCCTCCTACTCCATGGACACGGTCCCGTCCCAAACAGCAGCAGGGCACAGGGTTGCTTGCACTACCCTTACTTCTTATCACATGTGTCAGGTCATGCTTTGCCACATCGTGTTGGAGTTGATCGGCCTGGGAGAAAGTAGCCACACTAGCACACAGTTGCTCAAGTACATCAAGCAGCAAACATCTCGCTGGCTAACACCCACTAACTCCAACTGGCCAAGGTGGTCAGTGACAATGGACGCAACATTATGTCAGCTCTGAAATAACTAGAGATGAGCGAATCGAAGCTGACGAAGTTGAATTTGTTTACAATTTCAGGAAAAATTCGATTTGCAACGAATGCGAATTTCCTCGTGCTTCGTGGTAACGAATCGTAATTTTTCCTAACATGGCGGCTACAATGGCGGCTAAAATGGTGGCTACACATGCAAGGACATGGGGCAAGGAACTCTGGGAAGGCGGGATGACCCATAATGCCATGCATGCAGCCAATCAGCAGCCAGCCAGCCCGGTGATGTCACAGCCCTATAAATATGGCGGCCATCTTAGATTCTGCCATTCAGTATTGTACTTTGTTCAGGGACAGACGTGTATGCAGGCAGTTGGGAGAGTGAATGAAAAACTAATTGTTAAAAAAAAAATTAAAGAAGCGCTTTATGCCCCTTTCACATCTGCGTTTTTGCTTTCCGTCCTAGAGTTCCGTCCTCAGGGCTCTAGGACGGAAAGATACTGATCAGGATAATCCTAATGCATTCTTCTGAATGGAAAGAAATCCGTTCAGGATGCATCAGGATGTCTTCCGTTCAGTATGTGAAAGTTTTTTGGACGTTGACAAAACCACAGCATGCTGCGGATTTGTCTCCGTCCAAAAATCCGGAAGACATGCCGTAACGCCGGATATGTAATTAATGCCCATTGAAGTGCATTAACCCGGATCCGGCATTAAGCTAAACGTCGTTTTGGCGCATCGCCGGATCCGACGTTTAGCTTTTGTGAATGGTTACCATGGCAGCCAAGACGCTAAAGTCCAGGCTCCCGAGTCCCGGGGCGCTCCACAATGCCGTCAGAGCGCCCCATGAGCATGGTTCTCATGATCGCATGGATCAAGTGATCCATGCGCGTGGGGCGCATGGACTTTAAGTATCTTCTCCCCTGGCTCCCCACTACTTACTTTGGCAACCAGGACTTTAGTAGCGTCCTGGCTGCCATGGTAACACTGAAAGCATTTTGAACACTGATCAGTCTTCAAATGCTTTCAGTTGTCTTGCGTTGTGACGGATCCGGCGGGAATTTCCAGCGACGGAAGTGCATGCCGGATCCTCACAAGTGTAAGAGACCTTACTAGTGCAGGGAAAGGATAGTGAGAGGAATCATTTCACTGATAGGGAGAGACGTGTGCAAATGCTTGGGAGAGTCATAGGAAAATCCTCATTGTGAAAAAAAGCGATTTTCAAGTTCAGGGAAACATTACTTGGAGATCCAGATAGTCTCATAATGCAGCTCTGTCATTCCAGCAATTAGTTATTGGGGTGCACATGCTATGTTGAAAAGCCTTTAGTGGCTTTTATCTGTGGAAAAAGATAAATATATACGCAGGTCACTTTTGTTGTTATCTATTTTCACCAGAAAGAGTTTAGGGCGGTATTTTAGTAATACACGAAAAATATAAACGCACTGCACGTTTGCAGTCATTTCTGGTTAAAGAGTATAGGGCGGTATTTCAGTAATACACAAAACATTTGAATGCAGTGCACTGTTGAATTAATTTCTGGTGGAAGAGTATAGGGGCTTATTTCATTAAAAAAAGAAAAATATACAGTATACGCACTGCATTGTTGCATTTATTTCTGGTAAAAGCGTATAGGGTCGTATTTCAGTCAGAAAAAAAGAAATATATAAGGGGAATGTAGTCTGCCGGCATGGTGTGAGGACGCATGAAGTAGAGCTCCCTTGCCATCTTGACAGAATATCCAGAATAACTTACTTTTCTGGACCTGCGACGGACCCGATCGGGGTGCTGGACCTGGCAGGAATCTCTGGTGGACAGCGGGAGGTGTTCGACGAAGAGCCAGCTGCGCTCGTGACAGTGAGGTGATCTGCGGGATCGGGGAGCAGTGCAGAGCGGCCATCTTGTGGCGGGTCGGAGCGCACATACAGCAACAGAGCGCTACAGAGACCCTCAGCGAATAGCTGCGTGGTGCGACTGATAAAGGTAGCGGAGGGCCGGAGACACATAGGAAAGGACTGAGAGACCATCCCACTCCACAGTAAGAGCGGCAAGTGAGCTGGAACGGGACTCCAAGTGGTAGGCTTCAAGGGGTGCGGACCCAGTGAGCCCGGCTGTGCGGGGGACGTGGAGATTACCCTGTGGGGCGGCTGGAGATATAACTATAAAGAGCCCCTGTAACAATCAAAAAAGCTGAACAGACTGCAGCCACAGCAGGCAGTACCAACACCACGCATCAAGTGGCTCACAGACCCCCATTATGACACAGGCCAGCTGCAAATACACCAAAGGCTTTGGCCCACAGGACTCCCTATATCTGTGAACTCTCCGTCCAGGTTCGCTGTACGAGATCTCCCCAGACCCATCTCTTGGACATGGACTTTGTCTTTGGCAGCTGTGTGTACAGGCAGATCTTCTTCTATAAGTACTCATGGGCCGTAAAACTGTGACTCCCGCAGGCCTTACTCCAGCGAGGGAGCTAGTAGATAACATGAGCCAGACAGACATGGAGACAGAGCAGTGCAGGCCCTGAAACGCAGGCGGATAAAATAATGTCGGCCATTGCAGCATGTCAGGCTGTCCTGACTTCAAAGATTGACCATCTGCAGAGGGATATCAACTGTCTGCGCCATGATATGAACAACAGCGTCTGCGATGACATGCGACGGCGCAAGCTGCAGGGAACTCTCACAAGTAACCGACGCCCATGATGGGCCACAGATTTAATAGTCCTGCCTGGTTTGAGGTCGTTTTCTCAGGATCAGTGTAGTTGCGCCTGTTAGCGAAACTGGCAGGACTGATCTTAACACTGTGATATGGGGTATCCCTATAGAAAAGGGTTAAGCTTTACTTAGAGTTAGATAGTTCATTTTTGTATTGACTACTACTGATGTACTCAAGTTCTATGCTGGGTCATGTTCTAGCTAGATAGACTATATTCCTTTAGTCTATAAAGCACAAGTTTCTGTTTAGAGAATTGAAGCTTAGGCGGGTTGGGGATGTCTGGGCAGGGTGGGTACGGGATGGGTTGGGTTTTGTTGGGTTTACTGTGTTGTGTGCGTGCGTGCATGAATGGGGCAGTGACGCTGGGATACCAGGTGGGCGACGACGATTCAGAAAAATGAAGATATGGCGGTATGCAAGCTGATCTCCTGGAATGTCCGGGGCTTGAATGATAAGGTTCAAAGAACATTGGTGTTTAACTATGTTAAAAAATATAATCCTGACGTTCTTATTTTTCAGGAAACCCATCTCAAGGGCTCAAAAGTCCTAGCAGTGAAGCGACCATGGGTAGGGAGTGGGTATCATGCTACATACTCCAACCACGCCAGAGAGGTGTCTATTTTGGTTAGTAAAGCTCTTCCGTTTCAGCTGATCTCCGTGCACATAGAAGATCCATCCGGGAAATACGTGATGCTACAGGCCACTATTAGAGGTTGTGAGGTAGTACTGGTCGGTGTTTATGTCCCGCTGCCATTTGGAAGAGAATTGCTTGACCAAATTATGGGTAGGGTGACGATGCTCCCTGTGGTTCCTACCTTTATTCTGGGGATTTTAATGCAACACTTGATAGCCAGCTAGACAGGTTTAGGCCACCTCCCAGACACGATGCGACTTTACTACGTTGGGCACAGGCTCATGGTCTTGAGGAAATATGGAGAAGTTTATATCCAGATGGGAGACAATACTCTTGTCACTCAACTTCGGCTCACTCATTATTCCGGATCGATTTGGCTTTTACGAATCGGCCCGGGATTCCATGGGTTAAGGCGGCTGAGTACCTACCAAGAGGAATCTCATATCATGCTCCCCTATAGATCACACTTTATCTACCATTTAGTGTCACTAGATCCGCTTGGCAACTAAACCCAGTGCGGCTGGAGGTCATCCTGGTTAGAGTAGCATGCCTGGAAGCAATTTCAACATACTGGGAAATCAATGAGGGATCCTCTACTCCTCTTGTGGAGTGGGATACCTGTAAAGCAGTCCTGAGAGCGTTCTTGATAGCTGCAATTGCGGCGCATAGGGTGGAATTGGAGGGAACAATGACCCAGACGGAACAGGCATATCTCGTTGACCCAACTCCGGAGCACTATGCGCTCTGGCTGACGGCTCAAAGGCAATATACTTGACTGAATTCACTAAGAAGCGCCTACTAGCTTAAAAACAAACCATTTTCTCAGATGGGGATAAGAGTGGTAAAGCGCTGGTGTATCTAGCTAGGGTTGAGACCGCACAAACAGTACTGACAGCCATTAGGAATGAGAGGGGAGATATATTCACCACACCGGATGAGGTTTGTCATCAATTTGCCACATACTATTCGGCACTCTACACATCTAAAATTAATAGAACAACAGAGGAAATCTTACGATTCCTAAAGGCCGTCACTATGACAAGGCTCACACGTGGATAAGCAGGTGTTAGATGACCCTATTACCCCGCTAGAAATCCAAACTGCCATTAAGTCAATGGCAAATGGTAAGACTCCTGGTCCGAATGGCTTCCCGGTTGAGTGGTATATGTTTCAGGTTGAGGAGGTGAGTAAAAGACTCTGTACCCTCTACAAACAAGCACTGGATTCCTGCCAGTCTCCTTTTCCAAAGCCACCATAGTGGTCATACACAAGGCCGGGAAACCACCGGATCAGTGTAGCTCGTACAGACCCATTTCACTAATTAATTCAGATGCCAAAATATTGGCGAAATTGTTGGCCAACTGATTGTCGTCAGTTATCTTGGGGATGATAGGGATGGATCAATCGGGTTTTATGCCAGGGAAGACGACAGATATTAATTTGAGACGTCTTTTCACTAATCTCCAGGTGACGCGTGACAATGCAGGAAGTAAGGTAATTGCCTCCCTCGATAATGAGAAGGGATTTGATTCAGTTGAGTGGGGGTTTATGTGGGTGGTGCTGGAGAGATTGGGAGTCCCCCAATCCTTCCTCCGATAGCTACACATGTTGTATGTGCGTCTGACAGCCAATGGACACCTATAGTGATGAGCGGCAGGTGCCATATTCGATTTCGACGAAATTCGCGAATATTCGAATGAATATTCGTTTCATATTCGTCGAAATCGAATATTCGTCATTATTCTAGTTACCGCGATTAATATGCGATTTTAACTTAAGGCTACTTTCCTATTGGTTTCATATCTAGAATTATAGCGAAGATGACGGATATGACGAATGTATTCGTCATATTCCTCAAAACGAAGATAACGAAGTATTCTACATCTTCGTTTTAGCAACCTATTCGTCAACTTCGCTAATTCTAGCAATCAAATAGGAAGGTTGACTATAGAGACAACTGTGTTTAATTCGCTATGCGATTATTTATATATATTTTTTTTAATAAATAGAATAATTATACTAATTATATCAAGTAATATAATTATTCTATTAAAAAAAAAAATAAATCGCATAGCGAATTTAACACAGCTGTCTCTATAGTCAACCTTCCTATTTGATTGCTAGAATTAGCGAGGTTGACGAATAGGTTGCTAAACGAAGATGTAGAATACTTCGTTATCTTCGTTTTGAGGAATATGACGAATACATTCGTCATATTCGCTATTCGCTAATTCTACCAAGCCAACCATAAAGTTCCTTGCTCATGGAGCGTCCTCATCACCATGGGAACATCTCCATATACTAAAATGTACTGTCGGATTTGAGAATTACGTTGAAATCGCAATGCGATTAATTCAAGTTATATTAATCACATTGCGATTTCAACTTAGAGCTGGGTTTATAATGGGTCAGCTTGCTAGAATGAACGAAGTTAACGAATATGGAATATAGCAGCACTGCTAAGTTGAATTCGCAATGCGATTAATTTAACTTGAAGTAATCGCATTGCGATTTCAACTTAGCACTGCTAGTGCTATATTCCATATTCGTTAATTCTAGCCTATGTAAGATAGCAGTGCTAAGTTGAAATCGCAATGAGATTACTTCAAGTTAAATTAATCGCATTGCGAATTCAACTTAGCACTGCTGCTATATTCCATATTCGTTAACTTCGTTCATTCTACCCATTATAATAAACCCAGCTCTAAGTTGAAATCGCAATGCGATTAATATAACTTGAATTAATCGCATTGCGATTTCAACGTAATTCCTCAAATCCGACAGTACATTTTAGTATATGGGGACGTTCCCATGGATGGGGACGCTCCATGAGCACGGAAGTCGGCAGAAGCGGCAATGGGCACTGACTAGAGCAGCCAGGAAGCCAGGAATCCTCAGGACAGGTAAGAACTAGTGTTGGGAAGTGGGAAAGAAAAAAATATAACTAAAAAAAAAACGAATATTCGAAATATTCGCGAATTAGCGAAGTGCCGATATTCGCAAAAAAAATTCGCTATTCGAATATTCGCGCTCAACACTAGACACCTATCTAGAGCATTTGCACTGCGGAGAGGCATCAGACAGGGGTGTCCATTGTCACCTCTCCTGTTTGCATTGGTGATTGAACCTCTCTTGATCACTATTGGAAACAGCCCTGAGATACGGGGATGGGATATTGCGGGTATCTCTGAAAGAATCTCGCTATACGCAGATAACATGTTGATTTATTTGGGAGATGTGGGCCCCTCACTGGAAGCCCTTCTGCAGACGGTTGACTCCTATGGATCGTATTCAGGACTCAGGGTCAACTGGTCGAAATCAGCACTGTATCTGGTAGATGACACCCCTCACCCAAACATATCAACTAACTCCTCACTGCAGATAGTGGACAAATTCAACTACCTGGGGATTGTGATACATAAAGATGTCACCCAATTTAATGTACTAGTGCTCCACACCCTACGAGCCCCATATGACAGAGGGGGGCTAGTGCTGCCTGATATATACCTTTATTATATTGCAACCCAACTAAATTATGCAGCTTGGTGGATTAGGGCGGATTCCCATAATCCAGCGGTGGTATGGAAGGCAGCCCTGATAGGCTCTTATGAGGCCATGACGAATCTGGTATATCAGGCAGGGAAGTTTCAGGTGAAGCATCTCAATACACTCATGATAGGGGTGATTAAGGCCTGAATATCTTTGGGGTAGGAAGGAGAGCTGAACAAAGCTCTGTCAAGTCTCCGGTGACAACTCTGTGGGGCAATCCTGAGATAGTGGAGCTGTCTAGTCTGTCCAACTTTGTGTTCTGGCCTAGGATAGGTATCAAATACCTTACTCGACTTTATGACGAGGAACTTTTTAAAACGTTCTCGGCTTTAAAGGCTGAATATAGACTATCACAGACTTCCTTTTTTAGATATTTTCAGCTGAGACATGCATGTGAAGCAAAATTTGGGAGTGGTCCCCTGAAAATAGAATATAGGGCTGTAGAAAAAATAGCCAGAAGTGCAACTCATTAAAAAATGGTCTCGTCCTTCTATGGATTCATTATCTCATCCAGGCCTTCGCCGTTAGCGAAGGCTTTCCTCAGGTGGCGGGTGGACATACCTACACTAGAGACCTTACATGAGAAGGAGCTGACGGCTTCATGGAGAAAGTCAGTGATTGGTGCACAAGATCAGCTGATCCAGAATAAATGGCTACACAGAGTATATCTCACCCCTGTGCGCCTTGTGCGTATGCGCAGACTAGATTCAGATGTTTGTACACAGTGCGGGGGGGGGGGACACTTTATTTCATATGAATTGGGAATGCTCGGTTATTCAAGATTTCTGGGGGGGCGGTGCATAGGTACCTCAACGCTAGGTTGGGACTCCCAGGAGTGGTCTCACCAGAAGTTAGCCTGTAAATACGACAGAATTTTGTAAAAGCTATTATTGTTTTATGCAAGGAAGTCGATGCTGCTCAGCTGGAAGCCTCCCAAAACGCTGAGTGTATCACATTGGATGCAAATTGTTAATGAGGCCCTTCCCATGTATAAATTGATATATGAAGCTAGAGGGGTTCCGGAGAAATTCCAAAAAACCTGGGGAACTTGGTTAAGTGCAAATTCAGTGTCGGAAAATTGACCACGTTAGCTAGGAATGGTCAGAGTCACTGCTCAAGTGAATGTGTGTGTAAATGGTGTTTAATTGTAGACGCAAGGGGAACGAGTGAGTGACGATTCTGATATGTATCCTAATTGTAACAGCTGATAACATTTCTCCTGTTATGGTGGAATTTCCTTGTGTTTATGTTGAGTTGTTTTTGTTGACTTTTAAAATTGAAAATAAAGCCTTTTAAAAAATGAAGAGAAATATATACGCACTGCACTGTTGCAGTTATTTCTGCTGAAAGTGTTTAGGGTCGTATTTCAGTATTACAAGAAAAATATATATGCACTTCGCTCTTTAATTGTTTTCTGGTTAAAGCGTATAGTGGCCTTTTTCCGACCAACAAGAAATATATATTCTCGGCTCACTTGTGCAGTAATTTCTGGTGAAGGGTATATGGGCGTATTTCATTTAAAAAAGAAAAATATATATGCACTGCACTGTTGCAGTTATTTCTGGTGAAAGCGTATAGGGGCATATTTCAGTACTACAAGAAATATATATTCTCAGTACACTGTTGCAGTTATATCTGGTAAAGCCTTTACTGGCGTATTGCAGTAGAAAAAGAAACATACATTTTCCATTCACTCCTGCACTTATATCTTGAAAAACCTTTAGTGATGTACAGTTGTGTTCAAAATTATTCAACCCCCACTGAAATTGAGTGTTTTGGCCAGTTTGACATTGATTTTGATCATTTCAGTCATCTTGTTTACAATTAAATCAAAGAGGCACTTGTAAGTCAGACAACTATAACATAACATTTATAATGAAATAACCACAAATGTCTTTTCTGTGCTCACGTCATTATCAGTTTTATTCAACCCCCAAGTGACATTCAATCTTAGTACTTAGTACAACATCCTTTTCCAGTTATAACAGCTTGTAAAAGTGAAGCATAGCTTGACACAAGTGTCTTGCAGCGATCTATGGGTATCTTCGCCCATTCTTCATGGGCAAAAGCCTCCAGTTCAGTCACATTCTTAGGATTGCGCGCTGCAACTGCTTTCTTTAAGTCCCACCAGTGGTTCTCAATTGGATTTAAGTCTGGTAACTGCGATGGCCACTTCAAAATGTTCCAGCCTTTAATTTGCAACCATGCTCTAGTGGACTTGGAGGTATGCTTGGGATCATTGTCCTGTTGAAAGGTCCAACGTCTCCCAAGCCTCAGGTTTGTGACGGACTGCATCACATTTTCATCCAATATCTCCTGGTACTGAAGAGAATTCATGGTACCTTGCACACGCTGAAGCTTCCCTGTACCTGTAGAAGCAAGACAGCCCCAAAGCATGATTGACCCCCCACCATGCTTCACAGTAGGCAAGGTGTTCTTTTCTTCATGGGCCTTGTTCTTCCTCCTCCAAACATAGCGTTGATCCATGGGCCCAAACAGTTCTAATTTTGTTTCATCAGTCCACAGAACACTTTTGTGGTTTGTCCACATGACTTTTGGCATACTGCAGTCGACTCTTCTTATTTTTGGAGACAGCAAGGGGGTGCGCCTGGGAGTTCTGGCATGGAGGCCTTCATTACGTAGTGTGCGCCTTATTGTCCGAGCTGAAACTTCAGTACCCGCATCTGACAAATCTTTTTTCAGTTCCTCAGCAGTCACACGGGGACTTTTCTCCACTTTGCGCTCCAGGTAGCACACAGCAGTCGAAGTCAGCATCTTCTTTCTTCCACGACCAGGTAGTGTTTCAACAGTGCCCTTTGCCTTGAATTTGCGAATGATGCTTCCTATGGTGTCTCTTGGTATGTTTAACATCTTTGCAATCTTCTTATAGCCATTTCCCTTCCTGTGAAGAGAAATCACCTCTTCTCTTGTCTTGCTGGACCATTCTCTTGACTTCACCATGTTTGTAAACGCACCAGTAAATGTATAGAAGGAGCTGAGTATCACAGTCATTTTAAATCTGCCTAATTGGGGCTTATTATGCTTGATTGCGGCTCCTTGACATCCAGAGGTGTTTTCAATACCTGATCGAAAACACTTGAATGAACCTCTGTTCTTAAGAGTGGTAGTCTTTAAGGGGTTGAATAATTGTGTCAATGAAGAAATCACAAAAAAAACATTTAATACTGTATTACAAAAACAATTGATGTCATTTTAGTTGCATTTGGTTCTTTAAAAAGTCCTTGTAAGATTTCATTCTGAACACAATTACAAATGTACACTAAATTCCCTAAAACCATTTACAGCATTGGGGGTTGAATAATTTTGAACACAACTGTATATCAATAGAAAAAGAAATATACATTCGCCATTCGCTCCTGCACTTATATCTTGAAAAACCTTTACTGACATATAGCAGTAGAAAAATATAAATATATTCTGCGTACACTGTTGCGGCTATATGTGGTAATATGTCATATTTCTGTAAAAAAATAAGGATATATTCAGCATTCTGCGTTGTAGTCATAGGTGGGAAATTACTTTTTGCAGTATAGACTGAATTACGTTATGGTGACATTTCTTATTTACGTTTCACACTGCACGCTTACGTGACGACATTCATAAAAGCGATGCACCAATACAGGTGAATACCCTATGCACTAACCCTGCACAAAAATGCGAACTAATTCATACCAGCCCACATCTATCTGCGGTATTGCTTACTGGACACTACGGGGACTTTTCTGCAGCACAGAAACCGCACGAGGACCGCTACGTCCCGTTCACTTTAGATCACTCCGCCTCAGGTGCCATTGGTTTTTTGAAACTGACAGACAGCCTATTACACTATGTTGAGAAGCCTTTATTGGCGTATATACGTGGAAAAAGAAAAATATACTCGGTGCTCACTGTTCCAGTTATATGTGGTAAAGCCTTTAGAGGCATATATCAGTAGAAAAAGAAACAGATATTCGACGATCAGCGCTGCAGTTATATGCGATAAAAACAAATTGGAATTATTTAATTAGAAAAAAAATTTGTGTTCTTTGTTAAGCGCTACACTTATGCGGCAAAATCTCTTTTGAAATATTTTAGTTGTAAAAAATCTTGTATTCAGCACGAAGCGCTGCACTTATATGCAGTAAAATCTTTTTTTAATTATTTCATTGGAAAAAAATCTTGTATTCTGCGTTAAGCTGTAAAATCTTTTTTTAATTATTTCATTGGAAAAAAATATTGTATTCTGCGTTAAGCCGTAAAATCTTTTTTGAATTATTTAGGTGGAAATACAAATTTCCACTTCCTCCTTTAACTTCCTCATCTCTTCATTAACATCAGACACACTAACTTTATATATAAGTGGTGCCAGCACCACCTAGGTGCGAATAAAGGTAAATTATACTGCCAGCCTGTTAAAGGGGATTACAGCATGATACCACAATACATTTGATATGACATTTAGCAAGAGTTTAAAGTGCCCACATATAGCACATAGTGGGACACTGCATCACAATGAATCAGGCGTGGATCAGCCAGGATTTTCACACACCAATGCCTGATTCATCAGACTAGATCATCCATGGTGCCTCACCAACATTTTGACAAAAGAGATCGGTTTCTTCTGGGTACCTGCCTTAGCTAATATTCTGATGCTGTTACCCACCTGATGCCACACATCTGATGCCAAGTGCTCTTTCTTTCACTCACCATCTTCAGCGGGTACTAGTTTTGCAACCCACCTACACAGTATGTCACCTTGCCACTCTGTGGCCTTTCTCTGATGCTGCTGCCGCCACCTCTAGACTCTGTCATTGTGCCATTCTGTGGACTCCTCCTGATGCTGATGCTGCAGACACTTCCACACTCTGTCATTGTGCCACTCTGAGGCCTACTCATGCTGCTTTTACTTCCAGACTCTGTCATTGTGCCACTTTGAAGCCTCCTCCTGATGCTGCTGCTGCCGACACCTCCAGACTCTGTCATTGTGCTGCTATGTGGTCTTCTTATGCTGCTGCCAACTCCAGACTCTGTCATTGTGCCACTCTGTGGCCTCCTCCTGATGCTGCTGCCGCAACCTCCAGACTCTGTCATTGTGCCCCGCTGTGCTCTGCTTATGCTTTTGCCAACTCCAGACTGTATCATTGTGCCACTCTGTGGCCTCCTCCTGATGCTGATGCTGCCGACACCTCCACACTCTATCATTGTGCCATTTTGTGGCCTACTCATAAAGCTGCCACCTCCAGACTCTGTCATTGTGCCATACTGTGGCCTCCTTCTGATGCTGCTGCCGCCACCTCCACACTCTGTCATTGTGCCGCTCTGTGGCCTACTCATGATGCCGTCACCTCCAGACTGTCATTGTGCCTCTCTGGGGCCTACTCATGCTGCTGCCACCTCCAGTCTGTCATTGTGCCGCTCTGTGGTCTGATCATGCTGCTGCCAACTCCCGACTGTGTCATTGTGATACTCTGTGGCCTCCTTATACTGCCACCACCTACAGACTCTGTCATTGTGCCACTCGGTGGCCTCCTCATACTGCTTCCACCACGAGGCCCTGCCATTGGACCACTCCGTGGTCTCCTCATGCTGCTTCCACCTCACCGCTATGTCATAGGTCCACTCTGTGGACTTCTCATGCTGTTCACACCCTCCCCACTTCATGACTGGTCCATTATTGTGGCTTTCGGCCTGACTGACATCATCATTTATTTGACACTTCTTTGTATCTGTCAGAAGGAAGAAAAAATGAGACGCACAACGGATGCTATCTATTTAGCAGCTTTAAGGCCTGTATGGTCCCATCAGAAATGATTTATGATTTGGTAGCCAAAAGCAGGAGTGTGTAGAAAACACAGAAGACATGCAAATATTCTATTTATGTATCATCTGTTTTAGATCCACTTCTTTTTTTTTTTGCCTTTAGCAATACGGATGGATCATTGAGCAAATGCCGACTGAGTAAAGGCGTATGCTCCACAGACAAGATCCTTTTTTTGTAGGTTATTGTTCTGATGGATCAGAGAATGGGGAAAAGTAATCAGTGATGTCAACACAAACTTACTGCTGACACCCTCTCCTCTCTGTCAGGGGGCTCTACTTGTTTAAGCGTTTAATAGAACAGGTTCTGTAGACACCTATGTGGAATCAGATGATGAGGGTGTAAAAGTAGTGCTCTTCTTCTTGATGCTAACATTGACCTGTAAGGCTGAGTTAATACTTGAGTTAGTTGGTCAGTTTTGGCCCAGTGACCGCCCAAATAAGTTAAGTATGCAGTGATTCTAAGAGTGACACCTGTCATCTGCATGTCATACGGACTCACAGTATTATTTCACTACCAAAGAAGACTCCCTATGCATGTTACTGCAAGGCACAGTGTTCTACAACACTATAAAGGCTCTCAGCAGCCAGGGAATAGCTGTTTTGTAACGTAAATCGCCTCAAATATATTCGGATCGAACCAAATTTTCCTGCTCATCTCTAGAAATAATTGCGTTATTCTGTAGAAATAACACATGACACAAGTCATCAACCTAGCAGTGCAGCACTTTCTAAATAAGTACACTGGCTTGCGAAAGGTGCTATCAAAGTCCAGGAGACTGTCTAAGCACTTCAGCCACTCTTGGACGTGTAAGAAACAGTCATGTAATGTCCCCAGGTTTCATTACTCTGTTTAAACTGTGTTAAAATTCAATGTATAAGTGTTTCTGTATTACTGTGATACTGGTCCTTTAAGGCCGCAGCTAAGTGTTGAAGTGACACACCCCCAACGAAATACACTGCTGGGAGTGTGGACGCATGGGCCACATTGCTGCTAGATGTCCAAAGCAGCGACAAGCTTATGAGAGACCGCCGTTAAACTGAAGTCCCCTGCTGTTGTAGGGTGTGTAGTAGGGGAAACAATGAAGGAGACTATGAGGGGAGAATGCAAGTCCCATCATACAGATGTAATTGGAAGGTATTCCGGTTACCGGGATGATTGACACAGGTTCCCAAGTAACGACCCTGAGTAGAGACTGTGAAATATGAACCCATACATTTGTACGAGTGGTCGCAGCTAACCAGTTACCAGTACCAGTAGTGGGAGTGGCCTGGATGAATGTCCAGTTATGCGGCCAAGATCTAGGCAAGGAAGGCATAGTGGTGGTACAGGAGTCACATGAAATAAAGGTCCCTGTCATCTTGGGGATGAATGTGTTAAAAGAATTGGATCAGATTCTCTTTAAAAAGAAAGGTCACGGTTATTGGAAAGAAACCACCAGCCATCGGCCTACTCAAACGGCATTCCAGCGGCTGGTCCGGACATGTGGCTTACAGAAAAGTTCAGATGCATAGCATCCTCTGGCTCGAATTTCGGTCCCTCTGCACACAAAAGTTACATTGCCACCCTGTCGGAAGACGATAGTGTCCATGCCTGTAGACACCTGTCGGAAACTAGAAGGCATAGCTGTGTTGATAGAACCACTGCAGGCAGCCAAAAGAAGTGTTGATCTGCTAGTAGCCCGTTACTTGGCAGTAGTCCGCAATGGGAGAGTACCACTCCGATGTGTAAACACCCAGGATCAGAGTGTAGACCTAGCCCCAGGAAGGCTGCTGGCTAACCTCTATGTGACTCTGGAGGAAGAAAGGAAAGTGACCCCGATGCAGCTGAACGAGATGAATGGACCGTAACCGTGTCGATAGGAGAAGGCGAGAGCCCCAACCCTGAATGGAATGGTGGTCAAATTCGAGAACAGATGAATTCGAGAACAGATGAGACTTCTTCATGCTCTCTGGAACAGATCCGGAAGGTAGATGAACTGTTATGGGAAAACCGCACAACCTTTGCACGTCATGCTGAAGTTTTGGATGTACGAAAGGCATCTACCATGAGATTCCCACAAGAGACACCCTTCCAATCAGAGAGCGCTACCGACTAATTCCTCCACAGATATATGAGGAGGTGAAAGAACTGTTGACCCAGATGCTGCAGGGTGGCATCCTTCAAGAAAGCCAAAGTCCCTGGGCAGCTCCGGTGGTACTAGTAAAAAAAGAAAGATGGGTCCATTCAGTTTTGCGTAGACTATCGGAAGTTGAACACCTGCACTGTACGAGATTCCTACCCCTCACCCCGGATTGAGGAGTTCCTCTCGGCACTAGGAAGAGCCCGGTACTTCTCGCTAGATCTGGCTAGTGGGTATTGGTAGGTGCCCATGGGGCTATATGAATTTAACCGGATGCCCTTCAGGTTGACAAATGCACCTGGAACCTTTCAACGATTGATGTAGAAATGTCTTGGTGACTTCAACTTTGAGTTCACTCTCATCTACTTGGACGACATTATAGTGTACTCGGGCTCAAATTAAAACCCAGTAAATGTCGGTTGTTCCAATCTGAAATTGATTACTTGGGTCATCGCGTACCAGGAGAAGGGGTGAGGCCGTCAAGGGACAAGATAGCAGCTGTTCAAGATTGGCCAACACCGACTACCCTGCGAGAAGTGAGGCATTCTTGGGAGTAGCCGGCTACTATCGACGGTTTATTAAGGACTTTGCCAGGGTAGCAGCACCACTTAATGCTCTCCTACGAGGCATATCCCGTGGTCCGAAAGAACCGGTCCGTGAAATGGGGACCTGAACAGGAACACATCTTCCAAGCATCGAAGCATGCTCTGACAACGGCCCCAATCTTGGTGTATGCTGCTTTCCACTTGCCCTTCCAGCTATATACGGATACAAGCCTGAATGGTCTTGGAGCAGTGCTTTCTCAGTTTCAGGATGGCCATAAGCGTGTCTGTCATAGCGTATGCCAGCCGCTATGACATGCCGAAACCCCGAGAATTATAGTTCATTTAAGTTGGAACTGTTGGCACTGGTATGGGCCGTAACTGAGAAATTCTCTGAGTATTTAACCGGAGCTGAAGTCTTAGTACTGACTGACAACAACCCACTAACTCACCTGAAAAATGCCAAGCTCGGGGCTTTGGAGCAGTGGTTAATAGCCCGAATGTTCAATTACCGCATTAAGTACCGGTCCAAGACAGAATGCCGATAGACTTTCTAGGGTAACTACCCAGAACCCTACCAGAGACGTGGATCATGAGCTAGAGCATGTGGAGATGCCTGACTTCAGCAGATTTTCACAGGCCTTGGTCGCTGCTATTCAGTGTGCGGTGAAAGGGACCGAAATGGCTCCTTTCTTTGACCCCTCATGACAGGAATTGGCACAAATACAGTAGGCTCATGAGGGGCTGGCGAAAATTATCATATGTGTCAAGAGAGGCAGGAAGCCCTGTAAAGAGGAAAGAGAACGAATGACACGTGAAATGTTATTAGTCCTGAGTCAGTGGGAAAAGTTGGAGATGAAAAAAGGAGTGCTATGCCGAAAGGTATATCTACCTTCTGAAATCGACATTCATTGCCAAATTGTGGTGCCTAGTGAATTGGCTCAGTCATTGGCTCTTGAGGCTCATAATAAGAATAGACATTTTGGTCATGAGAAGACCTTTCGTTGGTTACAGCGAATGATTTTTTGCCCTAGTCTCCGTCAAATGGTCGAAGATGTATGTCATAGCTGTCGAACTTGTGAGATCCATAAAGTAACAGAACAGAGAGCTCCACTGCAAACCATAGTGACCCAGGAACCTTTGGAGATTGTCATGATAGACTACCTAATGAGGGCACCAGTATTGCCTCGTAATGGTAGACCACTTCACCAAATTTGCGACGGTGACCACCACCAAGGACCAGACCGCTGAGTCAGCAGCTCGAGCTCTGTGCCAAGATTTCATCCGAGAGTATGGATGTCCACAACGCATCCACTCTGACCAAGGGGCCTGCTTTGAGGGACATGTAATGAAAGAGGTTCAACATATCTACGGGATAAAGAAGTCGCACGCGACTCCATACCATCCCCAAGGAAACGGGGCCTGTGAACGATTCAACCGAACTCTGCTACAGATGGTGCAGACTCTGGAGGAGGACAAGAAGTTACAGTGGCCTCAGTACTTGTCTGAGATGGTGTGGGCCTATAACAATCAGGTCCATTCGACAACAGGGTATTCTCCTTATACTCTCCTCTTTGGACAGTCTGGGAGACATGTCGGAGAGTTACAGTTAAATTATGTGGATTGGTTCCCTCCAAGAGATCCAACCTCCTGAGTGCGGGCTCACCGGCAGAGACTTGAGACAGTTCATTGATTGGTGCGGCAGCGTCTACAAAAAGATTCTCATCCTGATAAGACCCCGGGTGCAAAGGGCACCATTGCACCAGGTGACCTGGTGCTGGTACGTGTCAAGAAGCCTCAACGAAAATAGGAAAGCAGATGGGAGGCTGTGCCGTATCGTGTAGTTGTCCGCAAGTATGCAAATGAGCCAGTGTACGGAGTTCAGAAGGAAGGAAATGATTGTATTTGAGTACTTCAACGAAATATGTTGCAAATTGTGATGGACCTGCCATGGTCAACGAGCTCCCGTAGTGAGAGACTGGTGGTGTGGAATGGGCCTACGATGATGAAGATGATTGTTGGCCAATCCTTGCTCCTGAGGATATTCCACCTGTGACTACTGTGACCCCAGCCTGTGCCCCCTCTGGTGCAGGGTCCTCTGGTCCTTCTCAGACCATGGCTACAGCACCCCAGAGTATACCAGTGGTCCTCAGACGTACCACTAGAAAAAATGCTTGCACTCCCCATGTTAGGTATGTGCAGGATGAGTTTGTTTGACCTGCTATACAACGGTACACTAACCCTCTGGGTATTCAGTCATTGGCAGGGACTGCCAATCATAAAGTGGGGGGAATATCTAAGAAACAGTCATATAATGTCCCCAAGTTTCATTACTCTGTTTAAACTGTGTTAAAATTCTATGTATATGTGTTTCTGTATTACTGTGATACTGGTCCTTTAACCACCTCAGGACCGCCTAACGCACGGATGCGTCCGGCCGGCGGTCCTGTTCTCTGGATGGACACATCCGTGCGTCATCTCGCGAGATGCGAGATCTGCTGTGAACACGCACGCAAGCGCCGCGCGTTCACAGTGGCACGCGTCTCGATAGTTATACTGCAGCCTGCCAGCGATGACCAATCGCTGGCAGGCTGTAGATGCAAAATAAATCGCATCAAACAGGTATATCAGACGCTGTTTTGTTAACAGCGTCTGATATACATGCTACCTGGTCCTCTGGTGGTCCCATTTGCTGGGATTAACCACCAGAGGACCAGGTAGCTATGTAGAGTTGCACCAAGCACCACACTACACTACCCCCCCCGTCACTTATTAACCCCTTGTTAACCCCTTGATCACCCCATCTAGATTCCCTGATCACCCCCCTGTCATTGATCACACCCCTGTAAGGCTCCATTCAGACATCCATATGTGTTTTGTAGATCCGTGGATCCACGGACTGCGGATCTGATCTACGTATCCGTGGATCCGCGGATCCGCAAAATACGGACAACGGCAATGTGCTTTCCGCATTTTGCAGATCCGCACATTGCCAGAACTATATAGAAAATGCCTTTTCTTGTCCGCAATTGTGCGGATCCGCAATTCCGGATCCAAGCGGGACAAAGTCTGTCCCCATAGAAATGAATGGGTCCGCAATTCCGTTCCGCAAACAGAATTGCGGACGTGTGAATGGGGCATAAGGGTCCCTTATCACCGCCAGTTAGTTAGCTACTTGTTAGGTAGTTAGTGCCCAGCCCACCGCACCACAGTCACTGATTTTGGCAGAGATTTTTTCATCTACATTGATCGATGCGAATGAAGAAATCTGTGCCGTTAATTTTTATTTTTATTTTTTATACAAAGTTGTCAGTTTACAGAGATATTTCTCTCACCCAACATGGGTATATGTAAAAATACACCCCAAAACACATTGCTCTGATTCTCCTGAGTACGGCGATACCACATGTGTGACACTTTTTTGCAGCCTGGGTGCGCAAAGGGGCCCAAATTCCAACGAGTACCTTTAGGTTTTTACAGGGATGCTCACAATTCAGCCCCGCCCAAAATGCCAGAACAGTAAACACACCCCACAAATGACCCCATTTCGGAAAGTACACACCCCAAGGTATTCACTGACACTGAGGAGCATAGTGAGTCCGTGGGAGATTTTTTTTTTTTTGCTAGAAGTTAGCAGAAATGGAAACTTTATATATTTTTTTTTCCTCAGAAAGTGTCATTTTCCGCTAACTTGTGAAAAAAAATGAAATTATACATGAACTCACCATGCCCCTCCGCGAATACTTTGGGGTGTCTTTTTTCTAAAATGGTGTCATTTGGGGGGTATTTATACTATCCTGGAATTATAGCACCTGAAGAAACATGACAGGTTCCCAGAAAGTCAGAGCTGCTTCAAAATGCAGAAATTCACTTTTTTGAACCATAGTTTGTAAACGCTATAACTTTTACCTAAACCAATAAATATACACTTATTGGATTTTTTTTTATCAAAGACATGTAGAACAATAAATTTAGAGAAAAATTTATTGAAAAATGTAGTTTTATATGGCAAATTTTCCAACAGAAAGTGAAAAATGTCATTTTTTTACAAAAATTTCGTTAAAAAAGTAAAATATCAAAAAAAGTTAAAATGTCAGCAGCAATGAAATACCACCAAATGAAAGCTCTATTATTAAAAAAAAAAGGTAAAATTAATTTGGGTGGTAAGTTGCATGACAGAGCAAAAAAATGAAAGTAGTGTAGTGCAGAATTGTAAAAAGTGGCCTGGTCATTAAGGGTGTTTAAGCTTGGGGGCTGAGGTGGTTAAGGCAGCAGCTAAGTGTTGAAGTCACCCCTATGACGTCAGCCTGCCTCAGATGCAGACAGTGTGAGCTTAAAGAAGGAGGAAGTGACGAGACTTGTGCAGAAGCTGCAGTCATGTTGGCAATATACAGAACAGGTTTTGTGTTGTGTTAAAAGTGTATGGAGATACTAAAGGAGTTCCTTGTGCAGCCAGGCTGTGTGAACTTTGGTCTAGAGACGGATGGAGTACAAAGAAACAGTGCATTTAGTGGAGCCACGCTGAAAAGCACTATGTGCAGCAACTACTCAGTGGAGCTGACATTGGGCTGTGTGAATTTCCACCAACAGTAAGAGACTCACAAAGCTGTCGAGGTACCGGACAGCAACTGTAAAATCCAGGATTACATCACACCCCAGTATATACTTTCTGCAGGAGGATCAGAGTGCCAAGGGGACATCTGCTGTTGAACTCCATTATATCCAACTGGTTTCCAGCCTGCTGAGGAGGACTCCATTGTTCCGGATCTTGCATTTAGTGATGAGCGGCAGGTGCCATATTCGATTTCGACGAAATTCGCGAATATTCGAATGAATATTCGTTTCATATTCGTCGAAATCGAATATTCGTCATTTTTTCTAGTTATCGCGATTAACATGCGATTTAAATAATCGCATATTGCGATTTGTACTTAAGGCTACTTTCCTATTGGTTTCATATCTAGAATTAGCGAGGATGACGAATATGACGAATGTATTCGTCTATTCCTCAAAACGAAGATAACAGTATTCTACATCTTCGTTTAGCTACCTATTCGTCAACCTCGCTAATTCTAGCAATCAAATAGGAAGGTTGACTATAGAGACAGCTGTATGCAATTCGCTATGCGATTTTTTTTTTTAATAAATAGAATAATTATAATAATTATATCAAGTAATATAATTATTCTATTAAAAAAAAAAAAAAATCGCATAGCGAATTTAACACAGCTGTCTCTATAGTCAACCTTCCTATTTGATTGCTAGAATTAGCGAGGTTGACGAATAGGTTGCTAAAACGAAGATGTAGAATACTCGTTATCTTCGTTTTGAGGAATATGACGAATACATTCGTCATATTCGCTATTCGCTAATTCTACCAAGCCAACCATAACTTCTGTGCTCATGGAGCGTCCCCATCACCATGGGAACGTCTCCATATACTAAAATGTACTGTCGGATTTGAGGAATTACGTTGAAATCGCAATGCGATTAATTCAAGTTATATTAATCGCATTGCGATTTCAACTTAGAGCTGGGTTTATAATGGGTCAGCTTGCTAGAATGAACGAAGTTAACGAATATGGAATATAGCAGCACTGCTAAGTTGAATTCGCAATGCGATTAATTTAACTTGAAGTAATCGCATTGCGATTTCAACTTAGCACTGCTTTCTTACATAGGCTAGAATTAACGAATATGGAATATAGCACTAGCAGTGCCAAGTTGAAATCGCAATGCGATTACTTCAAGTTAAATTAATCGCATTGCGAATTCAACTTAGCAGTGCTGCTATATTCCAAATTCGTTAACTTCGTTCATTCTAGCAAGCTGACCCATTATAAACCCAGCTCTAAGTTAAAATCGCAATGCGATTAATATAACTTGAATTAATCGCATTGCGATTTCAACGTAATTCCTCAAATCCGACAGTACATTTTAGTATATGTAGATTCTCCCATGGATGGGGACGCTCCATGAGCACGGAAGTCGGCAGAAGCGGCAATGGGCACTGACTAGAGCAGCCAGGAAGCCAGGAATCCTCAGGACAGGTAAGAACTACTGTTGGGAAGAGGGAAAGAAAAAAATATAACTAAAAAAAAAAAAAAAAAAAAAAACGAATATTCGAAATAGCGAATTTATAGCGCTATATTCGAAATATTCGCGAATTAGCGAAGTGCCGATATTCGCTAAAAAAATTCGCTTTTCGAATATTCGCGCTCAACACTACTTGCATTCACTGAAGGAAAAGGACGACATCGGGCCCCACCGTGCACTTCTACGAACTGTAAGAGGTCCACTTGGACCACTGGGATACGGGGGGGTGCGCACCCAATTGTGAAATTTGGGTCAGTTAGGGACAGTTTGCGGGACTATTGCTTATTGAGTGTTCGCACTGCAAATACGGACATAGAAAAGGTGAAAATTGTTGCAAGATTTGACTTGAATTGTTTATGCTATTCTGAATATTTTGTTTGTTTTTATCTCTGTTAGCTCATTATTACCTGCCTTTATTAATCTATAGTAAATGCAATTTTCTTAAACTTGACCACTGCGTATGCACTTTTTTCTGGTTGCGGAGCCAAACCACCTGCCTTTCTCTCGGTTCACAGGCAGTGAGGCATGCTCTCCTAAATCCGCAGCATCAGAACGACCTGCCACTACACTGCATAATTTTCAATGTTTCATCTAGAATTTAACATTGCACATGCTCAAGCATCTATACGAGCAGCAGAAAGCCATGAACAACTTTGTCATGCAGCAGAAAGCCTTAACAGTATGTGTTGCTTTGAGGTCAGCCAGTAGCAGGTCATCCGAGATGCCTGTCGGGTGCCGAAGCCCTTTCAAGAGGCAACAAACTTTGTCAGCAGGAACAACAGCAGAATGAACTATGGCATCCCTCTTATATTTATCTTAGAACAGATGCTGATACTCATGCAGCAGGGTACCATGGCAGAAGAGCAGCTCATGCATCCTGCTGCCCACCCTATCGTTGTTAGGGACACACAAAGGGAATCTGGCATGGAGGAGGAGGATGAAAATCAGGATGATGAGGATGAGGAGTTGCCACTGCAAGATGAGGAAGAGGAGTTGGAGGAGCAAGAGGAAGATTATAAAGATGATAAAGATTGCAGCGGTCAAGGCGCCCAATCGACTCAGTGGGGGCGGAAAAAAGAAAAAAATTACTGATCGGATATGCTGGCAAGAATGGCGACTTCTATGCTGGCTTGCTTATGCAGTGACAGGCATATCATTGACAGTCTGATAATTACTGGATAGCCATGCTATATATAATAAAGATACAGCAGTTTTTTTTCTTCTTGTATTTGCTCTTTTATTTTCAACAGAAGCAAGGTAACATGCGGCAGTACGTGCAAATGTTCTCGGCTATATAAAGCCTTCTTCAGACACAGTGCCGCAGTTATTATGGAGGAAGAGAGAGAAGTCACACCGAAGGGTATAGAAGAGTGCGTGCACCCATGGTTTGTCAGGATAGCCATGCTTTTAGACCCTCACTACCAAAACAAAATGGGTAAATATTTATCACTTGCAGAAAGGGAGGGAAAATTACGTTATTACCAGGAAACGCTGTGTATACAGCTTGCTGCAGCTTACAATGAGCAGATGCCTGCCACCTGCATGTCTGAAAGGGAATCCCACCTCCACTAACCGCAAAATCAACCCACTCCCATCAACATTAGCAGCAGAATTCGCAGCAGCAGTCATTTCAGTCTCTTCAACATGATAGAGCAGTTTTTCCACGTGTCACGCCAGACAGAGGCCAGTCAGCAAGACGACAGCTTCCATCTCAACCCATAGGTTCAGGCTTACCTAAGCTATGATCAGTCTTTATTCAAATTATAAAATTATGTATGTTGTTGCTTACAGGGGTGGTTAAATTTCTTTAAGAAGCAGCATAAATGTATACGATTAGTGTATCAATACCGCCATTTTGTCACCGTCCAGGAAATTTTAGGTCCTGCATCATGCCACTAATGCCTGAGAACCAGTTGCCATGTACTCACTTTCCACACTGTTTTAAAAATTCTGGGGTGGGGTGTAAATTTCTTTAAGGTACAGTATAAATGCATGTGATTACTGCATCAATATTGACATTTTGTCACAGTTAAGGTAATGCTGAGGCCTGCATCATGCCACTGCCACTAATGCCTGAGGGTCAGTATCCTCATAGTTGAAATGTAAAAGATCTTGGGAGGAGGGTTACCACTGTTGACATTATTTTTTTTTTTTTGGGGGATTACATTTCATAAGACGGCATATATACATGAATACTGCATTAATGCAGAACATTTTCTCACAGTCTAGGCAAGCTGGATGCGATCAATAAACCTCACTCTGCCACTCTTGCTGTCGGTCTGTCTGCCTACCTACCATCACGTTGCATCAAGCTATTAATGCCACTTGCCAACCATCACGTTCCCCCAAGCTAGTTTTTAATTCTTTTTTTTTTTATATCATAACACTGTGTGTGTTTAAAAATCATCTGCCCCCGAAAAGGGACAATTTTTGGTAGCTTTGGAATATGAAATGCATGAGACATGTGCTGGCATGATGTGTTTTTAAACATGCTGTATGTTAACACCGTCAAATGTATGTTTACCCACAGCTATATATGTTAGTGTCACTCAGACATCAACACAATTTCCTCCATTGCTATCCACAGCTTGTGGAGTGGGAAGGGATGAGGGAAAAAATTAATAAAAAGTTAAAGAAAAGAGAATTTTTCCTAAAATGTATGAGTCCTAGGAGGCTAGAGGGGGAATATACCAACTTTCAGGGAAATTGGAGCAACTTCAGTTTGGGCCAAATTGATTTGAGTCCGAAGCAAACTTTTTAAAAAATTCTGCGAACCGCTTCGGAAACGAATTTCAACTGGTTCACTCATCTCTAATTTTGATTTATGTATAAATATTATTTCAATCGAATAGTGGAGCTTTATTAAGGTAAATTAAGTTTGACAAGGTTCATGCATTCAGGCCTTTTACAACTCTATACAACCTTTTGTGGAGCTATAGTATGATGTCCCTAGCACTTTATAGGGCCATAGTGTAAATCTGAATATTTATATCTGAGTTGTTTTCATGAGTTCTATATGAAAAATCACTTTTTGAACTCCATGAAAATAACACAACATGAACCATTTTAGATATTTGGAGCATGTCTAAAATTATTTTTTTTCCACTGCAAAGGTGTACCTGCACTCAATAGCCCACTTAATCTCTTTGAAAAATAATGTTTAAATCATATCCCCCAGCTGTACTTGAATCATTAAAAATAACATTTTTAGAATAGTAAATAATAGTTTATAATAATTTTAAAGTGGTTAAAACTTTTTGGGTAAGATTTCTCAAAATGGGTGCAATGAAGAACTGGCTTAGTTCCTCATAGTAACGACATTACACCTTCCATTTCGAAAAGCTCCTTTGGAAATTAAAAGGATCAATCCGATTGGTTACCATGGGAAATGAAGTCAGTTTTCCTTTACACTAACTTTCATAAATTTCCCACAAAATATTTTCACTAATACAGAATATTATCTTTCACGAGTTAATTATGTAGCACTGTAAATGAGCAAAAACTAAGTAAATTAGATAAACTAGCTGCATCTTAATAATGAATTGGGAACAAAGGAAGCTTCTAATTTGTTTGCCCTAGCAATACAAAGACTGTAAAATAATTTGATCTGAAAAGCAGAGTCTGATCATCTAATGTTAGAGGCAGAAATGTGTTTTTATAGCTACTTTTTTCATGCCTTAGTTTCAAGTCCCTTGTTACTTCTTACAAGCACATATGAGGATGACATTTTGTTCCAATAAAAAATAATTACAAAGGTTTATAGCCATGCTAATGAACTTCCTTAGCAAGTATTTCTTTAATGTCACTCACGTACTAAATTATATGCTTGGAAGAACTATTTTTAAAGACTGCAATGTGCAAGTTGGCACTTTACTATTAAAACATATTTGATACAAACTTACATATATGCTTGAAATTCATTAAGTGTGACAAATAACAAGTATATGAAGGTTAAATATTAAAATGCCATTTACATTAACAGTAAATCTAGATTGACTATTGTTACAACAAATAATTCAGCCAAATTCCTTTTTAAGCGGAAATAAATCCAAGAAATATGTGTTCTCCTTGTAGGTGTGGGTCCCAGAGGTGGGACCCGCACCTATCAGACAATAGGGGCATATCCTAGCGATATGCCCCTATTGTATGTGATGGAAATACCCCTTTAACCTCTCATTACTATTTAAAATTTCAACCATATACATTGCTCTTTTAATAGTACCATATTTCCCTAAATAGATTCTTAGGATCATGTTTTAATAGCAACTTGTAAATTGGTTCAAGAATCCTTGGGGAAAGGGGTGTTTGAACAAGTACCTAATACAAGATCCAGTGCTCTCAGAAGCAATTCAGAATGAATTAGAGCAGTGTTCCTCAACTCTAGTCCTGAGGTCCCATCCGCCTGTCACATTTTAAGGATTTCCTTCGTATTGAGCAGGTGATATAATTAGTGTCAGTGCATCAGGACTTACCACAGGCATTCATTCTGTGGGATATAATCAAATCATAACCATCAGGTGGGCCTTGAGGACTGAAGTTGGGGACCACTGCATTAGAGGACCATTTTAGAGATAAGCGTGTAGAGGAAACAAGTCCAAAGGTGGTTCTGAAAGCTGATGAATATGTGATCCAGTGTCTGCTTATTTACCAAAAGTCCTGTGAGAAAAAGGAAAGCAATACAAATAAAATTTAACTTCTTAACAGATCAAGTAAGAGTAGAACTTGTACAAAAGGGAAAAAATTGGATATGCTGTAATGCATATAAGTAAGTTTAAGTTAATGCTTGTGGAACATTTTTTATAATATGGGAATAAAAGTGTGAGGATGCTGGCTTGTATACTTTACAAGTATACTTTACTGTTACTTTAGGGTACATCAGACCCAAAACTATAGTCTGTTGATTGTTGATGCCCCAGGAATTACTGTTTCATTGTGTGCTCAGATTAGCCGAGCCATTCAGAAAAATTATGCATCTTTGTATGATAGTGATAGGAACAGAGACCATAGAGAACAGATTTCAAGACTCCAAATTCAGATGCAGGTGTCTAGATTTCAGGCAGAGGATTTATCCACTTTGTAGCCACCAATAACTGAAGAGGATTGGTGTTTTCCTCTAAAAACACAGAGGAAAAGGCACAAGGACCTATTGGCCTTTTAGTCTTTTATTATAAATAGTTTGTTGATATTCTGGCACCACCATTTGTACTGGTCTTTAATACTGTTGCAGATTAAGAAAATCTCTAAAACTCCCTCAGAGCTCACATTACAATGATCTTGAAAAAAGGGGAAATCTCCTACTCAATATACAGTACTAGTTAAAGGCGTATATCACTGTTAGCATTTGATGTTAAATGCTTGCAAAGATCCTGGCTATAACAGTATTAAGGATAAAGACCTGACACAGTGTATTCGGAAAGTCTTTGGAGACTCTTAACAAATCTTTTTACAAATCTTGTTATGTTTTTGGCTTTGTGCTAAAATTTTAAAAAATACCCCAGTTAAGGCTACCTTCACACTAGCGTTTTTGCTAGATCTAGCAGGGGTCAGCAAAAACGCTTCTGTTGCTCATAATACAACATCTGCATCCGTTTTGAACAAATCCGGTTGTATTATCTTTAACATTGCCAAGTCAGATCCGTCATGAACTCCATTGAAAGACAATGGAGGACGGATCTGTTTTCTATTGTGGCAGAGAAAACGGATTCGTCCCCATTGACTTGCATTGGGGGTCATGTCCATCTTGCTCTGCATCCTAAGATGGAAAGCAAACTTCAACATGTTGCGGTTTGCTCTCCAGTATGGGAACGCAACTAAACGGAATGAAAAAAAAAACTGAAATGACTGTGCATTCTGTGTCCGTATGTCTGCATGTCTGTTCCGCAAAACAATAGAACATATCATATTATTGTCCATTTTGCGGACAAGGCCAGGCATTGTTACAATGGATCCGCAAAAAAACTGATGCAACACGGACATCACAGGGATGTCCTCCATTTTTGTTGTGAACAACAAAATACATATGGTTGTGTGCATGAGCCTTAGTCTCCATTCACACTTCATTCATTTGGTTAGTTACAGGTCAAAAAAGCCAGACTAGGTGCAGATCTTTTTATGATAACTTATCTTAGTGTATGGTTGTCTCCTGATTTTGGCTCACCATACTGTAACCAAATAACTGAAGCATGAACTCAGTCTTACAGGTCAATGTTAGCATCAGGTATAATGTACTTAACTGTGTAGTGGCCAAAGATTGTACTATAGAGTTAATGAGATATTTCATTTTACACTGTCTGCTGTTTCCACATAGATTGCTAGATAGCCTGTTCTGTTAGCCACATATTTTATTAACCTGGGAAAGAGCTATCTCATTTCACTGTTTGTGAGGGGTCCACATTGATTGATAGATAACCTGTTCTGTTAGCCACTAATTCTACTAAAATGGGAAAGAGCTGTCTCATTGTACACCATCTGCTGCTTCCATATAGATTGATAGATAACCTATTTTCTTAGCCACTCATATAAGTAGTGGTCCAGTAACAGAGTGGAAAGGATCAGTAGTAAGTTTGTGTTGACATCATTATTTATTTTTCCCTTCTAGTGATCAGGCCGAAGAACAACCCAAAAAAAAAAAAAAAAAGATCCTGTCTTTTGAGCATGTGCCTTCACACATTCAGTATTTGATCAGTAATTAATCAGTATTTGTAAGGAAAAAACAAGAGTGGGTCCAAAACAGAGATGACATGTCTCCTGTGTTTTGGGCCCACTCCTGTGTTTGGCATCCAAATCATGATGAAATCTTGATACACAATGCTTACCATGTGATCGAGGCTCGAAAGACAGGATCTGTTGTGTTTGTCATTTTTTGGTTCTTCTGATGGATAAGAAGAAAGGTAAAATAAACGGCCATGTCAGCAAGGCCAAATAGGGACACTAGTGGACCAAGAACATACTGGTGAGGGTGGCAACAGCATGAGGAGTCAACATAGTGGCCCAGTATCAGGTTAGGGAGGGTGGCAACAGCATGAGGGGTCAATGTAGTGGCCCAGTTACAAAATGGGGAGGAGGGAGAACAGCCTTCAAAGTAACAGCACAAGATGATGGCAGTAGGAGAAGATGGCAGCATAGGCAGTCGGTGTGTTGCATCAGGTGGCTGGCAGCATCAGAATAGTGGCTGAAGCATGTGGCTACAAGTATTATGCCATATTTCACAATGTTCTGGTGTGGCAGAACTCTGCAGTCAGAACATTACTGCCAGAATGATCTGGTCTGATGCATCAGGCAACGTTGTGTGGAAATCCTGGCTGATACACGCCTAATTCATCTTTATAAAGGTTAATTTCTCAACATTTTGTGTTGAAATGTGAGTTCTTTGTTAGGGTAACTATTAAAGATGTGTGAATCAAAGTTAACAAAGTGGAATTCAATCCGAATTTCAGGAAAAATTGGATTTGTCCTGAAGTCGAATTTCTTCACGCTTCGTGGTTACAAATCATATTTTTCTAAAGTGGCTGCTGCACATGTTAAAAAGAGTAAGTGAGAAGCTCGGTAATAAGAGATCACCCATAATGCCATGCAGACAGCCAATCAGCAGCTAGCCAGCCCCTGTAATGTTACAGCCCTATAAAAAACTTCTCCTGCCCTGTTTCTGCTATTTTACAGTGAACTTAGTGCAGGGAGAGACATTATAGGCACTAGGGATACTGTTTAGGAAAGACTTTATTCACCAAAAATTACTACTTAGCAGTTGAGGGACAGATTATTTATAGTGTAGGTATATAATATGGAGGCATTATTCACACCATAGGGAAGAAAGAGGGGACCAATTGAACAGTGTAAAGACTAGCTAATAGGAACTATTCTATTACACCTTGCTGCTCTAATTGGGGTTAAAAAGCTTTCTAATACTACTGTATATTACTACTATAAGTAATTCCATAATCCTTGATTCCATTAATGGGGTGAAACGGCGGTCTGATACTTTGGGGGGTTCGCAATTTTTTATATATAATTAAATCCGTTAATCCGTGATTGTATAATTGGGGTGAAATTAAGGCTAGATACTACAGAATTGAGGCTGTTCAGGTTCTTTTATACATAATTCAATCCTCCTTAATTGTGTAATTGGGGGGAAATTGCAGTCAGGTACTACAGATTTTGGGGTGCTCACTAGAGATGAGTGAATCGAAGCTGACATTGTGCCACTCCGTGGCCTCCCGATACTTTTGCCAACTGCAGACTCTGTCATTGTGCCACTCTAGCCTTCTCATACTGCTGCAAGCTCCACACTGTTTCATTGTGCCACTCTGTGGCCTCTTCATGCTGCCATCTCCACACTGTCACTTTGCCACTCATTGGTATCATGCTGCTGTTGTTTGAAGGTCTTGGACTGATCACCCGCCGCACAATCTAATTTGGGTTTTGGAACCAACAAACCCAACTTGCTTTTGAGGGCTGCATTAATCTGCAGGTTAACATCGTACAGCTCTATAGATAACTTTCCATCTGCATCTTTCTCAACAATGTGTGCCCTCAGTCTTTTATCCAGACTCTGTCATTGTGCTGATCTGTGGCCTCCTGATGCTGTTGCCACCTCAGACTCTGTCATTTTGGCACTCTGTGGCCTTCTTGACACTAACATGGACCTGTAAGACTGAGTTCACACTTGTTATTTGGTTAGTTTTGGCCCCTTGACTGCCCAAATAAGTGAAGTGTGCAGTGATTATAAGAGCGACGCCAGTCATCTGCATGTCATACTTACTCACAGTATTATTTCGGAAAATTTGGCGAACCAGCCGAATTGAATATTTTGCTCCATATTCGTCAACTTCGATAATTCTAGCAATCAAATAGGAAGCTTGACTATAGAGACAGCTGTGTTTAACCCCTTAAGGACCGGGCTCATTTTCACCTTAGGACCAGGCCATTTTTTGCAAATCTGACCAGTGTCACTTTATGTGGTGATAACTTTAAAACGCTTTTTCTTATCCAGGCCATTCTGAGATTGTTTTTTCGTCACATATTGTACTTCATGACACTGGTAAAATTAAGTCGAAAAATTTCATTTTTATTTATAAAAAAAATATAAAATTTACCATAAATTTGGAAAAATTAGCAATTTTCCAAGTTTATATTTCTCTACTTCTACAATACATAGTAATACCGCCCAAAAAAGTTATTGATTTACATTCCCCATATGTCAACTTCATGTATCAATCATTTTGGGAATGCCATTTTATTTTTTGGGGACAAGGCTTAGAAGTTTAGAAGCAAATCTTGAAATTTTTCAGAAATTTTCAAAAACCCACTTTTTAGGGACCAGTTCAGGTCTGAAGTCACTTTGTGAGGCTTACATAATAGAAACCATCCAAAAATGACCCCATTCTAGAAACTACACCCCTCAAGGTATTCAGAACTGATTTTACAAACGTCATTAACCCTTTAGGTTTTCCACAAGAGTTAATGGCAAATGGAGATAAAATTTCAGAATTTCGATTTTTTGGAAAATTTTCCGTTTCAATCCATTTTTTCCAGTAACAAAGCAAGGGTTAACAGCCAAACAAAACTTAATTTTTATTGCCCCGATTCTGTAGTTTTCAGAAACACCCCATATGTGTGCGTAAACTGCTGTATGGCCAAACGGCAGGGCACAGAAGTAAGGGAACGCCATATGGTTTTTGGAAGGTGGATTTTGCTGGACTGGATTTTTGACACCATGTCCCATTTGAAGCCCCCCGATGCACCCCTAGAGTAGAATCTCCAAAAAAGTGACTCCATCTAAGAAACTACACCCCTCAAGGTATTCAAAACTGATTTTACAAACTTTGTTAACCCTTTGGGTGTTCCACAAGAGTTATTGGCAAATGGAGATGAAATTTCGGAATTTCTATTTTTTGTTACCTTGCCTCAAAAAAAGTGTAATATAGAGCAACCAAAAATCATATTTACCCTAAAATAATACAAACAAAACTGCCACCTTATCCCGTACTTTCCAAAATGGGGTCACTTTTTTGGAGTTTCCACTGAAGGGGTGCATCAGGGGGGCTTCAAATGGGACATGGTGTCAAATAACCAGTCCAGCAAAATCAGCCTTCCAAAAACCATATGGCGTTCCCTTCCTTCTACGCCCTGCCGTTTGGCCATACAGCAGTTTACGACCACATATGGGGTGTTTCTGCAAAGTAGAGAATCGGGGCAATATATATTGAGTTTTGTTTGGCTGTTAACCCTTGCTTTGTTACTGGAAAAATTGATTAAAATGGAAAATTTGCAAAAAAATAGCTATTTTCGGACCGTTTTTATTTTTTGTTATTTACATCGTTGAACTGACAGGTTAGATTGTGTGCTATTTCTATAGAGCAGGTTGCTACGGACGCGGCAATACCAAATATGGCTACTTTTTTGGGGGGGGTTTTGTTTCAGTTTTACATAATACAGCATTTTTGAAAAAAATGATTTCTTAGAGTCTTCACATTCTGAAAGCCATATATTTTTTTTATTTTTTGGGCGACTGTCATATGTAGGGGCTCATTTTTTGCGGGATGAGATGGCGGTTTGATTGGAACTATCTTGGGGTGCATATGACATTTTGGTCGCCTGCTATTACACTTTTTGTGATGTAAGGTGACAAAAATGGCTCTTGACACCGTATTTTTATTATTTTTTTTTGGTGATCACCTAAGGGGTTCGATGATGTGTTATTTTTATAGAGCAGGTTGCGACGGACGTGCCGATACCAAATATGTATACTTTTTATTTATTTATTTAAGTTTTACACAATATTATCATTTTTTAAAACAAAACAAATCATGTTTTAGTGTCTCCATAGTCTGAGAGCCCTATTTTTTTTTTGGGGGGGAGTGATTGTCCTATGTGGGGTATCATTTTTTGCGGGATCAGATGACGGTTTGATTGGCACTATTTTTGGGTGCATATAACTTTTTGATCGCTTGCTATTACAGTTTTTGAGATGTGAGGTGACAAAAATGTTTTTTTTACATTGTTTTTATTTTATTTTTTTAACAGTATTTACCTGAGGGGTTAGGTCACGTGATATTTTTATAGAGGAGATTTTTACGGACGCGGCGATACCTAATATGTGTAGTTTATTTTATTTTTTTATTTGTATTCAGTGATATGTATTTTTCTTATTTTTACTTTTTTTTTCACTTTTTTGACATTTTTTTGACCCAGACCCACTTGGTTCTTGTAGATCCAGTGGATCTGGTGTCTATATAATACAGAACAGTACACTATATAGTGTACTGCACTGTATTTTTTTACTTTTCACAGTCTGGTCAGACTTCTGCCTTTAGCAGAAGTCTGACCAGAGCTACTATACCATGGCAAGCAGTATGCTTCTGAAAGCGTCCTGCTGCCATGGTAACCATCAGCCGCTGCCATTACAGAGCAGCGGGTGATGGGAAGAGAGGTGAGCTCCCTCCCTCTACTATCCTATCCCGTCGGGGGGCTGCAAAGGTACGGCAGCCCCCCGATGGGAGAGGGAGGGAGCTCCCTCCATGTTAACACCTTCTATACACCTTCCGTACAGACCGCGGTATAGAAGGGGTTAAACTGCTGACATCTGCAGCACAGATGTCAGCAGTTTATAGCAGGGGGTCAGCAATGTGCTGACCCCCTGCTATACCAACTAGACACCAGGGAAATGGCCTCCCGCGCTGCCCACCCGCAGCACCGCCCGCAATCCCCCCCCTGCACCGCCCGGGGGGACACTAAGCAGGCGGGGTGCAGGGGGGGGTTAAAATTTAACTTTGGGGGCATATTTTAGTCTCTGATCCCCGCGGTCACAGACCGCAGGGATCAGAGATCGCACATAGCGCAGCAAACCGTAGGTCTGAATTGACCTGTGGTTTGCTGCGATCGCTGACATGGGGGGGTCACAGGACCCCCCTGGGCATTGTGCAAAGATGCCTGCTGATTGATTTCAGCAGGCATCTTGTTCCGATCACCGCCACGTGTGCAGCGGTGATCGGATATTCACAGGGCGTACATGTACGCCCTTGGTCCTTAAGTACCAGGACGCAAGGGCGTACATGTACGCCCTTCGTCCTTAAGTGGTTAATTTGCTATGCGATTATATTACTTTGCTTTTTTTTTAAATAAATAGAATAATTATAATACTTGATAATTATTATAATTATTCTATTTATTAAAAAAAAAATATAATGATATAATCGCATAGCGAATTAAACACAGCTGTCTCTATAGTCAACTTTCCTATTTGATTGCTAGAATTAACGAAGTTGACGAATAGGTAGGTAAAACGAAGATGAAGAATACTTAGTTATCTTCGTTTTGAGGAATATGACGAATATATTCGTCATATTCGTCTTCTTCTCTAATTCTACCATAGTAAACCAGGTCTAAGTTGAAATCGCAATGGTGATGGGGACGCTCGATGAGCACGAAAGTTGGCAGAAGCGGCAACGGGCACTGACTGGAGCAGCCACGTAGCCAGTAATCCTAAGGACAGGTAAGAACTACTTTTGGGAAGTGGGAAAGAAAATAATATAACAATAAAAAAAAAAAAATATTCGAAATAGCAAATTTATAGCGCTATATTCTAAATATTCGCAAATTAGCGAAGTGCCGATATTCGCAAAAAAATGTGATATTCGAATATTCGCGCTCAACAATAATATCGACACAATCTTACCAGCTTCCACCATCTTCTTCACAAGCTCTTTTTTTTTTTTCTTGGGTTGATATGCACGTCGGACCAAAGCACGTTCATCTCTGGGACACAGAACTTGTCTTCTACTTCCTGAGCAGTATGATGGCTAGACATTCCCATCTTGTTTGTATTTGCGCATAATTGTTTGTACAGATGAACGAGGCACCTTCAGGTATCTTGAAATTGCACCCAAGGTTGAGCCAGACTTGTGCAAGTCCACAATTCTCTTCTTGGCTGATTTCTTTAGACTTTCCCATGATGCTACACAAAGAAGTAGTGTGTTTCAGGTGTGCATTTAAATGCATCCACAGATGTTGCCAACAAACCTGACAGAAGCTTAGGTTATCAAAATTAGGGTTATACACTTTAGAAAAAAGATGACTGAGGGGAGAGCTAATAACTATGTATAAATATATCAGGGGTCAGTACAGAGATCTGTCCCATCATCTATTTATCCCCAGGACTGTGACTAGGGGACATCCTCTGCGTCTGGAGGAAAGAAGGTTTGTACACAAACATAGAAAAGGATTCTTCACTGTAAGAGCAGTTAGACTATGGAACTCTCTGCCTGAGGAGGTGGTGATGGTGAGTACAATAAAGGAATTCAAGAGGGGACTGGATTTATTTCTGGAGTGTAATAATATTACAGGCTACAGCTACTAGAGAGGGACTGCCTGATTGGAGTCGGGAAGGATTTTTTTTTCCCCTTAAGTGGGGAAAATTGGCTTCTGCCTCACAGTTTTTTTTTGCCTTCCTCTGGATCAACTTGTAGGAAACAGGCCGAACTCGATGGGTGGATGTCTTTTTTCGGTCTTATATACTATGTTACTATGTTACTAAGCTTCCAAACACATAACATTATCATATGGGCAGTCCAGAATTGCTTAAAGGCATAGTAATCCTAGTGTATGTAAACTTTTGACATTGCAGAAAGTAATAAAAATGCCTTAAAACATTCTCTCCCTCAATATTCTGGTATTTGGCAAATAATAATTATGGTAATCCTAATTGACCAAAACCAGTAAGGTTTATTCTGATTTCATGTCAGAGAAAAACATGCATATGTGTCTTTTTATATAGTGTATGTAAACTTCTGTGTTTCAACTGTATATATTATAAAATATATATATATATATATATATATATATACACACACACACACACACACATTTGCGCGTGTACATGTGTGTATATAGATAGACAGGCAGACAGATAGATAGAAAAAACTAACTTATACAAGCAACATGGCAGGGGAGGTAGGAGAATATCTGCGCTCTTCAACGGCTGTCCGCTGCTGTCAGATGGTCTGAGGGCACAGTGAGGTCATTAGGAACAGGAGCTTTGGTTGGTGAAAAGCATAACACTTGTTTTGCCTAGCTCCACTGTCCCCTGCCCCTATGAAATGTAGTGCTAGAAGGTGCTGTGTGACTGTGCAGCTAAACAGGGACTGAGTCGGGAACAAGTTACAGTTAGCAGAGTACTGTAACTGCTTCTGCTCTCTGCCAAAATTCCTGCTCTGCTTGCGTCTGCCTCAGAGGATCTGCAGACACCACTTCCGGATCCTTAATACAGCAAGTACCTGATTGGAGTAAAGAGGGGGAGGAGGCTGCGAGATGATGCAATCTCTCTCCTTTGTTCCCAGATTGTAGGCCAAACTCCTACTGCTGCGGCCTGCTGTAGCGCAGCTGTTGTGGGTGGAAAGATTCACTGATGATGTAGGCAGAGAGCTGTGTTTTGTCTGTGCTGCCGGGCGCGCCCTTCCAGTTTGGCGCACGGGGAAAAGGCTGGGTCTCCTAGGCAACCTGTTATGCCCCTTTCACACGGGCGAGTTTTCCGCGCGGGTGCAATGCGTGAGGAGGACGCATTGCACCCGCACTGAATCCTGACCCATTCAGTTCTATGGGGCTGTGCACATGAGCGGTGATTTTCACGCATCACTTTTGCGTTGCGTGAAAATCGCAGCATGTTCTATATTCTGCGATTTTCACGCAACGCAGGCCCCATAGAAGTGAATGGGGATGCGGGAAAATCGCAAGCATCCGCAATCATGTGCGGATGCGTTGCGATTTTCCCGCATGGTTGCTAGGATACGATCGGTATGGGGACTCGATCGTAATTATTTTCCTTTATAACATAGTTATAAGGGAAAATAATCGCATTCTAATTACAGAATGCAATGTCCTCGGCTTTAAAGGGTTAAAATAATAAAGAGTTAACTACCTTCTCCCATTGTAGCGCAGAGCCTCAGAACGTCTTCTCTCTGATAGTTTGGATGCTTGAGGACATGGTGACGTCACAGGGTCACATGGTCCAATCATAGAAGAATTTGAGTGGACCATGTGACCCATGTGATCCTGTGACATCACGGCAGGTCCTTCATCCAAGGATCTGTTGGATGAAGGACCTGCCGTGATGTCACAGGATCACATGGGTCACATGGTCCACTCAAATGCTTCTATGATTGGACCATGTGACCCTGTGACGTCACCACAGGTCCTCATGCATCCAAACTATCAAGAAAGAAGACGTTCTGGGGCTCTGCGTGCACAATGGGAGAAGGTAAGTTAACTCTTTATTATTTTTAACCCTTTAAAGCCCGGGGAACATTGCATTCTGTAATTAGAATGCGATTATTTTCCCTTATAACTATGTTATAAAGGAAAATAATTACACATACAGAATACTCATCCCGAAACCAGACTTCAGTGATGAAGTCTGACTTCGGGTCTGGGTACCAAGCATGCGGATTTTTTCACGCGCGTGCTTAACGCACTACAAACGTTAGCACACGCGCGGAAAAATCGCGGCGATTCCCGCAATGCACCCGCATCTTATCCGGGCGTCAAACATGACGCCCGTGTGCAAGAGGCCTTAGTGTATTAGTCTGTGTAATACACTAACAGGCAATGCATTACAATACAGATATATTGTAATGCATTGCAGAGGGGATCAGAACTCCAAAAGTTAAAGTCAGAAAAAAAGTTAAAAAAGTGGTTTTAATAAAAAAAAAAGTTTCAAGTAAAAAAAGAAAAAACTCCCCTTTCCCTGATTTTATAATAAAAAATAGAAAAAAAAAAACACGCATATTAGGTATTGCCGCGTTCGTAACGACTGAATCTATAAATATATCACATGATCCACCCCGTCCGATAAGCACCATAAAAAGGAAAATAAAAACTTACATCACAAAAAGTGCAACACAAAGCAATCAAAAAGGTGTATGTCCTACAAAGTGATACCAATAAAACTTAACCTCACCCCGCAAAAAATGAGCCCCTACATAAGAAAATTGTTCAAAAAAATAAAAAAACTATAGCTTTCAGAACATGGAGACACTAAAACATAATTTTTTTGGTTTCAAATATGCTATTATTGTGTTAAAGTGAAATAAATAAATAAAAGTATACAGATTATGTATGGTCGTGTCTGTAACAACCAGCTCTATAAAAATATCACATGACCTAACCCCTCAGGTGAACACCATAAAAAGTTAAAACTGTATCAAAAAAAGCACATCAGGATACTTGGGTGCTTTACAGAGCACACAAGTATAATGGAAGTCAATGGGAGAACCCGAGCATTAAACCTGGCACCCTCTGTTTTGAAGAGGGGAGGGTGCCTGGTTCATCGGAAAAGGTCAGAATTTGATGGAAACACCACCAAAATGGTCTGGGAACAGCATGTCTAGAACCAGATGTCTAGATGCATCTTGTACTCCCAGGTCGCTGCTGGTAACAATGTTGTCCAAGTAGTACGCCACTTTTACATACTGACAATAATACGCACAAAACCAAAGATAAAATCAATTTTAGAGGAAAAATTGTTAGGAAAAATTCTGTCCTGTTCAAGTGCTGCCAAAAATTACACTCCTATACAAACTGTATATCACATAAAGGAGGGCCTCATTCGCATTGTGTACAATTGTTCATGTAGTGGGACTCCTACACTCATAAAGCCTATGTACTAAGTGAATGCGCTGCCAAAAATTACAAGGAACTGTAGCGGAGAGGCAGTATAGTCCACAATACCTCCGCTGGCAGACAGGAACATCATACAATAATCCAGGTAGCCTTACAATAATCCCTTTTTCCAAAGAACTACACGACACATAGCTTGGGAGTCAACTGATTTTACTAGGCATGGTGCACATTGTTTAAAACTCCCAACAGCCTCATTTACATACAATAGGGTACATAGATTACTATAATACAAGGCTGGGTGGGGGTCAGACAATAGCAAGGGCTGATGGGAGATTGATGAGGCACAAAGCAGCTAGTTTACAGAGGTCTGGCAGTGTCCCTGGGACAACACCCTGCTGGGGAAACAATTGGACATGAAAAAGGGGAGGGGAAGAGGCACAGAAAGCAATACATTTAACATAGTAAACCGTAGACAAACTGAGCCGTAAAGACAACCTAACAAAAGGGAATAAAAATGTAGCAGACAGACCATACAGGCAATAACATTACAGTAAGAGCAAAATATATACAAAAACATTCTGTAAGTGGCTAGGTTTTCTGCAGAACCGGCACTCCAATACACCCTTTATTACACATAAAGGAGGGAATTGTACACACCCTTGAAAAATTTAAATTAGTGGCCTGCTGTTGACCCTCAAAAACAGTTGGAGCAAGGGCCTGCTGGTGACCCTCTTCAGCATGGCCTGTTGACGCTTACCCACAGCAGTGCTACAGTGCTTCCAGCTAGCGACTAATGGCTGACTGCTGCTGGAGGTGGAAGTGGAGGAGGAGGCGGCGGAGAAGGAGAACTGGGGGTTGGAGCCAGTAACATAGCTGCTGGCGGAGACCCTGATGGGCGTAGGGCCTGCAATCCTGGGCGTGGGTAGCACCTGTGCCATTCCAGGGTATGACACAATCCCGCATTTCACAACATTAACCCAGTGTGAGGTCAGGGAAATATAGCGTCCCCGGCAATCAGCACTTGTCCATGTGTCCGTGGTGAAGTGGACCTTCCCAGTAAGTGAGTTGGTAAAGGCACCGGTGATGTTCTGGGACACATGCTGGTGTAATGCAGGCACGGCACACCATGAAAAATAGTGGCGGCTGGGGACTGCGTACCGAGCGACTGCCGCCTACATCAGGCTGTGGAAGGCCCCAGTGTCCACAAGTATAAATGGCAACATTTCAAGGGCCAGTAATTTTGAAACTTGCATATTTGGTGCTATGGCCTGTGGGTGGGTATTTGTGCTTGCGTTAAAATGCCCGTGTTATCGAAATTTGGACGCTGTGCTGGGACCGGGAAGTGGATGTTGTTGCTGATGGTTCATGGGAAGGTCCAGGTGCAGGGCGAGGGGCATCTGGGCCTGCGCCTTTGACAGGGGATTGGCCAGCAGTGCATAACACAGGGGAAGAAGAGGCAGTAGTGTGCCCCGCAGACCCAGATTGTGAACCCAGGTGTTCGGTCTACTTATTAGGGTGCTTGGAGGCCATGTGGCGGATCATGCTGGTGGGGGTGAGGTTGCTAGTGTTCACGTCCCGGCTCATTTTGGTATGGCACAGGTTACAAACTACCACTCTTTTGTCGTCTGCACTTTCCTCAAAAAAGCACCATACTGTGGAACACCTACCCCTTGGTAAGGTAGATTTATGCATGGGGGTGCTAGGTGTGACGGTTGCGGGCCTGTTTGGTGTGGGCCGACTTCTTCCTTTTGCAACCCCACTGCCTCTTCCAGACTGTTGCGGTGCTGCAGATCCCTCCCCCTCTGTACTGCTGTCCTCGCTCAGCTTTTCACCTTTCCATGTTGGCTCAGTGACATCATCGTTCACCACCTCCTCTTCCACTTCCTCACTCTGCTTATCGTCCTGACTTGACCTAACCACAACCTCAGTGATTGACAAACGTGTCTCGTCATCAACCACTCCGTGAATAAATGATTGCTGTTCAGTATCGTCATCTTCTTGAGACTGTGAAGGCTCAAGAGGTTGGGAATCAGCGAACAATATCTCAGGTACCTCTTCAAGCGTGTTTGGTGCGAGGACCAAATCTACTAGTGGCGCTGGAAAGAGCTCCTCAGAATATTCGTGTGTGGGATCACTGGTTTGGCAAGCCTCTCCATGTTGGGAGGGAGGATGATCAGAGTGAGGATTTGGTTGACCAGAATCTTGGCTACAGACACTGGATGAGAGGGTGGTGCTTAACCGACTGGAGCCAGTATCTTCAGCAATCCAACCGACCAACTGTTCGCAATAGTCTGACTTGGACAATGTTGTCCTGCGCCGCCTAGCTAAATTGGACATTAAGGTGGGTACGGTGGATTATTATTTTTTTTTCTGGTGCACTGGTAACAGGCACAGTTTCATTGCACCCAGGGCCATGGCATCTGCGTGCACCATCAGCATCATGTGCACTTCCTCGTTCCTTAGTGCTCCCACAGAATATGGACACTACATTAGGCACAGATTATTGGAATTTGTAACACAGACACTGTTTGCAGATGTTCTACACTATTGTTTACAGAACACCACAGATTTTGGACATTAGATGTGGCCCAGATTATTGGAATTTGTAATACAGACACTGTTTTCAGATGTTCTACACTATTGGTTACAGCAGTGTTTCCCAACCAGTGTGCCTCCAGCTGTTGCAAAACTACAACTCCCAGCATGCCTGCACAGGCAAAGGCTGCCCGGGCATGCTGGGAGTTGTAGTTTTGCAACAGCTGGAGGCACACTGGTTGGGAAACACTGGGTTACAGAACACCACAGATTATGAACACTATATGTGGACCACATTATTGGATTTTGTAATACAGACACTGTTTGCAGATGTCCTACAGTAATGGTTACTAAACACCAGAGGTTATGGACACTAGATGTGGCCCAAATTATTGGAATTTGTAATACAGACACTGTTTGCAGATGTTCTACAGTATTGGTTGCAGAACACCAAAGATTATGGTCACTAGATGTGGTCTAGATTATTGGAATTTGTAATACAGACACTTTTTGCAGATGTTCTACAGCAGTGTTTCCCAACCAGTGTGCCTCCAGCTGTTGCAAAACTACAACTCCCAGCATGCCCGCACGGCCAAAGGCTGTCTGGGCATGCTGGGAGTTGTAGTTTTGCAACAGCTGGAGGCACACTGGTTGGGAAACACTGTTCTACAGTATTGGTTACAGAACACCAGAGGTTATGGACACTAGATGTGGCCCAGATTATTGGAATTTGTAATACAGACACTGTTTGCAGATGTTCTACACTATTGGTTACAGAACACTACAGATTATGGACACTAGATGTGGCACAGATTATTGGAATTTGTAATACAGACACTGTTTGCATATGTTCTACACTATTGGTTACAGAACACCACGGATTATGGACACTAGATGTGGCCCAGATTATTAGAATTTGTAATATAGACAGTTTGCAGATGTTCTACACTATTGGTTACAGAACACCATAGGTTATGGACACTAGATGTGGCCCAGATTATTAGAATTTGTAATATAGACAGTTTGCAGATGTTCTACACTATTGGTTACAGAACACCACAGGTTATGGACACTAGATGTGGCCCAGATTATTAAAGACTCAGTCTGCGGATGATGTACAGTATTTGAAATTGTCACTAATAGGTATAAAATAAAGGTTTTGGTAGTAAAAATAGCAAATGTCTCTCGCTGCACTATCTGTACCTTCCGAAGCACTGTCCCTGAGACTGCAGCAGGTAAATAGATTGCTGCTCTAAAACACACACACACAGTAGTCCTTAAAAGGACTTTTGGGTCTTGGAAAAGCTTTCTGTGAATAAAAACTGTGAAAATTGCTCCCTACACTGTCTTTCCCTTCCTATTCTCTGCTCTCTCTGTCTACTTCTGAGCCAAACATGCATCAGCACCTGAGGACACGTTCCGGCCAGCCAATAACTGTAATGCCAGCAGCCATCATGGCTACTGGCATTACAGTGTGGGCAGTACTTACCTGCACCTTTTTTGGCTGCTTAAAACCTGTGAAATGTGCTGGGCAGAGACTCGAGCATTGCGCTAGAGCACATGCGTTACTCAGTCGAGTACAGCCATGTGCCGAGCATAGCGATGCTTGAGCCGAACAGATATTCGGCCGAGCATGCTCGCTCATCACTAGTGCACACGTTACACTTTAGATGTGGCACTAACAATGTCACTGTCAGAAGCGGACACCGTCCATTGAAAAAGTACACTGTATGTCACAGATAAATTTTTTCAGCGCACACGGTACACTGGAGATGTGGCACTGGTAACATCACTGTCAGAAGCAGACACCGTCTATGGAAAAAGTTCACTGGATATCAAAGATATTTTTGGGATGCTCTCACTTTACACAGGAGATGTGGCACAGATAAGTTAACTGTCCGTAGCAGCCTATTAGACGTTATTTAGCACAGGATGCGCTAAAATATTTATATTGCTGTTGTCACACACCATAGTCCTTAAAAGGACTTTTGGGTCTGTAAAGTTTTAGCAATTTAGCGCAGGTTGCGCTAAAAATATATATTGCTGCTGTCACACACAATAGTCCATAAAAGGAGTTTTGGGTCTCTGTAAAGTTTTTCTAATAAAAATAGTCCAATATCACTCCCTACACCTCCTGTACCTTTCTATGCACAGCTCTCCCTGACTAAGACTGAGCCGAACACACGCCATCGGGTGCTATATAGCACCCGATAACACGTTCTGGCCAGGGAATCACTGTAATGCCACTATCCAACATGGCTATGGCATTACAGTGAGGGCAGTACTTACCTGTACATTTATTGGCTGCGTAGCAGCCAAGAAACATGCGGGGAGGAGACTCGAGTATTGTACTCGAGCACATGCGGTATTCTGCCAAATATCCCTGAAGATCCATGCCGTGTTTGGCATGGTGAAACGCGTCGGATAGAAATATTGCTTAGTAGACTCCAGAGGTCTGTCACATCTGTAGCTTCAGGGTTTTCTAGTGAGGTCCTAGGTTCCTGCGGCTGGGGGTCGCCCTTTTCGGGGCAGGTGCCTGTTAGGGTCTCCACTTAGCCCTTTAGTAAGTAGTAAAAGGGAGAGATCCAGGGTATTTACTTTGTCAGCGTAGAGCACCCACTACCTCCTACTACTACTATTATAGGGTCCCCCATGCCGCCAATCCTGACCACTACCCTCCTGCTATGACTCTCCTCTAGGTAGTGCCACTTTTTGCTAAAATACTGGCCATTTCACGTTTTATGATAGACTGCCTATTAAAAGTTATGTTTTAACTATCTGTATTAAAGGGGCCACTCATACTTATCTTTCTTTATATTCTGCCAAATACCGCCATGTGTCGAGCATAACGATGCTCGAGCCAAACTGATGTTTGGCCAAGAATGCTCGCTGAGCACTAATTGCAACACCAAGCGATCAAAAGGGTGTATGCCCCCCAAAATAGTACCAATCTAACCGTCACCTCATCACACAAAAAATGAGACCTTACCTAAGACAATCGGTCAAAAAACAAAAAAGCTATCAGTCTTGGACAACAGAGAAACTAAAATATGATTTTTTTGCTTCAAAACTGCTATTATTGTGCTAAAGTAAAATAAAGTAAATAAAAAAAGACATTAGGTATTGCCAAATCCGTAACATTCTGCTTTATAAAAATATCACATGACCTAACTCCTGAACGCTGAAAAAATAACTAAATAAAAACTGTGCCAAACTTACCAATTTTTTGGTCACCTTGCCCCATAAAGTGTAATAATGAATGTTCAAAAAATTATATATACACAAAAATGGTGCCAATATAAAACGTCAACTCTTCCTGCAAAAAAACGAGCCCCTGCATGCACAAGACGATCATGAGAAAAAATAAAACAAATAAGGCGTTCAGAAAATGGAGACATAGATGTGTTCGGATTCAGGAAAATAATTATAAGATTATCTCAAGGTGGTACAAAACACCGGATGGGACTTGCCTATACTCTTCTTCCACCTCGGACACATGCTGGAGGTGTTCTAAGCTAAGGGGCACGTACTTCCACATATGGTGGACCTGTCCCATTATACAAAATTGGTGGAAGGAAATCTTTAAGATTAGTAACCAAGTGTGTGGCTCCACTATTAACCTATCTCCGGAGGTTGCCCTTCTAAACCTGTTCCCAAGAGCCCCCACTCCCCCAAATTTGATCCTTTTCAAACACTTACTTAATTCAGCCAAACTTTTGATCCCCTTACTCTGGCTTTCCCCAGAGGTTCCCTCTCTGGATCAGTGGTTCCAAAAAGTAGACCAAATTTATAGACTGGAGGAACTCTCCTCTTGGGAATTGAGATCCCATCATAAATTCCTTACGATATGGAAGCTTTGGAGATCCTTCAGAGGATACCAATTAGACGGGCCCACTGCCTAAATCACATTTCCCTAGGACCCTCCTACCTTATTTCCTACTCCCTTGATCTCCTTTTGCCTACCCGAGGTCCCCCCGCTTCTGGCTTGCTCTGACCCGTCTCGGATGTGACCCTTCGCTACGCTAGGACTTCATATATGCCACTATTTAACTGTCTATAGCGTTGCCTATTTATACTCAGTCTAAGACTACTATTGACATTTGTTAACAGTCTACTTGCTTGAAAGACCTGTACCTTCTGTAATCCCTGTTTGTTGTCTCATGTGTCATGGTGGAATATTTTGGACTATTCACACCATTGCTTTTGTAATTCACTGATCTGTTTAATAAACTTATTTGAAAAAAAAAAGAAAAAAAGAAAATGAAGACATAAAAATATTATTTTTTTCCAAAAATGCTTCATTATGTAAAACTGAAACCAACAAACAAAGAAAGTAGACATATTTGAAATAATTGCATCCATAACAACCTGTTCTATAAAAATAGCACATGATCTGCTCTGTCAGATCAATGTTGTAAAAAATAAAATCGGTGCCAAAACAGCCATTTTTTGGTTACCTTGCCTTACAAATAACATAATATATAGCAATTAAAAATCATATCTACACCAATACAGTACTAATAAAACTGGAACCTATCCCATACAAAACGGATCCGTCGTGACCCACAATGCAAGTCAATGGGAACGGATCAGTTTTCTCTGAAACAATCTGACACAATAGAAAAGATTAGATCCGTTCCCCAATGACTTTCAATGAAGTTCATGACGGATCTGCCTTGGGTATGTTAAATATAATACAATCGGATCCATTCATAAAAGATACAGATGGTTGTATTATCAGTAACAGAAGCATTTTTGCTGGACCCTGCCGGTTCCAGCAAAAACGCTAGTGTGAAAGTAGCGTTAGGCTCTATTCACACGTCAGAAAATTGCGTTTCCACAAAACACGGACACATGGCTTTCACTGTAATAGAAAATGCCTATTCTTGTCCTCTATTGCGGACAGAAATAGGACATGTTCTATTTTTTTGCGGAAACGAAATTACAGATGTGGAAGTGCGGATCCGGAAATGAGAATAGAAACAGCACATAGTGTGCTGTCCGCATCCATTCCGGCCCCACTGAAAATGAATGGGACTGCACCGTCTCACGAAAATTGTGTCAATGGACACTTACAGTGAAATAGCGGAGACAGCCCGGGATGAGGTTTTTAAAAGGCTGTGACATCACAGGGACTGCTGGTTGGCTGTCTGCATAGCATTATGGGTGATTTCACGTTCCAGGGGTTCTTACTTTCACTTTGTAACATGTATAGACGCCATTTTAGGAAAAAAGAAATGTTACAACAAAGTACGAGAAAATTTGGATTAGTTGGGAAACAAATTTTTACGAAACTTCAGATCGAATTCCACTTCGGATGCTTCAATTTGCTCAACAATAGGTAGAGGCATTGTGGGATCACATTGACCGCCAATACACAGATCATATTCATACCCGACAACTCTTGTATGAATCAGGATAGGTCCTCATTAAAAAGATGAGAACAAACAATGCAAAGTTTTTGTTTCTTAAACAGATGAGCATTTTAGCTAGAAGATGCCTTTTCCAAGGAATATTCGACAATAATTCTTGTAGCCAAAAAGTGGTGTCTGACTGGATCACCATCCTTGAATTGAGAAACATTTTCATTTTTTAGGTTTCGTACCTAATAGGGAGGGTAAAGATGGCACTTATAAAATAATTGACGCTATAGCACTAGCACAGAAACTAAACAAGCCGTTATCCCTTATCAGCACAGACGCCGAAAAGGCGTTAGACCGTGTGGCATGGCCTTTTGTCAAGAAAGTACTATTGAATTTTGGTTTCCCTGCCCAATTTGTAAACTCAATTTTCACTATGTATTCTGCACCCAACGCCCACATCAAAGTTAATGATACCCTTTCCCCTATGGTCCAGATTACCAATGGGACGAGACAAGGATGCCCCCTGTCCCCTATTTTATTTATATTAACCCTTGAACCATTATTACAACGCATTAGGCAAGAACCCTTGATTCGAGGCCTCCAATGCTCTTCGTTAGAAGTCAAACAAGCTGCATATGCGGATGACCTCTTTCTGCTTATCACTAACCCAACACATGCACTCCCTGCATTGATTAAGATATTTGAGGAGTTTAGCTTTGTATCTAATTATAAGATAAACCCTCTAAATCCAAGGCAATAGGGATTAATATATCAGATAATGAAATATGTAATCTACAATCTTCTGCACCATTCCAATGGACCAAAGGCGCAATCACATTCCTAGGAATTAATATAACGTCTGACCTGACTAAGTTATATAACCTGAATTACAAGCCACTCCTAGATAAAATACCCTCTCTGCTAAATTCTTGGTCCCCGTCATATATATCTTGGCTCGGACGAAAAAACATTTGGGACAATAAAAAACCCAGGCTAGCATACAGAATACTACAATTGCCATACTCTCAAGGGGGCCTTGGATATCCTTCTTTACGGCGTACATATATAGCAACACACCTTGCAAGAATAATTGATTGGATGAGAGAAGCTAAAGATAAACAATGGATTACACTGGAAAAAGAGCTGACAGATTACCCTTTACGTCATATTATTTTTGCTAATCCAGATCAACATCCCCCAATCTCACATTCCCCTCTGGTTAGAGCCACAATTAACGTATGGAAGAAAATAGAGGTCAGATCCCTTTGCTCCAAGTTACCCTCACCCTTAATCCAAATAAGAGACTGTTTAGACCCCTTACATCCAGGTTTCAAGTCCCTTCCGCCTGTTATAAGATCTAGCAAAGCCACCCTAGACCGCACATTAGATCAGGACGGTTCTGTTTGGAACATATCCTCCCTAGGTCATAAACTGCACTTTCCAGATTTAAATATACTGCAATATCAGTTCCTTAGATCCCGCATTCTGAAACACCTTCACTCCGGTTCAGACAATAGAGATCTAACGTGGTTTGAAACACTAATATCACAATCATCCACACCAACTAAAGTTGTTTCGAAAATAAGCAAACAATTACTAGAGATTGAAAAGCCAAAATTCCTTTGTTACGTCAAGGATTGGGAAAAAGACTTACATTTGACATTTTCAGCAGATGATACCAAAGCACTATTAACTGTACCTAAAAAGATATCCCGATGTGTGACTCTACAGGAAAATGCGTTTAAACTCCTCACAAGGTGGTACATGACACCTGAAAAATTACACAAAATATATCCAAATACCCCAGGTGTATGCTGGAGATGTTTGGAACAAAAAGGTGACTTCTTGCATATTTGGTGGACTTGCAGGAAGATTGTTCCATATTGGGAGGAGGTATTCAGACAAACTAGATCCCTTTTATCGCGTCCAAATGACAAACTGCGTCCTCTTCCAGAGACGGCTCTTTTATCCTTGATTACGGAACAAATTGCACCTAAGGAAAAAACACTAATTAGAATATTACTAGCGGCAGCTAGATTGTTGATTGCTTCACATTGGAAAATGGAGACCCCACCTACCATTCCCCATTGGGTTAGCAAGGTTAACGATATAGCCAGATTAGAAGAGTTGGCGCATTGGGAAACTCGCACACACTCTAAATATATGGAGATCTGGTCACCTTGGAAGTCAAGACCTTCTTCCTAAATTCTTTCCACAGTAGATTTGTTGGGTAAGCCTAGTATATATAGCCGTAATTCATGCTCTTCCTATATGTCAAGCCACCGTATATGCTATATGCTTAATGTATATGATCCTCATATATATTTCTATGATGAGTCGCTGTATTTGTCTCTCATAAATGCTCTCTGGAAACAGCTCAACCTCAGTGCAGATCTTTAATTCACGTGCCTTTTTTGCGCATACTGTCAGTACGCTAATACGACATGAACAAGTCTACCTCATAAGCCCTCATATATTCTTAAGGGAACTTTCCTCTTATTTATAATGTGGTGTGTTTTAGACTTATTGCACTCAGTAAGAATATCTGTGGAATCAGACAGGATTGACAATGATCTCTTTTCATGTTATTTGATTACTACAATGTAATTAGCATCTGCACATAATCTTACCCCTAGTATCCTGCACCACCTCACTGCCGGTTTAGTCAAATTATAAATTTTTTCTTGTACAGCAATACCACCCCGGCTACCTTCAGCGTCTCTACGCCCCTCTCTCCTTCTCTGCTCTCAATTTGTCTGTCTATGGAGATGTCCCTTCTAATTCGCTTCTCTATCGATCTCCCCCCGCCTCCTATCCCTTTGTTCTTGGTCTACCCTCCTTTCCCCCCCCCCCATCCTTCCCAACAGGCCCCCTTTCGGTAGCCTCTGCAAGCTATATTAATACATTGCTCCCACCACGACATTGGGACCGCACCTCAAGTTAATGTTACAATTACTGTTCTATAATAGATTGCTGTACAATGTTTTTACAGATGATTGCTGTCTACCTCATTTTTCATGATGTACGTTGACACTGTTTGTAATGAATAAAACTAATAAAAAGAAATTTAAAAGAAAGAGAAACATTTTCATTTTTAAGGTGCATTCTACCAATTGTCAGACAATCCTTGTGATTGGTCAAATTTTCTTGCTGGAAGATCTCATCCTGCCAAGTGAAGACAATCAGCATGTAAAGGTGCATGTGATCTGCCAGGATGAATTCAGAACCAAATTGATTGTGGTTGACTGTAACATGGATGAGCGTCCAGATATAATGATAAAAAAAAAAAACAAGTGAACATAATGCTGCACTCAAGCCACTTTGATGCCCACTCACATTGATATTTTGCCTCTGCCGCAAGCAAACAGTGCAGTACACAATTCCTCTTATGTCTCATTCACACGTCAGTGTTTTGGTCAGTGATTTCTATCAGTGATTAGTGATGAGCGAAGCGAGCTTCGGATCCTAGATCCTAGGATGCTTCACTCAAAACTTCGGTTTAATGCCGTACGGAGATGCATTAAAGTGTACAGCCTCCGATGACACAAAGTTAGTTATTTGTGAAGTCTTGCAAGACTTCGGTGAATAACTTCGGAACCAAAGCTCAGCTTGATTCCGAGTTTTAAAGTGGTTTTCCGTCCTAAAAATCAAATACCAAAGTTATTTAACGAAGTCTTGTGAGACTTTGCGAATAACTCACTTCGCCTAATGGGAGGCCATACATTTTAATGCTGTATGGCATTAATCGGAAGTTTTGAGCTAAGCGACTTCGGATCTAGGATCCGAAGCTCGCTTTGCTCATCACTAACTTTGACCTTAATTTTTTCGAGGTTAAGGACGAAATATAAATAACCAAAGAATTAACCTCTTCTACCCTGGGCCAGTTTTCGCCCTCCTGCCCAGGCCATATTTTGCAAATCTCAAAGGTGTCACTTTATGTGGTAATAACTTTGGAACACTTTTCCTTATCCAAGCCATTCTGAGACTGTTTTCTCGTGAAACATTTCACTTCATGATAGTCATAAATTTGAGTCAATATATTTCACCTTTATTCCAAATTTACAAAAAAATTAAAAAATGTGCAATTTTACGGCACACAGACATGGACGTGGTGGTGTCAGTGGACCCTCCGGGGCTGGGAGAGGACATGGCTGTTCTGCCACAGCTACACGTCCTAGTGAACCAACTACCTCAGGTCCCAGTAGCCGCCAGAATCTATAGCGATTTTTGGTCGGGCCTAATGCCGTTTTAAGAATGGTAAGGCCTGAGCAAGTACAGGCGCTAGTCGATTGGGTGGCTGACAGTGGATCCAGCACGTTCACATTATCTCCCACCCAGTCTTCTGCAGAAAGCGCACAGGTGGCGCTCTGAAAACCAAGCCCATCAGTCTGTAACATCACCCTCATGCATATCAGGGAACCTGTCTGAGCCTCAAGTTATGCAGCAGTCTCTTATGCGGTTTGAAGAATCTGCTGGCAGGGTTTCCCAAAGGCATCCTCCTAGCCCTTCCTCAGTGGTGGAAGACATAGAATGCACTGATGCACAACCACTGATGTTTCCTGATGAGGACATGGGAATACCACCTCAGCAGAGTCAGCACGTCTCTGATGATGATGGAACACAGATGCCAACTGCTGCGTCTTTCTGCAGTAAGCAGACCGAACAGGAGGTCAGGGAGGAAGACTGTCTGGAAGACGATGCACGGGACGATGTGGTCCTAGAACCTACATGGAATGAAGGTCGTGCCACTGACTTTCAGAGTTCAGAGGAAGAGGCAGTGGTGAGATCGAGCTAACCGTGTAGCAAAAGAGGGAGCAGTGTGCAAAAGCAGAACAGCCGTCGCCAAGAGAGTTCGTCTGCTACTGGCCAACGCCACCAGGGACCGAGAACACCAAAGGCAGCTTCAAAGAGTTCCTTGGCATGGCACTTTGTCACACAATGTGCTGACGACAATACCCGAGTGGTTTGCACGCTGTGCCATCAGAGCCTGAAGCGAGGCATTATTGTTCTTAACCTTAGCACAACCTGCATGACTAGGCATCTACATGCAAAGCATGAACTGCAGTGGAGTAAGCACCTTAAAAACAAGGAACTCACTCATGCTCCTCCTGCTTCCTCTTCTGCTGCTGTTTCGGCCTCTTCCTCCGCCTTGGAAGGAACATTGGCACCTGCCACCCAGCAAACAGAGGACACAGACAGCTTCAAACAGCTAATAGCGGTGGCTGTCCCACAGTACGTCGTTCCCAGCCGCCACTACTTCTCCAAGAGAGCCGTGCCTTCCCTGCACAACCACAAATCGGATAAAATCAAGTGTGCACTGCGCAACGCCATCTGTGGCAAGGTCCACCTAACCACAGATACGTGGACCAGTAAGCACGGCCAGGGAAGCTATATCTCCCTAACTGCACACTGGGTAAATGTAGTGGCGGCTGGCCCCAGGCGGAGAGCTGTTTGGAGCACGTCCTTCTACTGCCAAGGATCGCAGGACATCATTCTTTGCCTCCATTTGCCTCCTTCTCTTAATCGGCTTCCTTCTCCTCTTCTTCCACCTGCTCATCCGGTCAGCCACAGACCTTCACCACCAACTTCAGCACAGCCCGGGTTAAACGTGTTTGGGGGACAGGCCCCACACTGTGCAGGAGTTGTGGCGGGGTATTGAACAACATACCGATGAGTGGTTGCTGCCGGTGAGCCTCAAGCCCGGCCTGGTGGTGTGCGATAATGGGCGAAATCTCGTTGCAGCTCTGGGACTAGCCAGTTTGACGCACATCCCTTGCCTGGCGCATGTGCTGAATTTGGTGGTGCAGAAGTTCATTCACAACTACCCCGACATGTCAGAGCTGCTGCATAAAGTGCGGGCCGTCTGTGTGCGCTTCCGGCGTTCACATCCTGCCGCTGCTCGTCTGTCTGTGCTACAGCGTAACTTCGGCCATCCCGCTCACCGCCTCATATGCGACGTGCCCACCAGGTGGAACTCCAACTTGCACATGCTCGAGAGACTGTGCGAGCAGCAGCAGGCCATAGTGGAGTTTCAGCTGCAGCACGCACGGGTGAGTCGCACTGCGGAACAGCACCACTTCACCACCAATGACTGGGCCTCCATACGAGACCTGTGTGCCCTGTTGCGCTGTTTCAAGTACTCCACCAACATGGCCAGTGGTGATTACGCTGTTATCAGCGTTACAATACCACTTCTATGTCTCTTTGAGAAAACACTTAGGGCGATGATGGAAGAGGATGTGGCCCAGGAGGAGGAGGAAGAGGGGTCATTTCTAACACTTTCAGGCCAGTCTTTTCGAAGTGGCTCAGAGGGAGGTCTTTTGCAACAGCAAAGACCAGGTACAAATTTGGCCAGCCAGGGCCCCCTACTGGAGGACGAGGATGAGGTGGAGGAGGATGAGGATGAAGCATGTTCACAGCGGGGTTGCACCCAACGCAGCTTGTGCCCATCACTGGTGCGTGGCTGGGGGGAAATGGAGGACAATGACGATACACCTCCCACAGAGGACAGCTTGTCCTTACCTCTGGGCAGCCTGGCACACATGAGCGACTACATGCTGCAGTGCCTGCGCAATGACAGCAGAGTTGCCCACATTTAAACGTGTGCTGACTACTGGGTGGCCACCCCCCTGCTGGATCCCCGATACAAAGACAACGTGCCCAATTTAATTCTCGCACTGGATCATGATAAAAAAATGTGCGAGTACAAGCTCATGCTGGTAGACGCGGTCCTGAGAGCATTCCCAACTGACACGGGGGGACAAGTGGAAGCACAAGGCTAAGGAAGATGAGGAGCAAGAGGTTGCCAACGCAGCTGTGTCACGGCCAGCTCCTCTAAAGGCAGGGTTAGCATGGCCGAGATGTGGAAAAGTTTTGTCACAGCGCCACAGCTAACTACACTACTAGCTGATAGGGAACCTGTTTAGCAGGAGGCAGTATTTCAACAACATGGTGGAACAGTACGTGTGCACACGCCTCCACGTACTGACTGATGGTTCAGCCCCATTCAACTTCTGGGTCTCTAAATTGTCCACATGGCCAGAGCTAGCCTTTTATGCCTTGGAGGTGCTGGCCTGCCCTGTGTATTGTCTGAATGTGTATTTAGCACGGCAGGGGCGTCATTACAGACAAACGCAGCCGCCTGTCCACAGCCATCGTGGACAAGCTTACGTTTATAAAAATGAACCAGGCATGGATCCCCCAGGACCTGTCCATCCCTTGTGCAGAATAGAAGTTTATAACTGCCTCGCCATCAACCATACATTCTTGTACTCCAGGGCACTTATTAATTGTATCATCTTATGTTTTATTTATACCATTATTTTGGGGGGGCAACACCAAGTTGAATGAATCTCTCCTCTGTTTGAGTGCCCTGGGCCTACATTTCAGCTAATCGCCTGCTGCTTTGGTGCGTGACATTAACCTCTTTTTGCTGTCAAATGACCTGTCTGGGTGTCAGGGGCCTAAATCACTGAAAGTGGCCTGTTCCATTGGTGGATAACATGATGCCTGTTTTGCTGCTATGGGACCTCTCTCCTCTCTCTGGGTGCTGGGGCTTAAATTACTGAAAGTGGCATATTCCAATCATGGGTAACATGATGCCTCTTTTGCTCCTATGGGACCTTTCTCCTCTGTCTGGGTGCCAGGGGCCTACATTTCAGATAATTGCTTATTGCTTTGGTGGGTGATATTATCCTCTATTTGATGTTGAATGACGTCTACTCTGTCTGGGTGTCAGGGGCCTATATTTCATTTAATTTCTTGCTGTATTGGTGGGAGACATTTAACTCTTTTTACTGTCAAATGACTGCCCCATTGTGTGGGTGTCAGGAGCCTATATGTCGTTTAATCATTTGTTGTCTTGGTGGGAGATATTAAACTCTTTTTACTGTCAAATGACCACCCCATTGCCGTGGGTGTCATGGGCCTATATTTTGTTTACTTACTTGCTGTATTGGTAGGAGACATTTAACTCTTTTTACTGTCAAATGACTGCCCTATTGTGTGGGTGTCAGGGGCCTATATGTTGTTTAATCATTTGTTGTCTTGGTGGGAGAGATTAAACTCTTTTAACTGTCAAATGACTGCCCCATTGTGTGGGTGTAAGGGGCCTATATTTCATTTACTTGCTTGCTGTCTTGGTGGGAGACATTTAACTCTTTTTACTGTCAAATGACTGCCCCAATGTGTGGGTGTCACGGGCCTATATGTCGTTTAATCATTTGTTGCTTTGTTGGGTGACATTTTCTTCTTTATACTGTCAAATGACCTCTACATTGTATGGTTGTCAGGGGCCTATATTTTGTTTCATCACCTGCTGTATTGGTGGGAGACATTAACCTCTTTTTACTGTCAAATGACCGCCCCATTGTCTGGTTGTCAGGGGCCTATATTTCGTTTTATCGCTTTCTGCATTGGTGTTAGATATTCAACTCTTTATACTGTCAAATGACCTCTACATTGTCTGGTTGTCAGGGATCTATATTTCATTTAATCGCTTGCTGCATTGGTGGGAGACATTAAACTCTTTTTACTGTCAAATGACCGCCCCATTGTGTGGGTGTCAGGGGCCTATATTTCGTTAATTGCTTGCTGTCTTGGTGGGAGACTTTAAACTCTTTTTACTGTCAAATGACCTCTCCTCTGTCTGGGTGTCAGGGGCCTACATAAATTATAATGGCCTGTTCCATTGCAGGTTGACCTAAGGCCTATGTTGCTGTTACGGGACCGCTCTCCTCTTTGCGGGTGCCATGGTCCTCCTGAATTAGTAAATAAGGCCTGTGGCACTGCTGGGTGAAATCAATACTGATTTGGCATGATTGTAACTCTCCTCTTTGTGGGTGCCGTGGGTCTGAATCTGTGAATGAGGCCTGTGGCATTGCTGGGTGAAATCAATACTGTCTTGGCGTGATTTTAACTCTCCTCTTTGTGGGTCCCGTGGGCCTAAAAGTTTGAATAAGGCATGTGGCCTTGCAGGCAGACATGATTTCTTCTTGGCTGCGATGACAACTTTAACTCCCATGTATGGTTGCCATGGCCCTGATTCTGTGATTGAGGCCTGTGGCACTGCAGGCAGACATTAATCCTTTTTAGCTGTGATAAGAACTTCAACTCCCATAGCATTTCCACCTGACACCACCCCAAACTCCTATTCCACCTCCTCCTCCAAGTTGCCAATTGATATTGGTTAATTTTTATTTAGTTTATTTTATTTTAAGTCATTTCCCTATCCACATTTGTTTGCAGGAGATTTACCTACATTTTGCTGCCTTTTGCAGTCCACTAGCCCTTTCCTGGGCTATTTTACAGCCTTTTTAGTTCCCAAAAGTTCGGGTCCCCATTGACTTTAAAACCAAACATTTTTGTGAAGTTCGGCCGAACTTCTCAAACCCGAACATCCAGGTGTTCGCTCAACTCTACACTTCATTGTAGGCCCTTTTAATGTTTATGTACATGTTATTGATACTTAGCTGCCAGTTTTATGCCGCATAACTCAATCAAAAATGAACAGCATGCAAACAGACATCCCCTGCACAGTGTCTTGATGAAACAATAGGGAGACAGGAGACCCATGGGATGGGATTATCTCCTGACTGTATCATAGGATGATCTACTTCTCTACACCAGAGTCAGCTACTTCTTAAGGGGACAAATAAACACATTTATTGGGAGTCTCAGAGCAGAGTTAACACTTATTGCGTTTATGGATTCACACCATGCAACTTTAATGGGGAATAAGAAAGATGTGGCCTATAAACTCAACTAATAAATCATGGTTTATAGTTCCCACTCTAACCCAAATATGTCAGAGTGGGGGTCTCCATAGTCCTGGGTCCATAGGCTAGCCCTCAGGCTTCTACTGTAGACTCAGTGATGGTTCAGTCCGTCACTTGTAGAAATCAGCTTGTTACATCCAAAATCTCTACCACGCGGTGTGTTTAATTATATAATATATATATATATATATATATATATATAGACGAATGAAAGATCGAGCAGCACTCCAAATGTGTCCAAACAGAGTATACGTCTTTATTCACCCATCGGCGAACATTTCAGCTCCTACTGGAGCCTTTTTCAAGCAAATTGTGCAAGACAAAGTGACATATATAAAGGGTATTACAAAGTGACATCATCATAGTGCGTCAAATACTATTAACTCTTGCATGTGTTGTATCAAAAATATCTTCAATAAAGTGCCAAAATTCATAACAAATTCATAATCACTAAAGACAGTGCATAATAATATAACATTTCATACAGTATATTCTTGACTAATTGATGCATAATAAAGTGCATTATATAATAGTTCCAAAAAAGTGACAGTCCGTGAAAGAGTGACGTACCCTTAATGGACAAACCCAGCGGGAGGCGGCAGCCGTTTTCAAACTCCACCTGCACGATACCAGCATCGCCATCACAGCGTGCGGTCAAAGGCAATGCGCATGCGTCACACAAGATCTATCAGGCGTGCCACGTCATCACATTCTTGGTGGCTGCGCAGTACGATTCAATTGCCGTTCCACCATGTTGGATAAGGGAATGACCAAATCCACATACTTATATGTAATACTAGGTAACTTTAAAAAGGGTGGCATCATTCACACATATTTGCATACATCTCAAAACTGGGTGGTAATTACCTATGATGCGATTAATGGCGTGGATTGCACCACCATCGCACTTACAGGGCACATGTCAGTGATGCCACGCCTCCGCAAGGCGAAACCAACAGCGCTGTACCACACAGTGGGAGGGTTCTCCTCCTTTATTAAACATGCATACCCACCCTATTGACCTTAGTATGTTTAAAAAGAGGTGATTGTCATAAATCGTGTAATGGGGATATTGATAGCTGCCGTCATAAAATCCGCGGGCATAGTCCAAAAAGAGGGGAACGTCACCCTAGAAATAGAGATATAAAAAGAAAATATATTAATGTACATATTATATGCATAATGTATGTAGAAAATTGTGTACATATAATATAATATAAGTTAAAAAATCTTGTACAATCAACCTATACCCAGAGGAAGAGGAGCATGCGGTAAATTGGGCAAGCATCAATACACTCCCACCCTAAAATCTATGTTCAATCCATTGGGGCTCAATGTATTTAACGTGTTAATCCAATAGAGTTCCCTCTTTTTTAGGACTGATACTCTATTGCCACCCCTTCTTAATATCGGTATCTGGTCTATAATCCAGCAGCACAGATCCTTCTCTTTATGCTTAAGGATACTAAAATGTCTCGACACTGGCAGATCTAACCTGCCCTTTCGTATTGTGTTCCTATGATTATTCAACCGTGTCTTGAGATCGGTAGAGGTTTCACCAACATATAGTATGTTACAGGGGCAAGACAAGACATATACTACATATTCCGAATTGCAGGTCAAGTAATATCGGATGGGGTATTCAACTCCTGTGTTGGGATGTCTAAATGTACGTCCTTTTTTAATAAAACTACAATTTACACATCCCAGGCATGGGAAACATCCCAAGCTGGGCTGTGCCAATGTGGCTTGTTTTAGTACCTTTTTTGGACCAATATCAGCCCTAACAAGCTGGTCTCTCAGACTTTTAGACCGACGATAAGAGAATAATGGTACATTCTTGAATGTAAGATGGACCAATGTTTTTTAATTATGATTCCTATTTCCTGGCTACATTCAGTATAAGTGGATACAAAGGGGATGCGTGTGTTGATCACCTTACGGTTCCCTTGTTGTAATGTTTCAATTCTATTAAGTGATATTACCCGACTTTTATGTGTCTCTAATAAAGCCTTAGGATACCCACGTGATGTAAATTTGGATATCATAGATTGTAATGTGTCCTCCAGTCTAAGCTCATCAGATTCAATTCTCTTTGCTCTCAACATTTGTGAATATGGTAATGACCTTACCATCTTCCTAGGATGGTTACTAGAATACATCAAGGTGGTATTCCTATCTGTCAGCTTCACAAATAATCTTGTGCACAAGCTTCCATCAACGAGCACCACCTCGGTGTCTAGAAATTGTAAAGATGTATGGGAGGAGACTAAGGTGAACTGTAAGGACTTATGTACGCTGTTTAAAAAGTCATGGAATTCTTTAAGCTGTTCCCCCGTCCCCGTCCATAAGAGGAAGACGTCTTCTATGTAGCGCCACCAGACCAAAACATGTCTGTAATGTGGCAACACATAGACAACGTCCTCCTCAAATGCACGCATGTAAATGTTAGCGTAAGTTGGGGCCATATTCGACCCCATCGCTACTCCTCTCTTCTGTCTGTAGTATGTATCTTGGAATAAAAAATAATTTTGATGTAATATAATATTCAATAAATCCAAGATAAAGCAAATGGCCCCCTCGGACATTGTAGACATCGATATGTTCTATAGATGTATATAATGAGGTCACATCAAACGATGCTAAAGTGACCTCACTATACCCAGATATATCCAATTGTTGCAATTTAGTTAAAAAATCAGAAGTATCCCGAATATAGGAGCTCGCCCCATCCGCAAAACCCCTTAAAACCTTGTCAAGGAAAATGGCTGGGCGACTAAAAATGGAGTCAGTACCTGAAACAATAGGTCTGCCGGGGGGGTCGACGAGGGACTTGTGTATCTTAGGGAGAATGTATAAAACTGGCGTTACCGGATATATTACCGTATGGTATTGAACCAAGTTTATATATATATATATACACACACAATACATTCACAGCTAGGTTAAGATGTTGGATGTAATTTGGTTAATTTGGGGCGTGTCCCACTAGGAACTTATTAATCAGTTGTAAATGGATAAATTACTTATTTGCATTACTGTATATACAGTACCTTCCAAATGTTGGTACAGTACAGGCTTCTGTTAAAGGTTTTGTTAATCTGAATTTTCTGTGATGGATCAGAAAACAATAGTCTAAGTCGGTGAAGGGAAATGATAAAAATATGTAAATAAAATTATTGTTTAGAAATAGAAAAACGAAAATTGCCATGTGCTTATGTATTCAACTCCTTTGTTCGGAAGCCCATAAAAAGCTCTGGTGCTACCTATTACTTTCAGAAGTCACATAATTAGTAACATGATGTCTACCTGTGTGCAATCTAAGTGTCACATGATCTGTCATTATATATACACACCTATGTTGAAAGGCCCTAAAGGCTGCAACATGTAAGCAAGAGGCATCTGTGGCAATGTGAACACTGATGTGTGCGGTGAAGCCCCATGGAAACCTTCAGACAGGGCTGTTGTTTGCACCGAGAGCGTGTAACCCAGGTGCCCGGCCTTGGTGGAGTGAAAGCCACAAGTTAAGTAGCCACTAAGCTAGTTGGTGGTCACTAAAATAATTAGTATAGCTGGCTCCAGCTAGTTCCAGGGCGGGCTTTTACTGTCAACAGGTAATGTGCTGGGTGGGTGCTTGTTCCCTATGCTCCAGTCCGGGGTTTCGGACATGTTCATGTCCATTTAGTCCTGCTGATTGACAAGGTTGTCCCACTCTGGAGAGAGTTTTGGAAACAGAGTCTGGCAGAGGCTCTGTGTGAGTGGTCTCAGCCAGGTTGGCTGAGGGGCCACGAGGCTAGGCGATAGCCTGAACTTTGGGAATGCAGTGATGCCTGCGGGTAAAAGGGTCACAAGACCAGAGTCGGGAAAACTGCTGGGCCACACTCCCCAAAGGCGCTGGACTTGCTACAGTCGGGAGGACTGCATGGGTGAAAAAGCTGCATGTTGGTACCGTGTGTGAATGATGTATATTCAGTGAGGTAGGATTATCCCTGTTTAGTTAAAGCCCAGACGGGCAAGGTGTTTTATTTTGTATTTTGTTTTCTTTGCTATGCCGTGTGCCACAATAAAAGCAATGTTTGGCCCCTAAAGCTGCGGTGGACGACAATCTTTGTGCAGATGATCCCCGAGACCAGAGCTAATCCCTTACATATGGTGGAGGATGCGGCAAAGGCAAAGCTTTGCTTGGAGCAACAACCAAGCAGAAATAGCAGATGCTATAAAGGGTCAGTGGAGCCGTGTACTGCAGATACTGTTCAGTTTAATTTTTTTTTTTCGGTTGTGGTCCCTGATTTATAAGTAAGCTGTGTTGCTGAAAAGTTTTCCTGCTGCCATGGGTCTCATGGAGGAGTGTGCCTCGCGATTGTGGCGCATACAGCAGGGAGAAGAGATGGCCATAGCAATTGGCTAGAGAAAAATTGAACTGGCAAAATTTGAGGTAGAGTGAGAGGCTCTGGAGGTGCAGCTGCAGCTGGCCCTAAAAATGTGGTCCTCGACACTGTATGGACCCTGCAAAAAGTTCCTCGAGGATGGAGGTGTGGCCGGAGTTCCCAAGGAGAAGCAAAGGCGTGCCGTTGCCATGGGCAACCGTCGGGAAGATGAAGAGAAGACGAACGGTGCAAGTCTCAGGAGTTCCCATATCCCCTGCAACTGTGCACGGAGCCCAAAAAGGTGCGGATGGAGTGACCGTACGGAAAAAGATAGGAGACAAGTCCAAGGCGTCTCCCGTGGCAATTACTGCATTGAGGAGAAGGGTGGTGACCGTGCTGGAGATATACCTGGACTACCCTTATCTTCCGGGAGTGCTGAGTCACTGACGACAATCTGTAAGACTGTTCCTGTTGATAATTTTGTGGCAGACTCAGTGACAGTGGCCGGTGAGTGATAAAGCGCTATGGCGAGAAAATGTCTAAAAAATGAGTGACTATGGGAAAAATGCTCTGTCTGAACAGGCGGGTAAGCCTGTTGCAGTTGCTCCCTCGCAGGAATCTGCAGGGGAGAAGCTCAATGTGTTGTCTAAAGTGCCTGTGACCAAGGCTAGATTTGGGGTGGCGAAAATCAGAGATCCCATGCTAGCCTGGGTAAGAGGTAGAATGATGACTGTCCGGGACAATTATGTGAATACTGTGGACTATCCGGTGGTCCTCACGGAGGGTGAGACCATGTTGGGAACAGAGACTGATGGACTTGAAGTTGCAAATAGGCTCATGCATGACGTAATGTGGGGCAATGGAGACACTTCTGTAGAAAGTAATGAAGGTCCTACAGAACCTGTACCTGTCCCTTTAAATAAAGGTGTAAGGGAAATGCAGATAGAAAGCAATGGTTTAAGTGAAATGACCATTGGAAACAATGGTGCAGACACGGTGCCAAGTGAAGGTGCAGAGTTTGTTGAAATGTATAATGATAATGTGGATCTATGTACAAGAAGTGATGAGGATGATGACAGTCCTTGTCCTTTGCAGGCTGTTATTGGGGAAGAAGCTCCCCCTGTTGGTAAAAATGTGTATGGTATAAAAATGCTAATTAATGTTGAGAGCTCACAACTGAGGGAAACCACTGTGAAAAATGTTTAAGGACATGGGGCAGTCCTAGAGGGTGTACCACATGTACTAGAAGTGAATATGCAGTGTGCACAGGTTTCTATGATTAATAAAATATCCCAGGTGGGGATTAGCTCATCGGTGCCCCTAGAGGACAGGATTTAGAATGACACGAGCGGTATATATAACGCATGTTCTGTGACCGATAGCAACTCAGAGAGAGAGGCTTCCATGTTGAGGTTTTGCCAAACTAAAGTAGTTACTAGTAGCGACCGGATGACAGTTATATCTGACGAGACGAGAGTTCAGTCGGGTGATGTCAGCCTAGTGTCTGAAGCTCATATCCAGACAGTCTTAGATGACCTGACAGGACAGTACAGCTGCAAACAGGAGGCTGACCTCACTCTCGCCACACGGTCCCTAGATACGATAGAGAAGGGACTAGCTGTCATCACAGAGTCACCGAAGATGGATGCAGAAGGGTCAAAAGAGGAGACCCCGGAAAAGATGAGTGAACTGAAGGGTCTACCGCCTGGTTTCCTGGGGAAGGGAAAAGACTCCAGAAAGACACACAAGTCTATAGTAGACATCAGCCACGAGGCTAGGCGAAAGCCTGAAATTTGGGGATGCAGTGATGCCTGTGGTAAAAGGGTCACAAGGCCAGAGTCGGGAAGACTGCTGGGCCACACTCCCCAAAGGCACTGGACTTGCTACAGTTGGGGGGCTGCTGGACTGCATGGATGAAAAAGCCACATGTTGGTACCGTGTGTGAACGATGTATGTTCAGTGAGGTAGGATTATCCCTGTTTAGTTAGAGCCCAGACGGGCAAGGTGTTTTATTTAATATTTTGTTATCTTTGCTATGCCGTGTGCCACAATAAAAGCAATGTTTGGCCCCTAAAGCTGCAGTGAACGACAATCTTTGTGCAAATGATGCCCGAGACCAGAGCTAATCCCTTATACATCACTAACCAAACACTACCATGAAGACCAGGGAACTCTCCAAACAAGTAAGGGACAATGTTGTTGAGAAGTACAAGTCAGGGTTAGGTTATAATAATTCCCAAATCTTTGATTAACCCCAGGAGCACCATCAAATCTACCATAACCAAATGGAAAAAACATGGTACAACAGCCCCCCCCCCCAATAGACAGCGACCAACCAAAACAGGGCAAGTAGAGCATTAATCAGAGAGGTGGCACAGAGACCTAAGGTAACCCTGGAGGAGCTGCAGAGTTCCACAGCAGAGACTGGAGTATCTGTACATAGGATGACAATAAACCGTACGCTCCATAGAGTTGGGCTTCATGGCATAGTGGCCAGAAGAAAGCCATTACTTTCAGATAAAAACAAAAAGGCACATTGTGATTTTCCGAAAAGGCTTGTGGGAGACTCTCAAAATGTATGAAGTAAGGTGCTCTGGTCTGATGAGACTAAAATTGTACTTTTATACACTTAAAGTAAACACTATGTCTGGCACAAAGCCAACACATCACATCACCTAAAGAACACCATCCCCACAATGAAACAGGGTGGTGGCAGTATCATGGCTGTGGGGATGTTTTTTCAGCAGCCAGGACTGGGAAACTGGTCAGAGTTGAGGGAAAGACGGACAGGGATATTCTTGAGCAAAACCTGTACCACTCTGTGAGTGATTTGAGGCTAGGACACCTTCCAGCAGGACAATGCTCCCAAACACACTGCTAAAGCAACGTTTGAGTGGTTTGGCCTGGCCAATGTGTTGGAATGGCGTAGTCAAAGCCCAGATCTCAATCCAATAAAAAATCTTCAGTCAGACTTAAAGATCGCTGTTCACAAGGGCAAAACATCCAACTTGAAGGAGCTGGATCAGTTTTGCAAGGCCCGACAAAGCACTCAGGTGCGAAACGGCCGTCGCCTCGCTCAGCTAATGCACCTATGTATGTAGTCTGCTCCCTACCTTTTACCAAGTTGGAATAAAGCCATCTCTGCAAATACTGGTAAGTGCCGCCCTGGTCTTCTATTTTATAAGTTTTGCAAGGAGGAATGGGCAAAAATCTCAGTGGTAAGATGTGGCAAACTCATAGAGACTTATCCAAAGCATCTTGGAGCTATGCTTGCCGCAAAAGATGGCTCTACAAAGTATTGACTTTAGGGGGTGAATAGTTATGTACATTGACCTTTTTTGTTATTTTGTCCTATTTGTTGTTTGCTTTACAATTAACCAATTTAAAAAAAAGTTCTAAGTTGTGAGCACATTATACAAATTAAATGATGTAAATCCTCAAACAATCCATGTTAATTCAAGGATGTGAGATAACAAAAAAAGAACTAAGTCAAGGGGGGGTTGAATACTTTTAGTGAGCACTGTATACATTACAGAATTACAGAGTGTTGGCAAAACATACAAAATTTATTTACGCATCTACCTGGGCATTTTTCGTTCCGGATTCTGCGTGACATGAAGCCTGTTTTGCTGTGCATTAACCTCTCCTTTGTCTGGGTGCCAGGGGCCTAACTTACTGAAAATCGCCTATTCCATTGGTGGGTGACATTAACCTCTTATTGCCGTGAATGAACTTCTCCTATGTCTGGGTGCCAGGGGCCTACATTAGTGACAATCACCTGTTCCATTGGTGGGTGACATTAACCCAGTTTTGCCTATGATAATAACCTGCTGTGCATTGCTGGCAGGAAACCAAATTTTGTAAAAACGTCTGTTACTGATCAAAAGATGCGTGACTACAAACGCACGCTGGTAGACGCGCTGCTGATGGCATTCCCACCTGATGCTTCCTCAACCTCCCACTCCACATCCTCCTCCGAGTTGCCAATTAATAATGTTCAATTTTTATTTATTTTATTTTAAGTCATTTCCCTATCCACATTTGTTTGCATGGCATTTTTCTACATTTTGCTGCCTTTTGCAGCACTCTAGCCCTTTCCAAAAAGCCTGTTTTGCTGTGCATTGACCTCTGCTCTGTCTGGGTGCCAGGGGCCTCCATCTATCATAATCGCCTGCTGCATTGCTGGGTGACATGAAGCCTGTTTTGCTGTGCATTGACCTCTCCTCTGTCTGGCTGCCAGGGGCCTACATCTATGATAATCGTCTGCTGCATTGCTGGGTGACATGAAGCCTGTTTTGCCGTGCATTAACTTCTCCTCTGTCTGGGTGCCAGGGGCCTACTTTTCTGATAATCGCCTGCTGTATTGCTGGGTGACATGAAGCCTGTTTTGCCTTGAATTGAGCTCTCCTCTGTCTGGGTGCCAGGGGCCTAAATTAGTGAAAATGGCCTGTTCCATTGCTGGGTGATATGAAGCCTGTTTTGCTGTGCATTGACCTCTCCTCTGTCTGGGTGCCAGGGGCCTAAATTAGTGAAAATAGCTTGTTCCATTGCTGCGTGACAGGAAGCCTGTTTTGCTGTGCATTTACCTCTCCTCTGTACGGGTGGCAGGGGCCTACATCTATGATAATCACCTGCTGCATTGCTGGGTGACATGAAGCCTGTTTTGCTGTGCATTGACCTCTACTCTGTACGGGTGCCAGTGGCCTACATTTATGATAATCACCTGCTGCATTGCTGGGTGACATAAAGCCTGTTTTGCTGTGCATTGACCTCTCCTCTGTCTGGGTGCCATGGGCCTAATTTAGTGAAAATGGCCTGTTCCATTGCTGGGTGACATGAAGCCTGTTTTGCTGTGCATTGACCTCTACTCTGTCTGGGTGCCAGGGGTCTAAATTAGTTAAAATGGCCTGTTCCATTGGTGCTAGACATTAACCTCTCATTGCTGTTAATGCACCTCTCCTCTGTCTGGGTGCAAGGGGCCTAAATTAGTAAAAATTGCCTGTTCCATTGCTGGGTGACATTAACCTCTTATTGTCGTGAATGCACCTCTCCTCTGTCTGGGTGCCAGGTGGCTACATTTCTGATAATCGCCTGTTGCATTTGTGGGTGACATGAAGCCTGTTTTGCCGTGAATTGACCTCTCCTCTGTCTGGTTGCCAGGGGCCTAACATTTCTGAATATTACCTGTTCAATTGGTGGGTGACACTAACCCAGTTTTGACAGTGAGAAGCCACAGCTGTGCATTGCTGACAGGAAACCAAAATTTTGCAAAAACGTATGTTAGTTATCAAAAGATGCGTGACTACTGACTACAAAATGCATGTTGTTAGACGCGCTTCTGATGGCATTCCCACCTGATGCCTCCCCAACCTCCAATTCCACCTCCTCCTCCGAGTTGCCAATTAATATTGTTTCATCTTTATTTATTTTATTTTATGTCATTTCCCTATACACATTTGTTTGCATTTACCTACATTTTGCTGCCTTTTGCAGCCATCTAGCCTCTATTTTACATCCATTTTAGTGCCCAAAAGTACAGGTCCACATTGACTTCAATGCAGTCTGGGTTTGAGTTCAAGTTCGGGTCAAGTTCGGATCCCGAACCCGAACATTTCAGTGCAGTTCGGCCGAACTCCTCGAACCCGAACATCCAGGTGTCCGCTCAACTCTAGAGACCACTAGTGGCCATGACTTTACAGTTTGCTTGGATCTAAACACAATAGTCTAAGTTAATGAAGTGAAATGAGAAAAATCTATCAATAAAACTATTGTTTAGAAATAAAAAACTGAAAATTGGCATGTGCGTATGTATTCACCCCCTTTGTTAGGAAGCCCATAAAAAGCTCTGGTGCAATAAGTTACCTTCAGAAGTCACATAAGTAGTGAAATGATGTCCAGGCCCCAGAGGCTGCAAAACCTAAGCAAGAGTCATTGCTAACCAAACACTGCCATGAATACCAAGGAACTCTCCAAACAAGTAAGGGACAATGTTGTTGAGAAGTGCAGGTCAGGGTTAGGTTATAAAAAAATATCCAAATCTTTGATGATCCCCAGGAGCACCATCAAATCTATCTAACCAAATGGAAAGAACATGGCACAACTGCATACCTGCCAAGAGACAGCCGCCCAACAAAACTCATATGCCGGGCAAGGAGGGCATTTATCAGAGAGGCAGCACAGAGACCTAAGTTAACCGTGGAGGAGCTGCAAAGTTCCACAGCAGAGACTGGAGTATCAGTACCTAGGATGACAATAAGCCGTACGCTCCATAGAGTTGGGCTTTATGGCAGAATAGCCAGAAGAAAGCCATTACTTTCAGCAAAAAACAAAAAGGTACGTTGTGAGTTTGCAAAAGGCATGTAGGAGACTCCCAAAATCTATAGAGGAAGGTGCTCTGGTCTGATGAGACTAAAATTTAACTTTTCCTCCTTCAAAGAAAACGCTATGTCTGGCGCAAACCCAACACATCATATCACCCAAAGAACACCATCACCACATGGTGGTGGCAGCATCATGCTGTGTGGATGTTTTTCAGGAGTCGGGACAGGGAAACTGGTCAGAGTTGAGGGAAAGATGGTGCTAAATACAGTGATATTCTTTAGCAAAACCTGTACCACTCTGTGCATAATTTGAGGCTAGGGTGGAGATCAAAGCCCACATCAAAGCCTATGTAGTCAAAGCCCACATCTCAATCCAATAGAAAATCTGTAGTCAGACTTAAAGATTGCTGTTCACAAGCGCAAACCATCCAACTTGAAGGACCTGGAGCAGTTTTTCAAGGAGGAATGGGCAAAAATCCCAGTGGTAAGATGTGGCAAGCTCATAGAGACTTATCCAAAGCGTCTTAGAGCTGTGATTGTGGCACATTAGTATATGTGAGGGGGGAAACTTTTCCTTTTGAGTGGTGACCATGGTGGCCATTTTGAAGTCGGCCATTATGAATCCAACTTTTGTTTTTTCAATAGGAAGAGGGTGATGTGACACATCAAACTTATTGGGAATTTCACAAGAAAAACAATGGTGTGCTTGGTTTTAATGTAATTTAATTCTTTCATGAGTTATTTACAAGTTTCTGACCACTTATAAAATGTGTTCAATGTTCTGCCCATTGTGTTGGATTGTCAATGCAACCCTCTTCTCCCACTCTTCACACACTGATCGCAACACCGCAGGAGAAATGCTAGCACAGGCTCCCAGTATCAGTAGTTTCAGGGGCTGCATATATCGTATCTTCACAGTAAAGACAATTGCCTTCAGATGACCTCAAAGATAAAAGTCTAAGGGGGTCAGATCGGGAGACCTTGGGGGCCATTCAACTGGCCCACGACGACCAATCCACTTCCAGGAAACTATTCATCTAGGAATGCTCGGACCTGACACCCATAATGTGGTGGTGCACCATCTTGCTGGAAAAACACAGGGAACGTGCCAGCTTAAGTGAATAAAGAGCGAAACACATTATCATGTAGCAATTTCGCATATCCAGTGGCCTTGAGATTTCCATTGATGAAGAATGGCCACACTATCTTTGTACCACATATACCACTCCATACCATCAATTTTTTTGTTCCAACAGTCTTGGAGGGATCTATCCAATGTGGGTTATAGTCAGACCAATAGCGGTGGTTTTGTTTGTTAACTTCACCATTCACATAAAAGGTTGCCTCATCAATGAACAAAATTTTCTGCGTAAACTGAGGGTCCTGTTCCAATTTTTGTTTTGCCCATTCTGCAAATTCAGTGCGCCAATCTGGGTCATCCTCGTTGAGATGCTGCATTTGTGCATTTGTGAGTAGCTAATATCCGCCGGAGGGATGTTCGACTAATGCCACTCTCCAGTGGCATGCGGCGAGTGCTATGCTGTGGGCTCTTGCTGAATGAAGCTAGGACAGCCACTGATGTTTCTTCATTAGTGACAGATTTCATGCGTCCACATTTTGGCAAATCCAACACTGAACCAGTTTCACGAAACTTAGCAAGCAGTTTGCTAACTGTAGCATGGGAGATGGGTGGTCTCGAAGGGTGTGTTGCATTGAAATCTGCAGCAATGACCCGTTTACTGCGTTCACCAGACATCAACACAATTTCTATCCGCTCCTCACGTGTTAACCTCTGTGACGTGTCAATGGCTGTAAACAAAGAGTAAATAACTCATGAAAGAATAAAGTTACGTTAAAACCAAGCACACCATTGTTTTTCTTGTGAATTTCCCAATAAGTTTGACATATTAAAAAAACAAAAGATGGATTCAAAATAGCCGACTTCGAAATAGCCGCCATGGTCACCACCCATCTTGAAAAGTTTCCCCCCTCACATATACTAATGTGCCACAAACAGGAAGTTAATATCACCAACCATTCCCATTTTATTAAGGTGTATCCATATAAATGGCCCACCCTGTATATACGTATATGAAAAATGGCAGCACCGTATCAAATGCTCAAAACCGGGTGCAGCGCCTCGCCGGGACCAGCCAGTCCTAAATATAAAACAGAAAAATGAGGCAGCACTCCATATACAAAAAGATATGTCTGCTTTATTCGCCCATGTGGGCAGTGCGACGTTTCAGCTCCAAACAACTGAGCCTTTCTCAAGCAATGTGTAGGACCATGTGTAGCAAATTTATAGGCACATCAATTAAACCGTAATTGCAAAACAATTAGATAGAAACAGTGTACAAAAATATATAATAAAGAAAAAATATTGCAAAAATTCTTGTTATAATAATGTGCATAAGTATATATGATTCAATACAATAGATAAACATGTATAAAAGGAACATGATATGTTAAAAAGTGACTATTCATCAATTAAATAATTAGTTACAGTGATAAACACCTGACTGTAAAGTGCTATTGTGCATGATAAGATTCATTACAGATGATGTACTCAGCTGTGGGGGGTGAAGCCTCATGGGGCGAGTAAGCAGCTCGTTGAAGTGGAGGAATGGCGTCCAGTTGAACAGGTTCGCATCCTGTGCTCCATTCTATGCATGTCAGGAGCACCGATCACGTCATAAACCAAGGTTGCTTAGTGTGCATGTCCAGACAAACCTCCGTCAGCCATCTTACTTAAGGGCATGTTGCCAGCTCTTTTTTTCTTTTATCCATGGCATACACAGCACACTAACTGCTCTTAAAGAGGATGAGTGACAATGACTACACCGGCTACTGCTTTAACAGGTCCCGGAATCCACTGCTATGCCCCAAATGGAGCTACAAGCACGGAACCGGAGGGAGTAGGGTCACAAATGGTTACCATGTTACTGGAGGCCAGATGTTACACCCCAAATACAACCATAACCCACAGCTAATTTGCAGAGGGAGGGATCTCCTCCAATATGTCATATCGATCACAATACCCCACATAGAACAGGTAAAAAAACAATCTAAGACATGCCACTTAATTAGGAGGCAGTTAGGAGAAGTTGATGTATCAAATACAGGTAACATTATTTTGGCATCATTTGATGTAACCTCATTATACACCTCCATTGTACATAACAGGGGATTCACAGCAGTATCACGTATGCTAGACATATCCACACTCACAATGGAAGCAAGCAAGTTCATCTTGACGATGCTCAGGATAGTACTAGATCATAACTATTTCCTCTTCAGGGATAGCTATTATGTGCAAAAACAAGGTGTGGCGATGGGGTCCCATGTGGCCCCAACTTATGCCAATATTTTTATGCGTGTATTTGAGGAAGACGTTGTCTATGTTTCACACCACTTTAGCCATGTGCTGGAGTGGTGGCTTTACATCGACGACGTCTTCCTCATATGAACAGGTTTTGAATAGAGATGAGCGAACACCTGGAAGTTCGGGTTCGGGAAGTTCGGACGAACTTCCCGAAAATGTTTGGTATCAGGATACGAACTCGACATGAACTTTAACCCGAACCCGAATCCCATTGAAGTCAATGGGGACCCGAACTTTTAGGCACTAAAAAGGCTGTAAAATAGTCGAGGAACAGGCTAGAGAGCTGCCAAAGGCAGCAAAATGTAGGTAAATCCCCTGCAAACAAATGTGGATAGGGAAATTAATTAAAATAAAATAAAATAAATAAAATTTAACCAATATCAATTGAAGAGAGGTCCCACTGCAAGAAATCATGCGTCATATCACCCAACACTGGAGAAGGCCACTTTCAGTTATTTTGGCCCCAGCACCAAGACAGAGGAGAGAGGTCCCACAGCAAGGAATCATGCGTCATATCACCCACCACTGGAGAAGGCCACTTTCAGTTATTTCGGCCCAGCACCCAGACCGAGGATACAGGTCCCACAGCAAGGAATCATACGTCATATCACCCACCACTGGAGAAGGCTACTTTCAGTTATTTCAGCCCAGCACCCAGACAGAGGAGAGAGGTCCCACAGCAAGGAATCATGCGTCATTTCACCCACCACTGGAAAAGGCCACTTTCAGTTATTTATGCCCCACCACCCAGGCAGAGGAGAGATGGCCCAAAGCAAGGAATCATGCGTCATATCACCCACCACCGGAGAAGGCCACTTTCAGTTATTTCGGCCCCAGCACCCAGACAGAGGAGAGAGGTCCCACAGCAAGGAATCATGCGTCATATCACCCACCACTGGAGAAGGCCACTTTCAGTTATTTATGCCCCACCACCCAGGCAGAGGAGAGATGGCCCAAAGCAAGGAATCATGCGTCATATCACCCACCACCGGAGAAGGCCACTTTCAGTTATTTCGGCCCCAGCACCAAGACAGAGGAGAGAGGTCCCACAGCAAGGAATCATGCGTCATATCACCCACCACTGGAGAAGGCCACTTTCAGTTATTTCGGCCCAGCACCCAGACCGAGGATACAGGTCCCACAGCAAGGAATCATACGTCATATCACCCACCACTGGAGAAGGCTACTTTCAGTTATTTCAGCCCAGCACCCAGACAGAGGAGAGAGGTCCCACAGCAAGGAATCATGTGTCATATCACCCACCACTGGAGAAGGCCACTTTCAGTTATTTTGGACCCAGAACCCAGACAGAGGAGAGCGGTCCCACAGCAAGGAATCATGCGTCATTTCACCCACCACTGGAAAAGGCCACTCTCAGTTATTTATGCCCCACCACCCAGGCAGAGGAGAGATGGCCCAAAGCAAGGAATCATGCGTCATATCACCCACCACCGGAGAAGGCCACTTTCAGTTATTTCGGCCCCAGCACCCAGACAGAGGAGAGAGGTCCCACAGCAAGGAATCATGCGTCATATCACCCACCACTGGAGAAGGCCACTTTCAGTTATTTTGGCCCTAGCACCCAGACAGAGGAGAGAGGTGCCACAGCAAGGAATCATGCGTCATATTACCCACCACTGGAGAAGGCCACTTTCAGTTATTTCGGCCCTAGCACCCAGACAGAGGAGAGAGGTCCCACAGCAAGGAATCATGCGTCATATCACCCACCACTGGAGAAGGCCACTTTCAGTTATTTATGCCCCACCACCCAGACAGAGGAGAGAGGTCCCACAGCAAGGAATCATGCGTCATATCACCCACCACTGGAGAAGGCCACTTTCAGTTATTTATGCCCCACCACCCAGGCAGAGGAGAGATGGCCCAAAGCAAGGAATCATGCGTCATATCACCCACCACCGGAGAAGGCCACTTTCAGTTATTTCGGCCCTAGCACCAAGACAGAGGAGAGAGGTCCCACAGCAAGGAATCATGCGTCATATCACCCACCACTGGAGAAGGCCACTTTCAGTTATTTCTGCCCTAGCACCCAGACAGAGAGAGAGGTCCCACAGCAAGGAATCATGCGTCATATCACCCACCACTGGGAAGGCCACTTTCAGTTATTTCGGCCTAGCACCCAGACAGAGGAGAGGTCCCACAGCAAGGAATCATGCGTCATATCACCCACCAATGGAGAAGGCCACTTTCAGTTATTTATGCCCCACCACCCAGACAGAGGAGAGAGGTCCCACAGCAAGGAATCATGCGTCATATCACCCACCACTGGAGAAGGCCACTTTCAGTTATTTATGACCCACCACCCAGACAGAGGAGAGAGGTCCCACAGCAAGGAATCATGCGTCATATCACCCACCACTGGAGAAGGCCACTTTCAGTTATTTCGGCCCAGCACCCAGACAGAGGAGAGAGGTCCCACAGCAAGGAATCATGTGTCATATCACCCACCACTGGAGAAGGCCACTTTCAGTTATTTCGGCCCCAGCACCCAGACAGAGGAGACAGGTCCCACAGCAAGGAATCATGCGTCATATCACCCCATACCGGAGAAGGCCACTTTCAGTAATTTCGGCCCCAGCACCCAAACAGAGGAGAGAGGTCACACAGCAAGGAATCATGCGTCATATCACAAACCACTGGAGAAGGCCACTTTCAGTTATTTCGGACCCAGCACCCAGACAGAGGAGAGAGGTCCCACAGCAAGGAATCATGCGTCATATCACCCACCACTGGAGAAGGCCACTTTCAGTTATTTTGGCCCCAGCACCCAGACAGAGGAGAGAGGTCCCACAACAAGGAATCATGCATCATATCACCCACCACTTAAGAAGGCCACTTTGAGTTATTTCGGCCCAGCACCCAGACCGAGGATAGAAGTCCCACAGCAAGAATCATGCGTCATATCACCCACCACTGGAGAAGGCCACATTCAGTTATTACGGCCCCAGCACCCAGACAGAGGAGAGAGGTCCCACAGCAAGGAATCATGCGTCATATCACCCACCACTGGAGAAGGCCACTTTCAGTTATTTATGCCGCACTACCCAGACAGAGAAGAGAGGTCCCACAGCAAGGAATCTTGGGTCATATCACCCACCACTGGAGAAGGCCACTTTCAGTTATTTCGGCCCAGCACCCAGACCGAGGATACAGGTCCCACACCAAGGAATCATGCGTCATATCACCCACCACTGGAGAAGGCCACTTTCTGTTATTTCGGCCCCAGCACGCAGACAGAGTAGAGAGGTCCCACTGCAAGGAAACATGCGTCATATCACCCACCACTAGAGAAGGCCACTTTCAGTTATTTATGCCCCACCACCCAGACAGAGGAGAGAGGTCCCACAACAAGGAATCATGTGTCATATCACCCCATACCGGAGAAGGCCACTTTCAGTTATTTCGGCCCCAGCACCCAGACAGAGGAGAGAGGTCCCACGGCAAGGAATCATGCGTCATATCACAAACCACTGGAGAAGGCCACTTTCAGTTATTTCGGACCCAGCACCCAGACAGAGGAGAGAGGTCCCACAGCAAGGAATCATGCGTCATATCACCCACCACCGGAGAAGGCCACTTTCAGTTATTTCGGCCCAGCACCCAGACCGAGGATACAGGTCCCACAGCAAGGAATCATGCGTCATATCACCCACCACCGGAGAAGGCCACTTTCAGTTCAGGGCTTCCACCTGTTCCCTTGTGACATTTGGGAATGCTCTCAGGAGCGCGTCTACCAGCGTGCGCTTGTACTCGCGCATCTTCCTATCACGCTCCAGTGCAGGAAGTAAGGTGGGCACATTGTCTTTGTACCAGGGACAAAGCAGGATGGCAACCCAATAGTCCGCACACGTTAAAATGTGGGCAACTCTACTGTCGTTGCGCAGGCACTGCAGTATGTAGTCGCTCATGTGTGCCAGGCTCCCCAGAGGTAAGGACAAGCTGTCCTCTGTGGGAGGCGTATCGTCATCGTCTCCCCCCAGCCACGCATCAGTGATGGGCCTGAGCTGTGTCGGGTGCCACCCCGCTGTGAACCTGCTTCATCCTCATCCTCCTCCACCTCCTCCTCATCCTCCTCGTCCTCCAGTAGTGGGCCCTGGCTGGCCACATTTGTACCTGGCCTCTGCTGTTGCAAAAAAACTCCCTCTGAGCCACTTCTAACAGACTGGCCTGAAAGTGCTGAAAATGACCCCTCATCCTCCTCCTCCTCCTGGGCCACCTCCTCTTCCATCATCGCCCTAAGCGTTTTCTCAAGGAGACATAGAAGTGGTATTGTAACGCTAATCATTGGTGGTGAAGTGGTGCTGTTCCGCAGTGCGACTGACGCGTGCGTGCTGTAGCTGAAACTCCACTATGGCCTGCTGCTGCTCGCACAGTCTCTCCAGCATGTGCAAGGTGGAGTTCCACCTGGTGGGCACGTCGCATATGAGGCGGTGAGCGGGAAGGCTGAAGTTACGCTGTAGCGCAGACAGACGAGCAGCAGCAGGATGTGAACGCCGGAAGCGCGCACAGACGGCCTTCACTTTATGCAGCAGCTCTGACATGTCGGGGTAGTTGTGAATGAACTTCTGCACCACCAATTTCAGCACATGCGCCAGGCAAGGGATGTGCGTCAAATCGGCTAGTCCCAGAGCTGCGACGAGATTTCGCCCATTATCACACACCACCAGGCTGGGCTTGAGGCCCACCGGCAAAAACCATTCGTCGGTCTGTTGTTCAATACCCCGCCACAACTCCTGTGCGGTGTGGGGCCTGTCCCCCAAACATATGAGTTTCAGAATGGCCTGCTGACGTTTACTCCGGGCTGTGCTGAAGTTGGTGGTGAAGGTGTGTGGCTGACTGGATGAGCTGGTGGAAGCAGAGGAGGAGGAAGCCGAGTAGGAGGAGGAGGCTACAGGAGGCAAAGAATGATGCCCTGCGATCCTTGACGGCGGAAGGACGTGCGCCAAGGAACTCTCCGCCTGCGGCCTAGCCGCCACTACATTTACCCAGTGTGCAGTTAGGGAGATATAGCGTCCCTGGCCGTGCTTACTGGTCCACCTATCTGTGGTTAGGTCGACCTTGCCACAGATGGCGTTGCGCAGTACACATTTGATTTTATCGGATACTTGGTTGTGCAGGGAAGGCACGGCTGTCTTGGAGAAGTAGTGGCGGCTGGGAACAACATACTGTGGGACAGCCATGGACATCATCTGTTTGAAGCTGTCTGTGTCCACCAGCCTGAATGACAGCATTTCAAAGGCCAGTAGTTTAGAAATGCTGGCATTCAGGCCCAGGGCTCGAGGGTGGCTAGGTGGGAATTTACGCTTTCTCTCCAAGGTTTGTGAGATGGAGAGCTGAACGCTGCCGTGTGACATGGTGGAGATGCTTGGTGACGCAGGTGGTATTCCTCTGTTTGGTGGGCGGCAGGTGCCAACATTCCTCCCGAGGCGGAGTAAGAGGCCGAGGCAGCAGCAGAAGAGGGAGCAGGGGGAGCCAGAGTGAGTTCCTTGCTTTTAAGGTGTTTACTCCACTGCAGTTCATGCTTTGCATGTAGATGCCTGGTCATGCAGGTTGTGCTAAGGTTCAGAACGTTAATGCCTCGCTTCAGGCTCTGATGGCACAGCGTGCAAAACACTCGGGTCTTGTCGTCAGCACATTGTTTAAAGAAGTGCTATGCCAGGGAACTCCTTGAAGCTGCCTTTGGGGTGCTCGGTCCCTGGTGGCGATGGCCAGTAGCAGGCGAACTCTCTTGGAGGCGGCTGTTCTGCTTTTGCCCCCTGCTCTCTCTTTTGCTACGCTGTTGGCTCGTTCTCACCACTGCCTCTTCCTCTGAACTATGAAAGTCAGTGGCACGACCTTCATTCCATGTGTGGTCTAGGACCTCATCGTCCACTGCATTGTCTTCCACTCAGTCTTCCTCCCTGACCTCCTGTTCGGTCTGCACACTGCAGAAAGACGCAGCAGTTGGCACCTGTGTTTCGTCATCATCAGAGACGTGCAGACTCCGATGAGGTGGTATTCCCATGTCCTCATCATCAGGAAACATCAGTGGTTGTGCATCAGTGCATTCTATGTCTTCCACCACTGGGGAAGGGCTACAGGGAGTGCAGAATTATTAAGCAAGTTGTATTTTTGAGGATTAATTTTATTATTGAACAACAACCATGTTCTCAATGAACCCAAAAAACTCATTAATATCAAAGCTGAATATTTTTGGAAGTAGTTTTTAGTTTGTTTTTAGTTTTAGCTATTTTAGGGGGATATCTGTGTGTGCAGGTGACTATTACTGTGCATAATTATTAGGCAACTTAACAAAAAACAAATATATACCCATTTCAATTATTTATTTTTACCAGTGAAACCAATATAACATCTCAACATTCACAAATATACATTTCTGACATTCAAAAACAAAACAAAAACAAATCAGTGACCAATATAGCCACCTTTCTTTGCAAGGACACTCAAAAGCCTGCCGTCCATGGATTCTGTCAGTGTTTTGATCTGTTCACCATCAACATTGCGTGCAGCAGCAACCACAGCCTCCCAGACACTGTTCAGAGAGGTGTACTGTTTTCACTCCTTGTAAATCTCACATTTGATGATGGACCACAGGTCCTCAATGGGGTTCAGATCAGGTGAACAAGGAGGCCACGTCATTAGATTTTCTTCTTTTATACCCTTTCTTGCCAGCCACGCTGTGGAGTACTTGGACGCGTGTGATGGAGCATTGTTCTGCATGAAAATCATATTTTTCTTGAAGGATGCAGACTTCTTCCTGTACCACTGCTTGAAGAAGGTGTCTTCCAGAAACTGGCAGTAGGACTGGGAGTTGAGCTTGACTCCATCCTCAACCCGAAAAGGCCCCACAAGCTCATCTTTGATGATACCAGCCCAAACCAGTACTCCACCTCCACCTTGCTGGCGTCTGAGTCGGACTGGAGCTCTCTGCCCTTTACCAATCCAGCCACGGGCCCATCCATCTGGCCCATCAAGACTCACTCTCATTTCATCAGTCCATAAAACCTTAGAAAAATCAGTCTTGAGATATTTCTTGGCCAAGTCTTGACGTTTCAGCTTGTGTGTCTTGTTCAGTGGTGGTCGTCTTTCAGCCTTTCTTACCTTGGCCATGTCTCTGAGTATTGCACACCTTGTGCTTTTGGGCACTCCAGTGATGTTGCAGCTCTGAAATATGGCCAAACTGGTGGCAAGTGGCATCTTGGTAGCTGCACGCTTGACTTTTCTCAATTCATGGGCAGTTATTTTGCGCCTTGGTTTTCCACACGCTTCTTGCGACCTTGTTGACTATTTTGAATGAAACGCTTGATTGTTCGATGATCACGCTTCAGAAGCTTTGCAATTTTAAGAGTGCTGCATCCCTCTGCAAGATATCTCACTATTTTTGACTTTTCTGAGCCTGTCAAGTCCTTCTTTTGACCCATTTTGCCAAAGGAAAGGAAGTTGCCTAATAATTATGCACACCTGATATAGGGTGTTGATGTCATTAGACCACACCCCTTCTCATTACAGAGATGCACATCACCTAATATGCTTAATTGGTAGTAGGCTTTCGAGCCTATACAGCTTGGAGTAAGACAACATGCATAAAGAGGATGATGTGGTCAAAATACTCATTTGACTAATAATTCTGCACTCCCTGTAGGTGGATTCTCTTGGGAAACCCTGCCAGCAGAGTCTTCAAACAGCATAAGAGACTGCTGCATAACTTGAGGCTCAGACAGTTTCCCTGATATGCATGGGGGTGATGTGACAGACTGATGGGCTTGGTTTTCAGGTGCCACCTGTGCGCTTTCTGCAGAAGACTGGGTGGGAGATAATGTTGTGAACATGCTGGATCCACTGTCGGCCACCCAATTGACTAGCGCCTGTACCTGCTCAGGCCTTACCATCCTTAGAACGGCATTGGGCCCCACCAAATATCACTGTAAATTCTGGCAGGTACTGGAACCTGAGGTAGTTGGTTCACTAGGACGTGTGGCTGTTGCAGAATGGCCACGTCCTCTCCCAGCACAGGAGAGTACACTAACACCACCATGACCGCGCCCGCGTCCCTTTCTAGATGTTTTCCTCATTGTTACAGTTCACCAGGCACCACAATAAGAAAAAAAATATTTGGCCCAATGTATTGATTTCAAATTCAGGCCTTTTATTACAGGCACCTAACACTATCTGCCTATTTATTTATGTACTGTATTACACTAATCCAGGCACAGCAGTAACCACTGATTTAGGGGAATATCTCTTTTAGGGCTAGTATTTAGGCCCTGGATGAAAGGTATCCTTTTATGGACAGATTTACAATTGGCCTGCAACAGTTTGAACACTAGATTCAGGGTATTGCTATTTTGGCAATTGAATTTAACCCCAGAACAAAATATATAATTTGCAAGACACTATGAAACTTGGCCTGCAACAGCTGGGACACCAGATTCAGGGTATTGCTATTTTGGCAATTGAATTTCACCCCAGAAAAAAATATATGTTTTCGCGGACACTATGAATCTTGGTCTGCAACAGCTGGGACACCAGATTCAGGGTATTGCTATTTTGGCAATTGAATTTCACCCCAGAACAAAATATATGTTTTGGCGGACACTATGAATCTTGGCCTGCAACAGCTGGGACAACAGATTCAGGGTATTGCTATTTTGGCAATTGAATTTCACCACAGAACAAAATATGTTTTAGCGGACACTATGAATCTTGGCCTGCAACAGCTGGGACACCAGATTCAGGGTATTGCTATTTTGGCAATTGAATTTCACCCCAGAACAAAATATATGTTTTGGCGGACACTATGAATCTTGGCCTGCAACAGCTGGGACACCAGATTCAGTGGTGATTGCTAGCCCAAACCAGTACTCCACCTCCACCTTGCTGGCGTCTGAGTCGGACTGGAGCTCTCTGCCCTTTACCAATCCAGCCACGGGCCCATCCATCTGGCCCATCAAGACTCACTCTCATTTCATCAGTCCATAAAACCTTAGAAAAATCAGTCTTGAGATATTTCTTGGCCAAGTCTTGACGTTTCAGCTTGTGTGTCTTGTTCAGTGGTGGTCGTCTTTCAGCCTTTCTTACCTTGGCCATGTCTCTGAGTATTGCACACCTTGTGCTTTTGGGCACTCCAGTGATGTTGCAGCTCTGAAATATGGCCAAACTGGTGGCAAGTGGCATCTTGGTAGCTGCACGCTTGACTTTTCTCAATTCATGGGCAGTTATTTTGCGCCTTGGTTTTCCACACGCTTCTTGCGACCTTGTTGACTATTTTGAATGAAACGCTTGATTGTTCGATGATCACGCTTCAGAAGCTTTGCAATTTTAAGAGTGCTGCATCCCTCTGCAAGATATCTCACTATTTTTGACTTTTCTGAGCCTGTCAAGTCCTTCTTTTGACCCATTTTGCCAAAGGAAAGGAAGTTGCCTAATAATTATGCACACCTGATATAGGGTGTTGATGTCATTAGACCACACCCCTTCTCATTACAGAGATGCACATCACCTAATATGCTTAATTGGTAGTAGGCTTTCGAGCCTATACAGCTTGGAGTAAGACAACATGCATAAAGAGGATGATGTGGTCAAAATACTCATTTGACTAATAATTCTGCACTCCTGTAGGTGGATTCTCTTGGGAAACCCTGCCAGCAGAGTCTTCAAACAGCATAAGAGACTGCTGCATAACTTGAGGCTCAGACAGTTTCCCTGATATGCATGGGGGTGATGTGACAGACTGATGGGCTTGGTTTTCAGGTGCCACCTGTGCGCTTTCTGCAGAAGACTGGGTGGGAGATAATGTTGTGAACATGCTGGATCCACTGTCGGCCACCCAATTGACTAGCGCCTGTACCTGCTCAGGCCTTACCATCCTTAGAACGGCATTGGGCCCCACCAAATATCACTGTAAATTCTGGCAGGTACTGGAACCTGAGGTAGTTGGTTCACTAGGACGTGTGGCTGTGGCAGAATGGCCACGTCCTCTCCCAGCACAGGAGACTACACTAACACCACCATGACCGCGCCCGCGTCCCTTTCTAGATGTTTTCCTCATTGTTACAGTTCACCAGGCACCACAATAAGAAAAAAAATATTTGGCCCAATGTATTGATTTCAAATTCAGGCCTTTTTTTACAGGCACCTAACACTATCTGCCTATTTATTTATGTACTGTATTACACTAATCCAGGCACAGCAGTAACCACTGATTTAGGGGAATATCTCTTTTAGGGCTAGTATTTAGGCCCTGGATGAAAGGTATCCTTTTATGGACAGATTTACAATTGGGCTGCAACAGTTTGAACACTAGATTCAGGGTATTGCTATTTTGGCAATTGAATTTAACCCCAGAACAAAATATATAATTTGCAAGACACTATGAAACTTGGCCTGCAACAGCTGGGACAACAGCTGGGACACCAGATTCAGGGTATTGCTATTTTGGCAATTGAATTTCACCCCAGAAAAAAATATATGTTTTCGCAGACGCTATGAATCTTGGCCTGCAACAGCTGGGACACCAGATTCAGGGTATTGCTATTTTGGCAATTGAATTTCACCCCAGAACAAAATATATGTTTTGGCGGACACTATGAATCTTGGCCTGCAACAGCTGGGACAACAGATTCAGGGTATTGCTATTTTGGCAATTGAATTTCACCACAGAACAAAATATGTTTTGGCGGACACTATGAATCTTGGCCTGCAACAGCTGGGACACCAGATTCAGGGTATTGCTATTTTGGCAATTGAATTTCACCCCAGAACAAAATATATGTTTTGGCGGACACTATGAATCTTGGCCTGCAACAGCTGGGACACCAGATTCAGGGTATTGCTATTTTGGCAATTGAATTTCACCCCAGAACAAAATATATGTTTTGGCGGACACTATTATATTTTGCCAGCCACAGCTGAAACCACTGATTTATAGTATTGCTATTTTGGCAATTGAATTTCACCCCAGAACAAAATATATGTTTTGTCGGACACTATGAATCTTGGCCTGCAACAGCTGGGACTCCAGATTCAGGGTATTGCTATTTTGGCAATTGAATTTCACCCCAGAACAAAATATATGTTTTGGCGGACACTATGAATCTTGGCCTGCAACAGCTGGAACACCAGATTCAGGGTATTGCTATTTTGGCAATTTAATTTCACCCCAGAACAAAATATATGTTTTGGCGGACACTATGAATCTTGGCCTGCAACAGCTGGGACACCAGATTCAGGGTATTGCTATTTTGGCAATTGAATTTCACCCCAGAACAAAATATATGTTTTGGCGGACACTATTATACTTTGCCAGCCACAGCTGAAACCAATGATTTATAGTATTGCTATTTTGGCAAATGAATTTCACCCCAGAACAAAATATATGTTTTGTCGGACACTATGAATCTTGGCCTGCAACAGCTGGGACACCAGATTCAGGGTATTGCTATTTTGGCAATTGAATTTCACCCCAGAACAAAATATATGTTTTGGCGGACACTATGAATCTTGGCCTGCAACAGCTGGGACACCAGATTCAGGGTATTGCTATTTTGGCAATTGAATTTCACCCCAGAACAAAATATATGTTTTGGCGGACACTATGAATCTTGGCCTGCAACAGCTGGGACACCAGATTCAGGGTATTGCTATTTTGGCAATTGAATTTCACCACATAAAATAATCTATCCTTTGCCAATCAGCAGACAGTATTATACTTGGCTAGCCAAAGCTGGAACACCAGATTTAGGGGATTGGTATTTGGGCAATTGTATTTAACCCCTTAATAAACTATAGAAATTGCTATCCTGAGTTTCTAGGGGTGACAATTAGCACAGCCAAGCCCCTGATGTAGGATATAGCAAAAAAAAAAACCTATTATTGATGGATTGATGGACTTGGTGGCACCTTGTTCTGGTGCACCACAAGTCACAAAATGGCCGCCGATCACCCCAGAAAATAAGTGACAGAAAAACGCTCTGTGCAGCCTAAAAACCAGTGAGCAAGTAACTAGCAGAACTTCAATCATTCACAGCTGTAGATCGATCCGTTCATTAGGTGCTGTTGCAGACTTTTTCCTGCCTAATCTCGCCCTCACAGAAGCTGCGTCCTCTCCCTACACTAATCAGAGCAGTTTGACGTGCGGTGCTACGTGACTCCAGCTTAAATAGAGGCTGGGTCACATGCTCCACTTGGCCAATCACAGCCATGCCATTAGTAGGCATGGCTGTGATGGGCTCTTAGGGCAAGAAGTAAAACGCTAGCTGATTGGCTGCTGTGCAGCCCTTCAGAAAGCGGGAAGTAATCGCCGAACAATGAACCCGAACTTTTTTGAAAATGTCAGGGTTCGGGTCCTTGTCCCGGACACCCCAAAATTCGGTACGAACCCGAACTATGCTCAAACTGTTCGCTCAACACTATTTCTGAAGAACAACTACTTGAGTTTCAGGTATACCTAAATAGTTTTGATGAGAGACTCCAATTTACATTGGTACACTCAAACATTGAATTGCAGTTTCTGAATACCAATGTAGCATTTGGAGATGGCAAATTGAGTACAAGGGTATTTACAAAACCTACTGATAGGAATACTATTCTAGCTTACAGTAGTAGCCATCCTAGATCTATGGCCAGGAGTCTCCCATATTCACAATTTATGAGGTCAAAGCGCATTACAATGGATCCCAGTACATTAAAAGAGACACTGGAGGAGTTCACCAGCAGATTTCTGGAACGTGGCTATCCTAAGGATCTGCTGATGACTCAGATTGACAGAGTGAATAAAATGGATAGAAAAACGCTTATTAAATAACTCCAAAATGACTGAAAGAAAATCTAGGGTTGCATTTATATCTACATACACTGATTTGAGTGGTGAAATTGCACAGATAACTAGACGACATTGGAAAATACTGAAAGGATGTCATGGAACAATTCCTGAGTTTCAAATGCCACCACTAATGTCCTATCGTAGGTCAAAGAGCCTGCGAGACAGATTGGTCAGGGCGGATGTTGGACCTGCTACTGTTAGCAGACAGTCCACAATAATGGGCACGGGAACAGGATGTTATCCCTGCCTCCATTGTGTGAACTGCCGGCACATTATTAAGGGGAGATCCTTTGTACATCCTGATACGGGTATGAATTTCCCAATAAAGTTTCACCTTACGTGTGACAGTAATTATGTTGTTTATGTACTTGCCTGCCCGTGCCACAAACTGTATGTGGGTGAAACTTCCACAGATTTCAAAACCCGATTCAACAACCACCACTATTCAATCAGACAAAACTCAACTTTGTCAAGTTTAAACATTTGGAGAAAAACCTGAGATTCTGTATAATTGATCATATCCATATGCCCAGGAAGGGGGGAGACAGATCAATACTGCTGAAGAGGAAAGAACTTAACCTGGATCCATACATTGGGATCCCTCTGACCATGTGGTTTAAATTTAGAGTATACCTGGGTGTGCTGATGTAAAAGTGCTGCTGATCTTTGACTCCTTCTGGTCTATCGTACTCTGCTGACGATTGTGTATATGGTAGTTCACACTGGACAATGATTTTAATTTTCTATTATTTCTTGCAGATCTTGGTGTGTCGGAGGTGGAAGCCTGGAGATGATATGGTGGCTTGGAGGATGTCCATGTTATAGTAAAGCTCCTACCAATTAAGTGGCATGTCTTAGATTGTTTTTTTTACCTTTTCTATGTGGGGTATTGTGATCAATATGACATATTGGAGGAGATCCCTCCCTCTGCAAATTAGCTGTGGGTTTTGGGTGTAGTTGGGGTGTAACATCTGGCCTCCAGTAACATGGTAACCATTTGTGACCCTACTCCCTCCGGTTCCGTGCTTGTAGCTCCACTTGGCGCATAGCAGTGGATTCCGGGACCTGTTACAGCAGTAGCCGGTTGTAGTCATTGTCACTCACCCTCTTTAAGAGCAGTTAGAGTGCTGTGTATACCATAGATAAAAGAAAAGAAGTAAGTAAGTAAGATGGCTGACGGAGGTTTGTCTGGACATGCGCACTAAGCAACCTTGGTTTATGACGTAATCGGTGCTCCTGACATGCATAGAATGGAGCACAGGACGCGAACCTGTTCAACTGGACGCCATTCCTCCACTTCAACGAACTGCTTACTCACCCCATGAGGCTTCACCCCCCACAGCTGAGTACATCATCTGTAAGGAATCTTATCATGCCCAATAGCACTTTACGGTCAGGTGTTTATCACTGTAACTAATTATGTAATTGATGAATAGTTACTTTTTAACCAATCATGTTCCTTTTATACATGTTTATCTATTGTATTGAATCATATATACTTATGCACATTATTATCATATGAATTTTTGAAATATTTTGTCTTTATTATATATTTTTGTACACTGTTTCTATCTAATTGTTTTGCAATCATGGTTTAATCGATGTACCTATAAATTTGCTACACATGGTCCTACACATTGCTTGAGAAAGGCTCAGTGGATTGGAGCCGAAACGTCGCACTGCCCACATGGGTGAATAAAGGAGACATATCTTTTTATATATGGAGTGCTGCCTCATTTTTCTGTTATATATATAAATATATATATATATATATATATATATATATATATATATAACACAGGAAAAAAAGGCAGCACTCCAAAATGTAAAAGAAAACAAACCGAGTTTTATTCACCCATGTGGGCAGTGCGACGTTTCGGCTCAGACTGAGCCTTTCTCAAGCAATGTGTAAGACAAAGTACCGCATATTTATGCGTGCAACAATCAAAACATAATTACAAATAAATTACAAATCAATTAGAATATAAACATGTGAATTACAATATTGCGCATAAAATAGTTATACCAAATTCATTATACATGTACCCATCAAATGTGCATAGCTGTATTCAAAAACGTGACTTTATAAATGGATACCAAATACAGTAAAGATATAAATAATCATCAAGTACGTAATTACTAGTTATTCCAAACACCTGATCAAAAGTGATAAAGTGCATTGTGCAAAAACTCCGGTGAATATACTCAGCTGTGGGAGGAGGAGCTCCACGAGAACGATAGGTGACATGCTGTATTGGAGGAATGGCGTCCCGCTGCATCAGATCGCGTCCTGTACATCACTGCGCGCATGTCCGGAACCTGGATAGCGCCACTGACCCGGACTTCCGGGCACGCATGTCATTAGTAGCTTAAATCGCCATTTTGTCTAAGGGCAATCTGCCAGTTTTCTGTATGTATAGAATACCACTCTACCTTAAAAGATAATACTAGTTCCTCTCTAGATAGAGAGAATAGCATATATCTCTGTAGGGGAAAGATATTACAGAGACACGTCACTATGAATATAAGCGACAACCGCTGTGACGGGTTCCGAAATCCGAGACCCTGTCCGGATAGGGCAGGCAACCCGGAATCGACGTGAAGTGGGATCACATATGGCCATCATATTATTGAGGACCAATTGTCAAACCCCAACTCCAGCAAAACCCACAGCAAACGTCGCGGGAGGGATCTCCTCCCATATGTCAGTGACAATGTCCCAAAATTAGTCGTTATTTGAGCCATATAGTTTCGAGTATTATATCAAATATTTGTCAACACCAATGTACAGGAGCTACATTATGTTCAGGACAACCTCCAAGTCACCAAATCTTCTCCGGGCTGACACCTCCCACCTTTGGTATCCCACCATCTGCAAGAAATAAAGAAAAAAGGAAATTGTTAAAATCATTGTCTAATAGTTTCTACCATATACACAATCGTCAGTGGAACGCGTTAGTTCAAGAGGAGTCAAAGGGCAGCAGCCCGTATTAAGTTACATTCTCACACCCAGATTATAGTCTACATTTAAACCTCCTGGTTTAAGAGATCCCAATGTATGAATCCACATAATCTCTCTCTTTTTCAACAAAATTGATCTATCACCCCCTCTTCTGGGCATAGGGACATGGTCGATTATGCAGAATTTCAACTCCTTTTCTGAATGTTTAAATTCAGTGAAGTGTCTGGAGACTGGTAAATCAGCTCTCTTTTGTCTGATTGTAAAGCGATGATTATTGAGTCGTGTCTTAAAATCCGTAGAGGTCTCACCTACATACAATTTGCGACATGGACAGACAAGTACATAGATAACAAAATTGCTATCACAGGTCAAATGGAACCTTATTGGGAAGGCCATCCCTGTTTCTGGATGAATAAAGGATCTCCCTCTGATAACATATCGACAGTTTACACAATGAAGACAGGGGTAGCATCCCACCCCCGTGCCCATTATGGTAGACTGTCTACAAGCAGTGGCAGGTCCAACGTCAGCCCTGACCAACCTGTCACGCAGACTCTTGGACCTAAGCATAAGTTGGGGCCACATGGGACCCCATGGCCACACCCTGTCTTTGTATATAGTAGTTATCTCTAAAAAGAAAATAACTATGATCAAGTATTATTCTGAGCATTGTTAATATGAATTTACTGGCTGCCACAGTGAGAGTAGACATATCAAGCATATGTGTGACAGCCTGAATTCCCCGTTTATGCTCAATAGAGGTGTATAGTGACACCACACCAAAATGACACTTTGTGAGTTTACCAGTTTAACACCCCCGAGCTTCCTCAAGAAGTCAGATGTATCAATCACATATGATTTACTTCCCGTCGCAAAAGTGCGTAGTATTTTGTCCAAGAAGATGGAAATGCGGCTGAAGATGCAGTCAGACCCTGAGACAATAGGCCTACCAGGAGGGTCCACCATTGTCTTGTGGATTTTGGGCAGTACATATATAACAGGAGTTATGGGATGTGCAACCGTAAGGAACTCCCTCAGTTCATCATCAATGACTCCAGCTGCAACCGCATCCATCAACTCTTGTTTGATAACATCTGCTATATGGAATCGGGGGTCATGGTCAATACATTCATAAACGTTGTCATCACTAAGTTGTCTCAGAATCTCCTGAATATACTTCTCAGTGTCTAACACGACAACAGCCCCACCCTTATCGGCCGGCTTCACTGTAAGGCTGCTGTCGCGTTTTAACTCATTCAATGCAGTGATCTCATTGCTAGTTACATTGGGATACCTAAGTGATTGACCTGTGTAGGCAGCTTTGAGTGCAGAGACCTCCTTTTTTACCGCGGTCATATAAGCTTCTATTGCTGAATCATTTACATTGGGGCAAAAGTTGCTCTTTAAATGCAGACCAAGCTGCCTCAGGGTCAATTCACTATACGCAGGCACATTCACATGTACATTATTAGCAAACATAACTTTAAGCTTGATAGTACGAAAAAAAAAAAAAGATCAGTCTCTATATCAAGCCAATCAATACAAGTATCAGGACAAAAAGAAAGTCCCTTAGATAATACACTTATTTGATGTTCAGTTAATACCTTTGAAGACAGATTGATGACGGTCATTTTTTCTTGGGTGGTTGAGTTTGCTCACTGAGGAAGGGGTGAAATGTAAAACCCCGAAACGCGTTTGGTGTATTTCCCTATGATTAAAAGACTGCATGAGAAGGATCCGCTATCAAAATAAACCGGAGAGTTATACTATCACTACCAACTGCAGAAAACCGCTCGGACGCCGGCCTAAAAGGAGATAACACGTGTTACCCAAGCGGGAGAGCGTTGACCGGACGTCCGCTACTATAAAGTAAGATCCCCGAGACCGAGGTGGAGACTACACCGAAGGAGACCACACCGGAGGGGACCAAGCTATCTTGCGGTTGGGTAAGATCTACTCTGGTAGTTACAAACTGTATTTAATAAGTAGTGACGGGACGCCGCCACATACTATTGGGAGCAGGACGCTGCTCCGGACTTGAACGCTTTCATACTGATAGGGATCCCTCTGGATACATTGACTGGCGTATGGATTTAGGATCCAGGTTCATTATTTATTAATCCAGGGGATCGTTACAAGATCTTAGACTCCTGGTGGAATATTCATTTGTGCAAAACTTTTGGCAACATTAATTCAAGTGCGCATAGATCAGTTTACTATTCATCCAGTTTTCTATCCATTCGGTTTCAGCAACCAGCTGGTATCAATTATATCTAATAGATACTGTTTACTTATATATCCAATGTATACTGTTTATTTGCTCATTTGCACATACCTGCTGCTATTCTAGCTATTTGCACCCTCCAAAGTGCGATTGTTGTGTCTATATTTTTAATTAATTTTTTAATTTTGAATAAAACTTTTAGATTAATCCTGATCATATTTTAGATTACTTCTCTATGGTCCGGGTTCCTTGAGTGTGCCCAGTCACAATTCACATTATTTTGCATCTGGTTTAGTGGGTGTGACTAGCCGACTTGGTGCACCTCATTTGATCTCACTTGTCCTTGTGCGACTTTTTTACTCTATTTTTCATATATATATATATATATATATATATATATATATTGTAAGAGGGTGCAAGGTGTTGTTTTTGATAGCAGGTACGTGTCACCGAGGTTGCTGGCCTCGGTGAGGTAAGAGCCGGGGTTTTTGGTCTGCAGCAGCTAGTGCTGCTCTGTTAAATAGCATGGCTGCAAAGCCGATCCGGGCCGGCTCTTACTGGGAGCAGCTAAAGAGTAGGGTGGGTGGCTGCTCCCCACGGTCCAGTCCATGTTTTGGGGCTGGGTATAAAACGCAGCCAGCAGCTGTGTCTGGGTGTGTGTGATTATCCTGGAGCCTGCAAACAGGGCTGAGGAATTCTCTGTCCTGGAGGAAGGAGCTCAGCAAGGTGGTGTTGCCCTGCGACCTGAAGGTGGAATCGCCTGCGGCTGAGCCGACTGCTAGGTGTGAACCCGCACCTAAACCACCCAAGGTGACTGGACCGTGTGTTGGCCTGTTTTTGGTTTTTCCACATGATTTCTGTTGTGTATGAACTGTCACCAAGAGACTGTTTTCATTTCTGGTGTGCAAGTGTGAATAAAACACTGTTTGATGCACAATCTGGACTCCTTGTTTTGCCTCTAAACTGCACCCGCACCGCTGTCTACCAGAGCGACTCCCCACATTTGGTGTCGGATGCGGGCATGCGCAGTGAGGCTGGCGTGAACGCCGAACTTTGTTTTTGCTGGGCAAAAGTGAATGTCCTATATTAAGCCGGCAAAGTTGCAGCCTGTGATCCCCGACAAAATGGAGGCGGCTGTGAAAGCCCTCATAGAGGCTAACGTGCAGCAGCGGGAGACCAACCAGCTACTGCTACAGCACGTGATGGCGTTGCAAGCGGCAGGAGCGTCCCACCGCGTCCACGATGCCCGGAAAGCTGTCCGTACCGCGATCCCTAAGATGACCCCCTCGGATGATGTTGAGACCTATCTGGCGGTGTTCGAGAAGGTGGCCGTGAGGAGAAATTACCCGAGAACAGTGGGCAGAGGTCATCGCTCCGTTCCTGGCGTCTGGACCCCAGCAAGTATTTTTGACCTCCCAGGTGACCAAGCAGCTGACTACCCGACTGTGAAAGGTGAGATCCTGGCAAGACTGGGGGTGAATGTTTTGGTCGGGCCCAGCGGGTGCATCAGTGGGAGTTTAACCCGGCTGAACCCGCCCGGCCACAATACTATGACTTGCTACAACGGTTGCAAAAATGGCTGCAGCCAGACATACTGACTCCCACTGCTATGCTCGACCGTCTGTTAGCCGATGTCTTCTGGAGGGCTTTGCCTTACCCTCTCCAGCACTGGATCGGCCAGGTATCGCCCACCAATGCCCTGGAGATGGTCGACCTGGTGGAGCGATGCGAGGCCACCAGAAACCTGCAGGGGAGTCTTGCTGGGAAGGGGTCAGTTAAACCCGGAGGCCTCTGCCCCAGTTCCAACGTCCGGCGACAGAGCGGCCTGCACGGAATATACCCCCTGCGAGCCCGCCTCCCGTGGTATGCTGGAGGTGTCAGGAGCCAGGCCACATCAGGGCCGACTGTCCGCGTCGGGATGAGCTGATGGAGGTGAACTACGGGGTCGCCACTCCTTGTATGCACGGAAGCTGTGCGCAACTGGCACCCGTGAGGTACAAGACCATAACCACCTGTGTCAGGTAGAGGTGGGAGATTCGCTGGCGGTGGCTCTGCTGGACTCCGGGAGTTTAGTCTCCCTGGTAAGGGCTGCCCTGAGTACGGCCTGCGGAGTATACTGGCCGTAAAGTCGGGGTCCTGTGCATCCACGGAGACCTGAAAGACTATCCCACTGCACTAGTGACTTTGTCCACAGCGGCTGGTAGGTGGACCCACGAGGTGGCTGTCGCTACTACACTCCCACACGAACTAATACTTGGGAGGGACTTCCCGGTTTTCCGGCGCTGTGGCCGGCAATAAAGGTATCTGAGGGACCCGAGACAGGGGTGACCCTAGCAGAGTGGCCTGATACCGCTGGAAGGCCAGAACCCTGGGAGCCCGAGTCTGAAGGGCCGGCGGTAGGGGTGACCACTGCTCCGGCGGTAGAGGGAAACAACCCCACTGAGTGTAATGGTGGGAGACACGGAGGACTTGCCACCGGGACCTGAGTTGGCAGACCTCAATGTCTCCGGGGAAAATTTTGGGACCGCACAACACCGGGACCAAACCCTAACCAGGGCCTGGGAGAATGTGCTGGAAATTGATGGTAAACCCCAGAAACCAGGGGCTGAATTAATGTTCCCACGATTTATTGTTCTACAGGATATGTTGTATCGGGTGAACCAAGTCCGAGGTGAACCTGTTGAACAGTTGGTGGTGCCCACAGCGTATCGCAAGCTTGTCATGGAGCTTGCCCACCAACATGTTCTTGGGGGACACCTGGGGTGGCAGAAAACCCAGGACCGCATACTGCAGCGGTTTTATTGGCCCGGTGTGTTCAAGGAGGTAGAAGATTATTGTAAGTCCTGTCCAACCTGTCAGATAACTAGCCCCCAGCCTCATTTCCGTAGTCCTCTGGTACCTCTGCCAATTATTGAAGTACCGTTTGAGCGAATCGCTATGGATTTAATTGGGCCTGTACCAAAGTCTGCCAGGGGCCACCAGCACATTCTGGTAGTTCTCGACTATGCCACTCGGTATCCGGAGGCGGTGCCTCTGCGACATACCTCAGCTAGGCTCATTGCCAAAGAGTTAATGGAGATGTTTTCCCGTGTGGGCCTGCCAAAGAGGTTCTGACAGACCAAGGGACCCCTTTTATGTCCAAAGTAATGAAGGAACTGTGTAAATTGTTGCGTATAAAGCAGTTACGGACGTCCGTTTACCATCCGCAAACAGACGGTCTTGTTGAGAGAGTTTAACCAAACTCTAAAAAATATGTTAAAAAGGGTGGTGTCTAGAGATGGGAAGGACTGGGACCTGCTTCTGCCCTATCTCATGTTCGCAGTGCGAGAGGTACCCCAGGCCTCTACTGGGTTCTCGCCCTTCGAACTGCTTTATAGCAGAACACCCTCGGGGCCTGTTGGATATCGCCAAGGAAGCATGGGAACAACAGCCTGTCCCCCACAAAAGTGTCATTGAGTATGTCACCCAGATGCAGGAACGGATAGAAAGGGTGTTGCCGCTGGTCCGGGAGCATATGGAGGCAGCGCAACAAGCCCAGAGTAGGGTGTATAATCGTCAGGCTCGGAGTGCAGGGCTTCCATCCGGGAGATCGGGTTTTGGTTCTGGTACCCACCCTTGACAGCAAGTTCCTAGCTAGGTGGCAGGGCCCCTATGAGGTGATCGAGAAGGTAGGGAAGTAAATTACAAAGTACACCAGCCAGGGCGGCGCAAGCCGAGCAGGTGTACCACGTGAATTTACTTAAGCCGTGGAAAGATAGGGACACAGCCGGCGACCACAGCCCCCGGCCAGGGCTTCTAGGTGAAAGGGTCCAGCCCCACAGTTCGAGGCCTGTGAAGCAGTAACCACGGTAAAAATTGCAGACAGCCTGTCTTCCAAACAAGTTCAGGAAGTCAGGGAGTTCATCAGTCGGAACACGGATGTGTTCTCGGACCTCCCTGGCCGCACGTCTCTCATCCAACATGACATCGTCACTGAGCCTCAGGCCAAGATCCGGTTAAAACCATACCGGGTACCCGAGGCTCGGCGACGGGCCATCGCGGAGGAAGTACAGTTAATGTTGAAGCTTCGATGTCATTGAGGAGTCGAAAAGTGAGTGGGCCAGTCCCATAGTCCTAATACCCAAGCCGGATGGGACGTTGCGGTTCTGCAACGACTTTACGTAAGTTAAATGAAGTATCCAAGTTTGGCGCGTATCCCATGCCCGAGTAGGCGAGCTGGTTGAAAGTTTAGGACAAGCCCGTTATTTTTCTGTGCTGGACCTCACTAAAGGGTACTGGCAGGTACCCTTAGCGAGTCGGCTAAGGAAAAACCGCATTTGTTACCCCGCAGGGCCTGTATCACTACAAGGTGTTACCCTTTGGCCTGCATGGCGCCCCGCCACTTTCCAAGGTTAATGGACATAGTGCTGCGACCACATCGTCGGTGCGCCTCGGCCTACTTAGATGATGTAGTCATCCACAGCACCGACTGGGAAAGCCATTTACCCAAGGTGCAGGCGGTAGTGGATGCCCTGAGGAAAGCCGGACTGACCGCTAACCCAAAGAAGTGCTCCATAGGGTTAGAGGAGACAAAATATCTGGGATATGTAATTGGGCGGGGAGTCATCAAACCTCAGGTAACCAAGGTAGAGGCCATTCGTAACTGGCCCCGACCGGTCACCACCAGGCAGGTAAAGTCGTTCCTGGGGATTGTAGGTTACTACATGAGGTTTGTGCCCCACTTTGCCACAATAGCAGCGCCGTTGACAGACCTCTTGAAGGGCGAAAGTCTGGGAGGGTTAGCTGGAGTGAGAAGGCGGAGGAGGCTTTCGCCGCGTTGAAGTCGGCCCTGTGTGGGTCCCCGGTTTTGGTGACACCCGACTTCAACAAGGAGTTTGTCGTACAGACCGGCGCCTCGGAGGTAGGCCTCGGTGCGGTACTGTCTCAGGAGGTCAACGGGGAAGAACATCCCGTTGTCTTCCTGAGCCGTAAGCTCAATCCCGCCCGAGTCCAGATATAGTATAGTGGAGAGGGAGTGCCTGGCTATCAAGTGGGCACTCGAATCTCTCCGCTACTACTTGTTAGGGAGGAGGTTCCGTCTGGTGACCGACCATTCCCCCTCAAATGGATGAGTCAGGCCAAGGAGAGGAATGCTCGGGTCACCAGGTGGTTCCTATCTCTTCAGAATTTCAAATTCTTCGTGGAACACAGGGCAGGCCGCTTGCAGGGCAACGCAGATGCCCTGTCCGCGTCCACTGCCTCACGTGTGTTCACCCCCTCAGGGTTGAACAAAGGGGGGTGTGTAAGAGGGTGCAAGGTGTTGTTTTTGATAGCAGGTACGTGTCACCGAGGTTGCTGGCCTCGGTGAGGTAGAAACCGGGGTTTTTGGTCTGCAGCAGCTAGTGCTGCTCTGTTAAATAGCATGGCTGCAAAGCCGATCCGGGCCGGCTCTTACTGGGAGCAGCTAAAGAGTAGGGTGGGTGGCTGCTCCCCACGGTCCAGTCCATGTTTTGGGGCTGGGTATAAAGCGCAGCCAGCAGCTGTGTCTGGGTGTGTGTGATTATCCTGGAGCCTGCAAACAGGGCTGAGGAATTCTCTGTCCTGGAGGAAGGAGCTCAGCAAGGTGGTGTTGCCCTGCGACCTGAAGGTGGAATCGCCTGCGGCTGAGCCGACTGCTAGGTGTGAACCCGCACCTAAACCACCCAAGGTGACTGGACCGTGTGTTGGCCTGTTTTTGGTTTTTCCACATGATTTCTGTTGTGTATGAACTGTCACCAAGAGACTGTTTTCATTTCTGGTGTGCAAGTGTGAATAAAACACTGTTTGATGCACAATCTGGACTCCTTGTTTTGCCTCTAAACTGCACCCGCACCGCTGTCTACCAGAGCGACTCCCCACAATATATATACACACACACACACACAATAGAAAAAGAAAGGCAGCACCAACCAATAAACAATACTGCGAGTGCAGGCTCAAAAGGGCAAGCTCACCCAAAAATCCAGTAAAAAAAAAATAGAGCAGGCTCCAATATGAAGCCTTTCTCAAGCTTGAAAAAGGCTTCATGTTGGAGCCGAAACGTTGCGTCACCAATGGGTGAATAAACCACCATCTTCCACATTATCCTGGATTGCTGCTCTATTTTTTGGAATATATATTATATATATATATATATATATATATATATATACACATACATATATAATTTATTGACTTATTTTTTAAATTAGTAATTGTTAGTGTTGAGCATGAATATTCAAATTTTTATCGAGAATATCTGCACTTCGAAAATTTGCGAATATTTTGATTATTATTTCTTTATTTTTTCATCTGAACCAATTACCTAGTATACCTACCTGCTTCTTGCTTGTGGGCCAATGTGTGAAGGCTGCAATATTGTAGTCTGTAGTGAATTAGAATATTCTTCATTATTTAATTTTTGTTTCTTTTATGTGAAAAATCTGCAATGTAGTATTCATGTAATGCAAATATTCTAACACCCGAATATATTGCACTATAGACTATAGTGCTATATTTTTGTTTTTTTAGAATATTCGTCTTTTTTTCCAATTTAATGTGAACAGTCATTGGCCCAAAAGCAACTTACGCAGGGGGGAATTCATGACTTCAGATGGGAAAAAATGACGAATATTCTAAAAAAAGAATATATAGCACTATATTCCATAGTGCTATATATATTCGGGTTTTAGAATATTCGCATTACGCAAATATTTCATTGCCGATTTTTCGCAATTAATAGAATAATCTCGAATACGAATATTCGCAAATATGATGAATATTGTAACGAATATTCGTGAAATATCGTGAATTTGAATATTGTCCTGGTGCTCATCACTAGTAATTGTCTAGATACACCTTTCTCTATTAAATGAAATTAAATTTTGTGAAAGTACAGTAAGGCTACATGCACACGACAGTGAAAAAAAACGTCCGTTAAAAACGGACACACTGTCAGTTTTTCATGGCCATTTTGCATCAGTGTGTGCATCCATTTTCTGGCCATGTGTCCGTTTTTAATGTACATTTTGCATCCGTTTTGCATCAGTTTTTCATGTCCGTATAAAACGGACATGAAAAATTGATTAATTTGATTGGCAGTTATTTCTAGACCCATCCTTCTGACTGCCATTATCTGTGGGCGACAGTGTCATGGGGGATCTGTGGGAGACACTGTTATGGAGGGGATCTGTGGGTGACACTGTTATGGAGGGGATCTGTGGGTGACACTGTTATGGAGGGGATCTGTGGGTGACACTATTATAGGGTCAATTTTCCATTTTAATCCATTTTTTCCAGTAACAAAGCTAGGGTTAACATTAAAACAAAACTCAATATTTATTGCCCCTATTCTGTAGTTTGCAGAAACGCCCCATATGTGGTCGTAAACTGCTGTATGCCCAAACGGCAGAGCGCAGAAGGAAAGGAACGCCATATGGTTTTTGGAAGGCGTATTTTGCTGGACTGGTTTTTTGACACAATGTCCCATTTGAAGCCCCCCCGATGCACCCCTAGAGTAGAAACTCCAAAAAAGTGATTCCATCTAAGAAACTACACCCCTGAAGGTATTTACAAACTTTGTTAACCCTTTAGGTGTTCCACAAGAGTTATTGGCAAATGGAGATGAAATTTCCGAATTTCTATTTTTTGTTACCTTTCCTCAAAAAAAAGTGTAATATAGAGCAACCAAAAATCATATTTACCCTTAAATCATACAAACAAAACTGCCAACGTATCCCGTAGTTTCCAAAATGGGGTCACTTTTTTCGAGTTTCTACTTTGGCGTTTTTGGCGTTCCCTTCCTTCTACACCCTGCCGTTTGGCCATACAGCAGTTTACGACCACATATGGGGTGTTTCTGCAAACTAGAGAATCAGGGCAACCCATATTTAGTTTTGTTTGGCTGTTAACCATTGCTTTGTTACTGGAAAAATGGATTAAAATGGAAAATTTGCAAAAAAATAGCTGTTTTGGGACCGTTTTTATTTTTTGTTATTTACATCGTTGAAATGACAGGTTAGATAGTATGCTATTTCTATAAAGCAGGTTGTTACGAATGCGACAATACCAAATATGACTACTTTTTGGGGGGTTTTGTTTCAGTTTGACAGAATAAAGCATGAACAAAAATGATTTTTTTTAGTGTCTCCACATTCTGAAAGCCATATTTTTTATTTTTTTTGGGCGACTGTCTTATGTAGGGGCTCATTTTTTGCGGGATGAGATGGCGGTTTGATTTGTATTATTTTTGGGGCATATGACATTTTGATCGCCTGCTATTACACTTTTTGTGATGTAAGGTGACAAAAAATTGCTTTTTTGACAATGTTTTTATTTTTATGTTTATGGCGTTGACCTGAGGGGTTAGGTCGTGCTATATTTTAATACAGCAGGTCCTTACGGACGCGGCAATACCTAATATGTATACCTTTTTTATTTATTTAGGTTTTACACAATAATATCCTTTTTGAAACAAAAAAAAAAAAAAAACTGTTTTAGTATCTCCATAGTCTGAGAGCCATATTTTTTTCAGTTTTTAAGCGATTGTCTCAGGTTGGGTATAATTTTTGCGGGATGAGGTAACGGTTTGATTGGCATGTTTTGGGGGGTCATATGACATTTTGATCGCTTGCTATTACACGTTTTGTGATGTAAGGTTACAAAAAAATTGCTTTTTTTGGCTAGTTTTTATTAAATTTTTTTACAGTGTTCACTTGAGGGGTTAGGTCATGTAATATTTTTATAGAGCAGATTCTTATGGACGTGGAGATACCTAATATGTCTACTTTTTAGTTCTTTTTTTACATTTAACACTAAAAAGCATTTTTGAAACAAAAAAAAAATCATGTTTTAGTCTAAGAGCCATAGTTTTTTTATTTTTTGGTCAATTGTTTTAGGTAGGGGCTCATTTTTTGCGGGATGAGATGGCGGTTTGATTGGTACTTTATTGGGAGGCATACGCCTTTTTGATTGCTTTGTAATATACTTTTTGTGACATAAGGGGCCAAAAATGGCTTATTTACACCATTTTTTTTTTTTTATTTTTTTAATGGGGTTCACCTAAGGGGTTCAGTCATGTGATATTTTTATAGAGCAGGTTTTTACGGACATGGTGATACCTAATATGTGTACAGTATTTTATGTTTTTTATTTTTATTCAGTGATATGTGTTTTCTTTTATTTTCACTTTTTTACATTTTTTTTTTACCTAGACCCACTTGGTTCTTTTAGATCCAGTGGATCTGGGTCTATAAAATACAGTAAGTACACTATATAGTGTACTTACTGTATTTTTTACTTTAGAAAGCCTGAAGAGACCTGCCTATAGCAGATCTATTCAGGCTTTCAGCACCATGGAGAGAGCAGGGCGCTTCAGTAGCGTCCTGTCTCCATGGTGACCATCACCCGCTGCCAGAAGGGAGCAGCGGGTGATGAGGAGGAGCTCCCTCCCTCTGTGACCCCATCCTGTCGGGGGGCTGCATAGGCACGGCAGCCCCCGATGGGAGAGGGAGGGAGCTCCCTCCCTATTAACCCCTTCCATACCGCGGTCCGTACGGGCCGCGGTATGGAAGAGGTTAAACTGCTGACATCTGCAGCACAGATGTCAGCAGTTTAAAGCAGGGGGTCAGCAATGTGCTGACCCCCTGCTATACCCACTAGACACCAAGGAATTCTTTTTAAAGGAGGCGGGCGGGGGATTGCAATTGCGATCCCGCCTGCCGCACCGCTCGCCTCCCGTGCCTGCAGCCCGCCACAAAAATAGCGCTGCCGCAACCCCCCCCTGCACAGCCCCCCAACCAAATCAGCTAGAGGGCTGCAGAGGGGGGGAAGGAGGTCAAAAATGTTTTTAAAAAATGGACATTTAACTGTCTGATCCCCGCGGTCACAGACCGCGGGGATCAGACAAGTCAGAAATCGCTGCAAACCGCAGGTCTGAATTGACCTGCGGTTTGCAGCCAATATGGGGCCACCATTCATGGCCTTTCTACACGTTTTTAACGGCCGTGAGACGGGTGCCTTCCTGTCAATCGGCCGTTGAAAACGGTCCCATTGATTTCAATGGGTCCGCACGGCCGGTTAAACGGCCAGAAATAGTACATGTCCTATTTTTGGACAGACGCTATTCACTGGCCGTTAAAAGAACGGCCATGTGAATAGCTCCATAGACTTACATTGGTGGTAAAAATGGCCGTGTGACGGCCGTTACTTAGACGGCCGTCACACGGCCATTTTTCACTGTCGTGTGCATGAGCCCTTACTCTTTAATGGAAGATGTATAAGTTTGCACTTACATTTTCAGCCTATCTCATTTATCATTTTCTATGCCTTTTTTTGGAGTAGAAAATGACTTAAATCTAAGCCAGGAGGGGAGCCGAAGTAGATTTACGCAAGTCGCACGGCCAGCTGGCACCTCTACATACTTTAGGAGTATCAAGCACCAGTGGACATGAACTACAAATGGCATCTTAATTGCCAGTTTTAGTCAATTTCCCCCTTAATCTTTATTTTGACCATTGAGCCTTTTCTGTCTTTTGTGCTCCAATGTCAACAGTCCAATAATGGCACAGAGTATAAGATTGTAATCTATGCAAATTATTATTATTATTATTATTATTTTTTATTTTTTTCATTAACTTATCTTCCTAATTTAATGAAGGAGATTCAAAGATTTTTATTTTGGGTTTATCTTATTTTAAAGAGGCTCTGTCAGCATGAACAATCCTATTAAACCAGACATCAAAAAAAGTTTCAATTTAGCTGCCTTTTGTAATAACGCATTTTAGCTTATCAATACTAATGTTTATGTAGCAGGGCATGTTTAATTGTGCCACTGTTAACCATAAAAAATAAAAAACAGTATCTATTTACACTGTAGTTACTATTTGTAATTGTACTTTTCAGTGCATCAAAATACCAGTTTAATTCAAAGCATTTTACTGTTTAATATACCATTGTAAATTGTGTACAGTGTGTTCGTAAGGGGAAAGACATTTAACTTATCTTCTGTCTGTTCATTACGGAAAAAATCTGTGTACCTAATCTGTGATATTTCATCTACTTGCCTCATAATAAAATGTTTGGTAAATGAGTGGAAAAGGAAAGACCCCAGCCTCATCATCCGTACGTCAGAATGTGGGTGGTTCAGGTAGTGCAAACAACAATAGCAGCACCAGCTGTCCAGCCAGTAGTAGTAGCAGTAGCAGCTGGCCCCAGTTCTCACTCTCTTCAGTTACTGTAGGTGCCACATTATTACTGAGGGCAAAGGAGATAGCATTGTGGACTGAATGGCTCATGTCTCCTCGCTGTCACAGCAGGATAATGTCAATGTCACCCCTGAGTCTGGCACCATGCCTTTCAGCCAGTGGTCAACGCATTTGTCCTACTCCTCCTTGCAGCCCCAGAGAAGCCTTGAACTTGCATCATCTCTGTCTTCACTACCCCCTCCTACTGGAGCACTTTCTTATGAGAAGATACTCAAGATAGTCTCCCTGTTGCTTAGTTGCGTGAGAGCAGTTGGTGTTTGGACAGCCATGAGGAGGAGGTTCAGGCGGAGGTGTGGGACACCATGTATAGCTGTGTTGGTGGTGGTAGTAGAGGAGGAAAACGACTGGTGGGGAGGGTAAGGGCTTTGATGATGATTGTGTCTAGGCAGGACCTGGGAGCCAGTTCGGGGTGCTGAGGAGACAGTGACATCAGATGAGGAAGGTGGAGGCAGCAGCAAAAATAAAGAGAAGAAGCAATGTACAACTAAAACCTCCCAAAAAACTGCCAGGGTCTGGTTTACTTCATTTGAGGTCAGCTTGGGAACTGATGATGCCCCTGATACTGTGGGCGCAGGCCCAAAATGTGCCCGATCTAGCCTAAGCTCAGCTGCTGCTAGCTCTGTTTATCTCCTGCCTTAAGCTTTTTCTCCATAGTTTTGGCACACAAAAGCACTGTGTGCAAGATCTGCAGGATGAAAATGAGCCATGGACATTCAAACACAGACGTAGGCACCACAGCTCTATTGCAGCACATGAGAGGGCATCTACAGATCCAGTGGGGAAACAGAACTGGCCACCGGTAATCAGACTACTACTCCTCTTCCACTCTTTTGTCAGTCATCAATAACAGAATGTGTGGCCAGGAATCAACTCTATGTGACCAGCAACCCTCTGGTGTACAAGATCAATTCTGCTCCCTTTAGCAAACTTATGGCATGCACTCAGCCTCAATGGAAGATACTATTATTTTTTCATAAAAAGCCATCCCAGCCTTGTATTCTTACATGGCAGTGAACATGGAATGCGCCTTGCAACTGTCATTGTTCATCAAGGTGCACACCATGGTGGACACCTGTAGCAGCTGTTACAGGCAGGGACAGTACATGTCTTTCATTACCCATAGGTCCTATTATTAATTGTCTCTTGGAGGAGAAAGTGAAAAATCACTGAACAATATCACCTTCCCCAATGTTTCCCATATTGGTTAATCAGGATTTCGGTCCAGGTTTGGAAGATGTGATCTATCATTGAAACCCTCAGATGCTGTATTCATGGCTGATCATGGCATCTGATGCTACAATTGAGGCCTTTCATGGGTTAATCAGGTTAAAAAAAACATACTAATCTTATCCATTTGCTTTCAGAGAGGCCATCACAGCCATATTGATTGATGACATCACTGATGATATCACAGTGCCCAGCCAGCACGCTGGCTTGGTGACGTCACACATCACCCTGTACAAGATATTGTGCGGTATCTTCAATCAAGATGGCCATAACGCCCTCTCTGTGAGCAAACGGTTGAGGTAAGAATGTTTTTTTTTTTAACGCCATTTCAGGAAAATAGATTTGCTACAACGAAGTGTAAGGAAATCTGGCTTTGCAATTTGTTTGACTTCGACTCGCTGAATACTAGCTATGAGAAAAAGCTACACAGCTATACAGTACAGCTCGAACCACATAGCCATGTTAGTCACAGCCATGTCCAGCTAAATCATTGCAAACTGACCCACTATTTTTCACCCACTATTCCCTGTTTACAGTTGCACAGTTTTCAGGACTACTAATAAGAGTGACCAAAAATTAGTTAAATACCACTGCAACTTGCAGGACTGCATAGTTCAAGCTATATTGCATCTAAAGAGCTGCATGGCTGCACCCTGTGGTTGTACCCCAAGGTCTATGCATCTCATGCAGTCAAGTATGTAATTTGCTGCAGAAGGAAGTATAGTCAGAACTTAAAGGTACATAAAGGTACAATATAATCATTTGCATGAACTTGGGTGTGGGGTATGATAGCGGAATTTGACATATTTATGAAGTAAATGACCAGACAGATAAGGTAGTGTCACACACTTTTTTTTTTAAGTTATTGCAGTTTTAATGTAGACTTTTAAGCCAAAGTCAGAAAAGTATCCAGCAGGAAAGGGTAGTGTAAGGCCTTATTCACACGTCCGTAGTGTTTTGCGGATCCGCAAGTTTGCGAATCCGCAAAACACCTTGCCACGGCCCTATAGAGATGGCTATACTTGTCCGCAATTACGGGCAAGAATAGGACATGCTCTACTTTTTTGCGGAGCCGCCGTCCGGAAGATCGGCGGCGCGCTCCGCAAATGCGGATGCATCCATCACGTCCCTATTCAAAATGAATGGGTCCGCACCCGTTCCGCAAATTTGCGGAACGGGTGCGAACGAACATTGCGGACGTGTGAATAAGGCCTAAGTCATTTCTTTATATTTCTTATTCCTTTTTAGACCAGTTTTATTTTATGTATTTATTTATTTTTTGCTCAAAATCTATATCAAAAACTGACAGAAAAGCTTTGACTTTTTTAGCCACCCATATGAGTGTATTCTATGTACAGCCAGAATTCTGTGGTGCATGTAAATAAATGACAATGATTTAAGCTATTCCAGAGGGGGGAAATTATAGAAAACATTGGATCTATTCCTGACACAGTCTATAGTAATTTTAAATTCTGTTCATTACTTTTTTTAGTTTCGAAAAGTAAAAGTTAGTGAAGATTATTTGCATTCAAATCAACATTAAAAACCTCTCATAGGAAAATACATTTTTGAGAGTATTACTGGCAGTTTAGAAGCCATGTGGATACTGCAGTTCATATCATAAATTAAATGTAATCACATTTATTCAGTAGAATTTGCTTTTAATCATCAGCTATTTGAGAGAGTCTTCACTCATCAGGCAAATTTATTATATTAATAAACTAATCAAATCAACATAATCACAAACAATGTTACTGTAAATAAAATGGATAGAAAATAAAATCTAAAGTGCAAGCCAATGCCAAATTAATATTTCTGCTTTCTTAGAACAAATGCAAGAAACCAGCCTGTGAATTAATATTCATAAACATTGTGCCTGTTTTTCTCTTTCCTTTCAGCAGTACTATGACATTGAAAATTAAATACAAAATATTGTCCATTATCAGTCCGCACAGAGAGATAAAACTCCTACATACTGTAGATAAGTAATCAGGTAATCTTTTGTTCAGTTACTGCTGTTGTAAAGAAAATATATTATCTGTTAGTACTTATTTATATATGAAGGCCTTTCAGTGGTTAATCAGGTGGAAAAAAGAAAAACATACTCCCCTTATCCATTTGCTTGAGGAGAGGCCGGCGCAGCCTTCTTGAATGAAGACATCCCAACGTCACCAAGTGTGAGGTTATGTCCAGTATCTTCAATGACAATGGAAGCTGTCTTTTTTTGTCTATTAGTATGCATGTATGTTAATAGTATATTTTTCAACTTTATTTTAATAGCATAAAGTGCAGCAAAAATATTTTTTCACATTAAGTCCCCTTTTGGCTGCAGTCACTTTGATATAGGGAATACTGTATATGCAGCAAGCAAAATATGACAGCACACAGTTGTACATGCCAACAATGAAACTAGGTATTATTCTGGATAACAGTGGTACTATACCTAGTATACATGAAAAATTGAAGCTATTTGTGCACATTTTTGATCAAATGTGTATCGAGCCTATTTACCAATGTCAAGGTGGCTTCTGCAGATGGGTACCTAACACTAACAGAAGTGCCTCTCCTGGATCTAACCTAACCCTACAATGCTCAGGGCAGAATATAAACCAGCTATATATATATTTTGCTCAGAAGCTCTGGGCAGATGGGTGGGGAGTGCTTAATCAAAAGGAGAGTCAGAAGAAAAAGGGGGAAAAAGGAGAGTGTTAAACTCTGGTGGTTTCTTCAATAAGGAACCTGGATTAACATGGCAGGGCGCCAAAGGGATTTGGGAGGAGATGGGAGGAGTGAGAAATGGAGAGAGGATAAGTGATCCACACCATCTCCCCATCCACCATCCAGGAAATAGATAACACAAAGATCCCTTTATCCACTGGGAATAGCCTGCATAAAGGTATCTTTAATCTCTCCAAATACCAATCGAAACCAAACAAACTAAAACTATTGAGCAAAGGTCTGTCTTTTTGCCCAACAGGTACTATGGATCCGTTTGAAGTATTTGTTGACCTAAACCAATGGGTCCGCAAACTTACCATAAAGAGGCCCTGTGCCATTAAACAACAAAAAGGGGAGAACACTATCCGATATCGTCAAAACCACTCTGGAGAACACACACACAATTCCCCCAACTACTACTTTTGCCCTCCCTCCCGACATGACAGTTACCACCGTGCAACCCATCCCCTCAGGACTGAACATTGAATCCACTTTTTACTCTCTACACAGTAGAGGACCACATTTAGAAAGTTCCTTAACATTATTCTAGATGAGGCCAAGACCCTAACGAAAGTTGAAAACCCTCCCTCCCTACACAATCTCACTAAACAAGAAAGGAAAGCCCTCATCACCTTAAAGAACAATAAGGAGATTGTGATTAAGAACGCGGATAAGGGTGGTGGAGTGGTAATACTCGACCGAAATTCGCCCCGGCCTATGCCAATTTATTCGTTGGTCACTTTGACGTTATATCGACAATATTTTCTTTATCTGGGGAGGTTCTCCCCAAGATATCCTGAACCTCATTTCGACACTTAATCAGAACGACTGAGGCCTAAATTTTACTTCTGAATTTGACCCCAAGACGGCTATCTTTCTAGATATACGCATAGAGATTATCAATAACAAAATATCTACCAGTACCCACTTCAAGAGAGTTGACGCCAACAGCTACCTTGAGTATTCCAGCTGTCACCATGCAAATTGGAAAAAGAACATACCTTTTGGGCAAATGAAACGTATCCGGAGAAACTGCTCAGATAACAAAACCCTTACCAAACAACTAGGCATATTGAAAGACCGTCTCCTAGAAAAGGGGTTACCCAAAAAGTTTAATTAAGGTTTCTAGTCAACGAGTTCTCAAACTTGAACAAAAAGAAGCCTAATCAGTTGCCCCCAGTAAAAGCACTGATCAGAATCGGCACCAATTCAACCTTATCACCAGGTACAGTACCCAACATCAAGTGATTAGAAAACTACTCTAAAAACATTGAGGCATAATTTTAAAAGACCCCATCCTAAGAGATATTCTCCTAAAACAACCAGGCATCACCTTCCGGAGAGCTCGTACTCTTCAGAACAATTTAGCCCCTTCCTGCCCCAAGATTTGACCTGCAAACTACACCTTAAAGACCCTACTTCAGAATACGACCAAAAAAGGAGCTTTCAAATGCGGCATTAAAAAATGCAAGTGCTGCAGAATGATAACCCATGGCACTAAAAAAATTCCAGTAGAAAACGAGGCGGGCTCGTGGCAACTCAAACAAAAGCTCAACTGTGGATCCAGAAATGTCATCTATCTCCTTAGATGTAAGTGTGGCCTTAAGTATGTTGGCAGGACTACCTAAACCTTGACGGACCGTATGTGTGAACATCGCTCTAACATCAACAGAAAAGTTTCCACACACAGTGTATCACGCCACTTTGCGGAGCATCACGAAGGAATGACCGATGACCTCAAGGTTACCCCCATAGAAATGGTTTCTTCATCCCATCAAGAACTCTGTCAAAAAGAAATGTTTTGGATATTTACCCTTAATACATTATCCCCATTCGGATTGAATGAAAGTCTAAAGTATTCCAATTATTTAACTATGTGATATGCTATCCTGTCCAACCGAAACTCCACTCCAAGACTGCGTTTACCCAGAGGAAAGTTTCCTTAGCTCAACTATCCACATCCATATCCCCAATGTATTATTTCCCTATTATGATTCCCAATGGTTCTGACATCCTAACCAATTCTCCACAGCCATACCCAGAGATCGCACATTTGAACTTTACCTTTTTAGATCATAACACTTTTTAAATTCCGGTATTTAATAGATTATATTCAATTTTTTGTACTATAATCACCATCCTTTTTCTTTTCTTCCCCCATCCCTATATGTAATTCTTATGAAATTCTCAAAATTCATAACCCCTTACTTCCAGGGTATTCCCGATCACGTGACTTCCTGTCGTGACTTCCAGAGCCCCGTCTCACTTACTAATTCAGACTTCATTATTACTCCCAGCTCTGCGCTCCAAGCTGAGACGCAGAGCAGTTGTGTAAGCCGACCACGTGACCTCCAGTCATGTGACCGGAGTTTCGATTTAATTCAGCACATCTCCCTCTGAAATCTAGCTGCTATGTACTTATTATGCAGAATTTGACAGTCACCTTGCGTTATGTATTAACCTCAATGTTATTTATTAACCTTAATGTATATACCTCACAACCGAGTCCGATACTTCCGATGCCTTCCAAGGTGGAACGCATACCGGATACCGGAAATGCATCATCAGAGGTGCCTTAGTCCGTTTTTTATTTTTTTATGTTTATCTGATTTCCTTATTGGTTTACTTTTTTAACCTGCATACACGTATTTATTGCTTTTGTCATTCAATTGTCCATAAAATGCTGCACTATTATTTGTATATCGTATGTCTAAAATCGAAGACCAGGAATGACGTCATTCTTACCGGAAGTGACGCCGTCTTGTGTCTTTGGCGGTTTTTTATTTTTTATTGTATAAATATACCACTGTTACATCCCATTGGTATTGCTCCTGATGAAGGGGTCCCTTCTCTTGACCCCGAAACGCGTCGAGCTCCTCTTCCCTCTACCCTGGCTATTGGAATAAAGAAAGGTTCCAGAAAACTCCACTGAGTGTTTGCGGTCCTTTCTGAGACTTCTACAGGAAACCCAGGCGCAGGAGGTGTTAATGTGGGTGTATTGTGCTTATCCTGCATTACCCTCCTGGGTGAAGTGAGTCTGCTTTTCACATTTTTGATTTTATAACTATGATGCTTTTATTCATTTTAGCCGCCTACTATTTACCTATTTTTACCTAAGTGGATGCAAGTTCTGAATACACTTTACCTTAGGGTTTGGCGCCATTAGAGTGGTTCTTTTTTCTTTTTCTTTTGCCTTGTTTGACTTTCACACGTCAATTAGGGTTATTTATTAATCAAATGGAGGCAGCTACCCTCCAAACACACTGCCCAGGAGAAGCAATATGCAGAAGCCACCTTGACATTGGTAGATGGGCCGACACATGTTTGATCAAAAATTTGTGCATAAAGCTTCCATTTTTCATGTATAGTAGGTATAGTACCACTTTAACATAGAATAATCCCTATCTTTTTTTTGCTTAATTATTTCTCATTTTTCCTATATGGGGCTGACATATTACCAGGGTAATACAGTCCCTGGAGGTATCATTGTGTCTGTTGAGCCTCACTGCAGAGTTGATCTGGGTCTGCCAAGACCCAGCAGTTTATAGAGTTACCAGACATCGGCAATAGCATGATTACTAGGACCAGAGCAGCAACTTTCAATGCCTCTTACTGATCTATATACACAATACTCATCGAGCACCATATATACAGTGATGGAGAAGGCAGGGGTGGTAAAAAAAACATTTCTTCCTTCTCTATGGTGAACCCAGCTGTCGCTGACAGTCTCTCTGGGGAGCTCCTTGATCAAAAGGACATTCAGAAATATCAGCGTTAAATCAGCACTGCTTGGACATATATAGTCAATGGGTGGTCCACAATTGGATAATCTGTCTTTGTTTTTGTTTCGAGAAAAAAAATGTTTGGTCTAGCTGTAAAACAGGAACGGAGTTTAGGAGAACAGTATAAATGATAGATTGAAAGGCTTTACAAAATCTAAAAATAATTTAATTCAAGTTACGAGGACCCACCAATACCTTAAGTGGTACCATAAATTGCAAACTAATACAGACCCTGGAATAAGCATAGCATACAGTGAAACATACATACTGAGTCATATACCTCTATTTAATTTGAAGAGTTCGGATTTTTCTATTTATCAAATTACCCATAGGAGCCTGGTGAGATTTAGATTTCTGGTGTACAGTTACATATTATACATTATTTCCACTGGTTGCAGCATTAAGAGGACTATCACGTTTGTTTAGACTTGAGTATTCGTTCTTCTGATTGCTCCCAGCAGGGTTCTGGACTTTGTGCTTAGTATTTTTCTGTTTTCTAGTTAAAAATTAAATAACAGTCTATGTGGGGTGCCTTTAAATTTTTAACATTGTAATTATAATTAAATTTACACATTTAAGTACTTCTAATGTGTGTGCATGGTTCCCGTTTGGCTTTTAGCTCTAAGAAAATAAGCACTCTAATATTTTGTACATTTAACTAATGTTTCTAATAGCTCTTGTAAATGTGGTTTTCCATCTCCAAAAAGGAGTATGGGCTGCGGCTGCATAAAGTAAAAAATGCACCCACCTACTCCCTCCCACAACTTTTCAGTGCTAAGGCTTCAGTCTATGCTTCTTTTAGTCCCGGGCATGTAAACATCTGGACAGGTTTATATGTTTTTATGATGCAACCATTTACTGTTTTAAGTGGTACATGGCCCAGCAGTAACATGTACTTAGGGATTTCACCACTGAGGCCAGGGAACTGCAGCAACACATGTGATGTTAAATAGTTGTCCCATGAAAAATATTCTACAGTTTTTAAACCAGCACCTGCATCTGAATACTTTTGTAATTGCATGTAATTAAAATTTTAGCATAGACACTGAGTTATTCAATAAAATGTAGATGCAAAGCGCCCCCTGCAGTTAGTTTTTTCCTTATTTCTTTGACCTGCTTACTGAGAAGGCTGCACATGCCCAGTTTCATCATTCAACTGCCTCCTGAGCTATGATAGGGAGAGCTGAGACATGCCCCCTTAGATACAGCAGAAAAGACACTCCCCTTGAGCTGCCAGCAATGCATCATATAAATCTAGCAGAGCAATGAATGGGGAGATCTCTGGATCTGTACAGGGCTGGCTCTAGCTTTGTTAGAAGGGTATTGTCATGTATTTATATGATGTCTGAATATAATTTTTTACATTAGTCATGGGATAACACCTTTACGTTTACATGCATGGAGCCAGACAAAAGCCTCAGTGCTGGAATAGAGAAGCGGGGAACAGGTGAGTGTATTTTTTACTTTATGTAAATTGCACTCTATTGTGGAAGTTTTATTGACATTGAAGTTAGAAAACCTCAATTTAGTGTAGGACCTACAGTAAAAGTAATTTTATACCTGCAAGCAATTTACTCATTTTGTCTTGGAGTTTGAACTTTAATTTTGTGTTCTTAAGATTTTATTTGAGATCACACATATACTTCTTACAACAAAACACATTTTCTACAAGAATTATTGGATACTGAAAGTGGCAAATTAAAAAAATATATATATTCTGAATTATTAGGCAGTCAACTAGAAGTATGAAAATTGATTTGTGATATTATGGTATATGTTCACTATTTGCTGATTATTGCTAAGTATTCTCATTATTCTCAGTATTCTCATTAGCACAAATGGTCTCTTTCATACATTTGTAAAGCACTGAAAAAGTACTTTGAAAAAGTACTGACATTGCAGTCTAATGAGTACCAAAAAATTCAGTGTAGGTTAGGCTAAATTAACATGGCTATATGCTTTTCTCAGACTGACCATAGCTCATCTGAACTGAACTCACTGCCAACAATTATTTACCGTCCTGCTCCAGCTCTACTGTGCTCACAGCATCCTTCCAGTATGAAAAAGGAGACTAGTGTTTTGACTAAAAACTTTATACCTGACACAATCAATGGCGGATTGGCCATAGACTCTACAGAGAAATTTCCCGGTGGCCGTCCTGATAGTCATAGGCCAGACACATAATAATCATATTCTCAACAGTCGCAGGTGCCCTCCTGAACTCAACTGTATTACCGTCCTCGGTGATACAGTTGAATACAGTTGTGGCAAGAGCGGCAGTATTTTGTGCTTAGATAAGCATTCATATGTCTGTAAAAAGCAGCTGTCAAACAAAGCATGTTTAACACCTTAAGGACCTTGCCATTTTTCACCTTAAGGACCAGGCCATTTTTTTCAATTCTGACATGTGTCACTTTATGTGGTGATAACTTTAAAACACTTTTACTTATCCAAGACATTCTGAGACTGTTTTCTTGTCACATATTGTACTTCATGACTGTGGTAAATTTGAGTCAAAATATTTAATTTTTATTTATAAAGAAATACCAAATTTACCCAAAATTTGGAAAAATTCGCAATTTTCAAAATTTCAATTTCTCTGCTTCTAAAACAGATAGTGATACCTCCTAAAATAGTTATAACTTTACATTTCCCATATGTCTACTTCATGTAGACATGCTTCATGTAGCAAATCTTGAATTTTTTTCAGAAAATTTCCAAAACCCACTTTTTAAGGACCAGTTCAGGTCTGAAGCCACTTTGTAAGGCTTACATAATAGAAACCACCCATAAATGGCCCCATTTTAGAAACTAATACCCTCAAGGTATTCAAAACTAATTTTACAAACTTTCTGAACCCTTTAGGTTTTCCACAAGAATTAAAGGAAAATGTAGATAAAATCCCAGAATTTCACTTTTTTGGCAGATTTTCAATTTTAATCCATTTTTTCCAGTAAAAAAGCAAGGGTAACAGCCAAACAAAACTCAATATTTATTGCCCTGGTTCTGTAGTTTACAGAAACACCCCGTATGTGGTCGCAAACTGCTGTAAGTGCACACGGCAGGGCGCAGAAGGAAAGGAACCCCATATGGTTTTTGGAAGGCAGATTGAAACTGATTTTACAAACTCTGATAACCCTTTATGTGCTCCACAAGAATTAAAGGAATATGTAGATGACATTTCAGAATTTCACTCTTTTGGCACATTTTCCATTTTTTTCCATTTTTTTTCCGCTAACAAAGCAAAGGTTCACAGCTAATCAAAACTCACTATTTATTGCCCTGATTCTGCAGTTTACAGAAACATGCCATATGTGATCGTAAACTGCTTTATGTGCACATGGCAGGGCACAGTAGGAAAGGAGTGCCATATGGTTTTTGGAGGGCAGATTTCACTGGGATAATTTTAAGTTGCCATGTCACATTTGCAGACCCTCTGATGCACGCCTAGAGTAGAAACTCCAAAAAAATGACTCCATTTTGGAAACTACAGGATAAGGTGGCAGTTTTGTTGTTACTATTTTAGGGTACATATGAGTTTTGAATTACACTTTTTGTAAGGCAAGGTAACATAAAATAGCTGTTTTGGCACAGTTTTTATTTTATTTTTTATTTACAATGTTCATCTGACAGGTTAGATTATGTGCTATTTTTATAGAGCAGGTTGTTATGGACGTGAAAATACCAAATATGGCTGCTTGTTTCAGTTTTACATAATAAAGCATTTTTGAAAAAAAAAATTTTTTTTTAGTGTCTCCATATTCTGAAAGCCGTAGTTTATTTTTATTTTTTGGGCGGCTGTCTTATGTAGGGGTTAATTTTTTTCGGAATGAGATGACAGTTTGACTAGTACTATTTTTGGGGGCATATGACTTTTTTGATACTTTTGTTTTTATGGTGTTCACCTGAGCTTAGGTCATGTGATATTTTTTATACAGCAGGTTGTTAGACGTGGCAATTAGAGATGGGCTTGTGGTTCATCCGGCGGTCATTTCGCGACATTCGTGATTTGCCGAACAGGCAAACATATGGCGATATTCGCATGTGCCCTATTCTTTTGCATTGCGCCGAACTTTGACCCATGGCACATTTATCAGGTTGGACAGGATAGCCAATTGAGACGTTTCAGCACATGGACACACCCCCACCCTATAAATGAACCAGAACTGGCAGCTATTTTACATTCTGTGTTTTGCCAGTGTAGGGAGAGGTTGCTTTGTGGAGCAGGGACAGACTGTTAGGGACACTAAACGCTAGCTAATAGGTCCACAAAAGTCCTTTTAAGGACTGGTATATGTGTGCTGTTGATAGGTGTTGCATACTGAGGGGTGTGATATACTTATAATATACTTTCTAACATAGAAAGTATATAGTGCATTTGTATTGTGCAGTTGTGTGCGGTTCTGCTGCGATACTGCAGGTATATAGAGGGACAAACGCTATTGGAATAATGAATTGCAACTGGTGTGATATACCTGTTTCCCCCAAAAAAAGTGATAGAGGGGTGTGATATACCTATAATACACTTTCTAACATAGAAAGTATATAGTGCATTTGTATTGTGCAGCAGTTGTGTGCGGTTCTGCTGCGATACCGCAGGTATATAGAGTGACAAGCGCTATTGGAACAGCTATTTGCAATGGGTGCGATATACTTGTTGCCCCAAAAAAAACAGATTGAGGGGTGCGATATACCTGTAACCTGTTGCCCCAAATAAACAGGGTGGTGTGATATAACTGTTGTGGCAAAAAAAATTATTGAGGGGTGTGATATACCTGCTTCCACAAAATACTGATTAAGGGGATTGATATAGCTGCTTCCACCAAATACTGACTGAGGCCTGCGATACACCTGCTTCCACAAAATACTGATTAAGGAGATTGATATACCTGCTTCCACCAAATATTGATTGAGGCCTGCAAGATACCTGTTTTCACAAAATACAGATTAAAGGGAACCTGTCACCATGTTTTCACATATAAAACTGAATGTACCTTCAAGTTTGACTACCTTGATAAATACCAGCGATCCATCCATAACCTTCTCAGGACTAACACGTCCTATTATATCACCCTCTGAAGCTTTCCCTCCGTTATGCTCATTTGCATAAATGACAGGAAGTGCAAAATGTATCATACTTATTTAATTTGGCTGCAGATTAAATTACAAGTTTAATTTATATGTTTGGGGCAACACAATATTTTCTGTCAGGTGAATGCATAATGGTTGGGGCCTGTACTCGACTGGCCTACAGTAAAATTGTTATCCACTGACCGCCTAATATACCTTCAGCCACATAATCACTTGTTCTTTTCTGTCAGGTGAATGCATAATGTTTGGGGCCTATACGCCACTGGCCTAAAGTAAAATTGTTATCCACTGACCGCCTAATATACCTCCAGCCACATAATCACTTGTTCTTTTCTGTCAGGTGAATGCATAATGTTTGGGGCCTATACGCCACTGGCCTAAAGTAAAATTGTTATCCACTGACCGCCTAATATACCTCCAGCCACATAATCACTTGTTCTTTTCTGTCAGGTGAATGCATAATGTTTGGGGCCTATACGCCACTGGCCTAAAGTAAAATTGTTATCCACTGACGGCCTAATATACCTCCAGCCACATAATCACTTGTTTTTTTCTGTCCGGTGAATGCAAAATGGTTGGGGTCTGTATTTTACTGGCCTACAGTAAAATTGTTATCCACTGACCGCCTAATATACCTCCAGCCATATAATCACTTGTTCTTTTCTGTCAGGTGAATGCCAAATTTTTAGGGCCGATACTCCCGTAGCCTAAACTAAAAATTTTTAGGCTCCAGCAGGGCACATTTTTGAGATTTTCCCTTTAAGACGCATAAAAATGGCCCCTGATTAAAATACATATTTTTTGTGGGAATTTTTGCCATTGATCCCCCCTGGTATGTCACTGTCCATGTTGTGGCACTATTTGTGCACTTCTAGTAAGTATTTGGTGGCTGCAAATAGGACCTAAGGGTATTTCAGGTTCGCCTGCCATTAAAATGAATTAGGCTTGCCGAGAACGTGCGGTCCACGAACAATTAATCGGGAATGCGCGTTCGCGAAATGTCCCAGCCGATGTTTGTCTATCACTAGCGGCGATACCTAATATGTATACCTTTTTGAAATTTATATAAGTTTTACACAATGACAGCATTTTTTAAACAAAAAAAATCATGTTTTAGTGTCTCCATATTCTGAGAGCAATAGTTTTTTTTTTTGGGTGATTGTCCTAGGTAGGGTCTAATTTTTTTGTGGGATGAGATGATTGGTTTGATTGGTAAGATTTTGGGGTGCGTATGACTTTTTGATCACTTGGTGTTGCACTTTTAGTGATGTAAATGGCTTTTTTGATGCTATTTTTATTTTTTATTTTTTACGGTGTTCACCTAAGGGGTTAGGTCATGTCATATTTTTATAGAGCAGGTTGTTACGGACGTGGCAATACATAATATGTATACTTTCATTTATTTAAGTTTTTACACAATAATATCATATATTTTTTTTTTTTTCAAAATCATGTTTTAGTGTCACCATAGTCTGGAAGCCATAGTTCTTTTGTTTTTTTTTTAGCGATTGTCTTAGGTAGGGTATCATTTTTTCAGAATGAGATGACTCTTTGACTTTTTGATCTTTACTATTACACTTAGTAAGAGGTAAGTCAATTTATTTATTTTAAGGTCTGATCTGAGGTCTGACATAGACGTCTAATGACGTCTGCCATGGAGTCCTGATCTGATGTCTGATTGCAGGGTCTGACATGGAGGTCTATAGGGGGTTTGATCTGAAGTCTCATATGGGGGTCTCACATGGAGTTCTAAAGGTGGTCTGATCTGAGGTCCGATATGGGGGTCTCACAGGGAGGTCTAAAAAGGGTCTGATCTGAGGTCTGATATGTGGGGTCTATCATGGAAGTCTAATGGGGATCTGATCTGAGGTCTGAAACTGTGGTCTGATATGGGGGTATACAATATGAAGATCTGAAGGCTGTCTCATTTGAGGTTTGATGTGGGGGTCTGATCTGAGGATCTGATATGGGGGTCTGAGGATCCGATATAGGGGTGTGATTTGAGGATCTGATATGGGGATTTTTTTTAGGATCTGATATGGGGATCTGATCTAAGGTGTGAGATGGGCATCTGATTTGAGTTCTGCTATGGGAGTCTGATATGAGGTCTGATATAGAGGTCTGAATTGAGGTCTGATATGCAGGTCTGATCTGAGGTCTGATATGGGGGTCTGATTTGAGGATCTGATATAGGAGTTTGATATTATGATCTGATATGGGAATCTGATCTAAGGTGTGATATGGGGGTGTAATTTGAGGTTATGATATGTGGGTCTGATCTGAGGATCTGATATGGGAGTCTGATATGAATATATGATATGAGAGTCTGATTTGAGGTCTGATATAGAGGTCTGAATGGAGGTCTGATATGCAGGTCTGATATGGGGGTCTGATTTGAGGATCTGCTATGTGGGTCTGATCTGAAAGGTAAGGGAGTATTTTTTGTACTGGCACACATTATAATGAAACATTTTTCTACTGGCACACATTATAAGGAAAATTGTTAGTACTGGGAGGGAGGGGGGGGGGGGGCTGTGGGGAACATGATTACTAGTATGGGCAGAATAGAGTAGAGACATTATTACTATTGGGGGCACTGTTAACACTATGCACTCTGGGAGATAATTATTCCTATTGGTTAGACTTTGGGACCATTACTTTGGGGAGAACCCTGGTACAGTATCCTCATACAATTATTTTTTGGGGACACTATGTTCATGACACTGTTAGTGTCAAGGACACTATTTACTGGTAGCAGTTATTTTTTAGAGCACTGTGTGCGAATAAATATTAAAGGGGGCACTATCTGTGTGGTACTAATATTTTTAGGGGGACTGTTTCTGCAGTATAGTATTGGGGAGCACAGTGTGCACAGTATTGGGGTGTTGAGAAGGTGTGAGGATGATGAAAAAGTAGGAAACAAAGATGTTTATCAAACTAAGATATCTGTCAAACTCTGCAGAGATGAGAGGTGTCTGAAAGATGTCATCATGGCGTTCTGGTCTGAATGGAGATGATGAGGAAAGAGAACATTTATATCAGCGGAGACGTCACTGACTCACTGGATATAAGAGGTATGTGGTGCTGTATTACCCTATATGTTTTGTAGCATTGTATGTAATATTTTCCAAGTAAGTCTTTAGCATACAACTGATGGGAGGGGGTTAGGTTGACAATTTGGCATGAGGGTGCAATTTTGATTTTTACCTCAGGCAAGAGAAAGGCTAGGTGCACCCCTGGCCCTTGCTTCAAAGCAGTTAGGGAAGGGGAGGCCCAAGCTGAACTCTTGCACCAGCGCCCATAAGCCTTTAGCTATGCCCCTGAAGGAAGAGAAAGTGACACTAATAAAAAAAGAATATAGAATGACGATAAGACGGCTCCACCTGTCAGTATTGATGATAGAGGTGCAGCAGCTGTATGAACTGACTCACCCTGTCAGTGATTTGTATAGAAATAGTGAATAAGGGGGCAGCAGGCACTCTCTTATCTGTGGTAAAACTTATTGATTTTTATTCAAAAGGTTAAAATGGTAAAAGATGGGTAAAGTCAAAAAGGGGGTTAAAACAAGAGATAAAATAGGTCAATATAATCCTTTTAGATGTACACTAAAAGGTGAACTCAAGTTATTATGTGTACTTGTACTGATGTGTTACAAGCTTCAAGGTGTGCAGGAGAGTATGTACAGATCACGGTATGTCCTGTTTGTGTGATAGTATATGTCCTATATATATCTGTTAAGATATATTATAATGGTGAAAATAAAATCCTTTTTGCGGGTAATCGCAGGAATAAAATGTTCTTAGTCCAGGCTATGGGAAGGAAGATGGTGTTCTGTGTCTCGGTGTTGGGTCCCACACTGTTTTTGGCACAGAAATCACTTACCGGCCGGTGCTTCCTTCTCTTAGTCTCTTAGAATTTATTATTCCAATAAATTCCTTTTGACCAGACGCCTGCATTGGCTGCCGTTATTTGGACACTTCCTACAAGCGACCCTGGCCAGGGGGGTTAAGACACAGGTGTCTTGAGCTTTATCCTGTGTCCACCCCCCTCGTGAAGTGAGTACGAGTCACCATTGAAGATATATTATATCCCGATCTAAAGATCGCTGACCGCTCACCCGGGTCTCCCCTCATTGTTCTACCTCTAGAGCAATTTTTACCACTTTGCTCTCTATATATATATATAATTTTATCATTATAAATACTACTTCTCTTATCTATCACGAAAACAGGCGCCTCCATTGGTGTTAATTTTTTCGGTGACCTTGCACAGATCCCTGTGAGTTGTGGTCACCCTCCCTTTCCGTCTTAAATGTATGGGAGCCAGAGGTAACAATAAGCCTGCTTAGAAACACACTGCACTATCGGGTTTTATTTTTTAATTTATCCAAGCTATCCCTTTTTGGGGGCAGATGCCTTCTTCTTTATCATCTGACCTGTAGTGTGGTGGCAGCCTTTTTTAAAGTTTAGTCTGAATCGAATCACAAAAGATTTGGATAAGGGTCCATTCACACGTCCGCAATTTCTTTCCGAATCCGTTCCGAATTTTGCGAAATGGGTGCGGACCTGGTGCAGTCCACATCCGTAATTCCGTTCCACAGCTCTGAAAACATATAAAGCTTGTCCTATTCTTATCCGCAAATTGTGGTCCGTGGTACAATACATGGTCAATGAATCCGCAAAATGCGGAAGACATGCGGATGACATTCCGTATGTCATCTGCAATTTGCAAGTTGCGGATTCCGCTCCTGGAAATTAAGTCCTGCCCTCGGAGACCAAAGTGCTAGGCCCTGGAAGAGCTGGATAGAGTGACATCAACAGTGAAGTTGGCCAGATTTCAAGATGTCATCCATTGATGTGGAGAAATTAATAGTTCTGATCCACTATCGTCCCAACTTATGGGATACAAGGAAGGACTCCTACCATGACCGGATACTGAAGGACAGGTCATGGGAGGAGATTGGGAAAGAAATTTCTGGGTCTGAATGGGAGAAGGCAGATGCAAAAAAGAAGTAAAGCATCTGTAAGTAAAAACATTATATTTTCAGCATATGTACGGCCACATTTCAGGTGTAAGTCAACACCATGTATTCAGGACTGGCCAACCTGTTGCTCTACAACAGTTTAAAAACTACTACTCCCACCATGATGTGCTCTATGAAGTTGTAGTTTAGCAACAGGTAGCCCATGCCTGCCATATTCCATGTATATACAGCTGCATATGTATGCAATCATTTTTGCTTTGCAAAAGTTTTAACCCCTTCAGCTAATAAATGTACTTAACAAACATTTGCATAATTGTATTATTAATTGTTGAGTAGTATTAGAATTTAAGCTACCATATATTTTGCTTTATAAGATGCACTTTTATTCACCCAAAAGTGGGGGAAAATTGCAGTGCATCTTATAAAGCGAATAGTGCACTTACACTGATACAACGCCGACTGCTATGCTTTAACAGCGTGGCCTGCAATGTATCAGCAAGGAGGTAGGAGGGGCTGGAGGCCGGCAATTGCACTTGCAGTCACTGTTGTTTATTACACTGGGCCCCGCTCACAGCAATCTTCATATCTAAACTGTAGTCATGTAATCCTTAATACCTTTGGTTAGCTTTCATAAAGTATCGCAATCCACAATAGTAGTAGTACTCACTCAATTAAACTACCATAGCAAGCCCACCAGCAGTGCAGCGCAACGTCACTCACTCCATCACGTGCCTGCTTTGCCTGCTTCATTAATACAGTTGGAGTAGCAGGTGCATGATAGAGTGAGGGACGTTACGCTGCTGTCCGGCCTGCTATGGTAGTTTGATTAAGTAAGTACTACTACTATAGGGGATTATGATACTTTAACAAGGCTAACCAAAGTGGTTAAGGATTATATTACTACAGTTTAGATCTGAAGATTGCTTTGAGCGGGGCCCGGTCTATTTAGGGTCACTATTTAGACAGGGACACTGTTATGGGGGGGGGAGATCTGTGGATGACACACATATTCCATAAAATGCTATATATGTCTCATCAAAAGAACCCCCCCCCCAATAACAGTGTTATCCACAGATCCCCCTATTAGCTGTGCGTCATCCGCAGATCACCTCCATAACAGTGTCATCCACAGATCCCCCATAATAGTGTCATCCACAGACCACCACGATTTGTCCTACAAAACCAACAGCACAGGACCAACTCTCTTTTCAGCTTTATTAATTCCCAAAAACCGTTGGTGCATGTGCACAGCACAGGGCAGAAAGTCCTGTGCTGTGCATACTTACCACCGGTTTTTAGGAATTAATAAAGCTGAAAAGAGAGTTGTTGAGTGCTGAATTTATTTCTTCTGATTTTCATGCTATAGATTTAGCATTTGCGTGGAAATAGCTTAAAGGGGTATTCCCATCTCAGACAATGGGGGCATATTGCCAGGATATTCCCCCATTGTATGATTGGTACAGGTCCCTGCTGGGACACGCACCTACACGAGAACAGAGTGTGGAGAGCTGTTGCTGGAGGACCCAAGATTTCCCAAGGTCCGTCCACCACCAAGCGCTGATCCCATATAAATGAATGGAGGGCTGCTGCGCATGCACAGTGTGCCCTCAGTTCAATTCCCGCTCCTTTCTCATTGTAGGTGCGGGTCCCATCGGTGAGACCCGCACCTATCAGACAATGGAGGCAAATCCTAGCGATATGCCCCTATTTGGGACAGCACCTTTAACCACTTAAGGACCACAGGTTTATACCCCCCTAGTGACCAGGCCCTTTTTTACAAATCGGCACTTCACAAATTTAACGGTTTATTGCTCGGTCATGCAACTTGGCACCCAAATGAATTTTACCTCCTTTTCTTCTCACTAATAGAGCTTTCATTTGGTGGTATTTTATTGTTGCTGACATTTTAACTTTTTTTGATATTAATCAAAAATGACCAAAATTTTTCCAAAAAAATGACATTTTTCACTTTCTGTTGTAAATTTTTTTTAAATAAAACTACATTTCTATATAAATTTTAATCTAAATTTATTGTTCTACATGTCTTTGATTAAAAAAAATCCAATAAGTGTATATTTATTGGTTTGGGTAAAAGTTATAGCGTTTACAAACTATGGTGCAAAAAAGTGAATTTCCCGCATTTTGAAGCAGCTCTGACTTTCTGAGCACCTGTCATGTTTCTTAAGGTGCTAGAATGCCAGGATAGTATAAATCCCCCAAAATGACACCATTTTAGAAAGAAGACACCCCAAAGTATTCACGGAGGGGCATGGTGAGTTCATGTATCATTTAATGTTAGCAGAAAATGACACTTTCTGAGGAAAAAAAATATAATAAAGTTTCCATTTCTGCTAACTTCTGGCAAAAAAAATTAATAAATGTCCCACAGACTCACTCTTCCCCTTAGTGAATACCTTGGGGTGTCTACTTTCCGAAATGGGGTCAGTTGTGGGGTGTGTTTACTGTTCTGGTATTTTGGGCGGGGCTAAATTGTGAGCAGCCCTGTAAAGCCTAAAGGTACTCATTGGACTTTACGCCCCTTTACTCACCTAGGCTGCAAAAAAATAGTGGAACACATGTGGTATCGCCAAACTCAGAAGAAGTAGGGCAATGTGTTTTGGGGTGTATTTTTACATATACCCATGCTGCTTGAGAGAAATATCTCTGTAAATTGACAACTTTGTATAAAAAAAATGGAAAAAGTTGTCATTTACAGAGATATTTCTCTCACCCAGCATGGGTATATGTAAAAATACACCCCAAAACACACTTCCCTACTTCTCCTGAGTACGGCAATACCACATCTGTGACATTTATTTGCAGCCAAGATGCCCAAAGGGGCCCAAATTCCAATGAGTACCTTTAGGATTTCAAAGGGCATTTTTACGCATTTGGATTCTCATGCTTTAGGACCCCTAAAATGCCAGAGCAGTATAAATAACTGTCACTAACTTGTGACAAAAAATAAAAATTTACATGAACTCACCATACCCCTTACGGAATACCTTGGGGTGTCTTCTTTCTAAAATGGGGTCACTTGTGGGGTATTTATACTGCCCTGGCATTTTAGGGGTCTGTAAAGCGTGAGAAGAAGTCTGGAATCCAAATGCGTAAAAATGCCCTATGAAATCCTAAAGGTACTCATTGGAATTAGGGCCCCTTTGGGCATCTTGGCTGCAAAAAAGTGTCACAGATGTGGTATCGCCGTACTCAGGAGAAGTAGTGAAATGTGTTTTGGGGTGTATTTTTACATATACCTATGCTGGGTGAGAGAAATATCCCTCTAAATGACAACTTTTTAAAAAAATGTATACAAAGTTGTCAATTTACAGAGATATTTCTCTGACCCAGCATGTGTATATTTAAAAATACACCCCAAAACACATTGCCCTACTTCTTCTGAGTACTGCGATACCACATGTGGGCCACTTTTTTGCAGCCAAGATGCGCAAAGGGGCCCGAATTCCAATGAGTACCTTTTAGGAGGGCATTTTTAGGCATTTGGATTCCAGACTTCTTCTCACGCTTTAGGACCCCTAAAATGCCAGGGAAGTATAAATACCCCACATGTGACCCCATTTTGGAAATAAGACACCCCAAGGTATTCCGTAAGGGGCATGGAAAGTTCATAGAAGATTTTTTTTTTTTGGGAACAAGTTAGCGGAAATTGATTTTTTTTGTTTTTTTTCTCACAAAGTCTCCCTTTCCGATAACTTGTGACAAAAAGTTCAATATTTTATGGACTCAATATGCCCCTCAGTGAATACCTTGGGGTGTTTACTTTCCGAAATGGGGTCATTTGTGGGGTGTTTGTACTGCCCTGGCATTTGAGGGTCTCCGCAATCATTACATATATGGCCAGCATTAGGAGTTTCTGCTATTCTCCTTATATTGAGCATACGGGTAATGAGATTTTTTTTTCCCGTTCAGCCTCTGGGCTGAAAGAAAAAATAAACAGCACAGATTTCTTCATTCGCATTGATCAATGTGGATGAAAAAATCTCTGCCCAAAAATATGCAAAAAACAAAGAGGGGAAAGGACATAGGAGTGCTTGCGAAGTAAGGCCCCATTCACACGTCCGCATAAATGTCCCTATCTATTCCGCAAGTCTGCGGAATAGATGTGGACCCATTCAGTGTGAATGGTGATGGCGGTGATGCGGAGAGCACACTATGTGCTCTCTGCATCAGCATTTGCGGAGCTGCAGCCGCGAACTTCCGGGTTTCGGCCCCGAAACATCTGGCCGCAGCTCCGCAAAAGATAGAGCATGTCCTTTTCTTGTCCGCAGCCTGCGGACAAAAATAGGAATCTATATGGAGAGTGCCGGCATGGTGTGCTGCGGATCCGCAATTTGCGAGTCCGCAGCACACCACGGACGTGTGAATGGACCCTAAAGCTGCGATCGCTAATAAAGATCCAAAAAGCTAAAAAGTGATCTTTATAGCACCGCAGCAATTTTACGGTGTTTTTGCAGTGATTAGAAAAAAAAATAATCTGTCACTGAGGTGGGGCGGACTGAACGCAAGTGTGGGCACAAGATCAGGCCTGATCGGGCGGGTGAACACTGCGTTTTTTGTAGAGCCTAAGGTGACCGTAATGTACTGATATAGATCTGACTGTGATCAGTCTTGATCACTTACAGATACTATATAGTACTAGTGCTGATTAGCGACAGCAATGACACTAATCAGCGACTAATCAGTGACTGCGGTGCGGTGGGCTGGGCGCTAACTACCTAACAAGTAGCTAACTAACTGGCGGTGATAAGGGACCCTTAGGCCCCATTCACGCGTCCGCAATTCTGTTCCACATTTTGCGGAACGGAATTGCGGACCCATTCATTTCTATGGGGAAAGACTTTGTTCCGCTCGGATCCGGAATTGTGGATCTGCACTTCCGGGTCCGCACTTCCAGGTCCGCAAAAATATAGAACATGTCCTATTCTTGTCCGCAATTGCGGACAAGAAAAGGCATTTTCTATATAGTTCTGGCAATGTGCGGATCCGCAAAATGCGGAAAGCACATTGCCGGTGTCCGTGTTTTGCGGATCCGTGAATCAGCAAAACATATACAGACGTCTGAATGGAGCCTTACAGGGGGGTGATCAATGACATGGGGGTGACAGGGGGTGATCAGGGAGTTAATATGGGGTGATCATGGGTTAATAAGGGGTTAATAAGTGACGGGGGGCGGGGTTGGTGTGTGGTGATTGGTGCACTTACATAGCTGCCCGTGTCCTCTGGTTGTCCCAAGTAAAAGGGACCACCAGAGCAGCGGGCAGCAGGCATATCAGACGCTGTTTTCGGCGTTAGCGTGACGGGAGGTGGTTAAACACTTAACACAAAGGCTTAACAAAATGATAAAATTAGCTTGTGAAATTGTGCTAGTTTAAGTGAACACACCCAGAAAGCATTCTGACACAGTCCATAACATTTGTGTGAAAGAGGCCTAAGAGCAACCTATATAAATTCACATTCATGTATATTATATAATGATATAAAAATTATAATAATTTTGTAAAAAAATATTTAATTTTTATATTCATAGGACTGTTGACAACCTGAGCCAAGGGGCAGAAGAATCCAACAGTCAAGAACCTGGAATTTCTGTTCAACCTGCCAGAGAAAATCCAGATGCACCTACTACTGAGTCATCGCAAGAACAGCATGTAGAACATGAAGAGGTGTCCCAACCTTGTGAGAGGCCGCAATAAAATATTTCTGAAGAGCTGCCAGTAAATACATCTCGTCATTCATCACACAGACGTAAGGATCCTCCTCTCTACGATTTTGGTTTAGATACTAGAACCATCATTTATGGGTTATTGAGTATCTAAATCAGAATCGTGGTAAGAGTAATTAGAAAACTTTATTAAAAAGTTTGACCCCTTGTTTTAAACGTGTGTCTGATGAACGGCAATCAAGGTGTATTGGAGCTAAGGTACTGATCATGGACCTATTCACTGGTCCCCGAGAACCAAGTGATTTAGTTCACTATATGGAACAAGCGCGAGATACCATGTTAAATTGGAGACCCATTAGGCACACAACTGTTTTCCTAAATCCTCCTCCTCGTTATTACCAGTCTTCTGAAACATATTCTCAGGGGAGAGAGCAGTACATGGGAAATTACCAATCAACTTCTGAGGGCAGTCGTCAACCCTCTACTAGTGCAGGACCTTCTACTAAGGAACTTTTTGATCTTTAATTTTCAAAATATTTTGTTTATTATATAATAAATGTTAATTATGTTTAATTATATAATGTATGAGTTTTTTTTAAAATAAAATAAATTATAAAATTCTAGCACATTATACACTGCAATAAATCAGATATGGCCGTACTTGCACAATATAGGAAAGAGCAGTATTCTATGTACACACCCATGTTCTTGGCCACCAGAGAGGCTAACGCCTCTTGTGTGCAAGAATGACGACTGCTGATGGATTACAGGGTGGTATGTTACCATGGAAACGAGAGGTGTATAATGTAAGAGAAAGATGACTGCCAGCAAGGGAAGCAATATGGACTATATTTAGAGAGTCAATAATAAGTCTTCACAAAAAATATATTTATTGATTATCTTTTATTTGGCCATTAAAAAATTATATACTTTATTTTCTGTAACTGCTTTTTGACAAAAAAAAATGTTTTTTAAACACAGCTCTCCTATTTTATCTATTGATGTAAGACACAGGTATCAACATAGTGTGGGTAAAATTGCGTCTTAAAAAATGTGAGTAATTACTATTTTCCCTCCACAATGGCATACCACCATATGGCATGCTAGTCTGCCAGGGGCCGGTTTGCTGCCGGCTTTAGTACATAAGAGTTTCCATTCCTCTCCAATGAAGTGTAGAGGGCTGGGGGGAAGTTAGTAGCAGTGCTACTGGACCACAACCAGATAGGATGAAGGGCACATCAAGACATAGATGCAGTGGCACTACTGGAGCATACTTCTTCCAACACAGTGTGCCTAGGTGCATATCCATGCCGGGGAGGCAGCTGCAGTGCTAGTACCCCTAGGGACCCCACCGTGCCCGGGTCATCCAGCTGTCTCTATAAGAAACAGCATTTTGAATGGCTGGGGGTGGGATTCAAGGCTATCAAAGCTGCTGCCCCTGCTATGTGCTCGGCTCCTTGAGGACTGAGCTCTGCTGTGCTGTGGTTGATTCTCCATGTCTGAGATCAGCAACGCTTGAGCTCCCCAGTTCCTGTCAGCTCCTTTCACTTCTGTTATACGATGGGTTTCTTTGCGGGGCCATTTGGAGTCATCTTCCCAATCGGCCTCACCACTTACATGTCATAGTTGATTTGCTCCTGGCCTGTCGTCGGCTTTCTCTGTCCAGGTATGACTGGCTCCCTGTGAGCAATATGTTTGTGAGTTACAGGGCTATGGCCGCAGCCACCACACGTATATTTGCTCTCCGCCACTTCTGGAGGGTGTGGGTCGGCCTCTGTGGTCCTAGGGATTTGGGGATTTTGTGGGCAAAAAAGACTCTATATCTTCCCATTTATCCTCGTAGCCATCATGCTAAGGCATCAGCAACCCCCATCACATTTGCAGGATGCTGATGGGTGACAGAGGGAGCTTAGATGTCATGGTTGCTACTAGAGCAGATGCCCAGCTGTCACTAGACAGCAGGACAGGTACTCCTCATGGCTCGGGACATATGCTAGGCTAAAGAGGAGATTGGGCAGGTTTAAAGCTTGTTAGTGACTCCTGTAAAACCATGTATGGGAGGTCACTAATGGATTAATAGATCATTAGTTCAGGTTGCCTTAAACAGCTGCCAGAAAGCAGAACACAGATGGCTAGTAATTAGTAAATCTCACTCCTGCTCAAGTGCAAAATAAATAATAAGAACTGCTGTGTGGTGAAAATGCACAAACCACCAAAAATACAATCCCATACATCAAATACAAATACACCCTTTATTTCATTATAAAAATACAATTACATTAAAATCATTACAGATATGTAGTATGGACTCTAAATATAGTCAAACCAAACTTCTGGACTGCAGGTCCGATTATCCATCAAACAATTCTAAGGGCAAAATAGTACAATACTACCCACCAGTCATGCCATGTTAGTTTGCTCCTAATTGCGTAGTATAAGAGTTGCCAACTTTTTACAGACTCTCTCACACATACATTAACTCTATGGGTGAAAGATTAATTATTTCATCAACATCAGAGAATTTCCAACATACTGTGGGCCCATCACACATTCTATATGCAATGCAACATAATGCCAGGTGCTAAAAAGGCATTCGTATTATAATTGCATACAAGCTTATTACATGATGAAAAGAGGCATGGTAGGACACAGACCCAAAGTATGGGGGGTGAGCAACCACCCCAATGTACTTTTCGCACAGTTTCCTCCTGGGGCGTGTCCTGGGGGTGTAAAAAGCTTGGACCTGCTGTCCAGGAGGCAAGGTTTGACTATATTTTAAGTCCATACTGCATATTTGTAATGATTTTAATTTCATTGTATTTTTATGATGAAATAAAGGATGTATTCGTATTTGATGTGTGGGATTGCATTTTTGGCAGTTTTCTCACTCCTGCTCAGTGAAACATTGCCAAACATTTACTAATGTGACAAAAAGAAAAATATACAATGCCTAGTTCACTAATGGTATGTGGTTTATCAAGAGAAAGTCTTATCGAACGCCCTCATAGAGACCCTCGGGATATAGTAATCAATGAACTAAATGGTCAGAAGACCTGGACAAAATCCCTTTCGGGGTCTCTAACTAACAGTGTCTTAATATAAAAATATATCTTTATTAGTTCTTGTTTAAAACTGAAAAATGAAAAAGAAAAAGATATCTGAAAATATAAGTAACGGTGAGACCAATTTAATTAGTAGCTACTAGTGGTTGCTAGTGGCAACTAAGGACTTGTGGTATCACCCGCAGGTGCACTATTAGTATAGATGATTGAGATTACATAGTGTCAATGATTGGCACACTACTGCAATTTACAGGGGCATGTTAGAAACTACCGTGTGCTATAGCCTGAATCAGGTGTCTGTGGGAGTTGGGTGTTGTCTTTTTCACAGTGAAAGGTGCCACATTCTTTAACAGTCTATCTATGTGTGGCCTGCAATTTGGTTACAGGTCACACACATGTATCAACTGTTTCAAAGAGCCTGGCATGTGTTGTGAACCAGTAGGGGTTAAATTTAACCTCCGTTGCATGCAGCTTTAAATAACAGTCTGTTTGCGCGTGACCTATTTAATTTTCAGGTCACACGCTTGTATCAGACGCCCTGGAAATTACTCACATTGTTACACACGCTGCAGCTCAGTTGAAAATGAAGTGGATATTATACACTGACACTGTGTATCCCTATCTAGTGCGGGCGCACTGCTATAGCCCACTTCCCCTGATGAAGCCACACAGTGGTGAACATGTTTGGAAGGGTGTAAGATAGTGTAGTGATTAGCGTTTTTGGCAGTTTAACAGTGAGCAATATAAGTGTAGTGCAAGGCTATCTAAGGGAAAAATTGTTACAAGTGTATGATTGGAAACCAGCTTTGAATGTTTAATTGGTATGCCTGAGCTTGAGTGTGTGGAGAGGGAAAAAGGGATACACAGTGTCAGTGTATAATATCCACTTAGTTTTCAACTGAGCTGCAGCGTGTGTAACAATGGGAAAATTCCAGGGTGGCTGATACAAGCGTGTGACCTGAAAATTAAATGGGTCACGCGTAAACAGACTGTTAGTTAAAGCTGCATGCAACAGAGGTTAAATTTAACCCCTACTGGTTCACAACACACGACAGGCTCTTTGAAACAGTCAATACATGTGTGTGACCTGTAACCAAATTGCAGGCCACACATAGACTGTTAAAAGATGTGGCACTATTTACTGTGAAAAAGACAACCCCCAACCCCCACAGACACCTAATTCAGGCTGTAGCACACGGTAGTTTCTAACATGCCCTTGTAAATTGCAGTAGTGTGCCAATCATTGACACTTTGTAACCTCAATCATCTATACTAATAGTGCACCTGCGGGTGACTGTATTATAGTTCAGATACCACAAGTCCCTTAGTTGCCGCTAGCAACCGCTAGTAGCTACTAATTAAATTGGTCTCACTGTTACTGATATTTTTAGATATTTTTTCTTTTTCATTTTTCAGTTTTAAATAATAACTAATAAAGATATATTTTTATATTAAGACACTAATTTTTATCAAGAGAGGTATATGACTTAGTAAGAAAATGTATGGGTTTTGATGTACGACTTTTTGGCAAGTAAGCCAGTGAATCGATGGTTTAAAGTTAAACAAAAGTGTGTAGACATGCACCAAATTTATTATCCAGCATGAACAACAATAATTAATTTGGGGCCTCTTTAGATGGTGTACTCTAAATTTACACTGTCTAAATACTAAGATTAGTAAACCCGCTCAAGTGAGTTTATTCTCAAAATAAGCAATTCCAAAAGTTTCTTGAACATGTGGTTTTACAGTTAGCTTACACTTTAAATAAAGACTAGTAAACACCTCTTAAAAATATTCACGCGTAATGCTAGTAAAAAAAAAAAAAGCTTTAAAGGCAATGTACACCTTCAGAGGCTATTTTTTTATGATTGCATGTTACTCATTTTTGGCTGAAAATCATTTTTTCAATTTGCCTTTATTACAAATCTTGAGCTGTTCTGTCACAAAGGGTTAACTTAAAGAGGACCTTTCGTCAGGCTAAAAAATGTGTACTAAGTGTGCTGTCATGTAGAGCGGCGCCCAGGGATCTCACTGCACTTACTATTATTCCTGGGCGCCGCTCCGTTCGCCCGGTATAGGCTCCGGTATCTTCTGGGACTTGGTTATACTAGGCGGAGCCTAGTACACTTGGTTATAGTAGGCGTATCCCAGGCTGTAGCGCTGGCCAATTGCAGCGCTCAGCTCATAAGCCTGGGAGAAATAAAAACTCCCAGGATTTGAGCTGTGCGCTGCTATTGGCCAGCGCTACAGCCTGGGATACGCCTACTATAACCAAGTGTACTAGGCTCCGCCTAGTATAACCAAGTCCCAGAAGATACCGGAGCCTATACCGGGCGAACGGAGCGGCGCCCAGGAATAATAGTAAGTGCAGGGAGATCCCTGGGCGCCGCTCTACATGTCAGCACACTTAGTACACATTTTTTAGCCTGATGAAAGGTCCTCTTTAACTGTCTTTCTAGCTGTGTGACTGGTACTTTCACTTTGTACCCATAAACCTCTCTCTAAACTACTAAGGGGTCATAAACACTTATTTAAGCAACCTTTGTATCAGTAAGATGAGAACTGAGCCATAATGAGTGTTTAGGAGGTCATAGAACAGAGATAAGGAGTCCATCTGCTCCTGGTCTGACGGAAAAGTCAGAAACTCCAAAGGGTGCTAATAAAGCATGTCAGCTCTGTACAGAAAAAAGGTGGGATGTGAGCACTTCTCTCTCATTCTAGCATTCTGTGGTGGTCTCAGCACTCCCAATGATCAAAACCTTTGATGTGTTGCTATGACATATGAAACATTTTTTAAAAGTTCAGTTAGTGACACTTTACATATCACATGACTAAAAGTGTTTACTATTATAGTACAGATACAATATAGACATTCTTGACAAAAAATAAAATTCGACTTGCCCTTTACAGATAATCAGCTTCTACTTTTATTTTCCAATGGGGCCTAAACAATAAAATCTGGACTTATTTTACTGGCACTATTGCTTTGTTTGTTTTGGTAAATAACCACCATAATACGTAGTTGTCTTGCTTTAGGTTTCTAATGTAATTTTAAATGCATTGCATTAATATATAAATCCATTAAATTCACATTTAAAAGACAACAAGCTAATACAAATTACATACTGTGCAGCTAAAAAAGTAAAAAGTGCATTTATATAACATAAGAAGCACTTAACTACTAAAATGACCTCTAAGAAATGTCATTTACTAATGGAATATGTTCTGTCATATGTACAGGAAAAAAAAATATCTGACAGAACTTCTGACTTTCATACTTGATGTCAATCTTTAATTTGTAGGATAGGCAGTTATTATCTACACAAGAAGATTTATTTATATAAGGGGCATGGTGCAAATTGTCATATTTTGATGATTAAGGTGACCCTTTACTAGAATATGCTAAGCAATCATTTCAATAATTGCATTCAACTTTGTACCTAAGAACTACTGAATTCATTGCTAGATATTTACTTCATTATAACACAGGTAATACTGTATTTGCGTTATACCAATGTAAGAAATAAGAATCAGAAAAGTTGTCTTAGAACTTCCTGGAGTAGTTCTAGCTTGTACTAGAAGGGGGTACTTTGGGCATAAAAAAATGTTCACAGCTGAATGCATATAATACAAGAAAGGTTTTTCAACCATTTTTGCAGTTTTCAATGACTGTTTGGCATCTGTTTTTAATGGCCATTAAAAATTGATGATTTTCATTGGCTTTTGGCTTTTTTTATTCAAATCCCAACCCCTGCAGTATACATAATGTTCCTTATAGTGGCTTTTAGCATTAATATATCCCCCGTAGTGGTCCCCAGCAGTAATAATGCCTCCAGAGTGGCCCCCAGCATTAATAAGGTAGAGTGCACTACTGTCTAACACCTATTAAAAATGGTCTAATTGAGTTCAATAGTGTTCGCCTGGCCATAAAAATGGCCAGAAATAGGGCATGTCCTATTTTTTGAAAGCCACTATTCACTGGCTGTTAAAAAAAAAACAGCCATGTGAATAGCCCAATTGAGTTCAATTTGTTCTAAGTACTGCCGTGCAAATGTAGTCTTACTAATATAGTGCCTGTCTGTAATTGTAATTGAGCTCTTCTGTGAGATTTTATCTCCTTCTTTCCCAGGCAGGAAGTACAATAGCTTGCAATTTCACTGTAGCTGCTCTCTCAGCCTGAGTGCAGCAAGGAGATGATGGGCCACTACTCCCCAGCATCTGCCTCTCCTCTTGGCCATGTCAGAGGTCTGATGTGAGGTTACAAGCTGCAACACATCCTGCCTGGGGAAGTGGGAGATGAACTCTCACAAAAGAGCTTAATTACCAAACAGACACTGTATTAGTAAATCACATTCAACATTGAGGAGTTTCTTCTGCCTAGAATACCCCATTAAAGGGATACTGCTCGGCCATGTCATAGTGATATGTTTGTAATATAGGTTTTGGTTGGTGAGATATGAGAGAATAACATATTGCTCAGAAGGAATGATTTAGCAAAATGATTCCAATGGTGGTCTCAGCAACTGGTTCCCACAGATTGGTACAAGGTTTGCTTTATATGCTCCATTCAGCTCTGATCATATTATTTTGTCTTACCTTGGTTAACTAAGCACAGCAGTGTATGGTCTCACAGAAAGTCTGTACGTGGAAATCCACTTTTGTTAAATAGAAACATATGATATACATTCTAGAAACATTGAATACAAATTCTACCTCTGTGATGCCTAACCAGACAGGAACGCAGTGTCCTTGTTTTTTGGTAGGAATAGGGGTTGGATTTCTTTTATTGGTTACTATATATGGTAGTAAAGTATCTAATTCCTCTTAATGGAGACCATTAAATGGTCTTACCACTGCTGTTTAATTACTATTTTTCAAAATTTTACTTAATTACCCTATTTACTTTAGTACCTAAACTAAATATGGTTCTAGAACTAAAATGGTGTTAGATGAATTTTTCAACCTTGTAATTCATCAGTACATGATTTTATATTGTGTACATGAAACAAACATGTGAGGTAACTATCAGGTTATCAAACAGGATAGAATGATACCTTGGTTTGAATAAGAAAATCTTTAATTGCATAGTTTGGGCAGAATAAGCTACTTTTCTCTCCCATAATGCCTAGGGAAATATTTCTATTTCAAGCTAAACCTCAGGAGTTAAACTGGCATTAGTTGACCTTGCATTTCTGCGCTTTAGGATGAAAAATTATTGGCAGGTTAATAGAACTGTGGCCTTGATAGCAAGGCAGCTTAAAACCCAAGAAGAAAAAAAACAGAGTCATTTATCTATCCACCGGAAAAAAGGCTCAACCAGGTATGGCAGACACAATGGGATGTTATTTTATAAGTTATTTAACTTAAAATTAGACACTGGAACCCCCCAGCCCAATACAGTGAGTATAAACAAATGTTTGCACTCACCATCCATTTCACCTTTACCAGCAATGGAGTACAGTGGGGCTTTAAAAGGGTTTGCCCCAATACAGCTTATTTCCTATCCACAGGATAAGGGATGTGTCTGATCAGCAAGTTAAATAAGGTGCCAAGATCTGATGTTTTTAGAAATGATTACTCAAACATATGGAATTTATTTACTCCTGTATCTACCAAAGATGTCTAGCCTAATGATAAAATCACATAGCATGTACTCAAGAAAAGCTACAAACTTGTAACTTTACCTGAACTATTCGACCAACTTTTTTTAACAAATCTGTTTATTAAATATGAACCTTAAATGTTGGGTAGTAATTAGAGTTGAGCGAACACCTGGAAGTTCGGGGAACGCCAGGTTCGGCCGAACTTCGTCGAAGTCCAGGTTCGCCCGAACTTCGTCACAAAGTTCAAGTTCGGGACCTGAACTTAACCCCGAACCCCATTGAAGTCAATGGGGACTTGAACTTTGGGGCATTAAAATGGCTCTAAAAGAGTCAGGACAGGGCTAGAGGGCTGCAAAAGGCGAAAAAATGTGGTTAAGAGCATGACAAGTGCCCTGCAAACAAATGTAGATAGGGAAATGACTTAAAATAAAATTATAATTAAAAATAATAATCTTGAACTAGGAGGAAGAGGTCCAAGTGGACTAGGAAGTTGAGGAGGCAGTGGACGTGGTGGTGTAGGTAGAAACAGCAGTAAATGAGGAGGAGGTAGTAGCCAACACTTTTTTTTTTTATTTAATTTGGGTAGACCACAAAACATTGTGGAATACATAAAATAAAACAAAGAGAAAGTGCGCTGGAATATAACAATGGCTGTCTAAGGCCTTTATACATGTCTATTCTGTACAAGGTACGGAGAAGTTCTGTGGGATCCATGCCTGGTTCATTTTAATGAACGTGAGATTGTCCACGTTGGCTTTTGACAGGCGGCTGCACTTGTCTGTAATAATGCCCCATGCTGTGCTAAATACACGTTCAGACAATGCACTGGCTACAGGGCAGGCCAGCACCTCTAAGGCGTAAAGGGCGAGCTCAGGCCATGTGCCCAATTTGGAGACCCAGAAGTTGAATGGGGCAGACCCATCAGTCAGTACGTGTAGGCGTGTGCACACATACTGCTCCACCTTGTTGCTTAAATGCTGCCTCCTGCTAAGACGTTGCATATCAGCTGGTGGTACTGGTTATTGTGGCGTGTTGACAAAGCTTTTCCATATTTCAGCCATGCTAACCCTGCCTTCTGAGGTGCTGGCGGTTCCCCCGGCTGCGTTGGCGACCTCTTCCACTGAGCCCCCTCTGTCAGGTAGGAATGCCATCAGCAGCCCGTCTACTAGCGTGCACTTGTAGTCGCGCATATTCTGATCAAACTCCAGTAAGGGAATTAAGGACGGCACGTTGACCTTGTAACAAGGATCCAGGAGGGTGGCCACCCAGTAATCAGCATAAGTAAGAATGTGGGCAACTCGGCGGTCGTTCTGCAGCATGTAGACGCTCATGTGTGCCAGGCTGCCCAGAGGCAATGACAAGCTGTCCTCTGTGGGAGGTGTTTCGTCTGTGTCCTCGGTATCCCCCCAGCCATGCTGCAGTGATAGCCCTGAGCTTCTTTGGGTGCCACCCTGCTGGTAACACAGTTCCTCCTCATCCTCCCCTCCTCCTCATCCTCCAAAACTGTGCCCTGGCTGGACAATTGTGTACCTGGCCTATGTTGGTGCAACCTACCCTCTGAACCACTTGTGAATGACTGGCCTGATAACCATGGAAATGATCCCTCTTCCTTCTCCTCTTCCTCCTGTATCAGGGTAGTTTTTCAGGAATTTCTGCACCACCAAATTCAGCACATGCACTAGGCAAGGAATGTCAAACCGGCTAGGCCCAGAGCTGCTACGATATTTCGCCCATTATTGCGCACCACCAGGCCGGGCTTGAGGCTCAGTGGCAACAACCACTCATCGGACTGTTGTTCCATGCCCGTCCACAGCTCCTGCACGGTAGTGGGGTTTGTCCCCCAAACAAATGAGTTTCAAAACTGCCTGGTGTCGTTTTCACCTGGCTGTGCTGAAGTTGGTGGTGAAGGTGTTATGCTGACCATATAAGGAGGTGTTAGAGGAGGAAGAGGAGTAGGAGGCAACAGGAGGCAAAGGGAAATGCTTTGCAATCCTCGGTGGTGGAAGGATATGAGCAAAAAAGCTATCCGCCTCAGGCCTAGCCGCAGTTACCCAGTGTGCTGTTAGTGAGATAAAATGTCCCTGCCCGTGCTTACTGGTCCACATATCGGAAGTTATGTTGACCTTGCCACAGATGGCGTTGTGCAGTGCACACCTGATTTTGTCCCCCACTTGTTTGTGCAGGTAAGGGATGGCTCGTCTGGAAAAGTAGTGGCGGCTGGGAATGACATACTGTTGGACAGCCAATGCCATAAGGATTTAAAACTCTCCATCTCCACCAGACGGAATGACAGAATTTCAAAGGCCAGGAATTTTGAAATTCTGGCATTCAGGGCCAGGGATCGCGGGTGAGTACTTCCTCTTTCGCTCCATTGTTTAGCAGATGGACAGCTGAACGCTGCCATGGGACATTGTGGTGCTGCTTGTTGAAGGTGAAGGATGTGGTGGCGTTGCTGACACATCCTCTGTTTCTGGTGCCACTGTCACTCCAGAGGTGGAGTAAGAGGCCGAGACTGCAGCAGAAGAGGGAGCAGGAGGAGCCTGAGACCTTTCTTGGTTTTGGAGGTGTGTACTCCACTGCAGCACATGCTTTGCACTTAGATGCCTGGTCATGCAGGTTGTGCTCAGGTTTAGAACGTTTATGCCTCGCTCCAGGCTCTGATTGCACAGCGTGCAAACCACTCGTGTCTTGTCGTCTGCACATTGTCTGAAGAACTGCCACACCAGGGAACTCCTTGGAGCTGGCTCTGTTGTGCTCGGTCCCTGGGTGCGGTGGGCAGTAACAGGCCTACTGTCTAACGGCCGCTCTGCTTTTGTACCCTGCTCCCTCTTTTGCTGTGCTGGTGGCTCTGTGCGACCACCGCCTCACCCTCCGAACTGCACAGCTCACTCGCATGACCTTGATACCATGTGGGGTCTAGGTCATCATCCTCCACATCATCTTTTACCCAGTCTTCACCCTTGCATCCTTGTCAGTTTGCACACTGCAGAAAGCCACAGCAGTTGGCACCTGTGGTTCATCATCATCAGAGATGTGCTTCGGTGGTCTTTCCATGTCCTCATCCTCAAACATAAGTGGTTGGGCATCGGTGCACTCAATCTCTTCCACTTCTGGGGCATGGACACCCTGCCAGCAGACTCATCAAAAAGCATAATAGACTGCTGCATGACTTGAGGCTGAGACCGCTTAGCTGATTTGCAAGGGGTGAGGTGCTAGATAAATGCCAATGGCCTGCAGGTGCCAACTCTGAGCTCTCAGCAGTGGATTGGGTGGAAGACAATGTGAAGGTACTGGAGGCTCTGTCAGCCACCCAATCTACTAGAGACTGTACTTGTTCTGGCCTCACCATTCTTAGAGCAGCATTCGGGCCTACTAAATAGCGCTGAAGGCTCTGTCGTCTACGTGCACCTGAGGAAGGTGTTTCATTTGGACGTGTAGCTGGCACAGATCGACCACATCCTCTCCCTGCAACAGGAGCTCCACCAACATCAGCAGCTTCATGACCAGGGCCACATCCCTTATTTGACGCTCTACTAATTTGTTGTGGTCACCCACCGAAGTAACTGACGTTTTTACTAAATTTAGTTCCCTGTCAGCAATGCAGAGCAGGGGTTTTTCCACCAGAAAAACTGGGTTAATGTCACCCACCAATGGAACAGACGATTTTTTTTAAATTTAGGTCCCTGTCACCTATGCAGAGCAGTGGTTTATATACAGCAAAAATGGTAAAATGTCACCCAAGTATGTAACAGAGGATTTTAAGAAATTTAAGTCCCTGTCACCTATGCAGAGCAGGGGTTTGTATACGGCAAAATGGGTTAACATCACCCACCAATGTAACAGAGGATTTTTAGAACTATAGATCCCTGTCACTTATGCAGAACAGTGGTTTGTATACAGCAAAAAATGGGTTAATGTCACCCACCAATGTAAAGGAGGATTTTTAGAAATATAGGTCCCTGTCACCTATGCAGAGCAGGGGTTTGTATACCTCAAAACTGGTAAAATGTCACCCACCAATGTAACAGAGGATTTTTAGAAATATAGGTCCTTGTCACCTATGCAGAGCAGGGGTTTGTATATGGCAAAACTGGTAAAATGTCACCCAAGAACGTAACAGAGGATGTTTAGAAATATAGGTACCTGTCATCTATGCAGAGCAGGTGTTTGTATATGGCAAAAATGGGTTAATGTCAACCACCAATGTAACAGAGGACTTTTAGAAAACAACATTGCTTACCGGTAATCGTTTTTCTCGATTCCCATGACGGCACCCTGTGCGACTCAGGACCTCCCATCTGGACAGGAAACCTAAGAAGATAAAAATAAACACACTCCCACAAAGCACCAGTGGAAGAAATAAATTGTTCTCCAGAGAGAGAAGTGGTACAGGATACAAGAACCTTCAATAATATATCTATATATGCATTTTTAATTTTTTTGGGGGAGGGAATTTTTGAGGGTGCCGTCATGGGTATCGAGAAAAACGATCACCGTTAAGCAATGTTGTTTTCCCCTCACCCATGACGGCACCTTGTGCGAGATACACTATAAATTGTAATCTAGGGATGGACTACAGCCTGAAGAACCTTCTCCCCGAAGGATGCATCAGAATGAAGCTGCATTCTATAGTGTTTAAGGAAGTTATGTTGAGAACTCCAGGTGGCCGCCCTACAAATTTGAGCAAGGGAAACATCTGCTCTCTCTGCCCAGGAGGTTGAGACTGATCTAGTAGAGTTGGCCCCGAATCCTGAAGGAGGAGAAAGTCCTAAGGAAACATAAGCCTTAAAGGGAATCTGTCACTAGCTTTTACCCTTGTCAGCTAAACATATGCTGACATTAAGGGTCTCCATAGCAGTCCTAATGTGTTTTTATTTTAGATATCCAAGGCTTTATTTTCTCAAAAAACAGGTTTTACCCACCTGTCAATCATCAGAATAAGGAGCCCAGGGGAGGTCTGGCCATGCAGGGTGTTCGTCCGCACTCTCCCCGTCAGTGCCGCACGCCGCTCTCCAAAGCGCAGTGCCGCCTCTCCTCTCCCTCCCCTCCTTCCCCGTCAAGATCCCGCGTGCGCACAGGGCACTGCGCGATGCGCCCGTGTGGACTCCGGCAACCGGCTTCAGGGAGCGAGCGCGCATGCGCCGGCACTCGCTCCCTCCCTGGTATGACCGCACTCCTGGCGCCAGCCTCTCAGAGCCCGCGAAGAGCTGTGCCCCAGCGCACGTGCGGGATCTTGACAGGGAAGGAGGGGGAGGGAGGGAGAGGGAGAAGCGGCAGTGCACTTTAGGAGGCGGCGCAGAGGTTTGGAGAGGCGGCGTGCGGCACTGACGGGGGAGGGTGCAGACGAACACCCTGCATGGCCAGACCTCCCCCTGGGCTCCTTATTCTGATGATTGACAGGTGGGTAAAACCTGTTTTTTGAGAAAATAAAGCCTTGGATATCTAAAATAAAAACACATTAGGACTGCTATGGAGACCCTTAATGTCAGCATATGTTTAGCTGACAAGGGTAAAAGCTAGTGACAGATTCCCTTTAACTATGGCCTTTATAACCCATCTAGCAATGACTCCAGAAGACACCTTACGTGCTTTATTTTTGCCTAAAAACTGGACCAGGAGATTTTTGTCTTTCCTCCAAGGGGCAGTGGCTTTTAAATAGGCCAGCAGGCACCTTTTCACATCCAGGCAGTGGAATTTTTGCTCTAAGCTGTAGGAAGGGTTAGGAAAACAGGACAGCAACACAATATCCTGGCTCCTGTGAAAATCAGAGACTACTTTAGGTAAGAAGGAAGGAAGGAGTCTGACGACTACCTGATTTTCTTGAATAATAGTGTAAGGAGGATGAGCTGAGAAAGCTTGGAATTCTGAGGTCCTCCTAGCAGAGGTGATGGCTAAGAGGAAAGCCATCTTTATGGACAGGATGTTTATCGGAATTTCAGACAGAGGTTCAAAGGGTTCTTGGGCAATAGTGTTGAGCGCGAATATTCAAAAAGCAAATTTTTTTAGCGAATATCGGCACTTCACTAATTCACGAATATTTCGAATATAGCGCTATAAATTCGCTATTTCGAATATTCGTTTTTTTTTAGTTTTTTTTTTAGTTATATTTTTTTCTTTCCCACTTCCCAAAAGTAGTTCTTACCTGTCCTGAGGATTCCAGGCTTCCTGGCTGCTCTAGTCAGTTCCCGTTGCAGCTTCTGCCGACTTCCATGCTCATGGAGCGTCCCCATCCATGGGAACGTCTCCATATACTAAAATGTACTGTCGGATTTGAGGAATTACGTTGAAATCGCAATGCGATTAATTCAAGTTATATTAATCGCATTGCGATTACAACTTAGCACTGCTATCTTACATAGGCTAGAATTAACGAATATGGAATATAGATTAGCTATGCACTAGCAGTGCTAAGTTGAAATCGCAATGCGAATACTTTAAGTTAAATTAATCGCATTGCGATTTCAACTTAGCACTGCTGCTATATTCCATATTCATTAACTTCGTTAATTCTACCAAGCTGACCCATTATAAACCCAGCTCTAAGTTGAAATCGCAATGCGATTAATATAACTTGAATTAATCGCATTGCGATTTCAACGTAATTCCTCAAATCTGACAGTACATTTTAGTATATGGAGACGTTCTCATGGTGATCGGGACGCTCCATAAGCACAGAAGTTATGGTTGGCTTGGTAGAATTAGCGAATAGCGAATATGACGAATGTATTCGTCATATTCCTCAAAACGAAGATAACAAAGTATTCTACATCTTCGTTTTAGCTACCTATTCGTCATCGTCAACTTCGCTATTCGCTAATTCTAGCAATCAAATAGGAAGCTTGACTTACCAGACAGCTGTGTTAAATTCGCTATGCGATTTTTTTTTTTTTTTTAATACAATAATTATATTACTTAATAAAATTATTATAAGTATTCTATTTATAAAAAAAATAAATAAAAAAAAATCACATAGCGAATTTAACACAGCTGTCTCTATAGTCAACCTTCCTATTTGATTGCTAGAATTAGCGAAGTTGACGAATAGGTAGCTAAAACGAAGATGTAGAATACTTCGTTATCTTCGTTTTGAGGAATATGACGAATACATTCGTCATATTCGTCATCCTCGCTAATTCTAGATATGAAACCAATAGGAAAGTAGCCTTAAGTTAAAATCGCAATACGCGATTATTTAAATCGCATATTAATCGCGATAACTAGAAAAATGACGAATATTCGATTTCGACGAATATGAAACGAATATTCATTTGAATATTCGCTAATTTCGTCTAAATCGAATATGGCACCTGCCGCTCATCACTATTGGGCAAGTGCTGTCAAAACCCTGTTTAGATCCCACGGTGGCGAAAGGGGTCTTAGGGAAGGATGGAGTCTAGCTGCTGCAGATTAAAAACGCTTAACCCAGGGGTGGACAGCTAGTTGGAAGTCGAAAAAGTAGCTCAAAGCTGCCACCTGCACTTTTAAGGTGGAGGCCTTGAGCCCTTTATCCAGCTCTGCTTGTAAGAAATCCAGGATCCTAGGGATTTCTGGAGAAGTAAACGGATCGGGACTGGATACTAAAAAGGAAGAGAAGATATTCCAAACTCTGTTATACTTCCTAGCCATTGTAAGCTTCCTGCTGCCTAATAGGGAAGGCCTCTTTTTAACCAAATGTCCCTGTCAACTTCCATACTGATAACTGTAGAATCTCTGGGTTGGAATGTAGGAGGGGGCCTTGGGAGAGAAGATCCTCCCTTTGAGGAATTATCCAAGGGGGGTCCCTGGATAGACTTATCAGGGTTGAATGCCAAATTCTCTTTGGCCATCTTGGGACCACTAATATGGAGGCTCCTTCCCGCTGAACCTTCTTCGGGACTTGGGGAATTAGGGAAAAGGGAGGGAAGGCATAACCAAACTCCTCATTCCAGTCCTCAGCTAGACTGTCTATCGCTGTAGAATTCTCTGAATAATTTAGGGTAAATAATCTCTCCATCTTCCTGTTTTTTCGGGTGGCAAAGAGGTCTACTGTCAGAGACCCAAATCTTAACACAATCTGAGAAAATACTTCCTCGTTCAGACTCCATTCTGCTTGACTGAGTCTGACTCGACTTAGAAAGTTGGCTAGAGTATTCTCTTTCCCCTTTAGATGTATTGCGAATAGAAACAGGTTCCTCTCTTCCGCTACTTGAACAATCTCCTGGCAGAGGGAAAGAATTGATGGTACTCTTGTTCTGCCCTGGTAATTTATATAAGCCACTGTTGTTGAGTTGTCTGAGTAGAAGACCATTTTCCCATTTGAAACTTCTGGAATTGCAATTTTTAGGGCCATCCCTACCGCTTTGAGCTCTTTGAAATTTGAAGTGCATTTTCTTGTTTTTAAATCCCACCTTCCTTGCCAGTATCTTCCTTCGGAGTGTGCACCCCAGCCCCAGGAACTGGCATCTGTAGTAATCATGATGGGATCTGTAAAGGACTAAGACATTCCCACAGAAAGGTTTCTTTGGGATGTCCACCACAGAAGGGATAATCTTGCTCTGGAGGAGAGATGGAACCTTTTCTCTAGTGTTTGTGGAAGTCCATTCCAAGCTTGCAAAATATCCACCTGCAGTGGTCTTGTGTGAATCTGGGCGAAGGGTACAACCGGAATTGTAGCCGTCAAATGTCCTAGTACTATCATAGCTTGTCTAGAAAAAAACACCTGAAGGAAAGAAACAGGGCCCAGACAGGCTCTATGGTGGACGACACTTTCTTCTGTGGGAGGATTGTCCTCTGGGACCTGGAGTCTAACTGCATTCCTAAAAAGTTGCAATTTTAAGATGGGGTAAAACAAGATTTTTCCCAATTTATCTTCCACCCGAGATCCTCTAATAGGGAGCACACCAGGACTAGATCTTTTTGTAATTGGTCCCTTTGTGTGGGCTATGAACAAGAAGTCATCCAGATAAGGTATCAACACTATCTTGGACAGGCGGAGAAATGCCACCATCTCTGCCACCATCTTCGTGAAAATTCTCGGGGCCTGTGAGACACTGAAGGTAAGTGCCCTGTATTGTAGATACAGAAGCTGACCATGCACGTAAACCGCTGTTCTCAAAAATGTTTGGGAGGAATCATGAATTCGGACATGAAAATAGGCATCTTCTAGATCTATGCTCGCCATCCAGCAATCCTTAAATAACAGATCTAGGGTAGTTTTTATTGTCTCCATATGAAACCTTTTGTTTTTTTAAGAACTTGTTCCGTTTTTTTAAGTTCAGAATCATGCGAATGGATTCATTGGGTTTCTTGACTAGAAATAGAGGAGTGTAAAATCCCTTGCCTTCCACTTTCTTGGGTACCTGGCAGACTACTCCTTTGTCTAACAATAGACGGACTTCCGTTTCTAGTACCTTGGACTTTTGGAAGTCTCTCAGGAGGGTGCAAGTGAAAAAGTCCTGAGAATAAGAGAGGAAATCTAACCGGAATCCCTTCCTTATCCCCCCCAGGACACACTTGTTCTGGGTAATCCCTGTCCAAGCCGGGAGAAAGGAAGATAACCTTCCCCCAACCTGGAGTCTGGCGTCATTTTTGCTTGTCTTTTGGTCTATTATCCTGGGTCTTAAAGAGGAATCCACTAGATTTTCTCTGAAACCTATCTCTTTCTTTCTTGTCATATGGCTTGCCCCTCTGTCTCCTAAAACCTTGCTGGGGTTTACGAAAAAAGGGATTCCTCTGAGGTATAGAAAACCCTTTTTTCTTATCCGAGGCCTTCTCCAGTATTTCATCCAGACAAGATCCAAAAAGTCTGTTTCCTTCACATGGAAGGGCGCAGAGTCTGGGCTTTGAACCTTGATCCCCTTTACAAGATTTAATCCAAATCGCTCTTCTAGCTGCATTAGTCATGGTCGAGGATTTGGCAGCAAATCGGATAACGTCAGTAGAAGCATCAGTTAAAAAATCCGCAGCTTTAGAAAATGTAGGTAGAGATGCTAGGATTTCCTCCCTCGGTTTCTCTTCTTTAAGGTGAATTTCTAATTGGTCTAACCAAAGACGGAGAGACAGAGATACCCAGGTAGCTGCAATAGCTGGTCTGAGACAAGTGGCTGACGTCTCCCAGGCACGTTTTAAATAAATATTGACTTTTTTATCTAACGGGTCAGAAAGACAACCTAGATCGTCAAAGGGAAGAGCTTCTTTCTTGGCTATTTTGGTGACCGGGTCATCCACTGTAAGAGCTTTATCCCATATTGAGGATAAAATCACAGAAAATAATACACTATAAAAATAGATGCAAGCATAACATATGGACTAAGCCCTCACTCTTGATAAACACTGAGACACTTGGTCAATACATTTTGATCAAAATACATCTAAGCCCACCTACCGGCGTCAAGGTGGTCTCAGTTCAGGCGGGTTCCTATGCTAACCTATTCATGCTGTGGCGCATTTTTCAGGCGCACAGTCCCCGCACATATGGTGTGCTGTGCCTTGTTACCTCCATGTGCATCAGCAACCAGTGGGAGGAGAGACACACACACCTATATGTACCACCTTAATCAAGGTTACCTATAAGGTAGGTGGGCTTAGATGTATTTTGATCAAAATGTATTGACCAAGTGTCTCAGTTTTTAATCAAGAGTGAGGGCTTAGTCCATATGTTACGCTTCTATACTGGGAGTGATATTCAAGTGCACTTTTGCCCCACCTATCTAATAGGTGACCTTGATTAACGAGCCACAAAAAAAATTGCTGTAGATCGCAAACTTAACACCAAGCTCTGATATCAGATTCTTTCCAAATCTCTACCTCGCAGCAGCAGCATCCTATCCCTACACTAGTAAGAGCTGATATGCTGTGCGGCACTATGTGACTCCAGCTTATATAGAGGCTGGGTCACATGCTGCAGTTGGCCAATCACAGCCATGCCATTAGTAGGCATGGCTGTGTTCGCTTCTAAGGGCACACTAGGTAAACGCTTGTTGATTGGCTGCCCTGCAGCCTTTTAACAAGTGCAATTAAATCGCCGAACACCGAACTCAAACCCGAACTTCTATGAAAATGTTTGGGTTCGGGAACCAAAAACCTTAAAGTCCGGTACGAACCTGAAATTTACAGTTCGGGTTCGCTCAACCATAGTAGTAATATTTATGTCCAGAATTACTCTCTTATTGCCCATATTTGTAGATCTGGATGAAGTTGATGTATTATGGTTAAGTCTTAGATGGCACACAGTGCTTTTTGATAGCATCAGAGTGTTGCTCTCGAGCACTTTATTTGTTTCTAACACTGGATGCAGAGAAGGTTTTCAACACTGTGGTTAGTTGGAAGTAGTCCTACATAAATTCACAGGTAATTTTCAAACTTATCATGGAACCCTGGCACAATATATAAAAAGTCTTCTAACATTCAGTATAAAATTAGTAGCATTGCTTAGGATTTTTTATGGACAACATAATTGATACTTGCAGGATCCTCTCCCAAAATACAGTTTGGTTAAAAGGTTAAAAAAGGGTTTTCCAAGACTTTAAATTGATGACTAGAGATGAGCGAATTTCTCAAAAACGCAATTCGGTCTGTTCGCCGAATCTTCTGAAAAGATTCAATTCAATCCGGACTTATTTGTGGCGAATAGCATTCAAAAACAGCTATTTCCTGGCTGCAGGGAGTCTGTATAGTGGTGTAGAACACTGTGCCTTGAAGCAACAGGCATAGGGGGTCTGCTGGGGTACTGAAACAATACTGTGAGTCAGTATGACACTCACATGACAGGCGTCGGTCTTAGCATCACTGCACACTTCACTTATTGGGGCAGTTATGGGGCCAAAACTAACCAAATAACTGAAGTGTGAACTTAGCCTTACAGGTCAATGTTAGCACCATGTATAAAGAACAGTGCATAGACCCAAGATCCTACTATAGCATGAAATAGTGCACTCCTTTTATACTGTCGTCAGCTGATTCTACATAGATGTCTACAGAACCTGTTCTATTAAACACTGATACAAATAGAGCCCCTCTGACAGAGTGGTAAGGGTGTAAGCAGTAAGTTTGTGTTGATGTCACAGATTATTTTCCCTTCCTCTGATCCATCGGAAAAATAACCCCCAAAAAACGTATCCTGTCTGTGGAGCATCCACCTTCACTCTGTTAGCATTTGGTCAGTAATCAATTAGTATTGCTAAAGCCAAAATAAACAGAATTAGATCCAAAACAGAGATGACACGTGAATGGAATATTTGCATGTCTTTTGTGTTTTGTACCCACTCCTGCTTTAGGCTACCAAATCATAAGCCAATTCTGATGGAAAATATGGAACATGTCATACAGGCCTTACATCTGCTACATAGACAGGATCCGTTGTGCATCTTATTTTTCCTTCCTTCTGACAGATCAGAAGAAGGGTCAAATAAATGATGGATTATTCTGGTAAGTGTAGTGCTGTCTCCTTTACACTCGTTACCATCACTCTAGGGATTATAAACTATTTTGAATGGACTGAGTGTGCCATTCAATAGCTTTTAAAATAAATTGAGAAAGGTAATAACTAAAACATAGATTTGCAGGGAGGGATTAAATGACTAGGATTATCTCTATGTATCAAGCGGGGGTCAATAAAGCTGGCTGTTTTAATGCATTACTTTAACTGTCACTGCTTTCCCTAATCCCTATCAGTCCCTGATCTCAGGTTGGGAAAACCTATCATGGCTGTACGTCGGTGCACCCACTCTGAAAAGAGCTAACCCCAGCCTTTGTATACCTCGGACCTGGTCTACAAACTAACCCTCACTCTTCCTTTCTGAGATGCTTCTTCCTATATGGTTAGATTGCTTCTACGCATTTCGCCTAATAGGGCTCTTCAGGTAGCAGTATTTCTAGTCAGCTGGTTGGAAGACTTCAGGAACCGCTTGACAACGAGGGCCCAGCCCTCCTTGATGCAGCGTCGACACCATGTTTTTCCCGTTGTCAGTCACCATGGTTCTGATTTTGAGTTGTCGTGGAGAAAGCCAGGATTCGATTTCTTGATGAAGGACACGGAGCAGTTCCTCCCCTGTGTGAGTCTATTCACCCAGGCAAACTAGATGTAGAACAGCGTGACACCGCCATACCCTGCACATGTGGTATGGTGTGGGAGCACTGTGAATTGTCCCTGCAGCGGAGGCTGATGACACAATTATGGATGAGGAGGCAGAGACGGACATTGTCGCAGTAACAAACGGCCTGAGAACGTGCAGGCAGAGCGGCGTCATCTGGCCAAGTTGCTGGTGTGGCTGGGCAGGAACCACATTCACCCAGTGGGCCGTACAGGACATGTATTGGCCCTCACCATAGTTACAGCTCCACACATCGGCGCTGCAATGCACTTTGGCAGACGCAGTCAGGCTTAAGGACTGGCCCACCTTCTGATCTACAATAGTGGGCAGGGCTGGTATTTCCTTTTTTGCAAAGAAATGACGGCTTGGGACTCTCCACCTTGGCTCTGCACAAGCCATCAGTTCTCGAAAAGGTGCAGAGTCCACCACTTGGAAAGGGGTGGACTGCAGCACCAGCAACTTGGCCAAGTGGCCAGGAGCATGTTCAGTTTCTGTGCCATTGGATGAGTGCACACATACTATTGTCTCTTGGTAATCGCTTTGATTGCTGACGGAATGACTGACGAGAAGTAAGAGGACGGGGAGCAGGAGCATCTGGACAAACAGATGATGGGAGTGACAGACAGCTCCCTTCGGCTGAGGTGGTGGAGTCTTGACTGCATGAAATTGAGTGCGTGCCACTGCGGGATGCAGTGTTGATATTGCAGGCTGGACCACCACATCGGAGCCACAGTTCTCCCAGGCCCCTTTATGGTGACGCTGCATGTGCTGACGCAGGGCCGTGGTGCCAACATTGGCACACTGGCCACGCTTCACCTTCTGCCCCAATATTCTGCAAATGGCCATGTTCACCTCCTCGGGCAGCCTAACAAAAAATTGACACACAGCCGAGTATGGCATTTTCTCCCTAACACTCCATGCTGACTGCCTGCTACCGCCGCCTCCGTGAACCCCTGCACCACTTCTTTCAGGGCCAGTATGCTCCTGCCAAACAGGGCAAGGTTTGGCTCCCAACCTCCCACTGCTGCCATTCTCCTGACTCACAGCCACACTACCACCCTTCTGGGTCAGCCACTGCCTTACATGCAAGGTGCCACCCTCTTCTCCTGATGATGATGATGATGATGATGATGAAGCCCTTTCTTCACCAGGCTCCCAAGTGTGATCGGCTACATCATCATCATATGCTACTGTCTGCATGTCACTGATGTCCCCCTCAACGGTCTCAGGGCCAAGAGCCTGACGGCTCGCAACACCTGCTTTCACACGACTCATATAATCAACTCTTGGCTGGGAGTGTCTGATGTCACTTGAGACAAAGTCGAAGACCGTGTCAACCATGCAAGCACAGCTGGGTTGCTGGTCAAGACACGACCGCTAGATGACACCGGGAACTCAGGCCTCTCACTGTGACTCATGATGCCACCCACCTTCTTCTTTCTTCTGCTGCCTGAGACAGAAACATTTTGCTCACAATCACAATTCACTGTAGAACGGATAATGGGACGTATGTCCTTTTAATACACGACATAAACGGCTGTAGTACAATTTAACTTCACCACTGAAAGGCAATTAAGACATATATAATTTTTTCACAATTCACCGCAGAACAGATTATAGGAAGTAGTTTTAGTTCCCTTAAATACACCCCGTAAATCGTTGTAGTACAATGTAACTTCACTGCTGAACGGCAATTATGTAAAACAATATAAAGTCGACGCAGAACGGCTTATAGGATGCACATATCTTTCCTATTATTACACCCTGTAAATGGCAGCATCACACAAAACTTGTACCCCAATCACAAGCAAGGTTTGCTGGAATTACTGATGTATCATATAGTGCAAACAACCTAAAAGCAGCAGTATAACTACAATTTGGATCCCCAATTAGTGCAGCAAGGTGTGATAGTAATCGCCCCTATTACCCAGGCTGTACACTCTCCTACTAGACCATGTTCTCCTTTTATAGTTTAGATCAGTGTTTCCCAACCAGTGTGCCTCCAGCTGTTGCAAAACTACAACTCCCAGCATGCCCGCACTGCAAAAGGCTGTCCGGGCATGCTGGGAGTTGTAGTTTTGCAACAGCTGGAGGCACACTGGTTGGGAAACACTGGTTTAGACAATGCCTTATTATTCTTTATCTACACTTTGAATAATCTTTCCCTGAACTTCTAAATCATGTTTTCAGCACAATGAAGTCTTTCCTAGCACTTTCCCTAGCTCCTACTGCCGTCTCTCCCTGCACTAAGCACACTGTAAAATGGCAGAATCCAAGATGGCTGAGGCTGTTTAGAAGGCTGTGACATCAAAGGGGCTGGCTGCATGCATGGCATTGTGGGTGATCCCTAGTTTCCAGAGATCTTTTCTCCATGTCCTAACACATGCAGCAGCCATTTGAAGAAAAAATGTGATTCGTTACCATGAAGTGTAAGGAAATTCGGCTTCAGTACGAATCAAATTATTTCTCAAATTCAGATCGAATTCCACTTCATCGACTTTGATTCACTCATCTCTACTGATGACCTATCTAATTGCTGGTGGTTCGACACCCTGGACCCCCGCCGATCAGCTGTTTTTAAAGACATTGGCTCGCCTGTGAGCACCCCTGCCTTCTTGGAGTGTACAAAGCACATCACTATACGCTGTACAGCAGCTGTGCTTGGTATAGTGCTCAGCACCATTCACAGATGACATCAGCCAGACACAACAAATTAGACACTGTAATGAAAAGAATGCTCACTGAGGAATTATGGTCCACTATGTCCATAGAGGCAAGTGGTAAAGGATCACTTGGCCCTTTAATCATCCGGCTGTGTCCAGCTATTTTTAGGTTCCTCCTGTAACGGTGCTTGTGAAGTCCATGGGCTAACTTAGCTCTAATCTCCACTAGACTCTCTCTATATCCAGACATAGACTCACTGTTCTGTGCTGTGCTGCTGCAATACTGTTCTTGATCTGGTTGCTCGCTTAGCCTGGCCAAAGCCAAGGTGATAAGATGGCAGCTACATTGTGGACTGAGCCTGTTCCACTCCTCCATCAAGTCCCTCTTTTCTTCACTGAATTCACTTCCTTCTTTATTAGCATATGCCAATTATTTATATTTAAGTGGTGCCAGCCCCACCTAGGGGCATAAAGGGGCCTGGGAGAATGACAGCCTGTTAATAGGAATTACAACTTGATACCACAATGCATTAATATTATAGTTAGCAGCAAAAGTTTAAAGTGCCAACATATCACACATAGTGGGACACTGCACACATGCAACATGGTGCACTGAGAGAAAGGGACAGCCTTTGTCTTAGCTGTTATTACTGTATTTGTACATGGTTTTATGATGATGTGTGATTTTATATATATTTTATGCCTTTCTTTAATACTGTTGGTACAATGCCATGCTGTCTGAGCCTGTAGGGGAGAATACACAAACACCCTTTGGCAGGATTCAAAGTGCACATCAGATATCTAGGTGTTTTTCAACTAAAGTACCAGAAGATAAAGAAAATATATAAGTGATAACTAATCTCTGGTACAACTCACATTATTGTAATAATTGCATTCTGTATTATGTGGGCATTGTAGGGAGTCCAAACATTCTCCCCTGGCTGCCACCAGTGATAAGAATCTCTCATTCTGGGACCCCTACACCTGTCATATTTGGCTGACTGAGTTAAGCCAAGTTTGGCTCCCTCCAGCTCTGCATAAGAATCTCCCATCAGGCAGTTTTTTTTTTTTCACACTGACGGAAGATAGAAGCATTGCTCTGTGCAAGCACTAAAGATTAAAATAAGCCGTGGTCAATGAAACACAAACATAGGCACCACAGCTCCATTGAACCACATGAAGCTGCATGACGCTATCCCATGGGCAAACATAAGTGGCCATCAACTACCTCCAAAATAGTTTCTTCATTCTCCCTGTGTCCCTCGTGGCAGCCGGACCGTATGATCACTTTCTGCTTCTCCCACTCAGACTCCCCCTCCTCTTTCTCCACTGCATCTCCAACAGCAGAAAGGCACAGTGTTGCTCACACTCCCCCCTTCTTCCTATCACATATGTCAAATCAGGCATTGCCATGTGGTGTTGTACAGTAGCTGAACGGCCTGGGGGAAAGTAGCCACACAGGCGAGCAGTTGCTAAAGTACAGTACATCAAGCAACCAACATCCTGATAGCTGTCACCCCACCAACTCCAACTGGGCAAGGTGATCAGCATCCTGGGGGAAATAACACATGCTACTTGCATTATACACCTAGTCAAACCTAGTCAAACATGTGCTGCTTTGAAGTCAGACAGTGGCAGCTCATCAGAGACGTCTGCAACGTGCTAAAGCCTTTCAAGGAGGCCACAACATTTCTCAGTAGGGACAATAGCATCATACCCCTGATACTTATCTTAGAACAAAGGCTTACGCTGATAAAACAAGGGATGCCATTGAAGTAAGAGCAGCGTATGTACCTTGCTGTCCATTCTGTGGCTTTTGGCGACCCACAAGGAGAAACTCCCACGGAGGAGGACGAGGAGATGTCACTGCAGGAGGAGGGCTCCATGTTGGAGGACAATGATGATGATGATGACATTGGCTACCACACCCAATCGTCTCATTGGGGGGGGGGGGGTGGAACAGGAAAGAACTGGCTCTTCAAGCATGCTGGCCAGAATGGAGACCTGTATGCTTGCTTGCTTAAATACTGAAAGGCGTATCATTGACATCAAGCAGTCTGATTATTTCTGGATAGCTGTGGGTATAGCCCCACACTATCAAAGCAAAATAAGGGAATGGTTTCCTCGATCCAAAAGGGAGGACCAATTATGTTATTACCAGGAAACCCTCTGTACGGAGCTTGCCTCAGCTTTTGGTGAGCAGACGCTTGCTGCCAGCATGTCTGAAAGGGAAGCCCCTCTCCACCCCCATCTCTATTAAAAGACAATGAAAAGACAATGAAAATACATAACATTTTCAAACAATTCTGAATCCTAGAGTAATAGAAGGTGTTATATATCAATTTACAGGGCAATTGGAGCCACTTTGGGTGGAATCAATTCAGGTCCGAGCCAAACTTTCCAAAATTTGATGAACCAGAACCGAACCAAATCTCAAAAGGTTAGCGCTTATCTCTAAATGGGATGAAATTTTAATTTAAAAAAAATGTAATATAAATATCAACCCTGGCCTCCCCCATTTTTTCTGACTTCTATGCCAGTAAAGTCAAACAGGCGCTTCACAATTATGGCACTCATTTTGGCCATCATATTCCTCAATGTATTCACTCCAGACAACTGGCATAATAAACTGATAAATCTCCTGCTTGCCATTTATTACAAATCTGGCTTCAGTCATCACTAGCTTAGTGCATGGGAATTTATGCACTTACCATTGACTGAAATGGAAGCTATAATAATCTGTTTGCACCGGGATCCCCCTAGGTAGCTATGTGAAAATTCTGTGTTTTCACATCGGTAAGAGATGCTCAGCGCCAGCATCCTTCTCCTCTTGGACCCTTTAGTAGTCATTGTCTTCATTGAAGGTGTACCATGGATGTTAATGCTTTTTACATTTATCATGTGGAAAAAAAATCTTAATAAAGTATTAAAACGCTTAGAATATTGTCTTTCAAATAGTACCAGACTCAATATTCTAATATTCTAGGTGCAGCCTTTAGGGAACAGCACTCATTTGAAGTCAGAGAATAACATGGAAATTTTTTGTATCTGATTTTACGTAGGTGCAAGTCAGGGGTGGGAGGTGGGAAATTGCAAGTGACTTCAGGAATAAAGATCACAGCCTATTATTGTCATCTCAGATTGACCCACAGGGGAACAGGTGAATCCCCTGGTAAGCCCTTGATCAAGAGTTGGGCCCTCAGTCCACCACTCCCTGTACAAGTGAAACATGAAACAGTAGACTGACACTACATATACTGTAGATAGAGATCGCATCAACCTTCCTATCCGTCAGTATCAAAGAACTGGGTATCCTGCATCTTATTATAGATGCATTTGGTGGCTGAGAGGCTCCTAGGCTCAGAGGCAGGTCTAGCATTATCCTCTTTCCCCAGGGACCCGTCTTTTTGAAGTAGTGTTGAGCAAATCTAAGCACCAGGAGAGGAATTTGATCCAAAGTTTAGGAAAAAGTTGATTTGCCGCAAAGCCGAATTTCCTTTGTGGTAACAAATCAATTTTTCCTAAAATGGTGGCTGAAAAAAATAAAAATAAATGATACTCACCTCAACCACCTGCTTGCAGAAAGGCTGTCAGCTCCGGTCTTGATTTAAGAAAAACTGTCAAAGGACCTGTGGCAGTCGTGAAGACAGTCTCTTTCTTCAATCAAGATGAGAGCAGACGGCCTCTCTGTAAGTGGATGGGGTGAGTATAATGTATTTTTTTTTAACCCCAAAGTAACTCCCTGAGCACCTGAATGTAAGTTTCAGATGTTGCAATCAACGATGAATGCAGCATCTGAGGAGTTAAAGGATAGGGGAAGAGCAATCACCGTTCCGTCATTGTGCACACTCCATACAATCCATAACAAAGTAATTTGGCAAAGCTTTTTTGATTGCCTATAATTAATCATTTTGAGCAACTTGCTGCCTGCCGCTGTGTACGTACTGTATGTGTTCCTGGATAACATACTTAATAGAACCATAGTCCACAGGGGTGCATCTAGCCTTTCTGCGGCCTGAGGCGAAAACTGAAACAACGCCCCTCCTTCACCAATACCAATTCCATAACCTAACACCTTTCCTTCAGCCCATGGCCCTTCTGCTGCCCCCCTCTTGCCCCTACATGGTGCTGCCTAAGGCGATCGCTTCGCCTGGCCTCATTGGTGGTGCACCCCTGCTAGTCCAAGACAGGAGAAAATCAGCATAATACTGACAGGGTCTCCAGAACAGTTTGAGTCGTAGGCTACGCAGCAGGCTACTACTGAAAAAAGTGTAGTTTTAGGGACTGGCAAATGGAAACCAGGTGTATGGTGGTGTATCAGTTTGGGGGCATGTCCTGTGCAGTCCAGCTTTCTTGGGTAAAGCCAGTGGCCACCCTACCTCAGTATGAATTTTACTGTTAGGCCCATTGCACCCTAGTCTAACACTGTCTTTACCGCTGTACAGCATCCAATGATTCCAGGTGGAGGATGCAGGAATTTTCCTTAAACTCCTTGCCCTCTTTAAGGCCTCATCGACATTTCCTTGTCAGTGTCATGTCCGTGAAAAAAAGTGTACGTGTTTCATCTGTGAAGCTGTCCTTAAAGGATCTGTAGTTGGTCCGTGTATCCATTTTTACCATCTGTGTGTCACTGGCGTTGTTCAGTTGAAAATTGTATTCCAAAGAATCTCCTATTAGTTTTCAGCGATGCCATCCATGTTGTGTCCGTGATTTTTACATACTCATAGACTTCAATGGGCGTGCTTGGTCCGAATCATGGATCAAAGTAGTGCATGTCCCTGTGATTTTTTTACTGATCCATTTACAGATACATTTAAATCAATGGAAACATGTGCTGTCCGCAGAAAATGCACAACACACATCAGTGAAAAACGGAAATGTGAACGAGGCCTAACGATCAGGGAAGATATTTACTCTCTGATTGTTTAATTTAGAGGTGGTCTTTTTTTTTCAACTAAAGATTTGAGAAGCAGTTTCACATTTAATCAACCTATATGCCTAGTCAGGTCAAATTCGTGATTCAAATGTTTACAGAATTTAAATTGCAAACATTTTTAATTTGTTTTAATTCTAGTCAATATGTGAAGAAGACTCCATGTAGACATAACACCCTGCACACCTTAATCTTCTATTTTAGGAGGCTTTGTGTGGCTAAAGCTCTGCTTGGGTTAGACTCAGGGCTTACGGGCACAAATATATTTTCTTTCCGTGTCTGTTCTGTTTTTTTTTTTGCTGACCGTATGCAGAACCATTAATTTGAATGGGTCCGCAAAAAAAACGGAAGTTACTTTGTGTGCATTCCGTTTCCGTATGTTCATATTTCTATAAGAACATGTCCTATTATTGCCCGCATGGGATAGTACTGTTCTATTAGGGGCCAGCTGTTTCATAACACGGAATGCACACGGACGGCATCTGTATTTTTTGCGGATCCGCAAAATACATACAGTCGTGTGCATTAGCCCTTAACCACATCTACATCTCCTAGTAAGTATCAGTGAAACACGCATTACAACTGTGATTTTTCCTGAACTCAAAGATGATGCATGAAAAACATCACTTGTACACAGACCGATTGAAATGAATGGGTCAGGATTCAGTCCAGTCACTACACACATCGCATTTGAATGAATAACTCACTCCCGTGAAAGAGCCCTAAGACTTATTTCACATGAGCAATGCTGAGTGAGTCAGGGTCTGTTCAGGGGCAACTAGATGGTTTTGCAGGCAAGTTTAATCTGTTTTGTCTGCAGTTACGTTCATTGTTTCATATTTTTCTGTGCAGGTGCAATCATTTTCTAATGTGTTTTTCACTTACATGAAGAACAACTGAAGAATGACACTCAACCTCTCCTAGCAACCAGTGAAAAAATGTACTGCATCCAGATTATATCAGGATGTCTTCTGTTTTTCATTCATTTCTATGTGACCAGGGCTGATAGAAAAATGCACAATATAGAACATGCTTCAATTTTTCCTGAATGCAGATATGATCAGTGATAAACAATGCTCATGTGCACATACCCAATGAAATGAAAGTCTCAGGGTTCAGTCCAGATGCTATCCGTTCACTACACACATCACATCTGGATGGAAAACTCCCTTGTGTGAAAAAGGTCTAAGGGCTCATGGACACGAATGTATGTATTTTGCGGTCCGCAAAACATAGATCAGCAAAAAAATATGGATGACATCCGTGTGCACTCTGTATTTAGCAGAACGGAACAGTTGGCTCCTATTAGAACAGTCCTCCTATCCCTGTCCATAATGCGGACAATAATAGGACAGGTTCAATTTTTTTGCAGAACAGACATAGGGAGTAAGTTGCGTTTTTTTTGCGGAATCATTGAAATGAAAGGTTCCGTATACGGTCCACAAAAAAATGGAAAGAAAATATGTTTGTGTGCATGAGCCTTAAGGGCTCTTTCACACAAGCGGATCCCGTGTGTGTAATACGCTGCGTGAAAGAGAGCCAAGCCCTGTTCCGGACAGCAGAGACAAGGAGCATTAACATGACTGACAACTTTATCTCACTTTGATTTTGTAGTAAAAAGATCACAGAGAAGCACGGAAAAATATCAATTATGTTAATGCTCCATTTCTCTGCTGTCCGGAACGGGGCTTGGCTCTCATTCACGTAGTGGATTCCCCATACGGCATCCGCTTGTGTGAAAAAGCCCTAAGGCTTATTTCACATGAGCGACACAGATTGTTTCACCCTGGGTTCAGACCTGAGCGTTCTGAAAACGCGCGTATTTCAGCGCGTTTTTGCAAATAGGAAACGTGCATTCGTACGCGCGTTCTTGTGATTGACTACTGTGGTGTCAATCACAAAACGAGCGACAAACGCCCCAAAAAAAGCTCAAGTACTTGTTTATGCATCGGGCGTTTTACAACGCGTTCAACGCGCTGTAAAACGCTCAAGTGAGAACCAGGGCCATAAAAAGCATTGGTTTTAATGTGTTGAGCGTTTTACAGCGTGTTTGAATGCGCTGTAAAACGCTCAGGTGTGAACTTAGGGTCAGTGTCTGTTCAGGGAACAGATCAGTGTTTCAGTTGTTTTTTTATTATTTGCAGATGCAATCAGTTTTTGATATGTGAAGAAAAACTGAAGAATAACACTGAACATCAACTAGCAGCCATCAGTGCAAAAGTGTAATTTTCTTGCCGTAAATTCTCTTTCCTTTAGTCCAAAGCAGCACCACAGAAGGGGGTTTCTAATTCTCCTGAAACATAGGACAGGGAGATGTCAATTAATCAATTAATCTCAGATTCTTTATTATTCCCTAGGTTAGAACATCCTACTGTATAATTCTAAGTAACCTAAGAGAGACAATAAACCACTCCGGTCTGTTTCAAGGATTATTTTAATTTATTGGGCAGGTAAGTATGTGCTGTTGCTTTGGACCAAAGGAAATAGAATATATGGTAAGAAAAATTACACTTTCCTTGTCGTCCTTTAGCAGCAGCACCCACAGTGATTTAGCAATTAATTCTAAAGGGAGGGCCACCATTATACCACGCACTCTATTACCGCTCTGTCAAAAGCCGCCTCTCCCCTCTGCTGCATATCCAGTCTTTAGCGCTTCACAAATGTATTATAAGAGTTCCCTTACACTGTTTTATAGATCTAGTCTTAGGGAACTAAATTCTTCTCCGCCCATGATGTAGCCATCGCACGGGTTGAATGAGCGTTTATAGGCTTAGGTACCTCAAGACCCCTCTGCTCATAACATATAATGATAGCCTCCCTTATCCATCTAGACAAGGAGGCTTTTGCCAGTTTTTCCCCTTTTTGTTTTTCCCGAATAGGAAATAAATGAATGGTGTGTCTTCCTGAAAACTTTCATCCTTTGGACATATATCTTTAGGCCTCTGCCCACGTCCAGAGAGTGAAGTCTACTTTCTTCCTCCGAAGACGGCTCCGGGAAAAAAATTGGTGACTCAATCTGCTGATTCAGATTAGCAAAAGATGGAACCTTAGGCTGAAAAATTGGCAATGCTCTTAATAAATCTTTATCTTGCAGAAATTTTAAGTAAAGTTCGGCACATGCCAGGGCCTGAAACTCACTCACCCGTTTGGCTGAAGTGATTGCCACTAAAAGAACAAACCTTCATGGACACATTTTAAATCTGAGTCCAACAGTGGTTTGAAGGGAAAATTGCAAAGTTGATCAAGAACCACACAAAGGTCTCACCTCGGAATCGGGTATATGACCTGAGGTCTTATTCTTCTGATTGCTTTAATAAACCTCTGTATTAGTGGCTCTATGGATAACTGTCTGCCCAATGAAGCTGATAAGGCTGATATATGGACCTTAATCAGGGCCGGGCCGACACAGAGACTGAGGAGGCTCCAGCCTCAGGGCGCTCAAGCCTCAGGGCGCAGGCACAGGCCACTCTCACCAAGTCCCTGCTGCTGCCGTGTAGCTGTATTAGCAGCAGAGCATCCATTTCTGCGCTCTGCTGCTGTAACAGCCGGTCCTGCGCCCCCTAGTGGTGTTCTTCCTCCCTCCCTCAGTCTAGTGCAGTGTGCTGCAGCTCCGTACCTTCCCCAGCCCCTGACTCCCTGCCTGTGTGTGCACCAGAGATTCACAACCCCCTCCCCCAGCACAGAGAGAAGAGCAGCGTCGGGACAGAGAAGGAGGAGGAGGAGGAATACTCTGCATCCTGCCTCTTCCTCCAAGTCACCAGAGACTGTATGTGCAGAAAATGTAAGGGGTTAAAGGGAATGGAATGGCAGTAATGTAATGTGCATATTGTGTGTTTTTATGTATGTGTGTCATATGTATGTCTGTATATATGTATGTATGTGTGTCATATGTATGTCAGTATGTGTGTGTGTGTCATATGTAGGTCAGTATATATGTGTGTGTCATATGTATGTCAGTATATATGTGTGTGTCATATGTATGTCAGTATGTATGTGTGTGTCATATGTATGTCTGTATATATGTGTGTGTCATATGTATGTCAGTATATATGTGTGTGTGTCATATGTATGTCAGTATATATGTGTGTGTCATATGTATGTCAGTATGTATGTGTGTGTCATATGTATGTCAGTATATATGTGTCTGTGTCATATGTATGTCAGTATATATGTGTGTGTCATATGTATGTCAGTATATATGTGTGTGTCATATGTATGTCAGTATGTATGTGTGTGTCATATGTATGTCTGTATATATGTGTGTGTCATATGTATGTCTGTATATATGTGTGTGTCATATGTATGTCTGTATATATGTGTGTGTCATATGTATGTCAGTATGTATGTGTGTGTCATATGTATGTCAGTATGTATGTGTGCGGCATATGTATGTCTGTATATATGTGTGCGTCATATGTATGTCAGTATGTATGTGTGTGTCATATGTATGTCAGTATGTATGTGTGTGTCATATGTATGTCAGTATGTATGTGTGTGTCATATGTATGTCAGTATGTATGTCAGTATGTATGTGTGTGTCATATGTATGTCAGTATATATGTGTGTGTCATATGTATGTCTGTATATATGTGTGTGTCATATGTATGTCTGTATATATGTGTGTGTCATATGTATGTCAGTATGTATGTGTGTGTCATATGTATGTCAGTATGTATGTGTGCGGCATATGTATGTCTGTATATATGTGTGCGTCATATGTATGTCAGTATGTATGTGTGTGTCATATGTATGTCAGTATGTATGTGTGTGTCATATGTATGTCAGTATGTATGTGTGCGGCATATGTATGTCTGTATATATGTGTGCGTCATATGTATGTCAGTATGTATGTGTGTGTCATATGTATGTCAGTATGTATGTGTGTGTCATATGTATGTCAGTATGTATGTGTGTGTCATATGTATGTCAGTATATATGTGTGTGTCATATGTATGTCAGTATGTATGTGTGTGTCATATGTATGTCAGTATATATGTGTGTGTCATATGTATGTCAGTATGTATGTCAGTATGTATGTGTGTGTCATATGTATGTCAGTATGTATGTGTGTCAAATGTATGTCAGTATAGATTATCTAACCCAGTCCCCCTTCCCCCATCTACCCCACCAGACATTTAGATGTTATTTATTCCTGCTATTCTAATGCTCTGATCAGTAGATGGCTCAAGTCAAGCCCTCACCCCCCCAGCCATTTAGATATGTATGTTATCAATCATCCCCCACCCCCGCCTTCCTTGTAATTTGCTGGCCCCCAATATCCATAACAGTGCCATCCACAGATCCCCCCATAACAATGCGTCATCCACAGATCCTCCATAACAGTGTGTCATCCACAGATCCCCCATAACAGTGTCATCCACAGATCCCCCCCCCTAACAGTGTCATCCACAGATCCCCCATAGCACTGTCATCCACAGATCCCCCATAACAGTGTCATCCATAGATCCCCCCATAACACTGTCATCCATAGATCCCCCATAACACTGTCATCCATAGATCCCCCATAACACTGTCATCCATAGATCCCCCATAACACTGTCATCCATAGAGCCCCCATAACAGTGTCGTCCACAAATCCCCCATAAGTGTGTCATCCACAGATCCCCATAGCATTGTCATCCACAGATCCTTCATAACAGTGTCGTCCACAGATCCCCCATAACAGTGTCATCCACAGATTACCCCATAACAGTGTCATCCATAGATCCCCCCCATAACAGTTTCATCCATAGATCCGCCCCATAACATTGTCAACCATAGATCCCCCCATAACAATGTCATCCACAGATCTCCCATAACAGTGTCGTCCACAGATTCCCCCATAACAGTGTGTCATCCACAGATCCCCCATAACAGTGTCATCCACAGATCCTCCATAACAGTGTCATCCACAGATCCCCATAACAGTGTCATCCACAGATCCTCCATAACAGTGTCAACCATAGATCTCCCCATAACAATGTCATCCACAGATCCTCCATAACAGTGTCAACCATAGATCCCCCCATAACAATGTCATCCACAGATCTCCCATAACAGTGTCGTCCACAGATTCCCCCATAACAGTGTGTCATCCACAGATCCCCCATAACAGTGTCATCCACAGATCCCCCATAACAGTGTCATCCACAGATCCTCCATAACAGTGTCAACCATAGATCTCCCCATAACAATGTCATCCACAGATCCTCCATAACAGTGCGTCATTAATTGATACATTAAACTGTGCATATTTATGTGCGATTACAACAGTATTTAGTAAAGACTCCACAAGTTGGGGGGGGGGGGGGGCGCACTTGGGCAGCTCAGCCTCTGTTGGTGGTGGACCTTGTCCCAGCCCTGACCTTAATTGTACCTGGCTTTAGGCCTTTGTCAAAACCTTGCTGCCGGAAATTTAGGATATCCTGAGTTGTAGAAGAATGACAAGATACTCCATTTTTCCCACACCAAAGACCAAACACCTTCTTGACTCTGATGTGCACTTTATTTGTTGTATGTGCTCTGTACTGCAATAGCGTTCTGATTACGGCATCTGATAAGCCCTGTCCTGCTAGAAGGGGGCAATCAACATCCAGGCTGCCAATTGCAGGTGGTATAGATTCTGACAACATCTGCTGTGCTAAGTTATTAGGTGTGGAATCTGTGGGAGCCTCCAGAAGGTCTCCCTGCTTATCAGCATTAGTGATGTAAACCATGCCCTTTTGGGCCAGTATGGGCATATCAGGATTGTCGAGACCTGATCCCGTTTAACCTTCTATAAGACCCTTGGAATCATAGGAATGGTCGGAAAGATGTCGGCCAACCTGAAGTCCCAAGGGACTGATAGGGCATCTAGGGCCCAAGGGTTGTCTTTCCTGAACAGGGAGCAGAATAGAGACACATTTGCATTGGTTTGGGTAGCCATCAGATCTATCTGGGGTCGACCCCAATGCCTCTTGAGTTGAAGGAGGGGCAAGTCGCGGCTTAGCCTGCCTGCGACAGTATTCTTCCTTTCTCTGATGTGTACAGCTGACAGCTGTTGAATATTGGCCTCTGCCCATACAAAGATCCATTCCACCTCTTTGAGGAGGGATAAGTATCTCCCTGGCTATTTAAATACGCAACAGTGCTCATGTTGCCTGACTTGTGGCTCGTCCCTGGACCAAGGGGTAGAAATGTGTTAGGACATTGAATCCAGCTTTCATCTCTCAGAAATTTGAGGATAACAGTCTCTCTGTTGGAGTCCAGGCTCCTTTTGCCCTCTGGCCCCTCATGTGGGCACCCCCATATGTACCCGATGCATTGGAAGAAATATCGGTCCATCTTGGAGGGGACATTGCCATTGTTTTAAAGCCATCCACCACCTCAGGGATGTCCTTGTCTCCTTGAAGATGATTGTCGTACTGTCTAGAAAATGGGGGTCTCTATCCCACTTCTGCAGAATTTCACTTTGCAGGTATCTCGTGTGCCAATTCGCCCACTGAATGGCTGCCGTCATTAGAACCAATGTCTTCATCATTTGATGAAGGGATATAGGTCTGACCTGCCTCAGAAGCTGTACATTCTGGCGCAGACGTTCCTTCTTTTCACAGGAAGGGAAACGGTCATCTCCTTGGTGTCCAGAATGAACCACAGGAACTGTTTCTGCTGAGATGGGTCGATACTGGATCTTTGTCTGTTGACTATCCAGCCTAAAGACTGGATTTTGTTGAAGATTAACTGGAGATGCACTTTGAGTCTCTCTGTGGTCTCCCTCCTTTACCAGCCAGTCATCCAGATATGGGATTTTAGTTATCTCCGATTGTCTGAGGCCCGCAACAACCGGTACTACCACCTTTGTGAATGTGAATGGGACTGATGAATCCCCGAACGGTAGTGCCTTAAACTGCAGATGACATAACTGGCTATGCACATGAATTTTTGATGCTTTTTGAATGTGCAGATGAGCATCTTTTAAATCTATTGTAGTGAGGTAATCTCCTGGTTCTAGCATGTTTAGCTCAATCTTCAGAACCCTGGGACATTTACAATAGGGCAGAGTAAAGATATAGATTACTCTGCTTTATTGTACTGAATATAACATTTACACCTAAATGAGTCCATTTAACAAACTCCACTTATATAAAAAAAAAAAAAAACAACAACAAGGAGGACACTCCACCAGCACATTAGAGACTCTATACACACAAGAACTGAAGGACTTAAGCGAGATGCCTAACAATCTGGACGCCATTGCGACCCTTACCTTGCAGGGAGAACTGTGGAGCACGGCAGAGCAGCATGGAAGGTGGTCACCGCCATGTTTTATCCCTCTCTTCTCCCCACGTAGTGGTGCATGCGAGGTGAGACACGCATGCAGTGCTGGCAGGAAGAAGGCGGACCCTCTAGAGGGAAGCGCTACTAAACCAAGAAGGTAAAGTGGAAGAAACAAAGTACTTCAAGATCAGACACCCTCCAGTAAGCCCTGCTCTGTGCAGTGTAATTTTCAGATGAGTTCTAGCATTGGAATAATCCAACTAAGGCAAGTTAACAGTGAATAATTTAGGCAGACATTTTAACCTGCATCCTAGAGACATACTTAAGTGAGCTTGCACTACACTAATAAAGAACAATAGTACACAGTGCAAGCACTGCAGCCCGTCATGTAGCAGACGAAACACAGAAGTTGTGTCAAATATCCACTAAAATGACATCCATGTTATATCTTTTTTTTGTAACAATGCCTGTCCTCGTCCACAAAACGGACAAGAAAATGACATTTTCTATTTTCTTACGGAACGGACCTGCAGACATACGGATATGGAAGTTATATTATTTCTGGGTTTTTTCCAGGCCAATGAAATGAATGGTTTTGCATACGGGCTGCAAAAAAAATTAAAATTAAATAGACATGAACAAAAAGATACATTTCTATACACAGGCCTAATACCATATCTATTTCATATGTATGTGACCTACATACAGACATTGATGCTTGTTCTGTTTGTACACATTGGATTACCATTTTTCATTTTTAAAAATAGTTCACAAATGGAAAGGTGTTATATTTTCATTGATCTGCTGCCAATATTACAAATAAAGAGGAAATATAAGAGCAAGGGCAAATGTAATCCCTTACTCCCAAGCCACTCATGAATCTTTAATGAGACCTCAGGACAGGAAACCAAAAGTTCAGATCCTTTGAAAAGTTTTATTCATGATCTCAGCCTGCCAGTATTTCTGAAAACTGTATCTTGCTGAACAAATAATGAACTCAGAGATTTTGGAAATATAATAAAAAATAACTGGCGGATTACAAGGTTACATAAAATCCAATAAAATCCGCTGGTTTGTCCGTTTATTATAATGAAGCTACATCTGAATATTGCACTCAGAACATTGAGAGTAAATGAAGCATTTATATTGTTACAGTGTGGGGAATTCGCCGATGTCCGTGGATCCGTGGATCCGCAAAACACAACGGACGTGTGAATTAGTCAGTAGCACACCATCTCCATACACTGCTCCACATACCCCACCTGAACATTTCCTAGGGGAGTTTTTATTTGCTGGCCCCTGTGGGTGGAGCAGTAGCCAGGTTAACCTCTTAGTAAGGCTGCATTCAAATGTCCGTGTTCCACGGACCGTGTGATACCGGACTGGCACCCTGCTTAGTGCTGGAGCACACAGCGTCATTTGTTCCTATAACGCCGTGCGCTTTCTGCTGCCGCCGCTGCACAGTATTACACTCGTATAGATCATAGGTATGTATCACTGTGCAGCGGCGGCAGCAGGAAGCCCACGGCGTCATAGGAACGAATGACGCTGTGTGCTCCAGCACTAAGCGGGGTGCCAGTCCGGTATCACACGGTCCGTGTTCCACGGACATGTGAATGCAGCCTAACCGGTATGGAACATATCTCCCTTGCCAAATTAACCCGCTCAGTTTATCACAATATACACCAATAGAATTCACAAATATGCGTCTTTTGAGAAATCTTATTTTTTACATGCAAAATTCCCTGAGCTACAATTGCCTCAATTACTGTATGTTCGATGAAAATATGGCAATCGACCATGAATTGTTCAAATAAAATGGGTATGAAGCCAAGTGGGTAATTTTAGGCTCGGTTAAACCTGCAGTTTTTATAGTAGTTTTGGGAGGGGGGTTATGTGATACAACTGATCTAAACTAATTGAAAAGCTGTACTTTTCAGTCAGTCACCCACTGATCTCAATTAGAAATGAATAAATCCTGTAAAAAAGCTGATAATGGCAAAACTGATGATGACCGATGAAACTGATGCGTTTGCGTGAGTCGCTTTGAAATAATAATAGGATGTTTCAGCAGAGTAAAGATCGCTAGGGGAAGTATAAAGGCTCTGTTCACGTAGGAGGTTCAATCAGGGTTTCCATCACTGTTGACAACAAGAATTGCACAGCATGTAGTGCTATTATTGCAGTCAAAACAACAGATACCTTGAAGGTACAGAGAGACTCCTTTATAACTATATGGCTATGTAGCTTTAGGGTGGTTAATGCTCTGCTTAGGTCAGACTTTTAGCCACAAACTTGATTTTTTTTTCTGCATTTTCTCTAGCCAAGTGATACACATAAAAGAAAAGGGAAGACCTAAACATGCAAAAAATGTGTGCAAAAAGGACTCATGTGTACTGTTTATTGCCATCATCATCCATGGTCCTTTTAAAGCAACTGTCAAGACTCCAATGGTGTTTGAAAACTCACCTATGTTTAAAAAGCAGCAAGTGGGCAGACGCTGGTGAGTAACACACAATCTTAGGCCTGTTCCTCTAGACCAGGCATGTCCAAACTCCGGCCCTCCAGATGTTGCAAAACTACAACTCCCATCATTCCTGGACAACCTACAGCTATCAACCTACAGAAGGGCATGATGGGAGTTGTAGTTCTGCAACACCTGGAGGGCCAGAGTTTGGACATGCCTGCTCTAGACTTACCCTCAGTTCAACAGGAGAAAAATCTCAACAGGAGAAAACTCATGTTTCCCTATGGGCATGGTTCTCACCTGAGCGTTTTACAGCGCGTTTGAACACGCTGTAAAACGCCCTACGCTCAAAGAAGTTCTTGAGCTTCTTTGGGGCGTTTTGTCGCGTGTTTGCACCCATAGACTTCAATGGGAACGCGCGTAAAACGCGTTTAACACGCGTTAAAGTGTAGATATGCCTTTTTCAATTGGTCTCCAGAGTCATGAACGCGCGTATGATGCGCGTTTCCTATTTGCAAAAACGCGCTGTAATATGCGCGTAAAAAGCGCATTTCAGAAACGCTCAGGTGTGAACCCAGGCTTAATGCCTCATTCACACCTCGGTGTTTTGGTCAGTGATTTCCATCAGTGATTGTGATCCAAACCCAGGTGCGGCTCTAAGCACAGAACAGGGGCTAAACTTTCCCTAACCCTGGGTTCAGACCTGAGCGTTCTAGAAACGCGCATTTTACGCCCGCGTATTTCAGCGCTTTTGCAAATAGGAAACGCGCGTTCGTACACGTGTTCTTGTGATTGACTACTGTGTCGTCAATCACAAAACGCGCGACAAACGCCCCAAAAAAAGCTCAAGTACTTGTTTATGCGTCGGGCGTTTTACAGCGCGTTTAAACGCGCTGTAAAACGCTCAAGTGAGAACCAGGGCCATAGGAAAGCATTGCTTTTCATGTGTTGAGCGTTTTACAGCGCGTTTGAATGCGCTGTAAAACGCTCAGGTGTGAACTTAGGGTTATACCTTATGTCTGTTGAGGCTCCAATACTGGTTTTGGAGTGGAAATCAATGGCCAAAACACTGTGTGAATGAGGCTACTGGGTGGATTATGATTGGTTCATTATTATTATAATGAATATTAGCACATACTCTCATTCCAAATAATCAGCCTCTGTAAAGGTGGCACAGGTCACCCAGTTAGCCATAGCTCATCCCTATATGGTGGAGGTAAATGCAGCTCTTTACCCCCACTCATCAGCAGGCAATTATCGGGATGGAATAGTTTCCTTCCTAAAAATTGCCTAAGCATTTGGCTTGTGTAAGCACACCTTTAGGTCTAACCATAGGTACACACCTAAGCGTTTTACAGCGCGTTCAAACGCGCTGTAAAACGCACAACATGTGAAAAGCCATGCTTCCCTATGGGCATGGTTCACATTTGGGCGTTTTACAGCGCGTTTGAACGCGCTGTAAAATGCCCCACGCCCAAACAAGTACATGAGCTTCTTTGGGGCGTTTTAACGCGCCTATGGACAATGATGCCATAGGGGAGAATCACTGAATCGCGCGTATGACGCGCGTTTCTTAGTTACAAAAACGCGCGTAAAACGCGTGTCATACGCGCGATTCAGAAACGCCTAGGTGTGTTCCCAGCCTCAGGGTCCATTCACACGTCCGTGTGTGTTTTGCGGATCCGCAAAACACGGACATCGGCGATATGCTTTCCGCAATTTGCGGCACTCTCATAGAAAATTTGCGGCACTCTCATAGAAAATGCATTTTCTTGTCCGGACAAGAATAGGACATGTTCTATTTTTTTCGGGAACGCGATTGTGGACCCAGAAGTGCGGATCCGCAATTGCAGACCCGGCCGGGACATCGTCTGTCCCCATTGAAATTAATGGGTCCGCAATTCCGTTCCGCAAATGCGGAACAGAATTGCGGACGTGTGAATGGACCCTAATTCACACGTCCGCAATCTACGTCCACACCCGTTCCGCAAATTTGTGGAACGGGTGCAGAACCATTCATTTTGAATGGGGACACGATAGATAGGGAGCGCACACACTGTGCTCTCCGCAACCGCATTTGGGGAAGGCGTCGCCGATCTTCCGGGCGGAGGCTCTGCAAAAATATAGAGCATGTCCTATTCTTGCCCGCAATTGCGGACAAGTATAGGCATCTCTATAGGGCTGGTGGCAAGGTGTTTTGCGGATCCGGCCTTAGGCCTCTTGCACACGACCGTATGGCTTTTTCAGTATTTTGCAGTCCATTTTAAATGGATCACTTTTTCAGTTTTTTTTTTCCGTTGTGTTTCCATTTCAGTTCCGTTTTTCCGTTCCGGTTTTCCGTATGGCATATACAATATACAGTAATTCCATAATAAAAATTGTGCTGGTCTTAAAGTATTCAATAGATTGTTCAGAAAAAACGGAACGGGTACGGAAGACATACGGATGCCTTTCCGTATGCTTTCCGTTTTTTTGCAGACCCATTGACTTGAATGGAGCCACTGAATGTGATTTGCAGACAAGAATAGGACATATTCTATATTTAAACAGAACGGAAAAACGGAAACGGAAGGCATACGGAGACACCAGTATTTTTTGCAGACCCATTGAAGTGAATGGTTCAGTATACTGTCAGTATACTGAACTTAAAAAAACTGCCAGTATACGGTCTGCAAAATACTGTTGTGTGCAAGAGGCCTTAGGCCTTATTCACACGTCCGTAGTGTTTATGGATCCGCAAATTGCGGATCCATAAACACACCCGGCCGGCAACCCCATAGAAATGTCTATTCTTGTCCGCAATTGCGGGCAAGAATAGGACATGCTCTACTTTTTTGCGGAGCTGCGGCCATAAGATCGGCGGCGCGCTCCGCAAAAACTGATGCGGAGAGCACAGTGTGTGCTCTCTGCATCGTTCCGTGCCCCATTTACAGTCAATTAGTCCGCATGTATTCCGCAGAATTGCGGAATACATGCGGACATATATGCGGACGTGTGAATAAGGCCTTAGGCCTAATTCACACGTCCGTATTTTTTTTCCGCATTATTTCCGCAAAAATGCAGAAATAATGCGGGAGATATGCGGACCCATTCATTTCAATGGGTCCGCAAAAGATGCGAAGAGCATTCCATATGCTCTCCGCATCCGCAAATCCTTTCATTTCCGCAATGCGGAACTGTAAAAAAAGTATAGCATGTCCTACATTTGTCCGCAAATTGCTGACCGTAGCCCCATTGAAGTGAATGGATCCGCATAAATCCGGATGACATGCGGAAAGGTTAAAAAAGTCATCTGCATGTCATCCGTATTTGCAGGTTAGTAATTACGGATCCACAGGAAATGAAAAGTTACCCTGGAAACATATTTTTTTTTCTTGTTCTTCAAGATTTTTGCGGAAATACGGAAATACGGAAACACGGAAGGTATACGGGGACGCTAAAAAACAAAAACTGAAGAATTTTTGGGAAACACGGATCCGCAAAAAAACGGACCGTTATTCTGGAAAGAAAAACGGACCATGTGATTGGACCATGTGATGTGACGTCATCACAGGTCCTTTAGACTGCAGCTAAAGCTTGAAGAAAGAAGAGAGATCGCCAACTACGCGATCAAGTGACTAAGGTGAGTTAAGTTTTTTATTTTTAACCACTTAATCAACATTCTACAAAGCATTCTTTATTAAGAATGCTATTATTTTCCCTTATAACCATGTTATAAGGGAAAATAATAAAATCTCCAGAATACTCTACCCGAAACCGGACTTCAGTGATGAAGTCAGGCTTCGGGTCTGGGTACCAAACATGGCGATTTTTCCAACGCGCTGCAAAACGCATTACAAATGTTTGCACACGCACGGAAAAATCGTGCATATTCCTGCAACGCACCCGCATCCTATCCGGGCGTCAAACATGACGCCCGTGTGAAAGAGGCCTTAGATTGTGGGGAAATCTAATTATGGGTATAGTATCAAATAAAAAAAAGTACAGCTCTTGGAAGGAGACAATTAAAAAAATGAAAAACAAATGGTCTTGTCATTAAAGTCCAAAACAGGCTGGTCACTAATGGTCAGGCTGGTTAATCAAAGATGATTCATCCAAAACAAATTAAAAAAACTTTGGATTTGTTTTGCAGAATTTTTGTGAAATTCGTAATGAATCTGATTCAATTTGCTCATCCTTAGGGCTCATGAACACGAACGTATTTACTTTCCATGTCCGTTTCCTTTTTGCGGACCGTATGCGGAATCATTAATTTGAATGGTTCTGCTAAAAAAACTGAATTTACTCCGTATGCATTCCGTTTCCTTATTTCCGTATATCTGTTCTGTTGAAAGATAGAACTTGTCCTATTGTTGCCCGTTAATAACTATCCGTGGCTCTATTCAAATCAATGGGTCGGCAAAAATAATAGAATGCATACGGAACACATCCGTATATCTTCCGTTTTTTTGCTGATCCATGCCCAATTGTTTACTGTTTAAACACATTACTGTACATTACATTAATGATTAAAATTTTATGTTTCTGTTTGTGGTCCGCAAACAACGGATCGCATACAGAAACCATACGGAGATTTTTTGCGGAACTATGGAAAGGAAACAGACGGAAACGGAAACACAACAGAAGAAAAAAATGGACCGAAAAATGCTGAAAAAGCCAAGCAGTCGTATGCAAGAGGCCTAACCTGGTCATAATGGTTATCAGATACAGAAAACATTGCTGTACATAAATTTAATTTGTGTGTTATACAATTTTCTTGCCATGTTTGGAAGATTCTGTTTCCACTGCACACGACACACATCCATCAGTTTATATCTGGAGCCTGTACAGTACATGTATAGACAGTTTTAAAGAGATTAAAAACCAAAATGTATTTTACCACAACTAGGTCAGGCGCCGGAATCCTCATGTGGAATACCAATAATTGCCAGGCCGCATCTGTTGTTGCTATTTTTTAAATTTTAAGCACAGGTGCAGCAAGCAGTTGGGGGTAACCCGCATTTGGGTAATGTTGCCATACCATATCACCTCAGTCCACCCGAAAAGTGGCAGAAATTTCTAATTTAACCACTGCTAAGTGTCTGTCCTCAGTTCAATGAACATTATGCTTTTAGCTAAAAACCTGACTAGTATTAGACAGACTGGTTGAACTACCAGGCAAGTAGTGTTGATCACGAATTTTCGAATTGCGAATTTTAATCGCGAATATCAGCACTTCGAGAATTCGCGAATATTTAGAATATAGCAAAATATATTCGCAATTGCGAATATTCGCTTTATGCAAATTTTTTATATGAAAATTTTCGCATGCAAGAAAATAATGTCATTCTTTTCTTGTTTGCGAAAATTCGCATAAAAAATTCGCACAAATTAGCATAAAAATCGCATAAATTAGCATAAAAATTTGCATAAGCTGGTATTTAAAAGGTATCTTTTAAATGCCAGTTTATGCGTATTTTTTATGTGAATTTTCGCAAACAAGAAAATATTGTCTGGAGATTACGAATTTGCGAATTTGCGAATATATGGCGAATATTCGCCCAAATATTCGCGAAATATCACGAATTCGAATATTGCCCCTGCCGCTCATCACTACAGGCAAGCAGTAAGACATGACTTAGGCTACTTTAACGTTAGCGTTTTTTGCGGATCCGTCATGGATCTGCAAAAAACGCTTCTGTTACAATAGTACAACCACATGCATCCGTCAAATACGGATCTAGTTGTATTATGTCTTCTATGATGGATCTCAATAGCGGAATTTAAAATGCAGATGTGAAAGTAGCCTTAGCTCAATAGCACTGTGTCACTTCACATCTGTGGTCATGTTTTTAAAATAAATGGAAAACCTGACTTTTCTTTTCATGAGCTGAGTAGAAGTCTGAACAGAGGGGCAACTGTGAATATATGCGGAGATTTATCAAACTGTCGTAAAGTGGAGCTGACTTAGTTTCCCATAGCAACCAAGCAGATTCCACCTTTCATTTCATAAAGGAGTTCTGAAAAATTAAAGGTGGCAGCTCACTGGTTGCTATGGGCAACTAAGCCAGTTCTGCTATAAATCTCCCCTATCGTGTTTTTGGACTTTGCAAAGGCATCTGATACTGTGCCTCACAGATGCCTAAGTATAGTTTATAATTGGATTGAAAACGATAATGAACCGAGTCCAGAGAGTTTTGGTCAATGATTCCTATTCTGAATTGTCATAGGTGGAGGTGCCCCAAGTTTCCAAAATATAGAGTCAAGACACCTCTTAATATTTTATAAAAGTTTTGAACACTATTTAAAATATAGAAGTGATATGTGTCCTATAGATTCCCCATCTCAGCTACAAACCTACATCCTTACAAACTGATTTTTAATGTCAAATGTTTAAATCCCAGCTCCCATAAGACGGACATGCTTCTTACTGAGCTCCAGATACAAAATGTAGCATAGGAGGTCAATTATCAAACTAGTGTAAAGTCGAACTGGATTAGTTGCCCATAGCAACCAATCATATTCCAGCTTTCATTTTCCAAAGGAGCTGTACAAAATGAAAGGTGGAATCTGATTGGTTGCTATGGGCAACTACGCCAGTTCGACTTTACACCAGTTTGATAAATGACCCAATAAGACTTTTGCAGCTTATAACTACCATAGAATATGTATGTGACTATGAATATTACATGATTCTAAATTAACAGAAAAAATGCAAAGATTCCATCTGACATACAATTACAAGACACGCCACAGGGTTGCCATCCAGCATTTTTCTTTATTCTGGACAACTTATCCCAAAATCACAGACAGCATACAGACAAATTAGAAAACAATAATGAATGATAAAGATGAAAAGTAATACATGCCTGTAGCTCAATATACGGAGAAGAGCTCATTACCAGCATTTAGGCCTCTTTCACACGGGCGTCATGTTTGACGCCCGGATAAGAGGCGGGTGCGTTGCGGGAATCGCCGTGATTTTTCCGCGCGTGTGCTAACGTTTGTAGTGCGTTTAGCACGCGCGTGAAAAAATCCGCATGCTTGGTACCCAGGCCCGAAGTCAGACTTCATCACTGAAGTCTGGTTTCGGGATGAGTATTCTGTATATGTAATTATTTTCCTTTATAACATAGTTATAAGGGAAAATAATCGCATTCTAATTACAGAATGCAATGTTCCCCGGGCTTTAGAGGGTTAAAAATAATAAAGAGTTAACTTACCTTCTCCCATTGTACGCGCAGAGCCCCAGAACGTCTTCTTTCTTGATGGTTTGGATGCTTGAGGACCTGTGGTGACGTCACAGGGTCACATGGTCCAATCATAGAAGCATTTGAGTGGACCATGTGACCCATGTGATCCTGTGACATCACGGCAGGTCCTTCATCCGACAGATGTTGGATGAAGGACCTGCCGTGATGTCACAGGATCACATGGGTCACATGGTCCACTCAAATGCTTCTATGATTGGACCATGTGACGTCATCACAGGTCCTCAAGCATCCAAACTATCAAGAAAGAAGACGTTCTGGGGCTCTGCGCGTACAATGGGAGAAGGTAAGTTAACTCTTTATTATTTTTAATCCTCTAAAGCCCGGGGAACATTGCATTCTGTAATTAGAATGCGATTATTTTCCCTTATAACTATGTTATAAAGGAAAATAATAACGATCGGGTCCCCATCCCGATCGTATCCTAGCAACCATGCGGGAAAATCGCAACGCATCCGAACATGATTGCGGATGCTTGCGATTTTCCCGCATCCCCATTCACTTCTATGGGGCCTGCGTTGCGTGAAAATCGCAGAATATAGAACATGCTGCGATTTTCACGCAACGCAAAAGTGATGCGTGAAAATCACCGCTCATGTGCACAGCACCATAGAAGTGAATGGGTCAGGATTCAGTGCGGGTGCAATGCGTCCTCCTCACGCATTGCACCCGCGCGGAAAACTCGCCCGTGTGAAAGGGGCCTTACTGTGAACTTAAAATGATAATAATTACCACCAAAATAATCAAGTAAAAAACCACCAGCCTCAAAAAAATCACGGACACATCTTTTTTTTTTTGTCATGGACACAGGAAAAAAGTTGCCTATTTTTACGGACTGTCCAGAAATCTCTGGACAGTTGGCAACCCTGCACGCCAGTAAAATTAGTGTTATAGTGTTATAAAATGAGGATGCAATGACTTCTTACGTTTCTTACAAGCAGCATTAAGCCTAAATATGAAAAATCGCTTGGCAGTCTAAACGAATTTGCATCAAGTGTTAAGAAGAATGACCTCAGGATACAAATGGTTATCTGCAGTTACTGCTGTGTCTGCAGAACCCACTTACACCGGGGAGTATAAAAAGGTCTGCTTGCCCAAAGAGAAATGTTAATGGATCAAATGGCAAAGATTTCAGAAAGCACATCCACACTAATCTGAATACAGAACGTGCTAAATTTGTTTAGGGTATTGTGTCCATTTAAATTATATGTATTATTCAGAACATATTTATTCATTTAGTTTAAATATTGCACAAGCTTGTCTTCTGTCTCCCCGGCTCTCCCATAAACATGAACAAAAAAATCAGCTGACTGTGCATGTTTATTTCCATAAGTAAAAAACACTCAGAGTGAACAGAGGATTGGGCAGTTTGAAATTCAGTATGCCTCATCCTTTCATGGTGGGGGGGGGGGCAGTTGAGCTTCTGCTATGCACATTACTTTTTTGGCTAAACCTTCTAAAAACATCTTGATTGGCACTGTTATCTAATGTGTATGACTAATTTAAAGGGGTTATCTAGGTCTATAAAATAGAAAAAATATCACTATCACTGGCTTATAATATGACAGACTAAGGCTAACTGAGTACCTTGAAACATGTTTTGATCAAGCTAAGATTTTCTAATTTCTCCCATGCAACCTCCACTTCCTGCTCCATCTAGCTGTAGGAGTGTCAATTGTGATCAAGCAGCTCTTCTTAGCATCCACCCACTGCCCCTCCCAGCAGTGCTGTTCCACGCCCCCTACTCCTCTTTCTCTTGTTCATCTCAAACCACTACACCAACCCATCACAATGGTTCTGTGCACTACATGGAAAACATCATCATTCGCAGCCTAGTACTCCAGGAAGCATGCTCAGTTAGTTTTCATGTACAAGACTGTACACTTCCTCATTTCCACTCTCTCTAGCAAATTTTTTCACCTCCTCCTCCAATGCACAGCCCCATGTAAATAAAATCTCTCCCTCCAGCCTCCTTCACTGCAGTCCCATATAAATTAAATCACTCCTTCCCTCCAACCTCCTCAAACGCACAGTCCCATATAAAACAAAACACTCTCTCCCTTCAGCCTCCTCCAACGCACAGTCCCATGCAATTAAAATAACTCCCTCTCTCCAGTCTCCTCCAACGCACAGTCCCATGTAAAAACAATCTCTCGCTTCAGCCTCCTCCAACGCACAGACCCATGTAAATAAAATTGCTCCCTTCCTCCAGCCTCCTCCAACGCACAGTACCATGTAAATAAAATTACTCCTTCCCCCCAGCCTTCTCCAACACACAGTGCCATGTAAAAAAAATCACTCTCCAGCTGCCTCCAACCTACAGTCCCATGTAAATCACATCTCCCCTCCATTCCCATCTTACAGTCTTATGTAAATCACATTTACCTCCTTCCTCCATCATACAGTCCCATGCATATCACATCTCCCCAGCCCCCATCATACAGTCCCATCTCCCTCCCAGCCCCATCATACAGTCCCATGTAGATCACATCTCTCTCACAGCCTCTTTCATACAGTCTCATGTACTGTACATCACATCTCCTTCCCAGCCTCTATCATACAGTCTCATGTACATCACATCTCCCTCCCAGCCCCATCATACAGTCCCATGTAGATCACATCTCTCTCCCAGCCTCCATCATACAGTCTCATGTACTGTACATCACATCTCCCTCCCAGCCTCCATCATACAGTGCCATGTACATTACATTCCCCAGCCCCCATCATACAGTCCCATGTAAATCACATCTCCCTCCTCCATATACAGCACTAACCTGCAAGGACTCACTGCTCTCTGCTGCAGTATTTTGCAAATTGTGAGGCTGTAATTGCATCATTACCTCCCCTTTCCTCCCTTATCTGTGTGCCTGCACCACAAGAAGGCACTGTCAGAGATACAAGCTCTCAACTCTCCTGAGCTAAGCCAGGCATATCTATGCAGTCAAGTAAGTAAGAATACCGGTCAATACTCTCTCAAGGTGCACGCTGCACGGGAAAGGAGCAATCTCCATGACCATGTGATAATAAATTCCAGCAGCCATGTCCTATTCGCTATGCAAGCTTATTCCAGTGTGTCCTCCATCAGAACAGGGTGCGTTTCGGCATATTTGCCTTTATCTGCGGGTACGGTAATGTGGAATATCAGAAATATGCTTGCGTATGCGCACCTTGAGAGGGTTAGTAGTATGGCCCACATATTGTAATTTGCAATCCTCACAAGTGATTACATATATCATATTGCGAGTGTTGCAATTTATATAGTGTAAGAGGGTGCAAGGTGTTGTTTTTGATAGCAGGTACGTGTCACCGAGGTTGCTGGCCTCGGTGAGGTAAGAGCCGGGGTTTTTGGTCTGCAGCAGCTAGTGCTGCTCTGTTAAATAGCATGGCTGCAAAGCCGATCCGGGCCGGCTCTTACTGGGAGCAGCTAAAGAGTAGGGTGGGTGGCTGCTCCCCACGGTCCAGTCCATGTTTTGGGGCTGGGTATAAAACGCAGCCAGCAGCTGTGTCTGGGTGTGTGTGATTATCCTGGAGCCTGCAAACAGGGCTGAGGAATTCTCTGTCCTGGAGGAAGGAGCTCAGCAAGGTGGTGTTGCCCTGCGACCTGAAGGTGGAATCGCCTGCGGCTGAGCCGACTGCTAGGTGTGAACCCGCACCTAAACCACCCAAGGTGACTGGACCGTGTGTTGGCCTGTTTTTGGTTTTTCCACATGATTTCTGTTGTGTATGAACTGTCACCAAGAGACTGTTTTCATTTCTGGTGTGCAAGTGTGAATAAAACACTGTTTGATGCACAATCTGGACTCCTTGTTTTGCCTCTAAACTGCACCCGCACCGCTGTCTACCAGAGCGACTCCCCACATTTGGTGGAGGATGCGGGCATGCGCAGTGAGGCTGGCGTGAGCGCCGAACTTTGTTTTTGCTGGGCAAAAGTGAATGTCCTATATTAAGCCGGCAAAGTTGCAGCCTGTGATCCCCGACAAAATGGAGGCGGCTGTGAAAGCCCTCATAGAGGCTAACGTGCAGCAGCGGGAGACCAACCAGCTACTGCTACAGCACGTGATGGCGTTGCAAGCGGCAGGAGCGTCCCACCGCGTCCACGATGCCCGGAAAGCTGTCCGTACCGCGATCCCTAAGATGACCCCCTCGGATGATGTTGAGACCTATCTGGCGGTGTTCGAGAAGGTGGCCGTGAGGAGAAATTACCCGAGAACAGTGGGCAGAGGTCATCGCTCCGTTCCTGGCGTCTGGACCCCAGCAAGTATTTTTGACCTCCCAGGTGACCAAGCAGCTGACTACCCGACTGTGAAAGGTGAGATCCTGGCAAGACTGGGGGTGAATGTTTTGGTCCGGGCCCAGCGGGTGCATCAGTGGGAGTTTAACCCGGCTGAACCCGCCCGGCCACAATACTATGACTTGCTACAACGGTTGCAAAAATGGCTGCAGCCAGACATACTGACTCCCACTGCTATGCTCGACCGTCTGTTAGCCGATGTCTTCTGGAGGGCTTTGCCTTACCCTCTCCAGCACTGGATCGGCCAGGTATCGCCCACCAATGCCCTGGAGATGGTCGACCTGGTGGAGCGATGCGAGGCCACCAGAAACCTGCAGGGAGTCTTGCTGGGAAGGGGTCAGTTAAACCCGGAGGCCTCTGCCCCAGTTCCAACGTCCGGCGACAGAGCGGCCTGCACGGAATATACCCCCTGCGAGCCCGCCTCCCGTGGTATGCTGGAGGTGTCAGGAGCCAGGCCACATCAGGGCCGACTGTCCGCGTCGGGATGAGCTGATGGAGGTGAACTACGGGGTCGCCACTCCTTGTATGCACGGAAGCTGTGCGCAACTGGCACCCGTGAGGTACAAGACCATAACCACCTGTGTCAGGTAGAGGTGGGAGATTCGCTGGCGGTGGCTCTGCTGGACTCCGGGAGTTTAGTCTCCCTGGTAAGGGCTGCCCTGGTACGGCCTGCGGAGTATACTGGCCGTAAAGTCGGGGTCCTGTGCATCCACGGAGACCTGAAAGACTATCCCACTGCACTAGTGACTTTGTCCACAGCGGCTGGTAGGTGGACCCACGAGGTGGCTGTCGCTACTACACTCCCACACGAACTAATACTTGGGAGGGACTTCCCGGTTTTCAGGCGCTGTGGCCGGCAATAAAGGTATCTGAGGGACCCGAGACAGGGGTGACCCTAGCAGAGTGGCCTGATACCGCTGGAAGGCCAGAACCCTGGGAGCCCGAGTCTGAAGGGCCGGCGGTAGGGGTGACCACTGCTCCGGCGGTAGAGGAAACAACCCCACTGAGTGTAATGGTGGGAGACACGGAGGACTTGCCACCGGGACCTGAGTTGGCAGACCTCAATGTCTCCGGGGAAAATTTTGGGACCGCACAACACCGGGACCAAACCCTAACCAGGGCCTGGGAGAATGTGCTGGAAATTGATGGTAAACCCCAGAAACCAGGGGCTGAATTAATGTTCCCACGATTTATTGTTCTACAGGATATGTTGTATCGGGTGAACCAAGTCCGAGGTGAACCTGTTGAACAGTTGGTGGTGCCCACAGCGTATCGCAAGCTTGTCATGGAGCTTGCCCACCAACATGTTCTTGGGGACACCTGGGGTGGCAGAAAACCCAGGACCGCATACTGCAGCGGTTTTATTGGCCCGGTGTGTTCAAGGAGGTAGAAGATTGTGTAAGTCCTGTCCAACCTGTCAGATAACTAGCCCCCAGCCTCATTTCCGTAGTCCTCTGGTACCTCTGCCAATTATTGAAGTACCGTTTGAGCGAATCGCTATGGATTTAATTGGGCCTGTACCAAAGTCTGCCAGGGGCCACCAACACATTCTGGTAGTTCTCGACTATGCCACTCGGTATCCGGAGGCGGTGCCTCTGCGACATACCTCAGCTAGGCTCATTGCCAAAGAGTTAATGGAGATGTTTTCCCGTGTGGGCCTGCCAAAGAGGTTCTGACAGACCAAGGGACCCCTTTTATGTCCAAAGTAATGAAGGAACTGTGTAAATTGTTGCGTATAAAGCAGTTACGGACGTCCGTTTACCATCCGCAAACAGACGGTCTTGTTGAGAGAGTTTAACCAAACTCTAAAAAATATGTTAAAAAGGGTGGTGTCTAGAGATGGGAAGGACTGGGACCTGCTTCTGCCCTATCTCATGTTCGCAGTGCGAGAGGTACCCCAGGCCTCTACTGGGTTCTCGCCCTTCGAACTGCTTTATGGCAGACACCCTCGGGGCCTGTTGGATATCGCCAAGGAAGCATGGGAACAACAGCCTGTCCCCCACAAAAGTGTCATTGAGTATGTCACCCAGATGCAGGAACGGATAGAAAGGGTGTTGCCGCTGGTCCGGGAGCATATGGAGGCAGCGCAACAAGCCCAGAGTAGGGTGTATAATCGTCAGGCTCGGAGTGCGGGGCTTCCATCCGGGAGATCGGGTTTTGGTTCTGGTACCCACCCTTGACAGCAAGTTCCTAGCTAGGTGGCAGGGCCCCTATGAGGTGATCGAGAAGGTAGGGAAGTAAATTACAAAGTACACCAGCCAGGGCGGCGCAAGCCGGAGCAGGTGTACCACGTGAATTTACTTAAGCCGTGGAAAGATAGGGACACAGCCGGCGACCACAGCCCCCGGCCAGGGCTACTAGGTGAAAAGGGTCCAGCCCCACAGTTCGAGGCCTGTGAAGCAGTAACCACGGTAAAAATTGCAGACAGCCTGTCTTCCAAACAAGTTCAGGAAGTCAGGGAGTTCATCAGTCGGAACACGGATGTGTTCTCGGACCTCCTGGCCGCACGTCTCTCATCCAACATGACATCGTCACTGAGCCTCAGGCCAAGATCCGGTTAAAACCATACCGGGTACCCGAGGCTCGGCGACGGGCCATCGCGGAGGAAGTACAGTTAATGTTGAAGCTCGATGTCATTGAGGAGTCGAAAAGTGAGTGGGCCAGTCCCATAGTCCTAATACCCAAGCCGGATGGGGCGTTGCGGTTCTGCAACGACTTTCATAAGTTAAATGAAGTATCCAAGTTTGATGCGTATCCCATGCCCGAGTAGGCGAGCTGGTTGAAAGTTTAGGACAAGCCCGTTATTTTTCTGTGCTGGACCTCACTAAAGGGTACTGGCAGGTACCCTTAGCGAGTCGGCTAAGGAAAAAACCGCATTTGTTACCCCGCAGGGCCTGTATCACTACAAGGTGTTACCCTTTGGCCTGCATGGCGCCCCGCCACTTTCCAAGGTTAATGGACATAGTGCTGCGACCACATCGTCGGTGCGCCTCGGCCTACTTAGATGATGTAGTCATCCACAGCACCGACTGGGAAAGCCATTTACCCAAGGTGCAGGCGGTAGTGGATGCCCTGAGGAAAGCCGGACTGACCGCTAGCCCAAAGAAGTGCTCCATAGGGTTAGAGGAGACAAAATATCTGGGATATGTAATTGGGCGGGGAGTCATCAAACCTCAGGTAACCAAGGTAGAGGCCATTCGTAACTGGCCCGACCGGTCACCACCAGGCAGGTAAAGTCGTTCCTGGGGATTGTAGGTTACTACATGAGGTTTGTGCCCCACTTTGCCACAATAGCAGCGCCGTTGACAGACCTCTTGAAGGGGCGAAAGTCTGGGAGGGTTAGCTGGAGTGAGAAGGCGGAGGAGGCTTTCGCCGCGTTGAAGTCGGCCCTGTGTGGGTCCCGGTTTTGGTGACACCCGACTTCAACAAGGAGTTTGTCGTACAGACCGGCGCCTCGGAGGTAGGCCTCGGTGCGGTACTGTCTCAGGAGGTCAACGGGGAAGAACATCCCGTTGTCTTCCTGAGCCGTAAGCTCAATCCCGCCGAGTCAGATATAGTATAGTGGAGAGGGAGTGCCTGGCTATCAAGTGGGCACTCGAATCTCTCCGCTACTACTTGTTAGGGAGGAGGTTCCGTCTGGTGACCGACCATTCCCCCTCAAATGGATGAGTCAGGCCAAGGAGAGGAATGCTCGGGTCACCAGGTGGTTCCTATCTCTTCAGAATTTCAAATTCTTCGTGGAACACAGGGCAGGCCGCTTGCAGGGCAACGCAGATGCCCTGTCCCGCGTCCACTGCCTCACGTGTGTTCACCCCCTCAGGGTTGAACAAAGGGGGTGTGTAAGAGGGTGCAAGGTGTTGTTTTTGATAGCAGGTACGTGTCACCGAGGTTGCTGGCCTCGGTGAGGTAGAAGCCGGGGTTTTTGGTCTGCAGCAGCTAGTGCTGCTCTGTTAAATAGCATGGCTGCAAAGCCGATCCGGGCCGGCTCTTACTGGGAGCAGCTAAAGAGTAGGGTGGGTGGCTGCTCCCCACGGTCCAGTCCATGTTTTGGGGCTGGGTATAAAGCGCAGCCAGCAGCTGTGTCTGGGTGTGTGTGATTATCCTGGAGCCTGCAAACAGGGCTGAGAATTCTCTGTCCTGGAGGAAGGAGCTCAGCAAGGTGGTGTTGCCCTGCGACCTGAAGGTGGAATCGCCTGCGGCTGAGCCGACTGCTAGGTGTGAACCCGCACCTAAACCACCCAAGGTGACTGGACCGTGTGTTGGACTGTTTTTGGTTTTTCCACGTGATTTCTGTTGTGTATGAACTGTCACCAAGAGACTGTTTTCATTTCTGGTGTGCAAGTGTGAATAAAACACTGTTTGATGCACAATCTGGACTCCTTGTTTTGCCTCTAAACTGCACCCGCACCGCTGTCTACCAGAGAGACTCCCCACAATAGCTTTTGACATTGTAAGTATTATTATCTGAACATGAAACAAAGTCTCTGCTAACCTTTAGATAATCGCAACATATGCATTTTTTATGGCCGCATTTAAAACAGCCCTTAGTATGGAGCCAAGGCAAGATTACATTTTTATTTTCTTGATATAGGCTGGGACTGACAATATTTCCTATTGAGGGAGCCCTTCTAGCAGCACATCTAATCCCACTCCCTAGAATATCAGACCACACATCTTCAAAGTTCAACACAGATAGATGTTTACGGACAATATTACAAATCTCCTGATACTCACTACTGTATTGAGTTACAAAAGTAACATTTGAATCTCCACTATCCTTTGGTTTAGTGTGTCCACCTTTGCTATTTTTCTTGAAGACAACTGTATTGCGATCCATTTTCTGCACTCGATTTTTGCAACTTTTCACATAGCCTCTGGGGTATGCTCTAGCAGACAACCTCTCTATAACTTGCTTACTCTCCCACTCAAAAGACGCTTGGTCTGAACAGCTCTGTTTAACACGCAAAAGTTCACCCCTAGGAATGTTATCAATTATATGTTTGGGGTGACAAGATGTAGCATGCAGTATTGTGTTGCCAGCCAATTCTTTTCTATACAGGGTAGTATCCACCCGTGCAAGTGAAACATTGCCACTGAGTTTTAAATCTAGAAAAGAAGTCTGAATATGGTCATAGTGCAAAGTGAACGAAATCGATGGTAAACATGAATTAAGATAGTCGCCAAACAGTGGTATGGCCTCCACATCGCCCGACCAAACAAACAGCAGGTCGTCGATGTAACGACCATACCACTGCAGGCGACCACCAAACGGGAGGGTGTCGATGAGGAGGAAGGTCCTCTCCCACCATGCCATGAATATATTGGCAATGGACGGAGAGAATCTGGCCCCCATCGACACCCCCGATACCTGTAGATAATATATATTATGAAACATAAAAAATTATGCTTCAATAGAAAGGCAATGGTCATTTCCAGAAATTCCTTCAATCTATCAGAGTAATTGCTATAAGCTTGAAGGAACCATCTTATTCTAGGGAGTGGGATTAGATGTGCTGCTAGAAGGGCTCCCTCAATAGGAAATATTGTCAGTCCCAGCCTATATCAAGAAAATAAAAATTTAATCTTGCCTTGGCTCCATACTAAGGGCTGTTTTAAATGCGGCCATAAAAAATGCATATGTTGCGATTATCTAAAGGTAGCAGAGACTTTGTTTCATGTTCAGATAATAATACTTATAATGTCAAAAGCTATATAAATTGCAATACTCGCAATGTGGTATATGTAATCACTTGTGAGGATTGCAAATTACAATATGTGGGCCATACTACTAACCCTCTCAAGGTGCATATACGCAAGCATATTTCTGATATTCCACATTACCGCACCCGCAATGTATCAGCGGCCAGTACACACTTTGCGCTGATACATGGCGGCGATATTACCAAATTGAAGGTGCAAGGTATAAAAAGGGTGTTTAACCCTTTGAGAGGGGGTGACATCAAAAGAAAACTCCTAAATCGTGAATCCTTTTGGATGTTTAAATTAAAAACCAGAATACCACTTGGTCTGAACAAAAAATAAGATTTAATACTGCAATATTAATTGGATGTCATATGCCTTTTTGTGACTTTTTTTCTCTTTTTTGTTTTTCAATTAGATATATATATTTTTTATATGCAATGAAGTATATAGCTAGTGAGTCTGTTACTGATTGCGATCAGATGTGAGGTCATGTGACCTGAGCAATCAGTTTTTCAGCTGAACACTGGCTTTTTAAGTTTGCTTTTTGTCTTTTGTACATATGTCATGATGAAGGACCTGGATTTGTAAAGGTCTGAAACGCGTAACATTGTACTGGTGTTCTGGTGTTATGGAAGTTTTTATACTGAATCTACAATAAAGAATTACGCCTCACTGGTGAGCTGGACGCTTTCATCTTTATTTGGTTATTGTTATTTTACTACTTTTATACTACGGGTCTATAATTTATCTAGTCATTACAGAGGCAATGAAACCAATTATGTTTCTAGCTTATAATATATATATATATATATATATATATATATATATATATTTGTGGTAGGAGCTACGACGTGGTAGCTGAGGGTGGGAGGCATGCCTAATACCCAACCTAAACCTAACTGGCTGATGTGTGCCCGGAGCCAGCGGTGGGGTAGGCCTGAATAAGTGGGCCACCCAAGAGAAAGGGAAAAATAAAAAAGGGGCAGGGAGGGAGGGGCACGAGACGACCGTCCCCCCCCTGGAAGCTGTGGGAGGATAAATAGGTAAAAGTAGCTCCACCCACAAATCCAGGCTGTAACCAGCCTTGCCTATTTGTGGTAGGAGCTACGACGTGGTAGCTGATGGTGGGAGGCATGCCTAATACCCGACCTAAACCTAACTGGCTGATGTGTGCCCCGAGCCAGCGGCGGGGTAGGCCTGAATAAGTGGGCAAAAGAAGGAAACAAATGCATTGTAGGTGCAAAGGTTTATTGAGCAAATAATAAACGTCTCATAACGCTAGGCAGCAGAAAGCTCTGGAGATCTCAGTCTGGGGGTTAGGAATGTAACAAGCATAACATGAAGAGCTCCAGAGACCCATTTTCCGTATAACATGCCCAGGTACCTGATGCCGTGAAGCTGCTCAGGCGGCCCCTATACGGAAGGAGTGCCCTGAAATTGCCCTATGATCATACCCCATTCCAGCAGCCAAGGTGCGGATATGAGAGATGAATTGTACCGCCGACAGGGGCCTCCCTTCATGTGGGAGGAGCGGTGAATCAGGGGCGTAATCGTGGAGCAGCAACAACAAATCCCCAAGGACCTTGACCGGTGGTAAAGAACCTGACTTCAACTGGAGGGCCCACCTGACTGGTTTTTGTGGAAGGGATCAGGAGTGTGATGTGATTGTGATGCTGTACGAGATGGTGCTTGCGGAGTGTCGCCCGGCCAACCGAACTACAAGTAAATTTCCCAGGCCTGAGGAAGCTGTAAAACCCCAGATACATGGCTGCTTTGATGACAGTGCTGGCTAGTTGCCCAAAAGGGAACCCATCTAGTGCCATGGAGAGTTTGTGGAACATTTCGCCGGTGACAGGCTGCCTACATACCTGAGGGCCTACCCCCGTCTTTTGGATACCCCTGAGAGTTGATCTGATGGCCTGGTTTGAAAGTATGGACTTGCAACACTGGTCGCTGAGCATACGGTGATGCTGAATCCCCGCCAGATACAATTTGATTGTATTAAAAGAAAGGTGGAAACTGGTATGACAATGAGCAATAAACGCCATAACATACGTGACATAATCTAATTCCCCTTGCGAATGAGACTGCTTGAAGCGCTGAAAGACCCTGACTGGTAATTCCTAGCCGTATTTGCTGCTAGTGAACCCTGAACCAGCTTCTTCGCAGAATTCACCAGAGCCCCTAATCCATCGTGAGGGAGCTGAGTGGAGGGGCCGGGGTGCCAACCGGGTCTGCGTCTGGCAGTTCCTGAAAAAAGATGTCGAGATTGAAGCGGGACAGAGCATCGGCAGCAACATTCCTGATTCCCTCGGTATGGGAAGCCAAAATGTGAAAGTTATGTTTCAGTGACAACCAAACTAGCCTGCATAACAAGGACATGATCTTATGTGATTTGGCCCTCCTTTTGCTGATTATCTCCACCAGGACCTGGCTATCGGTGACAAAAACGACTGATCTATTGGCCCAGAGGGGGCCCCATGTCTGTGCCGCAGCCACCACCGGGTAGAGCTCTAGCAGCGGGGAGGACTTGAGTGAGTCCCTATCAGAAGTGAATTCCACCGGCCACCTACCCGCTAGCCAGTGCGGATGGTAAATGGCAGCGAACCCGCGAGAAGCTGCTGCATCGGAGAACACGGTTGGCGAGTCAACACCGGGGGAAGGAACGGGAAATGCCGTTCCAATCCGAAAGGAAGGAATGCCACATGAGAAGATCGGCAATGGCGTGCAAATCAAGGTGGATGGTGGAATCCTGCTCCTGGGCTGATGGTAAAAGACTGAGGAGCCTAGACACAAAAGATCTACCTTGAGGCATGATCCTAACCGCGAAGTTCAAGGACCCCAAGAGTGACTGCAATTCCAGTTTCGAAAGTGATCTGGAACGGACCGCTGAGGAAACTGCTTCTTTGATTTTAGACAACTTGGGTTGCGGAAGGCTAGCTTCAATGCGAACCGTGTCCAAGACGATGCCCAGGAAGGTAACCTTAGTGCTCTGCCCCTCGGTCTTGGCAGTGGCAACTGGGACCTCCAAACTGGCGAACAGCTGGAGCAGGACAGACCTGTGGGGGCGCTGCGGGGACTCTCCATGATCAGGAAATCGTCTAGGTAGTGGATGACCCTGTCCAGCCCCCCATGATGTACCAGAATCCAGTGCAAAGCCATCGCAAAGCGGTCAAACAACCAAGGGCTGCTCTTCGAGCCGAATGTGAGTCGGTTGGCAAAATAGTAACGATGGGCCCAATGGATACCATAATATTTCCATAACTGAGGAGCAATAGGCAGCAGCTTGAAGGCATCAGTGATGTCGGCTTTGGACAGCCAAGCCCCTTTCCCTAACGACAGGATGTAACCGATAGCCTCGTCTATGGATGAATAACTCATAGCAAACTCTTCGGACGAAATGAGTGAATTTAAGCTGGGAATACTGGACACATGAGGAGCAGAAAGGTCATAAATTAGACGTTTTTTATTTGAATGCTGCTTGGCCACCAGACCAATGGGGCCTGCTCAAACAATGGGCCTGCCCAACTTGTCCACTGACGGCTGGTGCCTCGTCGACCCAGCAGGAGCAGGGAGGGAACGATCCTGACCCATGGTTGACAGATTGGGGCACCAGTCCGCCGTGTGCAATATGGACTGGCACGCTGTGCATGTGGGGGCTCTGAGGCCAGCGAAGTGCCGGCAAAAGAGTTCCATGTCCAGGCTCGCCCAGTTCATCACAAACTGGAACTGGGCGAGAGATGCAGCAGCCTTGGCTGAAAATTACAGGTGATAGTCATAGAAGTTGGATCCGCCATATTTATAACCTAAGTCAGTGACCCGGTACAAATAAGTGTCCAACTCCTCGCGTCTGTGAGGTTGAGCCGAACAGACAACGTCTCGGCAGAGGCTGAACGCCAACACAAACTCTGGGATTGACAGTTTTCTATTTAGGCGAGCGTCCTTCGCCCTCAGAACAACTGCCACCTCACCACAATTAATAACCTTATTTTCGGCAACGTCTTGGGAGGCAATAAGAATGGATGCCAGATTCACATCCTTTCCTGCAAGTATGTCTTTTTTCAGGAATGAAGTGTGAGGGAGCTACCGTGGGGCAAGCACCAGGCGTACCTGCCGGGGCCTCCTGAAAGGTGGAGGGGACAACTGGAGGGTCCGCGGCCTGGTCAGTTGCCGGGGTCCGAGCCTGGAGCTCAACCATCCTGGACTGAATTTCCGCCATTGAACCAGCTAAACTGCCGATAGAGGATTGTAGCTGTTCTAACGACGCTTGAATGGAGGAGAGGGATGGCTGTTCGCTGGAACCCCCTGACTCCGTCATCAGCAGGCGGTAAAGCTCCGCTTTCCTAGCTGACGCGGGGTGATGGATGCCCCTCCGGTTTAGCTCTGCAATGAGCTTCGGGATGGTCCAGCTCCTGAGGGACAGATTACTAGCGTGACCTGAGACGGACGACCCAGGGGCCAGACATATTATCCTCAATATCAGAAGCATGAGACATCGTCCACCTAGGAAAAAACACAAACTTATATACAGCTCCCCTGTTTTTTTTTTTTTTAAAAGACGACTGCGGAAGAGCGACCGGACGAGGTGGTGAGAGATCTAAGAGGTGTGCAGGAAAGTGAAATACTATCCTACCCGAGACAACTGCTGACCTGTCAAGTCCCGCTGGTAAATTAGGACCTGCGTTTTATGAAGTAACAGACTAAACAATGAGCTAAGCAGATGCGCGAAACCGTCAGAACCTGGAAGAAGCAAGACACGACTTGCAAACTAAGATGAGGAAGCGCCGGGAGATCAGGGCGATGTGACAACATGACCAAATTGATGAGATGGAAGAAAAGATGTGCCAGGCAGACCAGCACGTTAATCGACCACCCGAACGGTGCACGGAGTTGTGGAAACCCCCGAGTGACCTGGCGCCTAAGGGACCTGAAAAAAGGCGAGCGCTACCCTGTGCGGAGGGTGACGAAGGCGCAGAAGGCTGAGAAAGTGAAGAGAACCTGCCCTCCACCCTGGACAGGACCCAGAACTGGACCCACGGGGTGGAAGAAATGCATGGACGGACGCCTGCAGGGCCAAGGGAGGAGGTGCTGATAGCCCGAGTGAGGTGAATAAAGGCCTAGCTGAAGAAAGAGAGAACGTGGCGCGAGATTGAGATGAATGGTGCACAGACAACGAGGGCTCAGACAGGGTGACAACGGCCTGACCAGCCAAGGGGCCTGAGGAAAATAGGTGAACCCGATACCGTCCAGGACCTGATGACGCCAGGGGCGAGCCCTAAGCGGTTCAAGCCCAGCAAGGCATATGGACCCGGGAGAGTGGCGCATGAGCCGATGAGGCTCGGAAAACCCGAAGGTAAAGGTATGTCCTCCTGACATGCACCTGGTCCTGAAAAAACAAGTGTGGAGACGTGACCATGGGAAGACCCTGGGCGAACCAGCACGTGCGTGACCCTGAGAGATTCGTGTATAGTGCAGGCCCAAGACCCCGGGCGATCCGGACGTACCCTGTGAGCCCGAGCGATTAAGGCATTGTGCAAAGAAGCATGCGAAACTAAACGACCCGGGTGCTGCGTGGGAAAAACGCCAGAACCTGAATGATTCAGGCCCTACCCATGAACCCGAGCGATTCAGTTATCTATGAAGAAAGCACATGAACCCAAGTGATTTGGGTACCACACAAAGGGATGGGAGAACCTGAGCGATTCAGGCACTATACATGATCCTGAGTGATTCAGGCACTATACATGACCCTGAGCGATTCAGGCACTATACATGGTCCTGAGCGATTCAGGCACTATACATGACCCTGAGCGATTCAGGCACTATACATGACCCTGAGCGATTCAGGCACTATACATGACCCTGAGCGATTCAGGCACTATACATGATCCTGAGCGATTCAGGCACTATACATGACCCTGAGCGATTCAGGCACTATGCCAAGCAACGGAAGACCCTGAGCGATTCAGTTATAATACATAGCAATGGAAGATCCTGAGCGGTTCAGGCACCAAACATGACCCTGAGTGACTCGGGAGCTGAAAGCAGCAATGAGCGATTCAGGTACAACATAAATCCCGAGCGACTCAGGTATACATGAAAATGCACCCGAGCGACTCAGGAGCTAACCATGCTAGGCACCAGAACCCGAGTGTTTCAGGTACTGCTCACGACCCCGATCGATTCGGGTGATACCAACATAGGCGCGGGCCCGAGTGGCTCAAAATATCCACATGACAGTGTCAGATTCTAAGAGGCCCAGACACTGCATGAACCGCTCGTGAACCCGAGCGAAACGGATGTGGCGGCGGACACATGCCCAAGGGGCACCAAGCAACCCGGCTGACCCGCAGTGACCGGGGTAGCCTGGTTTACGCAAAACCGGGCCTGGGCCGCTCAGGATCTGACAGCCCCCCGCGCGACACAGGGAAAACAATGCACACTTCATGACAGATCATACGGCCCCCATATGATACATGGAAGCCCACTAGTTGCTGAAGGACAGAAGCCCTGCCCCTGCAATGACAGGACGAACACACCACTGACGATGAGAACAGGAAAAACTTGCCCTGTATAGGGAGATACACAAGAGGCGGCTCAGGCCGTGAAGAACAGCGGGACGCGGCACAGGCCCGCTAGTGAGCTGCCTGAGCTGGCAGCCGGAATCGGGGGGGAAGGACATGCGATCCTGAACTTACCCAGCTGGAGGAGCGACGGAAACCTCCAGCTGCAGCATGAACAGCTATCACTCACCTGGCGAAACACCGCAAACGGGGACCACGCTGACAACTCGGAAGTGCCTTGTACCAGTGAAGGGAAACCATGCACGAGACGACCGCCCCCTGGAAGCTGTGGGAGGATAAATAGGTAAAGGTAGCTCCGCCCACAAATCCAGGCTGTAACCAGCCTTCCCTATATATATATATATATATATATATATAAATCCGGAGATAGGCAGCAGCACGTCCAAAGGGCTTGGCAGGTGCAAAATCCTCAGGAGGACGGACAATCCTCCACACATATATAGATCCCAGAGAAGAGGCAGCACTCCTGAGTTAAATGGTGATGACCCAATTTATTCCAAGGCAACGTTTCAGCCTACTCCATGAGGCCTTTGTCAAGCTTGACAAAGGCCTTATGGAGTAGGCTGAAACGTTGCCTTAGAATAAATTGGGTCATCACCATTTAACTCAGGAGTGCTGCCTCTTCTCTGGGATCTATATATATATATATATATATATATTATAGCAAAAATCGGCAGCACCACCTATAAGATATCAGGGTGCACAGCCCACTGGACTGCTTTTCCCTGGCTGCTGAGAGTCTTTATAGTGGTGTAGAATACTGTGCCTTGCAGTAACACACATAGGGAACCTACTTTGGTAGTGAAATAATACTGTGAGTCCGTATGACATGCAGATGACAGGCGTCGCTCTTAGGCCTCTTTCACGGATTTGCTCTGGATGGGTCCCGGGTGCATTGTGGGAGACCTGCATGAGTGAGCACGCAATTTCAGTCAGTTTTGACTGCGATTGCTTTGCGTTGTTCAGTTTTTTTCCGCGCGAGTACAATGCATTTTGTACGCGCGTGATAAAAAAAACTGAATGTGGTACCCAGACCCGAACTTCTTCACTGAAGTGCGGGTTTGGGTTCAGTGTCGTATAGATTTTATTGTTTTCCCTTATAATATGGTTATAAAGGAAAATAATAGCATTCTTAACAAAATCCTTACTAAAATGTGACTAGAGGGGTTAAAAAAAATAAAAAATTAACTCACCTCATCCACTTGATTGCTTAGCCAGCATCGTCTTCTTTCTTCTTCTTTCAGGACCTGCAAAAGGACCTTTGATTACGTAATTGAGCTCACCACGTGCGGAGGTGGCAGCAGCATCAGGAGTCCACAGAGTGGCACAGTGAGTTGACAGAGTGTGGAGGTGGCGGCAGCATCAGGGGACCACAGAGTTGCACGATGACAGAGTCTGGAGGTGGGTGGCAATAAAAGCACCTGGTGGGTGTAAGAAGGAGCACATCTAGACTTCAGGCTGCTGCTGAGTACTGGTGCTGCTCCTGCCCCCCCCCCCCAGCAGCCATGGGAGTGGAACACGAGCGCAGAGGACCTGCGAGAGGATGAATGATGGCACAGATAGGCAGCGGCCAACTGACTACATGGGATGTCTCCATAGTAGTTCAGTTTGTCCTCCCTCTCAGCGGGTGTAAAAAAGGCGCTCATTTTGGACCAGTAGCGAGGGTCCAACAAGGTGGAGAGCCAGAAGTCATCCCTCTGCTGAATGGTTACTATTTGGCTGTCACTACACAAGCAAGCATGCATCTGGCCATTTGTGCAAGTGACTCGGAAGGACTCCCTGCCTCCATCTCCACTGCAGACTGCAATGTTGTGTCTGGGTAATCTGCCTTATCTTGCTCATCGCCCTGTAGCTTCTCTGGCTGCTCCTGCTCCTCTAGCTCTTCCTCTCTTGTCACCTGTGTATAAAAACAAACCATTTCGCTACACATTGCATGTGCTCCAATGTCCTCCTCCTCCAGTTCAGGCCCTACAAGGCTCATGTGGCCGTGACATCTAGGCGCAATGTCTCCTGTACCCTGACAAGCCAGATTTACCAACATCTGTTCCAAGACATGAAGCAGTGAAATGACATTGTTCATCCTTCCTGTAGTCCTGGTGACTGACAAATAACGGGGCATCCTCAAAGGGCCTGAGCAAACGGCAGGTGTCACACTCGTTTATGGCCAGTCTCTGTTCGTATAGTCAGGCTAACATATGGAGGGTGGAATTCCAACGGGTGGAAACGTCGCATATCAACCTATGTTGGGGGATGCTATTTCCTTGCCATTTTAAGGATGTCTTGCAGATGGATGGAAGACTTCAGGAATCGCTTGACAACCAGATTGAACATGTGTGCCATGCAGGGTGACACAATGTTTTTCCCGTTGTCGGTCACCATGATTCCAATTTTGAGTGATGTCGCGGAGAAAGTTAGGATTTGATTTATTGACGAAGGACACGGAGCAGTTCCTCCCCTGTGTGACTCAGTTCGCCCAGGGAAATGAGGTGCAGAACAGCGTGACACTGCCATGCACATGTGGAATGCTGGAGGGCCCCTGTGAATTGTCCCTGCCGTGGAGGCTGAGGACATGGTGGAGGATGAGGAGGCAGAGGAGGACATTGTCTCAAAACCAACGGCGTGGCAACATGGAGGCGGAAGCGGCATTACCGGGGAAAGTTGCTGGTGTGGCTGTGTATGAACCACTTTCACCCAGTGGGCCGAAAAGGATGTGTATTGTCCTTGCCGTAGTTACCGCTCTGCGCTGACGTGCACTTTGTCAGACACCAACATGCTTAAGGACTGGCCCACCTTCTGTTCTACATGTGTGTGCAGGGCTGGTACTGCCTTTTTGGCAAAAAAATGACGGCTTGGGACTCTCCACCTCGGCTCCGCACAAGCAATTAGTTCTCTGAAAGGTGTAGAGCCCACCACTTGGAAAGGGAGAGACTGCAGCACCAGCAACATGGAAAGGAGAACATTCAGTTTCTGCACCGTTGGATACTTGAATGCATACTGTTTTCTCTTGGCACTCGCTTCAGTGATCGATTGCTGACGGAATGACTGACATGGGGTAGGAGGAGCATCAGAACCAGCAGATGATGGGAAGGACAGACAGCTTTGTTCGGCTGAGGTAATGGAGCCTTTATTGCGTGCCACTGTGTGATGCAGCAGTTGTACCTCCACATCGGAGCCAAGGTTCTCCCAGGCGTCTTAATGGTGTCGCTACATATGTTGTCGCAGGGCTTTGTTGCCAACATTAGCACCCTGGCCACGCTTCACCTTCTGCCCACATATTCTATATATGGCCATGTTCATATCCTCCGGCGGCTTAACAAAAAACTGCCACACCGTCGAGTAGGTGATTTTACCCCCAACACTCCGTACTGACTGACTGCTACTGCTGCTGCCTCCATGATCCCGTGCACTGCTACTTCCCGGGCAGGTAGGCTCCTGAGAAGCGGGTGGTCTACCCCAGGCACGTTTCACTCCCAACCTCCCACTGCTTCCACCCTAATGACTCCCGCCCACGCTAGCGACTTTCTGGCTCCGTCGCTGGCTCACAGGCAAGCTGCCACCCTCTTGTTTTGATGATGATGAAGCCCCTTCGTCTCCCAGCTCCCAATTGTGATCAGCTACATCATCATCATCAAGTACTGTCTGCAAGTCACTGATGTCCTCCTCAACCGTCTCTGGTTCAGGAGCCTGACCACTCGCAACACAAGCTTTCACGCCACTCTCCTCATCAGTACTTGCCCGCCTAGTGGAGGAAGCGGCAGATGTCTCCTCCAGATCTTGGCTGGGCAGTAGATGCTGACTGTCCTCTAGTAGCTCGTCCTCGCTGAAAAGTGGAGCCGAGCCCACAGCATATAATACTTCTCTGGCTGAGGAAACAGAAAAGGACAGAGGCAGGTTGAGGACAGGTGAGGGCACAGGGTCTGCTCTCGGGCCATGCCAACTAAGCGTCGTATCAGAGGAACCCACCAACTCTTGGCTGGGGGTGTCTAATGTCACTTGCGACGAAGTGGATGACCGAGTCAACCATTCAAGAACCGCTGGGTTGCTGGTCAAAACGCGACCGCTAGATGACACAGGGAGCTCAGGCTTCTCGCTGTGACCCCTGCTGCAACGCCTGCTTACTCTGCTGCGACCTCTGCCTGCACCAGAAACATTTATGCCTCTGCCACTCCCCTATGCAGGGCCACTAATACACGGCAAACAGGGCTTCAGAAAAAAATCACTGCACCTCAGAACGTCAACTAGGCCCTTTTTTTTTCCTACATTTATTTAACAGTCTTTTCAACAAAGAATTACAACGCTGGACATCAAATATATTTTTATTTCACCACTAAGATACTGCAAACAGGGCTTCAGAATATATAACTGCACCGCAGAACATCAATTAGGCCCAAATTTTTTTCCACTTTTACACAACAGGCTATTCAACAGATGTGTGTAACGCTGGACAGCGAATATATTTTTATTAGCCACTAATACACGGCAAACTGGGCATCAGAATATATCACTTGTGGGGATTCGCTCTGGTAGTTAGGATTAGCGGGTGCAGCACAGAGGCAAAGTACAGGTTCTTGGTTGAAGACATCAGTGTTTATTCACACGTGAAAGCAAAACAAAAACGCAAATTGCTTGGTGATCGTTCACACACATGAAAAGTTCATATACAAAACAGTCACTTTTTCTCCTGGATGTTACTTCACACCCTGTTGGAAGTTCTGCCTTGTCAAGTCCACAGGCAGGCGTTAGACGGCTTGTTCTCCCTCATAGGGTCTGAGCCCTTCAGCCCGGCTCAAGCCGCAGACCCAATACAGCCCTCAGATCACAGCACACAGACCTCCTGAGCTCCACTGTCAGAGAGAGGTAATTTTCCCCACTTGGCAGTGCTAGCTGGTTTTTATGCCTGGCAAAAATATGGAAATATGTGCATCATTATTGACGATTTTCGCAATCGCATATATATATTGGAGCACTCTACTTGCATATATAAAGCTTTTGTAATGTTTTGCCATCCCAACCATTATCTCGATTCTCAGTAAACTAGCAGCTTGAAAAATTTACCCAAAGTTACCCACGACTGCATTGCACACGCGTTATGCGAATATTACATTGCCGATTTTTTCCAATCAAGAAAATAACCGCAAATTCGCAAATTCGTTAATATATGACAAATATTCGCCCATGTATTTGCAAAATTGAATATAGCCCCTGCCGCTCATCACTAGAAAACATCTCCATTAACTCCTTTGCTATGAGTTTGGCCGATGTATGTCGCAGTAGCACCGCCTCCGGGTACCGAGTGGCGTAGTCTAGGACTACCAAGATATGTTGGTGCTCTCTAGCGGACTTTGGTACTGCGTCCACAGGCAGGCATTAGGCGGCTTGTTCACCCTCACAGAGTCTGAGCGCTCCAGCCCGACTCAAGCCACAGATCCCAACACAGCCCTCAGATCACAGCACACAGACCTCCTGAGCTCCACTGGTAGATGGAGGTAATCCTCCCCACCTGGCAGTGCTGGTTGGTTTTTATGCCTGGCAAACCCCCCCCCCGGAACATGGGGAGTAGTCACCCACTGCACTACTCCCAATAAGAGCCATCCCGGATCAGCTATTACAGCCATACTAAGTACCAAGGTGTCAAACAGCTGCTGACACATAAAAAACGGCTCTTGCTCCACCGAGGCCAGGAACCTCGGTAACACATACCTATTATCCACGATGATTCCTTGTACCTTCTTACACACTGCACCGCAGAACGTCAATTAGGCCCACATTTTCAACAGGCTTTTCAACAGACATATGCAACGCTGGACGGCGAATATATTTTTATTTCCCCACTAAGGGTACTTTAACACTTGCGTTGGTGTGTATCTGTCTGTTTATTTGCACAGACATATCCGCACCTATAATGCAAACGTTTGTATCCATTCAGAACGGATCCGTTTGCATTAGTTAAAAGAAAAATGACGGATCCGTTTTGAATTACATTGAAAGTCAATAGGGAACGGATCCATTTTCAATTTGCACCATATTGTGTCATTGAAAACTTATCTGTCCCCCCATTGACTTACATTGTAATTCAAAACGGATCCGTTAGGCTCCCCCTCTTTAAACAGGCACCAAAATGCTGCATGCTGCGTTTTGGTGTCCACCTCCAAAACAGAATAGAAGCGGAACGGAGCCTAACTGATGCATTCTGAACGGATCCTTATCCATTCAGAATGCATTGGGGCTTAACTGATCCATTTTGGACCGTTTGTGAGAGCACTGAAACGGATCTCACAAACGGAATCCAAAACGCTAGTGTGAAAGTACCCTAATACACGGCAAACTGTGCTTTTGAATATATCACTGCACCATAGAACGGCAATTAGGCACTAAATTTTTTCTACTTTTACACAACAGGCTTTTCAGCAGAGAAGTACAATGCTAGACAGCGAATATAATTTTATTTCGCCACTAATACACTGCAAACAGGGCTTCACAATATATCACTGCACCGCAGAACGTTAATTAGGCCCAACATGTTTTCTACTTTTATACATAGTGACATGGTATATTAGGCCGAAAAAAAACTTTTGTTCATCCAGTTCGGCCTGTTATCCTGCAAGTTAATCCAGAGGAAGGCAAAAAAAAAAACCTGTGAGGTAGAAGCCAATTTTCCCGACTCCAATCAGGCAATGAGATAACTCCCTGGATCAACGACCCCTCTCTAGTAGCTATAGCTTGTAATATTATTACACTTCATAAATACACCTAGGTCCCTCTTGAACTCCTTTAGTGAACTCACCATCACCACCTCCTCAGGCAGAGAGTTCCATAGTCTCACTGCTCTTACTGTAAAGAATCCTTTTCTATGTTTGTGTACAAACCTTCTTTCCTCCAGACGCAGAGAGTGTTCCCTTGTCACAGTCACATTCCTGGAGATAAATAGATGGTGGGAGAGATTTCTGTATTGACCCCTGGTATATTTATATATAGTAATTAAATCTCCTCTCAGTCATCTTTTTTCTAAAGTGAATAACCCGAATTTTGATAATCTTTCAGGCTATTGTAGTTTCCTAATTCCAGTTATTACTTTAGTTGCCCTCCTCTGAACCCTCTCCAGCTCTGCTATGCCTGCCTTGTTCACAGGAGACCAGAACTGTACACAGTACTCCATGTGTGGTCTTGCCAGTAATTTGTAAAGTGGTAGGACTATGTTCTCATCACGGGCATCTATGCCCCTTTTGATGCAACCCGTTATCTTATTGGCCTTGGCAGCAGCTGCCTGACACTGGTTTTTGCAGCTTAGTTTGCTGTTCACTAAAATTCCTAGGCCCTTTTCCATGTCAGTGTTTCCCAGTGTTTTACCATTTAGTATGTACGGGTGACTTGCATTATTCCTTCCAATGTGCCTAACCTTAAATTTGTCAGTGTTAAACCTTATCTGCCACTTCTCTGCCTAAGCCTTCAATCTATCCAGATCCATCTGTAGCCATATACTGTCCACTTCCGTGTCAATTACTTTACACAGTTTAGTGTCATCTGCAAAAATGGATATTTTATTGTGCAAGCCTTATACAAGATCATTAATAAACATATTAAAGAGGATAGGGCCCAGTACTGAACCCTGAGGTACTCCACTAGTGACAGTGACCCAATCTGAGTGTGTACTATTAATAATGACCCTCTGTTTATTTTAGTTACTTACCCACATATAGACATTGTCTCCCAGTCTGAGCATTCTTATTTTATATACTAACCTTTTATGCTGTACAGTGTCAAATGCTTTGGATAAGTCCAGATATACGACATCCATTGATCGCCGCTGTCAAGTCTAGAACTTACCTCCTCATAGAAACTGATTAAATTAGTTTGACATGACCGATCCCTCATGAAGCCATGCTGATATGGCGTTATTTGCTTATTTTCATTGAGGTCCTCCAAGATTTCATTTGTTAGAAAACCTTCAAACAGTTTACCCATGATGGATGTTAAACTTACCGGCCTATAGTTTCCGGGCTCTGTTTTTGGACCCTTTTTAAATATTGGCACCACATTTTCTATGCGCCAATCCTGTGGAACACTCCCTGTCAGTATAGAGTCCTTAAATATCAGAAATAAGGGTCTTGCTATGACATTACCTAATTCCCTTAGGACACAGAGGTGTATACCATCTTGTCCTGGTGATTTGTCTATTTTAATATTTTTAAGACGCTGCTGTACTTCTTCCTGGGTCAGACAGGGCACTTTTAATGGGGAATTTACTCTTACATTCTGCATTTCATCTGACAGTTTATTTTCTTCAGTGAATACAGTGGAGAAAAAAAAATATTTATTAGCTTTTCTTTCTCCTCATCGCTTTCTGCAACTCCCCCCCATTTTGAGGACTTTGTCCCAGTTAGTTAGGCCTATGCCCTCTCTTAGTTGGCTAAATTTAGCTTTTTTGAAGTTTGGTACTTTTGTTTATCCCCGAAAAAGCACTCTTTTGAATTATAATTGGAAGGTTATTACTTTATGGTCACTATTTCCCAGGTGTCCCCCAACCTGCACATTTGCTGTTCTGTCAGGTCTATAGGTTAATACTAAGTCAAGTATGGCCGCCCCCCAAGTCGGGTCCTGAACCAGTTGGGAAAGGTAATTGTCTTTGGTTATTGCCAAGAACCTGTCTCCTTTATGAGATGTACAGGTTTCAGTTTCCCAGTCTATAACTGGGTAGTTAAAGTCCCCCATAATAACCATCTCATTATGATTTGCCGCCTCGTCTATCTCGTTTAGTAGTGGATTTTCTGTGGACTTTATTACTGTTTTTGCCTTCATGTAATTCTACCCACAGTGACTCCACATGTTCATGTCCCTCACTTATATCTTCTCGGACTGTGGGCTTTAGACAGGACTTTACATAAAGGCAGACCCCTCCGCCTCTCAGATTTTGGCGATCCTTTCTAAACAGACTGTAACCCTGTACATTAACTGCCCAGTCATAGCTATCATCCAGCCATGTCTCAGTTATTACCACTATGTCAACAGGCTTTTCAACAGATATATGCAATGTTGGATGGCGAATATATTTTTATTTCACCACTAATACACGGCAAACTGGGCTTCACAATATATCACTGCACCACAGAAAGTCAATTAGGCCTAAATTTTGTTCTACCGATGAATCTCCAAAGACTGAAACATCCGACAAGTGAGCCCTAAGTTACAGTATACTCTGTTCTGCAGTTTTTCTTTTGAACCTAGACTTAATATTTGAATACTTACAATGTGTACTATTAAGGGAGTGATATAGATTATATTTTGGAGTTAGTGACCTTGGTATGTTCTCCACTGCCACCACTAAATCACACCGTGTGCAGTGATCAAATATTTATGTTGTGACTTTACATATGATGTCAGGAATACATAGCAATATTCAGCCTTGACATCTTATTTTTTATCTCAATACTCTGTGGTAGTTATTGAAACTATTATTGCCATTACTCTCAATACTACTGCTTCCCCACAATGGCAACATGCAAGTTGAAACTAGTAGTTTCTGCTGATGCCTGCAATTTGACAACAGCACAATATTATTGAATGGAGCAGGTGCCGCTTGCGATGATCCTTATCATTGCCTGTCCAACTTCTCAATTTTGTAGAATAAATCTAAAAAAGACTAGTTACACATGAAGCATTCAGGTACTATAAGGGTCCATTCACTTGTCCGCAAAATGGGTCCGCATCCATTCTGCAATTTTCAATAGGGACAGTGAGCTGTCTGCATCAGCACTTGTGTTCCGCGGCCCAACAAAAAAAGAGCATTTCCTATTCTTGTCCACAGATATGGACAAGAAAAAGCATTTCTATTATAGTGCCGGTCATGTGCGGTCCACAAAATGCCGGTGTCCGTGTTTTGCGGATCTGCAATTTGTGGACCGCAAACGTGTGAATAGACCCTTAGTCATCACAGCATAACCTAGTAATATATAAATACAAACTGGAATATACTAAAATACTAAAATTCTAATCACACACTAGTAGTGAATTTTAATCCTACCAATACCAGCAAAACCTAATATGGAGTTCATGTATAATCCAGTGATGAGGTACTACAAGTAACATATAAGATAATAACACATATTCAGTGAAGCACTGGGACACTACAAGTTCCAATATAACCTAGTAAGAAATAAATACACAGTGGAGCACCAAGGTACTATAAATCCCAGCATAAACTAGTAAGACATAAATACATGGTGGAATACAACACTTAGACTCATGTATCTAAGGGCTGATATGTGGTCACAGGGAATGCCAGTGCAGGAATGCAGACACCAAGATTCCTCTGCAGATTAGTAGCACTATGGATGAGCTACAGGTTGTAGCATATGAGTTGCAATCTATCTTCTCCTCTACAGGCACAGTGCTCTCCTCCTGTGTGCTTCACATTAGGGAGGAGCTACAACAGCCTACAGGGTGGATGACTGGCCCACTGCTAATACCAGCCAATCTGGGAATTTCGAGAACTGCTAGATGGGAAGTCCAACCCTGGAAACAATTCCATATATGTAAATGTATTGCCATCAGTGGAATTTTTTTCATAATGGAGAAATGCTTAAAGATGGCTCCATTAGCTATTCCACAGCAGACAGGGGTATACCACCAATAAGGTGAGGTGAGGCAATTTCCCCAGGTAGCACCAGGTAGGGACAAGTGGGGGGCAGCTGAATCACCTTAGGTATTGAGTGCTTTCAAGTGGAAGTGTTCATCTCCGCATATTCAACTGGGGCAAAAAAGGGACATTATTACTATTGGGGGTATTGTTACCACATAGTGCACTTCGGCAGAGAATGATTACTATTGTGGGACTGTTACAGTCGGCGGCACCCTGGCACAGTATCAGTTTAGCACAATTGTTTTTGGAGGACACTGTTTACAGCACTATAAGTGTCAGAGGCAGTATTTACTGGGCACTGTTATTTTTTAGGGTGCTGTGTGCCAATAATTGTTGAAGAGAACATTATCTGTGTGGTACTAGTATTTTCAGGGGGATTATCTGTTTATAAAATATTGAGGAGCATAGTGGGCACAATATTGGGCGTGGCAGGATGGGGTGTTCATAAGGTGGGAAGTAGGATGATAAAGTATGAAACTAAGATGTCTGTGTGCCAAACTCTGTAGAGACAAGAGAATGCTGAAATAAATCATGGCAGTCTGGTCTATATAGAGAAGATAAGAAAAGGTAACGTCTACATCAGAGGAGACATCACTGTATTTAAGAGATATGTAGCACTGTATTTACCTGTATGTTTCATAGCACTGTATGTAATGTTTTCCAAGTATGGGCTGGAGGGAAGAGGGTTAGTTCGAGAATTTGGCATGGAGGGGGGGATTTTTTAATTTTTTGCCTAGATACACCTGTATGTTTTGTAGCGCTGTATGTAATGTTTTCCAATCTGCCTTTAACAGTAGGGCTGGAGGGGAGGATGTTAGGTTGAGAATTTGGCATGGTGGGGTATGGGGGGGATTTTTTTAATTTTTTGCCTCAGGCAGCAGAAAGGCTAGATACACCCCTTGCTCTTGCTTTTTTGTGTTTTGTTGGCTTAGACTTTTACTCTGCTAGTGTGGTCTCTGTAGAATGCTTGAGAAGCACAGCAATTACCAACAATTCTAGATTCCTAATACACATAGAAGTTTTTCTTTATCTAACAGAGCAGGTAAAGAGAAAAGTAGCAGGAGTCTAGACCAAAACACAGTGAAAAATACCTCACCAGTTAAAGTTAGTTGCTAGTTTTAACTTAATCTTTTTCTGAGAAAATGCTCTTTCCTTCCACCTAAAGAGAATGCAATGGTTCTGCAATAACTGGTGTGACACCGCTGAGATGGTGATTAGTATGGACCTTCCAAATCAGCAAATTGGAGATAGAACTAATATTCAGCAGTTTGGTGTTTTTCTTTGACTTCTTGATTAATGGTCAGTCATTTTTTATTGACTGATATTGGTTTATCTCAGTGCATAAAGCAAAATAAATGTGTAGTGCAATGTTGGTGTTTGAAAGCTACAGCATATACAAATGTATATAAAAAAATGGATAGAGGGACTAAACCACAGGGAAGCACAATTTGCCTTTTATCCTCTCTATCAGATGCTAAATACAGTGCAGATAAAGAATGCAGAAATACAGTATGTTGGAAAAGTGGATTCTGCTGCTCCACAATGTATTCTTCATGTGTAGTATCAGGATTTAAGGGTTAAAGATAATTGTAACTTTTTTTTCATAGGTAAAATGTATATAGTGGTCAACTATTGGCCCCTTGTAATTCTCATCCAAAAGGGCATTATTAGGAGATTACAGGCCACAACACCAATAATTAGCATATTTTGCCATGCACCTAACCAGCCAAACTCCATACCAGCAGCAGCCCCTGTTTGCAGTGGCGTAACTAGCATTATATGGGCCCCAGGGCAAACTTTGAATTGCCCCCCCCCCCATTCAGTGGTGCACCACTAATGTCTGAATTCAGAAAGTGGGGCCCGTGCCGGCCATATGAGGGCAGGGGGCAGCAGCAAATAATGAGGGGGCAAAATGAAAAATACACAGAGAGGGGAAAAAAATGAAATCTAGTGAGAGAGGGGGCCACTGAAAAAACCTTGGCAATAATAACAATGATCACCGCTGTAGTATGAAGGATTTGCTGCCAGTGCAGTGCCCTGGTCTCATATCGCCGGCGGGGCATGGCGGTGCTCATGGTTATTATTGCCCAGGTTTTGTCAGTGGCCCCCTCTCTCACTAGATTTCATTTTTTGCCCCTTTCTGTATATATTTAAGTCATTTTGCCCCCTCGATTATTTGTTGGCTGCTGCCCCCTGCCCTCATATGTCCCCCCCCCCCTTTCTGAATTCAGAGTCAGACATTAGTGCCGCACCACTGATCATCCCATCCCAAAGCAGCCGCACTTCCTTTTTTTTCCTTCCCTGTTTATTTAGAGTTTAGATATTTTTTCTATTTATTTTGTTTAGATATCTTCTTTGTTTCTTTCACTTTTTATTATTTAAGCCTTTGTTTCCTCTCTTCCAGCCCTTATCCTCCTTTCTTCTAGGTTTACTTTTCTTCTTTATTTTAGTTTATCATTCTCCCCTCCATTTAATACTGCATTGTCAACAGGTACAATCAGTCTCAGTATACAGTATAGAGGGAGAAAATATTGTGACCATTCATCTACAGCAAGCCGAGATGTAATCAGTCTTAGCTTAGTGCCAGCAGAAGGGATAAAAATTTACCAGCGGAGCATGACAATCACAAAGAGCAGAGAGATTAAGGAGATAATCACAGGGAACAGGGGGGAAGAGACACGACGTAGCACAGCATCGGAACTTCAAACCGGGAGCCTGACATCAGCTGGGGCAGAAGATTAGCGGAGCGGAGCGTCAGAGAGCAGGAGGATCGAAGGCAATCAATGCATCAGCCAGCAAGGCAGCAGTCAGGCAAAGAAGGCTCTGGGTCTCTCAGAGATGGGTGCATCCCACAGACCCAATGAAGCGGCACATGTAGTACATTTTGTAGCTGGCAAGGACGGAAGGAGGGAAGCCAACTCAACAACCTACGTCATCGCGTCTTGCGCCCTGAAAGCAGCCGCACTTTAAAAAATATATATTTGTGGGCCCCCCCTCCCAGCTGGACCCAGTCGCGGTTGCACCCTCTGCGACTGCAATCGTTACGCCCCTGCCTGTTTGGCTAACATTTATATATCAGCTACTAGTTTTCACGCTCCGTTCCCTTATGGCAATAACCCAGCAGCCATGTTTGATCCATCCACCATGTTCGGCCCATCTGGTTTTAACTGTAATACATTGTCAAAGCTAAATAACATCCAGTTCATATTTTATATTTGTATATTTTTTTATTTGCACTTGGAATATTTTTATGCACCCCTTAGGGGGGCTAGGTCTTAATGATCGCCATCCTCATCTGTTGCTGGCTTTACTTGTTCCAAATCATTCAGTAAAAAGTCAGCAAGATGCAGAGAGAGGTGGAGCTTGATGTTCCTAATGATATATCATTGATATTAGATAATGAGGAAAAGCAGATGGCAGAAGAAGAGTCTTCCACCTGCAGGGCAGGGGAACCGTTGGGGTTGTAGAAGTGGGTTCGCAACTACAGGTGTGAAGGGGGGCTTTCTTCTTGTGTCACTACAAGAATACTGGTTTTCTCTACTCTTTTATAAGTTTATTGGAGGTACTCTTCATATGTAGTTTCAGGATGCAAGGTCTTGGTAATATTACAACTCTATATAACCTCTGAGTTGTATAAAGCCACAATTGGGAATCTTTAAACTTTAAAAGGCACATACCTCTGATTTCAGTACTAGCTATGCGACTTTAAATACCATATTATAAAGTTATTATTATAGGAAAATCTCCAACATACAGAGCACCATGTGGAAGCACACAGAATCTCTGTGGCTCTAGTATGGAGTTGCAGTGAACTCCAGGCAACCCTTTGCTACTTCCAGCCTTAAGTCTTAACAGTTTGAACACTAGTGTGTTAAGCTGTAAATATAGATCTAAAAGTTTTATAATAAATTTCATAAAGATGTAGAATAAAGAGGTCTTTTGTGATACCGATGCCTGTAATGTTATAAATATATATATATATATATATATATATATATATATTGGTAAGGCTGATTAGTCAGCCTGTATTTGTGGGAGGGGCGGAGGCTCTTTATATACAAGCTACAGCCTCACTCACAGGCGTGTGTTCTCATTAGCAAACTAGCTTCCCTGGTGGTAGGATTCTTTCTTTGCAGCATGGAGCCAGAATGGAACTTGTTATTTTGCTCTTTGTTACCGTATCATGCACATGCCATAATACGTAAGTAAGTTGGGACGGGGCCGTCTCTCCTGGCCGACTTTGCTAGTAAACGGAAGGCTTCGCCTCAGAATCTGCTACCTCAGGTTTGCTCGTTGGGGCTAAATATTTCTATTCCTTTTCAGCTTTGTTTGTTTGGTAATAGGAGTTAGTTCCTATAAATCTTACAAGTTTTACTTTGTTTTGTTCATCTTGTATGAAAAGTTACTTCAGCCGGTTTGCGTAAAGGAAGAGTTACCCGGGCTGCACGTGACGTCACGTTTGAGATTCAGACGCAGCTGTTATTGTTTAGGCCTCTTGCTGTAGCTGTTCCTTGCCATGTGTCTCCCCCCTCTCCCCCTACAAACACCATCTTTAGACTTCGTATTTCACTGCTCCATGTACTTAAAACCCTGACGCACTTTTATGCTCTACTGTTATCCTGAGCTTCATTTACACTTTTGGCTTTTATTTCATGTCCTATGCCTACTATTGCACCATGCTTCATACGCCTCACACGCTCAGATGCATCCGCATGTCTTTTACTGTCACGGCCTTTCCTTCTCTGCTCATTCCCAGACCAGCCTTACATTTGGCTGTTATGCTATGTTTTACTCCCTGCTCACCTGAGCTGTGTCCATATGTCTGCTATTTTCATTATTCTTCACCCGTTAATCACATTCAAGCTGCGTTCACCTGTTGGCTGTTACATCACATTCCGTACCCAGCCAACATCTGGATCCGCACCCAGAGCTGCGTTCACACTTCCTATGCTACTACAGGTTCTTTCCAGGCCCATTTCAAGAACTGCATTCACGTCGCCGTTACATCTATGTTATGCTCCATTCACAACCAGAGCTGCTGTTATACCAAATTTCATACTTCTGCTTATACCCAGAGTTGTGTTCACACTTCTACTGCTACACCAGGTTGTATACCCCACTCACCAAAGCCGCTTTCCATGTCTGCTGTCACATCAAGTTAATATTCCGTTCACATCCAAAGCTGCATCTGCATGTCTACTTTTACATCTTGTCCTATACTCTATTCATTACTAGAGCTGCGTTCACGTGTCTGCTTTTGCATCACGTCATTAATCTGCTCACTCTTAGATTGTATTTATACGTCTGCTTTATACCATACTTTTCATGCTCTACCCATACTTAGAGCTGTGCCCATACCATGTTTTTTAGGTACCACTCACATCCAAAGCTGCGTTCACCCATTTGCTGTTCATTGCTACGTCATGGTTTTACTCAATAATCCCACCAGGGCAGTCTGGACCCACTGCTCTGGTACCTCTCTCCCGACAAACATAAATGCACTCTTTTCAGGCTTACGTTCCTTTCCTCGGTGGTCTGTTACATTCCATAGGCCTACTATTCTGTTCACTTCAGAAAAAAAAAAAAAAAATATATATATATTATATATATATATATATATATATATTGGTCTTCTTTAATCCTGGTTCATATTCACTCAGACTGGTCTTCTTTTACTTCTGGTTAATATTCACTCAGATTGGTCTCCTGCCCCAGTTCCCCAAACAGCTCCTCAGCGGAGGTCAGTGGGCCAATAGGAGTAAGTTTCCTGCTCTGTTTTCACAAGCTGTTCATTTGTTGGTCACGATAAGAGACTTCTCTTAGTGAACTTGTAATGCCTCAGGCTCTTGTTTTTCTCCCATCTCTGTTTCAATTTCATGTTTACGTTTTATGATTCGCGGTGGTTAGCGTTTTATGTATGCACATGCTTCGGATTACTAATGTCTATATTTTCAACGCCTGTTGGCAGTTATGTTTCTTAGGCCACCTTCTAGCCAATCCAATCATTCAAGTCGCTGCATATCCCATGAGGTCTGGCTTACGTTTTAATTTACTTATCGTCACTGCAACATCATCCAGATCAGTCTCTCGGTTTCGGGGGCCCTATGACTGCTTCGGCCTCTGGCTTTGGGGGCCCTATGACTGACCGGCCTCATGGCTCCAAGGGCCCCATGACCGTTTTTCATGTTTTATTTGTTAGGGGTACGACATGGTTATAGGCTGATTAGTGTCCCAGGTTTGCTGTTGGAGGTGGTTTATTTAAAAAAAAAAAAGTCATAAGAGGCTCGCACAGGTTGCTCTTCACTTATAGGACCTCACAATTGGCACCGACACTTGTAGTTCGCACGGCCATCTGATACTTTTTCCGCCATAAGAGACTCGCACGTTTGGCTCCTGCCATAAGAGACTCGCACGCTTGGCTCCTGCCATAAGAGGCTAGCACAAGTGGCTGTTCGCTTATAGGACCTCGCGACTGGCATTGTCATTCGTAGTTCGCACGGTCATCTGATACTTGTTCTGCCATAAGAGACTCGCACGCATGGCTCCTGCCATAAGAGACTCGCACGCATGGCTCCTGCCAGGGGTGTAGCTAATGGCTCATGGGCCCTGGTTGAAGAGTTCGGCTTGGGGCCCCCCTTCCCTCAGTGCTTTGTGAGTTTTCTTATGCGGCACAAGGGTCTTTGGGCCCCCTCAGGCTCCTGGGCCCGGTAGCGACTGCTACCTCTGCACCCCCTATAGCTACGCCCATGGCTCCTGCCATAAGGGACTCGCACACATGGCTCCTGCCATAAGGGACTCGCACCCATGGCTCCTGTCATAAGAGACTCGCACGCATGGCTCCTGCCATAAGGGACTCGCACGCATGGCTCTTGGCTTAGAGGATTTCACAATTGACATCGACATCGGTAGTTCATACCGCCATCTGATACTATTTTCCATGGCACACCTTTCAGAAGTTTTCTTTTGTTTATTTATATTTTACAGATTAGTATTTGAGGTTCATTTCAGCCTCATTTCATTAAGAAGGTTTACCCCATATCTTTGTCTTTTTAGGTTATCGAGTCCCGGTTTATTACTAAATCCATTGGGTTAAGCCCCAATCTTTTCCCCAGTTGTCCTTAATTCTTAAGGTTCGCATCCCGGCGGCTGCCCGGCCCCATGGGCCCCTGGCGGTTGCTTCGGTCCCATGGCTTCAGGGGTCCGACCAATGGTTGTCAGTCCACCTGTGCAGCTATGCTTTTGGTTTTGAAAGACTCATATCTTTACCTGCTTGCCAGCTTATGTTATTTAGGTTTCATTTTAGTTAATGTCCGTTATTATCTCCATTTTCTGTCACGTTTCCCTTCGTCTTTTCAGGTCACGCAGTTGAACTCATGTTGGGGGGTCACCTTCCACGTCGGTCAGGTCTCTTTCCTAACGATATTTTGCCTGGCATGTTATTCAGACCACGTAGTTTATCTTGGGTATTGCCTGCCACATCGGTCTGGCTCATGGTTTAATTTCTCCTGCACCTTATTCAGGTCACTTATTATAGTTATAATCTCTTGATTAAATAAAAAGAAAAACTCAGCCCCATGGCTTCGGGGCCCGAATACAGCTTCGGCCCCATGGCTTTGGGGACCTGATGACAGCTTCAGCCCCATGGCTTTGGGGGCCTGATGACAGATTCGGCACCATGGCTTCGGGGGCCCGATGACAGCTTCGGCCCCATGGCTTAGGGGGCTCAATGACTGTTTTCAGTCCTGCTGGGCTGATTGCCTGGTTGTTTGTCCATCTGTGCATCTAGGCTGATTTGGCCCGTAAGGACCACTTACATACCTGCTTCCCTAATCTCCTAATAATCAATGTTGGTAGCTCACTTTGTTTTTGTCCGCAAACTGGTCCGGTTTGCCCTACAGCATCATTGTCATGTCTTACACACATATTCCGTCTTGCTTTAATTGTTCAGGCTTTCGTTCAGGTCCTGCCAGAGGAAGAACAAGTAGGGTAATTCCCGCTAGCATTTCAGTCTCTGATCATAGTCGATCATATCTTGTCAACCAGGTCCCCATGCAAAGTCTTTGCCTTTTTACTACGACCAGGAATTCATTTTCGCTGGTAGCTTCATTGTGGGGATACCTGGTGGGGAAAGGGGTGTTCCAACTTTTGGGAAAATTGTGTGCTCTCTGCCTGGAGATAACACTATAACTTATCTCAATATCTCCCAGGCAGAGAGAGGGCGGGTGTTACTGTAACTCTGTATGTTAATTTGTTATTGTTCTTTTTTTACTGTAGGAGATCCTCTTGCAGGAGGATTTCTCATAAAAGCCAGTGTGTGATCAATAAAGACTGCCTGTTACACCCTTCATGAACTCTAGGCTCATGGTTGGGGAATATTCCATTTGCTGGGGAGAATCATCTTGGAAGCTGCATTCATCGACGCTATTCCTCTATTTCCTATGGTAGCTATAATCACATATGCTCAGCTATCGGGAAAGGAATAGAAGGCCGCAGTACCATAACCACTGTAGGTCTTAACAGGGCAGTATCTGCAATATTGAGCATCATGTCTCCGGCCTTGTCATCCACAAGATGGGTTGTAGGTCTCCTTCTGGTCTTGCCTCATACAACCCGAATTTTCGCTCAAGACCCCTGACGCCTTGCAGTTGGCTTGGGGATTAGTTTGCACATGCCATTCGAGTTCCTTTTCTACCCTACTTGGCTTGCTTTTTGCCCACTTATCGGCCTACACATGATCATGGCTTAGGGCACACAACAAGCCATTTAGTCAGGTTAGCTAAGACACGCCTAGCTGGATTAGGTTGTTCACGTTGTTTCTCTCCCTAGGGTTCTTCGGATATCTTTTGGCCGTAGCCATTACCACAAGTTGGTAAGGCTGATTAGTCAGCCTGCATTTGTGGGAGGCTCTTCATATATGAGCCACAGCCTCACTCACGGGCGTGCGTTCTAAGGTGCCCCACCCTTTCTCCCTTATCGTCTCATTTTCACAGGGTATGCCCACTTATAGGCCTACCCACGATCATGGCTTTGGGCACACAACAAGCCATTTAGTCAGGTTAGCTAAGACACGCCTAGCTGGGTTAGGTTGTTCACGTTTTTTCTCTCCCTAGGGTTCTTCGGATATCTTTTGTCCGTAGTCATGACCTGGCCTCGGTGAGATAAGAGCCGGATTTTTTGTGTGTCAGCAGCAGCTAGTGCTGTTTGACACATTGATATTTAGTGTGGCTACAAAGCCGATCCGGGCCGGCTCTTATTGGGAATAGTCAAATGCAGGGTGGGAGACTATTCCCCACGGTCCAGGCCGGACTTTTTCCGGGCCTTTGAAAAGGCAGCCACCTCAGCAGGTGGGCGTGTGATTATCCTGGAAGCTGCTGGTGTTACTGTGGAGCTCTCAGGGCTGAGAGCAAGAGTCTGCAAACAGGCGTGCAGTCTACCTGGAAGCCGCTGGTGGAAACTTTGTGTGGCCAAGCTAACTGCCAGGTGTGAACTAACACCGACCACTCAGATGACCTTGCTGTGGGACTGATGTTTTTGCCTTGTGTTTTGCCTCGTGTGAACAAGCACTAAGACTGTTTCTGTTTTGCCTCGTGTGAACAAGCACTAAGACTGTTTTTGTGTTGCTGAGTGTGAATAAAACACTTCTGCTTTACCCAGAGAACTGTATACCTTGCCTCTATACTGCGTCCGCAAGCCTGTCAACCAGAGCAATTCCCCACAATAAATATACTAATAAAATCCCTGTGTCCCTGACGTCCGTGCATGTGTGCCGAATTCTAAAGTGGGTATGCACAGCACACAGAGGATTCGCCACACACTGCACGGACTTTACAGGGCACAGGAGGCATATGGGACGCGGCCGCAGGACAGAGACATCTAGGAGGTAAGCGGCCGCGTCCATAGTGAGCTGACAGGGCCACCTAAGATGGAGGAGCATGGAACCTTCACCGACTGCACAGGGCACAGGAGTCATATGGGACGCGGCCGCAGCACAGTGAGGTGAAAGGGCCGCCAGATGGAGGAGCAGCTAGCTCATTTGCATATCCTCAGCTCTACGTCTCCCGCAGCTGTAATGAAGAAAGAGCAGCCGTCTAATGTGTAGGTCACTAAGTGACGCCCCTGCCCCGCCCACTTCAGGAATAAAGCAGGCGGCGCAGGCGCATGACGTAGTGACTTGTGCTACCAGTGCCTGGCCGCCCGCCTGCCTCACCATGTAGAAGATCATTATTATTCAAATGGGGGGGATCTGTGGATGACACATAGCATAAAATACTATGTGTCAGCCACAGACCACCCCCCCATAACAGTGTCAGCCACAGACCACCACCCCCATAACAGTGTTAGCCACAGACCACCCCCCCCATAACAGTGTCAGCCACAGACCACCCCCCCCCCCAAAACAGTGTCAGCTCAAACATGAAGCCTTATATATATATATATATATATATATATATATAGTGATGATATGAACAGTAAAGTGTGCGACAGTCGTATGGTGGGGGTGTGCATCTCACCTGGTAGTTCAGTTTCACTAGGTGAGATAGCTGAAATCCAGAAAAGTACTGCTTCAGTAAGGCATAGCTTGCTGGAGATTGTTTGGTTAAAGTTGTATGGGCTGGATTTCTTTGGACTGGTTGGTAGTGGGAGTGTCTCAGTCCACACCCCTAATCCATTACGGTTCCCTGGCCCCAGGTGAGGCCAGCTGGGTTAATCAGGGAGGGATAAATCAACCCTCTCTGTGTGTGTCAGGGGGAAAAGCGTGTGAAGGAGAGTCAGAGAGACTCTGAGCCTGGTCTTGGGGGACGAAGCAACGCCTGGTAGTGGGTTGCATGGGTCCTAGTCAGGTGGACTAGTGAGCCCAAATCCCCCATGGGACTTTGTTGCTGCACATCCTAGGGGCTGGAGGACTACAAGGCGCATCCGGTTCCAGGTGTGAACTGCGCTATTGAGGTGAGATAGGGAATACCTCTGTTTAGTGAGAGCCCAGCCGGACAGGTGTTTATTTTGTATTGTGTTATTCTTTTGTGTGATGTGCCACTAATAAATGCACTGTTTGGACATTGATACTGTGTGTCCTGAAGATACTTGTGAAAGTGACCCCCGAAACCAAACCAATCCCCTACAATATATATGATTTAAAACATAAGCATGGTAAATGGTAACTTACAGAACTTCAGTTTATTTGCCCTTTTCTTTTTTATGTCACAGTATTTAATGTAATTTTGCATGCATTTCCTTTTATTTGTATATGTAGTGTAAGGGATCGCTCTCTCTCAGGGGGTCGTAATCACAAACTTCTCCTCTGCAACGGAGTTCAAGTCCAAAAGGTGCTTTATTTTGGCACTTCAGCACCATCACACACATAAACGATAAGAAAGAAGCAAGGCAGCTCTCACCAGCTGTAGAACACCCTCTGTGCACGGATGCCGCACCTGGATGCGGAAGTATGCAATCAGAAGAAAGAAAAATCCAGCTCAGCTCGGGTGACTCGTATTCATAGACTTTATTCCAGCGGTAAAAACTTCATACAAAATGCATTTTGTATGAAGTTTTTACCGCTGGAATAAAGTCTATGAATACGAGTCACCCGAGCTGAGCTGGATTTTTCTTTCTTCTGATCACACACATAAACATTGAAAACACCTGCCCCTCTGGGCTCTACCTAATACACATGCTGTCTCTGCCTCACCTATAGAGCGCCATTGACACACAGGATTAGGTCTGGCTTCCTCAGCCTTATACAATCCAGCAGCCTCCAGGCTGTGACCCCACCAGCACCCCTGGGGCGAGATGGTCCAGAAGTCCTCCCGACTTTGACTGTGCGATCCTCTTTCCGTAAGCGTTGCTGGGCCCTCCAAACTTCAGGCTTTACAAAGCCTTGTGGCCTCTCAGCCCTCCTGGCTGAGACCACACAGAGCCTCTCAGACTTTCTATGCCTTTCTTCCCTTCAAGTCATACACAGAGGGTTGTTGTATCCCTCCTTGAATACAGTGGCAGGCCTCACCTGCGATCACCTCTGAAAAAAGACAATAAAAGTAGTGGAAGGGTGTGGACTGCCAGATCCCACTACCAAACCTATCCCCCAGTCCATATGAAATCCAGCCCAGAACAACATCTAGACAAAACTAGTGATGAGTGGCAGGGTCAATATTTGAACTTGCATATTCCTGAATATTCGTATTCGAGATTATTCTCTTGATTGAGTAAAATCAGCAATGTAAAAATCGCATAATGCGAATTTGTAACGCAAAATGCAGGTGTGGGTCACTTCTAGTGTTGAGGGCGAATATTCGAAAAGCGAATTTTTTTAGCGAATATCGGCACTTCGCTAATTCGCGAATATTTCGAATATAGCGCTATAAATTCGCTATTTCGAATATTCGTTTATTTTTTTTTAGTTATATTTTTTTCTTTCCTACTTCCCAAAAGTAGTTCTTACCTGTCCTGAGGATTCCTGGCTTCCTGGCTGCTCTAGTCAGTGCCCGTTGCCGCTTCTGCCGACTTCCGTGCTCATGTGGAGCGTCCCCATCCATGGGAGAATCGCCATATACTAAAATGTACTGTCGGATTTGAGGAATTACGTTGAAATCGCAATGCGATTAATTCAAGTTATATTAATCGCATTGCGATTACAACTTAGCACTGCTATCTTACATAGGCTAGAATAACAAATATGGAATATAGCTATGCACTAGCAGTGCTAAGTTGAAATCGCAATGCGAATACTTTAAGTTAAATTAATCGCATTGCGATTTCAACTTAGCACTGCTGCTATATTCCATATTCGTTAACTTCGTTAATTCTAGCAAGCTGACCCATTATAAACCCAGCTCTAAGTTGAAATCGCAATGCGATTAATATAACTTGAATTAATCGCATTGCGATTTCAACGTAATTCCTCAAATCCGACAGTACATTTTAGTATATGGAGACGTTCCCATGGTGATGGGGATGCTCCATGAGCACAGAAGTTATGGTTGGTTTGGTAGAATTAGCGAATAGCAAATATGACGAATGTATTCGTCATATTCCTCAAAACGAAGATAACGAAGTATTCTACATCTTCGTTTAGCTACCTATTCGTCAACTTCGCTAATTCTAGCAATCAAATAGGAAGGTTGACTGACTATAGAGACAGCTGTGTTAAATTCGCTATGCGATTTTTTTTTAATACAATAATTATATTACTTGATAAAATTATTATAAGTATTCTATTTATTAAAAAAAAAAATCGCATAGCTAATTTAACACAGCTGTCTCTATAGTCAACCTTCCTATTTGATTGCTAGAATTAGCGAAGTTGACGAATAGGTAGCTAAAACGAAGATGTAGAATACTTCGTTATCTTCGTTTTGAGGAATAGACGAATACATTCGTCATATTCGTCATCCTCGCTAATTCTAGATATGAAACCAATAGGAAAGTAGCCTTAAGTACAAATCGCAATATGCGATTATTTAAATCGCATGTTAATCGCGATAACTAGAAAAAATGACGAATATTCGATTTCGACGAATATGAAACGAATATTCATTCGAATATTCGCGAATTTCGTCGAAATCGAATATGGCACCTGCCGCTCATCACTAGTCACTTCTAGCAGCTTGAAAAATGTAGCCGAAGGTTCCTGAGTTTATCCTGACGGAATTAGAGTATTCTTCATTATTTAATCTATTTCTTCTTATGCAAAATATCGACAGTGTAATATGCGTGTTAATCGAGTAAGGGCGAGTTATAGGCAAATTTCCTATTGGATTGGCTTGCTAGAATTCACAAATATGTAGAATATAGTTATATATATATTCGTAAAAACGAATATTAATCTTTTTTTTTTTTTTCATCTGGACCCATTACATGTACTACTCTAATGGGTTCAGATGGAAAAAAAGTGAATATTCATTTTTACGAATATATATCACTATATTCTACATATTAGCAAATTCTAGCAAGCCAAGCCAATAGGAAATTTGACTATAACCTGCCCTTACTCGATTAACGCGCATATTACATTGCGGATTTTTCGCATAAGAAGAAATAAATTAAATAATGAAGAATATTCTAATTCACTAGATGTTGCAGCCTTCTCACATTGGCCCACAAGCAAGAAGCAGGCAGGTAATGGGTTCAGATGAAAAAAAATATTGACAAATATTAATTTTTACGAAAACTGTCTTAGCAAACTACACTTTGCTGAAGCCACTGCAGCTTTCTGTATTTCAGTTATCTCACCCAGCTGAGATATCTGGTTGGGATATACATGCCTCCCAGCACTTATATTGTACACATCACCACAGTAGCTACTATCATAATTAACTACTTCAGACCATCCTCTCTCTCTCTCTCTCTCTCTTGGAATGAAAATGTCATCAGTTTATTTCTATAGTTAAATAAATAGTAAAATACTGCTAAAGTACAAGTTAGATGTCAGTCTAACATAACAGCTTCACGGCCTTGTGTTTCATGAAAAATAATTAAGCTTTCTTTCCCCCCAAAGAAATTTTCTAATTAAAAAGAAGGATAAAAGGCTTTGAGAAAGTTGCTTTACCAAGCTTATAATGAATTGTAAAGGTCTTAAAAATACATGCATTTTACAAGGTACTTACAGTTTGACAGTTTCTAATAAGAAAAATTAAGGACTATGGAATCCTAAACCAAAAAAAGCAATCAATACAGCTCCGTAGCAGAGATTAACCAACAGCAAGACCAATTAAGTTTCTGCCCTAGTTCAAGTAAGAAGCATTGAAAAATAACTTCTCATTAGTGCATATGCCTGTATTGAAAAAAATGATTTAATGGTTTATATGGTGAATTAGAAAAAGATAAGGATTTCTTGGAACCTTTGTAGTTTCACTTTTAAAGGGATTCTGTCACCTCGTTTTCGCCTATAGAGCTGCGGACATGCACGGCTAGATCGCCGCTAGCATGCCCGCAATATACCGATCCCATATCTCTGTGTGCTTTTATTTTGTTTAAAAAATTATTTTATAGATATGTAAATTCACCTGTTAAGCTGCCCAAGGGGCTGCACTAACTTTCTTGGAGCCCAGCCACGCCCCCTTCTTGCGGACATGCTAGCGGTGATCTAGCCGCGCATGTCTACAGCGCTATAGGCTAAAATGAGATGACAGAATCCCTTTAAACTTAAGGATTTGGTACATTGTAAATAAAGATATTGAAAGAAAAGCATGTAAAGTATAACCCTGGAAAAATTTCAGTAATAATGCAGTGCATTTTTGTACAAAGATAGATTTTTAATAATCAAAGACAATTCAAATATTGTTTTAAAGGAACACTCTACAATTTAAAGGAACTTATACAAAGTGTTATTAATGCAGGGCCTAATGCGGAAGTACATTTTCACATAATTTCAAACAGCACCAATGAGAAAAATGTTGTTTCATATATCATCCCACAGGCTGGCATCATACATAACATGGTCTATGAATATTTAACTATATTGTACCCTTAATACAGATAATGAGGCGTGTAGTATACTAGGCAAACATAACTTTCACAGAAAATGTTGCACATCACTTTATCCTCTATAAACAATCTGTTTATTATACGACAAGGGTGGACTGGGAACGTAAAGTGTCCCTGGAAAAAAAAATATGGGTCCAAACTGTCAGAATACAGGGTAACATAAGTAGACAGGGCCAACAGAAGTAGGTAGGTTCAGCTACACTATAGTACAGAACAAAATACTGCCCAGCAGAACCAAATAGAACATTGTAGTGTCACATTATGAATCTATATCACCATCCTGAGGATGGGGATGTAGTTGAATTTAGCAGGGTACCTGTGGCCACTGGACAGTTGCATAAGTGTCTGATGCAGTTACATTCATTAATACTGAGATCATCAGATTTTTATTTATTTTTTACCAAATTTTATTGAGCAAATCAATACAGTTCAAGGGTGGAACAGTGGAGGAAAACACAAGTCTCCACTGTCCACGTATATGTCAAGAACAGAATACAGGTCAGTCAAGCATATTACATGTTATACAGTGTAACCATCTCAGCAGGTCAATAATGGAAGACAACTTGAGAAGGCAGATATAGAACTCGCCATGGGTGCCATAGCACTACAAAAGATCTCATCCGAGACGGACCATAGTAAGCATACTAATTCACGCTGCAGCACTCAAAAATAAAAAATATAAATAAAAATAGTAATAAAAAAAAAACAGAAAAATAGGGGGATGTAAAACGGGCATGTAAAAAGGAGCTGAGTATGGAGACATTACAGAAACAAGGTCTCTAGGTCTGCAAGACAATTCGTCTAATATCCTCTAAAGGATCTCCATTCATTCCAGATCTTAAGAAATTTGTGGTGAGATCTTAATTCCCATGAGGATAGCTCTTCCAGACGATATATCTGGTCTATTTTCTGGAACCATTGTTCCATGGATGGTGTCTCAATAGATAACCAGAGTAGAGGGATAAGCAATTTGGCAGCATTCATTAAATGTTTAAAAAGAGCTAGATTGGGAGGCGGGGGGTCACGAGGGTAAAGATTCAGCAGGGCAACTTGTGGTGTTGGGGCGGTATCGGACTTACATATTTGATTACAAGTTTTAAAGATCTCCACCCACCACCGCTGCAGAACTGGGCACGTCCACCATATGTGTAGGAAGGTACCTCTGTGCTTTAAACATCTCCAACATGTGTCGGATGCCGAAGTGGAGTATAAACATGTCTTGTCTGGGGTTTTGTACCAGCGAGTGATAGTTTTATAGTTGTTCTCCTGGATCTTCATGCATCTTGAAGCTCTATGTGAAGAGTTGAAAATAGTAAGGGTATCTTCTGGGGAGAAATGTTTATCTAGATCTTTTTCCCATAATCGAATGAAAGCTGGGATTAGAGCGGTGGGGGGAGTCCTTAGCCTGTCATACCATTGAGATATCAATTTGTTTAGGGTAGAACTTTGGGAGATGACCTTCTCCAACCAGGTTATAGGGAGTAATAATGTGTGTAGGTGGGCGCTTTGGTGTAGGTATGCCCTTAAAAAGTGGAGCCCATTAAAGCAAGATTGAGGTACTTTCAGTAGGTCACACATTTCATTTACAGAGAGGAGTTGATCGCTACTATAAAGATCCACCAATCTCATCTTGGAATGACTAATCTCACTGGGAAGACTGATTTTTAAGGCCTGGGACGCTAAGTGAAACACATCTTCTACACTGAGAATAGGGGATGGGAGAGGGGAGCTTAGGGTTGAATTTTGCATAGCATTCCAGGCGTGTAGAATGGCTCTCATAATTGGAGAGATATTAGGATGGGGAGGTATCGGGGACAGACACCCTAACAAAGCCGCTTTGAGAGGGAGTCCTAATAAGGATTCTTCCATCTTGACCCAGGACTTCTGTATGGGGGCAGTCATCCAGTCTACAACTCTGGTGAGAAGAACCGCTTTACCATATAATCTGGTAGTGATATACCCCCCCTCTCTCTCGGATAAGACAGAGATTTGTAAGACATTCTCGCCTTTCTTTTATTCCATATGAAAGATATAAACATGGACCGGAGTTTAGAATAGTATGTGGAGGGTACGGGAATCGGTAGGGTCTGTTGAAGATAGGTCAGTTTAGGAATAATGAGGGAAAGTAGGATATTTTTCCTCCCAAACCACGAGAGTCTAGGGACATCCAGGGAGGTTAAATTTTCAGCCAATTTTTTCTGAAGTGGGACGTAGTTTAAGTTGAATAGTTGGCTTCTGTCGGTGCTCATCTTCACCCCCAGGTAGGTTAGAAAGGGAGAAGACCAATTGAAAGGTGAACGTCATTCTAGATGGTTCCTCAAGGATTTTTTTAAGGCCTGTGGAAATAATCAATGATTTGTTGTGGTTCATCTTGAAATTGGAGAGCAACCCATACGTTTCCAGATGACCATGTATCTTTGGTAGAGCTGTTTCAGGATTGCTCACTATCAGAAGTAAGTCATCCTTGAAATTTTGTGCTGTTGTTTACCTAGAGTTATTCCCTGGATGTCACTATCCAACTGGATGGTCTGCAGAAGAGGTTCTAGGGAGAGAGGAGGGGGGACAGGGGGCAGCCCTGGCGAGTGCCATTATGTATTATAAAGAGATCAGACAGGATATCATTTACCCGTACTGACGCTGAGGCATGTAAGTACGTAGCTTCTACCGCTTGTATAAAGGGAGTGGGAAAGTTGCGGGTGTGCAACGCTGAGTACATAAAGGACCAATTGACTCTGTCAAAAGCCTTCTCAGCATCTGTGCTGAGAAGGACTACGAGGAGGCCCTTTTTTTTAACATAATGGAGAATATTGAGTATTCGGGCCGTGTTATCCTTCCCCTCTCTCTGCTGAACAAAGCCTACTTGATCTCTATGGATTAGGGAGGGAAGGAGTTTCGCCAAACGGTTGGCTAGAATCTTGGCCAAAAGTTTTAGATCGATGTTGAGGAGGGAAATGGGTCTGCAATTGGGGCACAAAGAATGATCCTTGCCCTCTTTTGGAATTAACGTGATGTGAGCTCTGGTCATATCTTTGGATAATGGCACACCTTGTAGAGTATTATTGAAGATTGGGAGAAGATGTGGGATAAGTAACTCCTGGAAGGCCGAATGGTAGGGTATAGGGAGCCCGTCTGGACCTGGGCATTTCCCCCTGGGGGCATTTTTAATAACTTTAAGAAGCTCTTCAGAGGAAAAGGGGGCAGATAAGTTATTTTGTCTTGTTTTGAGAGTGATGGAAGGGCTAGTTTATCTAAGTACGATATAAAAGGCAGCGTAGATTCTGTGTCACCCGAGAGAGAGATTGCGGTTGGCTGAGGTTATAAAGGGATTCATAGTAATCCCTAAATAGGGAGGCTATTTTGCGTGAATCGAAGGTTAGTTCACCCTCTGGAGTTTTTAATTTATGTACATAATTGTTTAGTTTGCGACGTTTAAGCCTGGACATCATGTAGAAGGAAGATTTGTTCCCATGAGCGAAAATTTTGTATTGGGAATGTAAAAAGAACTTGGCAGATGCCTCATTCATAAGGTTTTTGAGGGAAGCCCTGCATGAGGACAACTCCTGTAAATGAGATTCCAGAAGAGATCTCTTATGGGCAATTTCCAGGAAAGTGATTTTTTCGTGAAGGGAATTTATCAGTTTTTGTCTCTCCTTTTTAAGGTGAGCACCTAGGCTGATACAGTGACGTCTTATGAATGCCTTATGGGCATCCCAAGCTGTTTGGGGTGTGACCTCCAGGGTGCAATTCACAGTGAAGTAGTCTTCAAAAAGCAGTTTCAACTTAATGAACAAAGGGTAGAGAGGAAAGAAGGTGGCACTGTCAACCCCAAAAAATACAATACAAGACACCAATGTCCGACAGAGAGCACCTATGATAATGGTGCTGGGGAGGTAACGGCAGATGTGTGGAATTCGGCTTGACAATGGTGGTGCTCAGCTGGTATCGAAAAGTCCAAATCCAATAGCACAGATGAGAAATACTGAATGAAAAGTAGCGGCACTCACCCAAATACCAAATAACGGCCGTTTCGCGCACAAAGCGCTTCTTCTGACCGCGTATCCAGAAGACCAGAAGAAGTGCTTTGTGCGTGAAACGGCCGTCACCGCTACTACACGCCGGGAGGTTGTCCCCCCCTCGCACCTGCTCCACGGCAAGCATGTTGTAATATTGCCTGCTTAATAAAGGATTCAAGTTTGCATCTTTATTTGGGTGAGTGCCGCTACTTTTCATTCAGTATTTCTCATCTGTGCAGTTTCAACTTAGATTGAATGTCAGGCGAGCTAATGAGTTGTTCGTTAAATCGCCAGTGGCCAGTGGGTCTATGATTAAGGGGTGAATGTACATAGAGATAAATGGGGGCGTGGTCAGATAGGAGAATGGATCCAATTGCAGTCTTGGAACACAGCTGGAGATGTTACTTTGAGACGAACAGATAATCTAGGCGTTGGTGTGACTTATGTAGTGATGAGTAAAAGGTGTAATCCCTAGAATCTGGATGCATAGTACGCCAGACATTAATCAGATGCTGTTTGGCTAGAGCTCGTAGCAGAGAGCGAATTCCCTTCTGGGATTGTGCAGATTTGAGGGAAGAGGAATCAATGAGGGGGTTCAGGACAAGGTTTAGATCACCTGCTAACACTGTTATGCCCTCTCTAAAAGATTCCAACTTTAGTAAAACTGATTTTAGCCAGCGTATTTGGTGGTTGTTTGGGGCGTATATATTCACAAAGGTATATAAGTGTTGACCCATTTTGCCTTTGATCATTAGGAAGCGACCATCTGGGTCACACAGTTGATCGTCTAAGATAAAGGGAACCTTGCTATGGAAACCAATACTCACTCCCTTAGAATTTGATGTGGGGGACCCACAATGATACCATGTAGGATAAAAAGAAAATGACAAACTGGGGAAGTGATGAGTCTTAAAGTGGGTTTCCTGCAGGAAAACCACATTCACCTTGTCTTTTCTCAATATCCCCAAAATCTGGCTCTGTTTAGACAGTGAATTGCAGCCCTTAATGTTATAAGAGGCAATATTAATAGCCATCATAGGGATAAGGAAGAGAGGCAAATTGCTGAATTATGTGAGTGTGAGGGTTTGTTGACCAAGTGAGCTGCATAGAGTACGTAACAGTCAGACGAATCAGCAGGAAGGAAGGCCGTAGTCTTGGTAATGAAATGACCCGTCTCAGATGGATGTACCTCTGGTTATCGAGAGACCTGAAGAAATACCAATAGAACAAACAAATAATGAACAAAAGAATACAATAAACAAAAATAACGTAAGGGTCCTGGGGGACCTGAAGAGAAGGGGGTATGGCATTTGCCATTTAGGGACCTGGCTCTCTAACAAAAGTGTTATGATAGCCATAAGGATGAAGCTGTATGATATGGCGTTGGACCCTAAACTCCCTTGTTGAGTTGCCTAGTCTGGTGAAATAGAGACAAAGTGGGAAGACACATAAGCGAATCATGGGGGGAAAGTAGGAGGCAGTAGGGAGGGTAAAGGTTCTGGGGGGGGGAGTAGGGGATAGAGCAAGGGCAAGTCAAGAAAGGGTGAGAAAGCTGCAATATATAATACACCAGGAGGGCGCTGAGAACATAACAGGGCAATCTGATGAAGGATACACCATAAATTAGTACAACAGAAGATAGATATCAGGATATTGTCCTGTCGACTACCCTGCACATTAATGGTTAGGGTGTGCTGAATACAAAATATACCAGGAGGGCGCTGAGAACACAATAGGACAGTAGTTTGTCAGGCATATAATAAATGATTATATCTGATGTAAGACAAAAGCAATTGTGTCGCTGGATACATTACATAATAGTGGTCAGGGAATGCTGAGTACATAAAGTAACAAGAGGGCGTTAAAAACATAATAGAGTACTAGGTGGCCAGATACACCGTGGGTTAGTACAACAGTAGGTGAATATCAAGGCACCCTGTCACCTGATACACTACATAGTAAAGGTCGGGGAATGCTGAGTACACACAAAAATTGAGGAAAAAAGAGAGAAAATAGCTAGGATGGATATCTCAGGAAGGATTAGGGAGAGAGAGATAAGAAAATATCAGACATGGTAGACTCGTAGCTTTATACTCGTCATAAGAGTTAAATACTGAGAAGATACAGAGATATCTTGCTTCAGAAGATGTCAGTGGCTATACGTCTGGGGGTGAGAGGATGGTTTTTCTTTTTCTCCTTCTGCCTTTGGGCCTTAGGGGTGCCCTTTGTTTCAAAAGGCACAATCCTGGGAATTTCGAGAAGCGATGTTAAGTCCTGAACAGTGTCCCATTCCTCAATGTCCAAAGGAGGAATGTCCAAAAGGTCAAATGCTGGGCCCAAGTCCAGGTGTGACTTAATATTGATCCTCTTGCCTTGGTAGGAGTAGGATAATCCAAAAGGGAATTGCCACCTGTAGAGGATTTTTTGGCTCCTGAGCCAATCTGTGAGCGGCTTAAGACTTCTCCTTTTTTGCAGGGTTGTTGGAGCTAAATCTTGGAAAACACTGATTGGCACTCTGTTATATTTCACTCCTCCTGACTGACGGGCTTTGGATATTACCGCTTCCTTGTCTTGGAAATTAAGGAAGCGGCAGATGAGATCTCTGGGAGGATCATTGCCACTCGGTTTCGGTCGCAGCGCATGGTGAGCTCTTTCAATAACCACTGAGGCGGAGCGGTCTGGGCCCAGTAGTTCGCCACAAATCACTTTAACAATATCAGGAGAGTCTTGGGGAGAATCTGTCTCTGGTACACCTCTAAAACGTAGGTTATTTCGTCTCCCTCGATTTTCCTGGTCTTCCAGGGCGTTGAATGCAGCATTTAGGTGGGATTGACATTTCTGCAGGCTGATGGCTGTGGCCGCCTGAAAGTCCAGAATCGCGGCCTGGTTGGTTTCTAAGGCTTCTACCCTGCCACCGACGTGCCTTACATCTTGCCTGAGGGAGGAAATCTTACTAACTAGCGGTTCCATCGCTCTTTGTAGTGCCGAATCCAGGTATTTTCTTAAAATCTGGAGTTGTTTGCGGTGCCTGTGATCCTCAGTGTCGCTTCCGTCAGCTTACAGATCCGGCTCGCTTTCCTCTGCTTCCTTGTAAGTCTCCGACGCCATCTTTGCTTCCCGCAGTGCGCAGATGGCAGCAGCTTTTTTAATAAACGTATCCATGTCTCCACAATTAGTTGCATGCTTTTGGGAGCGGGACGAGTCTCCTGTTTTCTGCTGTCCGATTTTGCGCATTTATCTGCCAGATAGCTAACGTATGCTGAGAAATAGCCGGGTCGAAGCTGCAGAGCTCAAGCACACACGTCCATGCCGGTCAGGCGCTAGCTCCGCCCCCCCCAGATCATCAGATCTTTATGTACCTGGTTGGCGGCCATATACCTGGTGACCCAGCATTTGCTGGCCAACAATTTCACAGAGTAGAAAATGTTTCTCACGCTTTATAAATGTTGGGAGGAGATTTATTAAGACCAGTGTTTTCCACACTGGTCTTAAGAGGAAATGCCAAAATTAAGAGAGGCATTGGCCTCTACATAAGTTTGACGCTTCCTCCAGCAGGCTATGCAACGGACTTAAATCTACACTAGCTTCCTTGCTGGCATAGATTAAAGCCATTTTCCACCCCCAAAACTGGCGTGGAACAGGACCAATGAACCTGCCGGCCAGGCAGCTTCCCCACCCATGCCACACTGCCTTTTTTCAACACTTTGGAAAAGTAGCATGAGCTGGGAAAAGTTGTATGCCATTTTGCGGCAAAAAAACTGTGACTTTAATACGCCACCATTGTGGTGTATATCAGTTAACAAATGTCCCCTGTGGTGATTCCTTATTTTTGTGCTGGAAAATGCCAGCCAGGAGGAGAACATGAAAGGGGAAAATAATATTTAGGGTATGGCCACATGTTCAGATTTTTTTTTTATATACTTTGGAAGCCAAAATCATGAGCACATCATAAAAGGGGAGAAGGTTTCAAGGACAGAACTTCTTTTTTTTTAAATTCACTCCTGGTTTTAAGTTCTAAAACTGCATCAGGAAACCTGTACATTTGAACTTACCTTAATAATGATAATAATAATCACATAGCTACAGGGACAAGATACTAGTGATGAGCGGCAGGGGCATTATTCGAATTTTTATTTCGTGAATATTTGTTAGCATATTCGTCATATATTCATGAATATTCGTATTCGAGATTATTCTATTGATTGCGAAAAATCGGAATATTCTAAAACACTTGCCAACCCAATAGGAAAGTTGCTTAACGCCCTTATGCGATTTGATTAATGCACATATTTAATTGAATTTTTTTTTTTTGCATAACATAAACTATATTAAATAATGAAGAATGTTCAAAATCAGTAATGAGTCATTACTGCATTGTGGGTCAATTCGAGAATATTTGTCATTTTTTTGCTTCTGAAGTCATGATTCCTCCCTGCTTAAGTTGCTTGTGGGACAATGACTGTTCACATTAAATTGGAAAAAATGACAAATATTCTAAAAAACGAATATAAATTGAACAATGAAGAATATCACCACATCTAAAGGGTGAAAAACCAGGAAGCTTGCACTTCCAGGCTTCTTACCGGCATCCTCTGGCCAATGAGGATGCCAGTAAATGATTTCAATGCGCTGGGTCTCTATGAAGAGAGGTGGCAGGCCAATATAAGAAATAAGTTCTTCTCAAATAATGGGTTTAAAAGACCCATGATTGTTCAGAATTGATTTTTTTTAGGCTCAAATACTAGCTTCAAAAGCATAAAAAAAAATTAAAAAATATACATTAAAAAAATATAGCAGTTTAAATGACCCCCTTTCTGTACAATAAAAAAAAATACATAAATAACCAAAAATATAAACATAATGGCCATTACCACAACTGAAAACACCCATTTTATTAAAATATGGTGAATGGAGTAGCAGAAAAAAGGGTCAAAATGGCCAATTTGCAATTTTTTCATTGCTTCTCTTCTCAAAAATTATTTATAAAATGTGATCATAAAGTCATACAAACTCCAAAATGGTGTCAATAAAAACTACAGATTGTCCTGCAAAAAATGATCCCCCACACATCTTAATAAATTTAACTTTAAAAAAGTTATAGGGGTCAGAATTTGGTGATGTAAGTTTTTTTTTTTAATTATCATGACCTGGAGAATAAAGGGCACAGGTCAGTTTTGCAGTAAACAGAATGCAGTGGGAACAAAACCTGTAAAACGGTGGAGGAATTGTTTTGTTTTCCTATTTGGAATTTATTCCCCGCTTCCCAATACATTGTATGCCATACTAAATGGTGGCATTAGAAAGTACAACTTGTCCTGCAAAAAATAGGCCCTCAAAGAGCTATGGAAAAATAAAAAAGTTATGGCTCAAGGAAAATGGGGATTGGGAATAAAAATGAAAACGCAAAAATGAAAAGGGTTACTAAAAAACAATTGAAAAAATATATTTTTAGCTCAAAATAACTACAATGCAATAATTTAAAAAATTGCTTTCAAAGGTGGACATAGCCTTTAAATTATATTCTAAAGCGAATAGGTTACCTGTACAGTCACTGCCACAGTCAATGGTATACATAGATTAGAGGAAGGAGAGATTAGTAAAAAGAAGGCTGATTAGTAGTAAGTTACAGTAAGATGAATAAGAACAATAAAAGTTTTGTTGTTTCCAGTGTTAGAATAGGGAGGACTCTGGACTCTGGGGGTACTCTTGACATACAGGTGGCATCAGCATTAAAGTGACTTATTGTTGAAAGTGAAGGAAATCTGTTAGGGAAACACAAGCCAAATCCCAAGTTAAGTTTCCTGCTACAGATTTACTTTCTGCCAATAGGAATTTTTTTTTTTTGCAGTGGTAACCCTGAGTCCTAAAGCTCGAGGCTACTTTCAGAGGCTACAAATTTTGTTGCATGATGTAGCACAACACTATTGTGTGTAGCGATTTGTAGACAATTTTCATGAAGTTATGTCAATTTCTGTTGTAGGAAGTGACACGGTGCTATATTATAGTGGAAGATACATGAAAATGTTATATTGCTCTTTAGGGGGAAAATTATTCTTGTTTCGTAAAAATCCCATCTGTTTTATGAAATTATTGTGCTATATTTGAACATTATGGTGGGAATTTTTCAATCCCTGCATGTCTGAATTCTTAGAAAAGTTGAAGGTAGGTGCTTTGTGATCTTTTGGGGTCATGAGCAAAAATATTGTGACTTTTTGAGCACTGCACCTTCCAGTGCCACGTACACATGCAATGAAAAATTGGCCAAAATTTCAGCAAAGATCACTTTCATCACACCTTTATGAAGTGCGACTTTAAAAAGTCACAAAAAAGTAGCAACTCCACATCTAGCATCATCCATGTGTACTGTTACTGAAATGGACACAAATATATATACTGTATATATTTTTTCTTTTGCATCTCTTGCATATCACTCAGCTATGTTATCACTAGTGATGAGCGGCAGGGGCTATATTCGATTTTGTGAATATATGTATGGGCGAATATTCGCCATATATTTGCAAATTTGCGGTTATTTTCTTGATTGTGAAAAATCGGCAATGTAATATTCACATAATGTGCACGCAATACAAGCTGCTAGAAGTTTACTGAAACTCGAGATAATGGTTGGCATGGAAGAACATTACAATAGCTTTATATATGCAGGTAGAGTGCTCTAATATATACCATATTTTTCACCCTATAAGTCGCATCCCCCAAAGTGGGGTGAAAATTATAATGTGTCTAATAGGACGAATACGGAAGGGGGGGGGCGTTGAACGGCTGGCTCTTTGCTTGTTGCCGATACATTGCAGGCTGTACTGCATAAGGACATCAGCCCGCGATGTACCGGACATTGATCCTGGCATGTAGAGTACCTATTGAGGAAGAGGGAAGAGCCTGGAGCTTCTATGGTGGGACATCAACAACCACGATCCGCCTAGGACCTTTCCCAGCCTCCCGGAGCCGCGTATGTGCACACCAGACTGCCCTATTGCTAGAATGTAGTGTCAGATCTGAGGCATTTCTAGAATGTAGTGTCGGATATGAGGTTTTGCTAGAATCTAGTGTTGGATCTCAGGTTTTCAATAGCACAAACACGATCCTCTTTCTGTGATGCAGGGCTCTTATATTCTATATTGTGTGCACTCAGCAGCATAGCAGGTATGACCCCAGTACAAAAGTGATTAGCCTGCCTCAAAATAAAGGCAGGCAAAAACATATGGTATGTACCAGGCAGCCAGCAAGATTGGGGTTAATGTGATTAATTAACCCCAATCTTGCCACTACCATGTTTTAAACATGAATGGGGGTCACTTATTTTTAATGTCGGGCTTGGCAGATGCTTTTGAAGTGGGCCCCATGTGCCTCACATTACTAGTAAGTGACCGTACCTTCTCAAATAATGGGAAACGTGGGGTTAATGTGAGTTACAGAATACAGGCCACTTATTAATAATGTGAGGCACATAGATTGATAGACGTAAAAATTCATAAGATAACATTAATAGCAAGTGACTGTTTATGTACCTCATGCTTTTAACCTCATGTTGCCCACTATTAACACACCTTTTGTTCAAAATAATTTTTTTCCCATTTTCACCCTCTAAAACCTAGGTACGTCTTATGGGCTGGTGCGTCTTATAGGAGGTGAAAAATACGGTATTTGCGCAATAATGATGCGCATATCTTTGCGCAATACGTGCAACTGGGTGACATCACAACACTATGTATGTATGGACAGCAGAATCCTACCTAACACCCTGCACTCGAACCGGTGCAGCTACATTATAAATCAATGTAACCTACACTATCTCCCCCTGACTATCTGAATTATATATCTAAGTTAACTGTCTAATGTATAAAGCAAAGCACAGAGCACAGCAATCACACTGCAGTCTCTCTCAGAACTCCATTACACTAAAGAAAATGGCTGCTGGGGAGGTTCTTATATAGTAAGGGGTAGGCAACTTTCCTATTGATTGCTAGGGATGTTGCTAAGCTCAGACAAAGACATTGCAGCCTTCTCATTGGCCCCACAAGCAAGAGGGAGGTTACTGATGAAAAAAAAAAAGTAGAATATTTGAAATTACGAATATATAGCACTATATCCTAAATATTCGCAAATTCTCGAATGTGAGATATTCACAATAAATATTCGTGATTCAAATATTTGTTCCAAACGGTTGTATCATAATTGTGGTGTCTTAGGCTGCATTCACACGTCAGTGGAACACGGACCGTGTGATACCGGACTGGCACCCTGCTTAGTGCAGGAGCGCACGGTGTCATTCGTTGCTATGACGTCGTGCACTTCCTGTTGCCGCTGCTGCACAGTAATACACTCGTATAGATCATAGGCGTGTGTTACTGTGCAGTGGCGACAACAGGAAGCGCATGGCGTCATAGCAACGAATGACACCGTGCACTCCTGCACTAAGCAGGGTATCAGTCCGGTATCACACGGTCCGTGTTCCACGGACGTGTGAATGCAGCCTTAGGGTTTGTTCAAATAGAGTTTTCTGACAGCTGAATTCGGCATGGGTTAAGTGACAAAAAAGCATCAGGTGGCTACTAAGAAAAGGCCTTCAATTGGGAAGTCATGCTGCCGCTCTTGCAGTCGTGGTTTGTTGCCATGACTGCACCAAGAAAAGACATACCATATATTTTCATGGCATGGATTGCAGCAATAAACCACACTCTTCTAATTAAAATAATGAGAGATGGTTTCCAAACTTCTGCCCAGTGTTTTTTAGATTATTTAATGTCTGTTAATTACCATATTCTTAGCTATATTGCTGTATTTCAAGAAATCCAGAAAATATAGTCTATGAAAGTGAGCAAATTGAGTGTTTTTTATAATTTACTTCTGTAGTAAATTGAATATTGATCATCTCACTGAACCCTGAGTTGTTTTAAACAGAGTTTTGCAAGACTGGAAGACAGCAAGGAAGCATATCAGAAAAAAAGATGCATTTACTATTAATTTACAGCTTGTATTTTCTGGTAGTTCCCCCTTAGCCATTCTTAAAGTAAATACAGAGACAGATTGTTGCCCTTGGCCCAAAGCAACAATTTGAGTCTTCAAATAATTCATAGCATGTTTTGGGTCCGCTTTAGTCTTATCTCTTCCAGATATTTTCAGACTTTTCTTTGTTTAAATGAATGTCTCTTCAGTTAGTGTGAAAGCCACTTTGTCTCTAAAATCAGGTTAGCTAACAAGCACCGTAGAGCCGATGCTGTGACTTGCGTCTTTCATGAGTCCTATTCCTCTCCAGAAGATCCAGTGTGCCTGGATAAATTCTAACCCATGTGGGAGTCTCCTCTGTCATCAACTAGCTGGGTCACATAGGCAGGTTTCATACAATGTATCTTTTCAATAGCAGACAAGACTGTAGAAACTTTGTTTTGCCAAGTTACACATGGACCAAGTCATGCCTTCTGGTCTTGTACAGACATTACTTATTCTCCTATTCCCCATGACCAATATTTCTATGGGCTTTATCTTCAATTTACCAGTGACCCATGGTTTCTGTATTATGGGTGGTGGTAGACACTGCAGCTTCTCAAAGGGGGCTTGATTTGTTTCTCTGCCAAAATTGTCCTGTGCTTCAAAATTTGAGAAATTTAGTTCTAAATGTTTCTAGTGGATTTCTTCCCATGTTATCATCCCAGATCATAACCTCTATCAAATGGACAAATGCAACAGACCAAACAGTCCTTGGAACAATTATACATCTATGTCTACCTACTGCCATCTACTCAAGTTCAGGCAAGTCTCCTGTTCAGGTACTTCTTAGACTACAATTTGGTCTTCATCTTTCTTCACACAGTTTGCTGTGCCAATGCTGTTTTGTAATTATCTAAAGTTCATCTGGAAGAAAGTATATCTGAGACTGCTATATGCTGCAGTTTGGACTATAACATCTGTAGACAAGTTTTGACAGCCGGGTCTGATAATTTATCCAAGTGATTGGCTATGGTTGCCTAATATCAGGCTATAAATACTTTTTTTGAGCTGGCATTCTGCATAAATGATTCCCTTTCGGTCTTCTAATGTATGGAACCAGTTCCAACTCCACGCCTCAGTTTAGTTCGCTCTAGACCATTGGCATGTCAAATTTAATTTTTTTCGAGGTATGCCAACCAGACACCTAGATAGTGTCAGGGATGATGTTGCAGATAGCTGGAACTTATAAACAAACAACTGACTGGCTTGATCCCAAACTAAGGAGCAAATAGGTGAGCCCTTTAACCACTTCAGCCCCCCTAGCTTAAACACCCTTAATGACCAGGCCACTTTTTACAATTCTGCACTACACTACTTTCACCGTTTATTGCTCCGTCATGCAACTTACCACCCAAATGAATTTTACCTCCTTTTCTTCTCACTAATAGAGATTTCATTTGGTGGTATTTCATTGTTGCTGACATTTTTACTTTTTTTGCTATTAATAAAAATTTAACGACATTTTTGCAAAAAAATGACATTTTTCACTTTCTGTTGTAAATTTTTTTAAAAAACTACATTTGTATATAAATTTTCTCTAAATTTATTGTTCTACATGTCTTTGATAAAAAAATCCAATAAGTGTATATTTATTGGTTTGGGTAAAAGTTATAGCGTTTACAAACTATGGTGCAAAAAAGTGAATTTCGGCATTTTGAAGCAGCTCTGACTTTCTGAGCGCCTGTCATGTTTCTTCAGGTGCTAGAATGCCAGGAAAGTATAAATACCCCCCAAATCACACCATTTTAGATAGAAGACACCCCAAAGTATTCACGGAGGGGCATGGTGAGTTCATGTATCATTTCATTTTTTTTCACAAGTTAGCGGAAAATGACACTTTCTGAGGAAAAAAAATATATAATAAAGTTTCCATTTCTGCTAACTTCTGGCAAAAAAAAAATAAAATCTCCCACGGACTCACTATGCCCCTCTGTGAATACCTTGGGGTCTCTACTTTCCGAAATGGGGTCATTTGTGGGGTGTGTTTACTGTTCTGGCATTTTGGGCGGGGCTAAATTGTGAGCAGCCATGTAAAGCTAAAGGTACTCGTTGGAATTTGGGCCCTTTGTGCAACCAGGCTGCAAAAAGTGTCACTCATGTGGTATCGCCGTACTCAGGAGAAGTAGGGCAATGTGTTTTGGGGTGTATTTTACATATACCCATGTTGGGTGAGAGAAATATCTCTGTAAACTGACAACTTTGTATAAAAAAATTAAAAGTTGTCATTTACAGAGATATTTCTCACACAAAGTATGGGTATATATAAAATACACCCCAAGCACATTGCGCTACTTCTCCTGAGTACTGGCGATACCACATGTGTGGAACTTTTGCAGCCTGGGTGCACAAAGGCCCTAAAACCAATGAGTACCTTTAGGATTTCACAGGGCATTTTTACGCATTTGTATTCCAGACTTCTTCTCACGCTTTAGGGGCCCCTAAAATGCCAGGGCAGTATAAATACCCCACATGTGACCCCATTTTAGAAAGAAGACACCCCAAGGGGTATGGTGAGTTCATGTAAAATTTTATTTTTTGTCACAAGTTAGTGGAATATGAGACTTTGTAAAAAACAAAATAAAAAAAATATATATCAATTTCCGCTAACTTGTGCCAAAAAAAAAAAAATTCTGTGAACTCGCCATGCCCTTCACAGAATACCTTGGGGTGTCTTCTCTCCACAATGGGGTCACATGTGGGGTATTTATACTGACCTGGCATTTTAGGGGCCCCTAAAGCGTGAGAATCCAAATGAGTAACAATGCCCTGTGAAATCCTAAAGGTACTCATTGGTTTTAGGGCTCCTTTGCGCATCTTGGCTGCAAAAAAAGTGTCACACATGTGGTATCACCGTACTCAGGATAAGTAGGGAAATGTGTTTTGGGGTGTATTTTTATATATTCCCATGCTGGGTGAGAGAAATATCTCTGTAAATGACAACTTTTTAAATTTTTTTATTCAAAGTTGTCAATTTACAGAGATATTTCTCTCACCCAGCATGGGTATATGTAAAAATACACCCCAAAACACATTGCCCTACTTCTCCTGAGTACGGCGATACCACATGAGTAACACTTTTTTGCAGCCAAGATGCGCAAAGGGGCCCAAATTCCAATGAGTATCTTTTAGGAGGGCATTTTTACGCATTTTTCTTCTCGCGCCCCTAAAATGCCAGGGCAGTATAAGTACCCCACATGTGACCCCATTTTGGAAAGAAGACACCCCAAGGTATTCCAGGAGGGGCATGGCGAGTTGATAGAATTTTTTTTTTTTTGGCACAAGTTAGTGGAAATTATTTTTTTATAGTTTTTCTACAAAGTCTCCTTTCCACTAACTTTTGACAAAAGTTTAATTTTTCATGGACTCACTATTCCCCATGACCAATATTTCTATGGGCTTTATCTTCAATTTACCAGTGACCCATGGTTTCTGTATTATGGGTGGTGGTAGACACTGCAGCTTCTCAAAGGGGGCTTGATTTGTTTCTCTGCCAAAATTGTCCTGTGCTTCAAAATTTGAGAAATTTAGTTCTAAATGTTTCTAGTGGATTTCTTCCCATGTTATCATCCCAGATCATAACCTCTATCAAATGGACAAATGCAACAGACCAAACAGTCCTTGGAACAATTATACATCTATGTCTACCTACTGCCATCTACTCAAGTTCAGGCAAGTCTCCTGTTCAGGTACTTCTTAGACTACAATTTGGTCTTCATCTTTCTTCACACAGTTTGCTGTGCCAATGCTGTTTTGTAATTATCTAAAGTTCATCTGGAAGAAAGTATATCGGAGACTGCTATATGCTGCAGTTTGGACTATAACATCTGTAGACAAGTTTTGACAGCCGGGTCTGATAATTTCTCCAAGTGATTGGCTATGGTTGCCTAATATCAGGCTATAAATACTTTTTTTGAGCTGGCATTCTGCATAAACGATTCCCTTTCGGTCTTCTAACGTATGGAACCAGTTCCAACTCCACGCCTCAGTTTAGTTAGCTCTAGACCATTGGCATGTCAAATTTAATTTTTTTCGAGGTATGCCAACCAGACACCTAGATAGTGTCAGGGATGATGTTGCAGATAGCTGGAACTTATAAACAAACAACTGACTGGCTTGATCCCAAACTAAGGAGCATATAGGTGAGCCCTTTAAAACCCTAAGACCTCTACCTGACTGCTACACGCATGCAAGGGCCTTAATGGTAGACTATTGCATGCCCACGTACCTAAGACTGTGTGACACCTGAAAACCCTATAATAGTGAGGGAACACGACCACCGGCTTCCTGCACTGAATACGGACGGAGTCAGGGTCACCTAGAATCAAGCCAGCAAGGAAACACAATAAGGGGAAAAGACTTATCTGAGCAAACAGCATCAGCAGCCTCCAGCAGTGAACACCTCATCCAAGAAGTAGTATAAACCGCAAAGTGAGGCAGTATGGGAGGGAATATAAAGGAAGACGATTAGTCTAAATGAGTGACACCTGGCAGAAGGAAAGGAGCTGACAAAGTAAAACCAAAACAAAGAACGTCATACAAAAGGTAGGGAAGAACGTCTGTCTGACCTTCTAACAGAACTGGTGGTGACACATAGGCAATTTAGCTGGTAAAAGAAAAAACATTTTGAACTATACATGCAGATTGTAAAATAAGGGACCATTGGCCAGTGTGATAAAAATCCATCCATGATTTTTGCTTTAAGTTCAGATTGCTTGGGCAAATTATTTCAATTATACAGGGTGGGCCATTTATATGGATACACCTTAATAAAATGGGAATGGTTGGTGATATTAACTTCCTGTTGTGGCACATTAGTATATGTGGGGGGGAAACTTTTCAAGATGGGTGGTGACTAGAGATGGCCCGAACTATTCGCCGGCGAACAGTTCCCGGCGAACATAGCTTGTTCGCGTCCGCCGCGGCGGGCGAACATTTTCGATGTTCGCGTTCGCCCCTATACTTTATTATTGAGCAAACTTTGACCCTGTACCTCACAGTCAGCAGACACATTCCAGCCAATCAGCATACCCTCCCTCCCAGACCCTCCCACCTCCTATCTAAACGCAAGGACAGGATCCATCTTACATTCATTCTGAAGCTGCAGTAATAGTAATTGTAAATCGCAATGCGATTAATATAACCTGTATTATTCGCATTGCGATTACAACTTAGATCTGAGTTCCTAACGGTTGTATTGCTAGAATATAACGAAGATAACGGATATAGCGCTATATTCTCAATCTTCGTTATATTCTAGCAATACAACAACCATCAGATCTAAGTTGAACTCTCAATGCGATTAATATAACCTGCATTAATCGCATTGCGAATTCAACTTAGAGCTGAGTTCTTTTCTATCAAAAACGCCCAAATGGCCCCTGGGGGTTCAGATATCTTGCCTCGGAGGCAGCAGAACATTGGTGGTAGTCATAGTCAACCATCATATACAATCAAATAGAGGCATTAAATGGATTCGCAAAGCGATTAATAATTGTAAGTATTATTCGCATTGCGATTACAACTTAGAGCTGAGTTCCTAATGGTTGTATTGCTAGAATATAACGTATATTCTAGCAATACAACAACCATTAGGAACTTAGCTCTAAGTTGAATTCTGCAATGCGATTAATGAAGGTTATATTAATCGCATTGCAAATACAACTTAGATCTGGGTTTCTAATGGTTGTTGTATTGCTAGAATTATATAACGAAGATTGAGAATATAGAGCTAAATTCGCAATCTTAGTTATATTCTAGCAATACAACCATTAGGAACCCATCTCTAAGTTAAATTCGCAAATATGATGTCCCAACTCCCAAACTATTCACCGCGAGTAGTTCCCGGCGAACATAGCTTGTGCGCGTTCGTCGCGGCGGGCGAACATATGCGATGTTAGGTCCACCCCTATCATTGAGTAAACTTTGACCCTGTACCTCACAGTCAGCAGACACATTCCAGCCAATTAGCATACCCTCCTCCCAGACCCTCCCATCTCCTGGACACAGCATCCATTTTAGATTCATTCGGAAGCTGCAGTCTTAGTGAGAGGAGGGACAGTGTAACTGCTGCTGAGATTTAATAGGGAAATCGATAGCTAGGCTAGTGTATTCAGTGTCCACTCCAGTCCTGAAAGACTCATCAGATCTCTGCTGTAAGGACTGCGTCCTGACAGCACCCCAAAACGCCCTTTTTAGGGCTAGTACATCAGTCTCCCTCCCAGACCCTCCCACCTCCATCAAAAAGCAAGGATGGCATCCATCTTAGTAGTTGTAATCGCAATGCGATTAATACAGGTTATATTAATCGCATTGCGAATTCAACTTAGAGCTGGGTTCCTATTCTCAATCTTCGTTATATTCTAGCAATACAACCATTAGGAACTCAGATCTAAGTTGTAATCGCAATGCGATTAATACAGGTTATATTAATCGCATTGCGAATTCAACTTAGAGCTGGGTTCCTATTCTCAATCTTCGTTATATTCTAGCAATACAACCATTAGGAACTCAGCTTTAAGTTGAATTCGCAATGCGATTAATATAACCTGTATTAATCACATTGCGATTACAACTTGCCACACTCTGCGTCAACTAGATATTTTTCCATGGGAGTTTTGCTATGGATCTCCCCCCGGCATGCCACAGTCCAGGTGTTAGTCCCCTTGAAACAACTTTTCCATCACTATTGTGGCCAGAAGGAGTCCCTTTGTTTTTTAAAATTCGCCTGTCTATTGAAGTCTATGGCGGTTCGCACTGTTCGCATGTTCGCGAACATCTGCGGAAGTTCGCGTTCGCCGTTCGCGAACGGAAAATTTTATGTTCGCGACATCACTAGTGGTGACCATGGCGGCCATTTTGAAGTCGGCCATTTTGAATCCAACTTTTGTTTTTTCAATAGGAAATGGGTCATGGTTTTAACGTAACTTTATTCTTTCATGAGTTATTTACAAGTTTCTGACCACTTATAAAATATGTTCAATGTGCTGTCCATTGTGTTGGATTGGCAATGCAACCCTGTTCTCCCACTCTTCACACACTGATAGCAACACCGCAGGAGAAATGCTAGCAAGGGCTTCCAGTATCCGTAGTTTCAGGTGCTGCACATCTTGTGTCTTCACAGCATAGACAATTGCATTCAGATGACCCCAAAGATAAAAGTCTAAGGAGGTCAGATCGGGAGACCTTGGGGGCCATTCAACTGGCCCACGATGACCAATCCACTTTCCAGGAAACTGTTCATCTAGGAATGCTCAGACCTGACACCCATAATGTGGTGGTGCACCATCTTGCTGGAAAAATCATGTAGCAATTTCGCATAACCTGTGGCCTTGAGGTTTCCATTGATGAAAAATAGCCCCACTATCTTTGTACCCCATATACCACACCATACCATCAATTTTTTTGTTCCAACAGTCTTGGAGGGATCTATCCAATGTGGGTTAGTGTCAGACCAATAGCGTTGGTTCCAATTTTTGTTTTGCCCATTTTGCAAATTCAGTGTGCCGATCTGGGTCATCCTCGTTGAGATTCTGCAGTAGCTGGAGTTTGTAAGGGTGCCATTTGTGAGTAGCTAATATCCGCCGAAGGGATGTTCGACTAATGCCACTCTCTAGTGACATGCGACGAATGCTACGCTGTGGGCTCTTGCTGAATGAAGCTAGGACAGCCACTGATGTTTCTTCATTAGTGACAGATTTCATGCGTCCACATTTTGGCAAAACACTGAACCAGTTTCACGAAACTTAGCAAGCAGTTTGCTAACTGTAGCATGGGAGATGGGTGGTCTCGTAGGGTGTCTTGCATTTAAATCTGCTGCAATGACCCGGTTACTGCGTTCACCAGACATCAACACAATTTCTATCCGCTCCTCATGTGTTAACCTCGGCGACATGTCAATGGCTGTAAACAAAGAGAAACTTGTAAATAACTCATGAAAGAATAAAGTTACGTTAAAACCAAGCACACCATTGTTTTTCTTGTGAAATTCCCAATAAGTTTGATGTGTCACATGACCCTCTTCCTATTGAAAAAACAAAAGTTGGATTCAAAATGGCCGACTTCAAAATGGCCACCATGGTCATCACCCATCTTGAAAAGTTTCCCCCCTCACATATACTAATGTGCCACAAACAGGAAGTTAATATCAGCAACCGTTCCCATTTTATTAAGGTGTATCCATATAAATGGCCCACCCTGTAGTATACTTATGGTTCAAAATAATGGTTTCTAAATGTGTTATGAATTTTGAGCTGTACACTGTAATTATGTAAATAAGCAATAAATAGGGATGAGTGGACTGTGGATATTCGGGTTTGCAGGGCTCGGCTGAACTTTGGGTCAAAGTTTGGGTTCGGGACTCGAACTTGACCTGAACTCAAACCGAACCCAAACTCCATTGAAGTCAATGGGGACTTAAACTTTGGTACACTAACATGGCTGTAAATACTAAGGGGTAGAGGGCTGAAAAAGGAAGAAAAATGGGGGTAAGAGCAGGACAGTTGCCCTGCAAACAAATGTGGATAGGGAAATGACTTAAAGAAACATAGAATAGAAAAAAATAAAAAATAATAATCTTGAACTAGGAGGCGACGGTCAAAGTGGAGTAGGAGGTTGAAGAGGCGGTGGACGTGGCGGTGTAGGTGGAAGTGGTGTTGGAGGAGGTAACCAACAGTTTTTTTTTTTTTCCTTTTTTCTTTTCCATTAATTATTTGTATTTTTATTTTTTTTATAAATTTGGGAAGACCCCAAAACATTGTAAAATAGAAAAGAGAATGCAAAGAGAAAGTGCGCTGGAGTATAACAATGGCTGGGTGCGGCCGGTATACTTGTCTACTCAGCACAAGGTACGAACAAGTCCTGTGGGATCCATGCCTGATTCGTTTTAATGAACTGGAGCTTGTCTACGTTGGCTGTGGACAGACGGTTGTGCTTGTCTGTGATTAGCCCCCCTTACAATAAACTTGCTGCAGGGCAGGGCAGCAGCTTCAGGGTGTAAAGGGCAAGCTCAGGCCATGTGCTCAATTTGGAGACCCAGAAGTTGAATGGGGCAGACCCATCAGTCAGTATGTGTAGGCGTGTGCACAATTACTGTTCCACCATGTTGCTGAAATGCTGCCTCCTGCTAAGACGTTCCATATCAGCTGATGGTGCTGGTTGTTGTGGCAGGCTAAAAAAGCTTTTCCACATTTCGGAAATGCTATCCCACCCTTCTGAAGTGCTGGCGGTTCCCCAGCTGCATTGTCCACTTCTTCCTCCTCTGCCTTCGCCTAGTGCTTCCACTGAGCCCTCGCTATCAGGTGTGAATGCCATCAGCAGCACCTCTACCAGCGTACTCTTGTACTCACGCATTTTCCGATCACGCTCCAGTGACAGAATTGAGGACAGCAGGGTGGCCACCCAGTAATCAGCACTGTTTAGAATGTGGGCAACTCGGTGGTCGTTGTGCAGGCACTGTAGCATGTAGTCGCTCATATGTGCCAGGCTGCCCAGAGGCAACAACAAGCTATCCTCTGTGGGAGGTGTATCGTCTGTGTTCTCTGTATCCCCCCAGCCACTTTCCATTTATGCCCATAAGCTGCTTTGGGTGCCACCCTGCTGTGAACACGGTTCCTCCTCCTCATCATCCTCCTTCTCCTTATCCTACAGAACTGTGCCCTGGCTGGACAGTTGTCTACCTGGCCTCTGTTGGTGCAAGAACACACCCTCCGAGCCACTTGTGAATGACTGGCCTGATAACCATGGAAATGATCCCTCTTCCTCCTGTGCCACATCCTCTTCCATCATCGTCCGAAGTGTTTTTACAAGGAGACATAGAAGTGGGATAGTAACGCTGAGAACTGCGTCACCGGCACTGGCCATATTGGTGGAGTACTCGAAACCAACAAGGCACACACATCCTGCATGGAGGCCCACTCGTGTGTGGTAAAGTGGTGCTGTTCCGCAGAGCTACTCACCCGTGCGTGCTGCAGCTGAAACTCCTCTATCGCCTTCTGTTGCTCGCATAGTCTTCCCAGCTTGTGCAAGGTGGAGGCAGTGAGCGGGAAGGCCGAAGTTACGTTGCAGCACAGACAGGAGAGTAGCAGCAGTGTGAGAACCATGAAGGCGCGCACAGACGGCCCACACTTTCTGCAGCAGCTCTGACTTATTGGGGTAATTTTTTAGGAACCTCTGCACCACCAAATTCAGCACATGTGCCAGACAAGGGATGTGCCTCAAACCGGCCCAAAGCTGCTACGAGATTTCGCCCATTATCGCACACCACCAGGCTAGGCTTGAGGCATCGGCGGCACCAACCACTCATCGGTCTGTTGTTCTATGCCCGTCCACAGCTCCTGTGTGGTGTGGGTTTTTCCCCCAAACAGATGAGTTTCAAAACAGCCTGCTTGCTGTCCTTTCCCCCTGTCTGTGCTGAAATTGGTGGTGAAGGTGTTACGCTAACCGGATGAGGAGGCGGTAGAGGAGGAAGCGGAGTAGGAGGAGGAGGAAACAGGAGGCAACGAGAAATGTCTTGCAATCCTCGGTGGCAGAAGGACATGCGCAAAACTGCTATCCGCCTCACGGCCAGCCGCCACTGCATTTACCCAGTGTGCAGTTAGGGAGATATAACGTCCCTGCCCGTGCTTACTGGTCCATGTATCAGTAGTTATGTGGACCTTGCCACAGATAGCGTTGTGCAGTGCACACCTGATTTTGTCAGCCACTTGGTTGTGCAGGGCAGGGATGGCTCGCCTGGAAAAGTAGTGGCGACTGGGAACCACATACTGTGGGAAAGCCACCACCATAAGGTTTTTAAAAGTCTCCGTCTCCACCAGACGGAATGACAGCATGTCAAAGTCCAGGAATTTATTTTGAAATGCTGCCATTCAGGGCCAGGGATCGCGAGTGGGTATGGGGTACTTCCTCTTTCTCTCCAGTGTTTGGGGAATGGACAGCTGAACTGGGTGACGCTGGGGGAAGTGGTGGTGTTGCTGCCACATCCTCTGTTTGGGGAGTGGCAGATGTCACTGTCACTCCAGAGGGGGAGAAAGAGGCCGAGACTGCAGCAGAAGAGGGAGCAAGAGGATCCTTAGATCACTTGTGGTTTTTCAGGTGCGTACTCCACTGCAGCTCGTGGTTTGCATTTAGATGCCTGGTCATTAGTGTTGATCACGAATTTTCGAATTGCGAATTTTAATCGCGAATATCAGCACTTCGAGAATTCGCGAATATTTAGAATATAGCAAAATATATTTGCAATTGCGAATATTCGCATGCAAGAAAATAATATCTTTTAAATGCCAGTTTATGTGAATGTTTATGCTAATTTATGCGAATTTGTATGCTAATTTATGCAAATTTTTTATGCGAATTTTCGCAAACAAGAAAATATTGTCTGGAGATTACAAATTTGCGAATTTTCGAATATATGGCGAATATTCGCCCAAATATTCGCGAAATATCACAAATTCGAATATTGCCCCTGCCGCTCATCACTACTGGTCATGCAGGTGGTGCTCAGGATTAGAACATTTATGCCTCGCTTAAGGCTCTGATTGCACAGTGTTCAAACCACTTGCGTCTTGTCGCCAGCACATTTTTTAAAGAACTGCCACGCCAGGGAACTCCTTAGAGCTGGCTTTAGTATGCTCAGTCCCTGGGTGCGTTTGGCAGTAGCAGGCATACTGGTTAGGGGACAGCCACTCTGCTTTTGCACAGTGCTTCCTCCTTTACTGTGCGGCTGGCGCTGTGTGACCACCACCTCTTCCTCTGAACTGCACACGTCACTCGCATGACCTTGATTCCATGTGTGGTTTAGGACCTCATGATCCTCCACATAATCTTCCACCCACTTTTCACCCCTGCCCGCCTTGCCGGTCTGCACACGGCAGAAAGCCGCAGCAGTTGGCACCTGTGTTTCATCATCTTCTTCATCAGAGACGTGCTGCGGTGGTCTTCCCATCAGGGGAGGGCTGGCAGCCTTAGTCCTGGGGGGCAAATCCATTCAAGTGGCCCATTGCTCCAACGAATCAGTCTTGTTGCACAACGTGCAACACTGGCATTCACACTAAACAATCCTCATACAAATGCATTGCTTCAAAGCATCTCTATGAATCGACACTTGCACAATAGCCTCTCAATGCATCCCTATGGGAAAGCAATGGGTTGGCTATGATATACTCACACACTGCACATTCCTGTGCATTGTATTGGTGAGGTAATCTGTAATACACTCACAAACTGCACATTGTGTTGTGGTGGAGGGCGTGATAATCCGCGATTGCATGCTAGGTTGTGGGAAGGCGGGATCCAGGAGGTCAAAGTTAAATCACTACATTAGCACATGTTTGCTGGTTTTATGTAATTTATTGTCATATTTTCAAAAGGCAGTGTTTACATTAAAAGGCTTGCAGAGACATGCTATAGACACCAGAACTACTATGTTTAGCTGTTGTGGTTCTGGTGACTACAGTGTCCCTTAAAATAGATTTAAAAAAAAGAATCAGCACAAAAATATCAAATTAAAAGGCTGTATCATTATTCTAAAAATTAAAAAAGCACAACTTCTGATATATATTGTGGGGAGTCGCTCTGGTAGACAGCGGTGCGGGTGCAGTACCGAGGCAAAACAAAGAGTCCAGGATGTGCAATAAACAGTGTTTTATTCACACTGACACAAAAATACACAGCAAACAGTCTTTCGGTGGTAATTCACACATGTCAGAAACAAGGAGGCAAAACAAAACAGGCCAACACAGGTTCAGTCACCTGGGAGGTGTAGGTGCAGGTTCGCACCAGGCTGTCGGCCCAGCCGCAGGAGAATCCACCTTCAGGTAGCCAGGAACAAAAGCCACCTCCTTGCTGAGCTCTTTCCTCCAGGACAGAGAACTCCAGAGCCCTGTTAGCAGGCTCCAGGATAATCACCACCTCAGACACAGCTGCTGGCTGTGTTTTATACCCAGCCCAAAACCAGGACTGGATCGTGGGAGCAGCCACCCACCCTACACTTTAGCTGCTCCCGGTAAGAGCCGGCCCGGATCGGCTTTGCAGCCATGCTATTTAACAGAGTCAAACAGCACTAGCTGCTGCAGACAAAAACCCGGCTCTTACCTCACCGAGGCCAGCAACCTCGGTGACACGTACCTGCCATCAAATATGACACCTTGCACCCTCTTACACACCCCCTTTGTTCAACCCTGAGGGGGTGAACACACGTGAGGCAGTGGACGCGGACAGGGCATCTGCGTTACCCTGCAAGCGGCCTGCCCTGTGTTCCACGGAGAATTTGAAATTTTGAAGGGATAGGAACCACCTGGTGACCTGAGCATTCCTCTCCTTGGCCTGACTCATCCACTTGAGAGGGGAATGGTCGGTCACCAGACGGAACCTCCTCCCTAACAGGTAGTAGCGGAGAGATTCGAGTGCCCACTTGATAGCCAGGCACTCCCTCTCCACTATACTATATCTGGACTCGGCGGGACTGAGCTTACGGCTCAGGAAGACAACGGGATGTTCTTCCCCGTTGACCTCCTGAGACAGTACCGCACCGAGGCCTACCTCCGAGGCATCGGTCTGTACGACAAACTCCTTGTTGAAGTCGGGTGTCACCAAAACCGGGGACCCACACAGGGCCGACTTCAACGCGGAGAAAGCCTCCTCCGCCTTCTCACTCCAGCTAACCCTCCCAGACTTTCGCCCCTTCAACAGGTCTGTCAATGGCGCTGCTATTGTGGCAAAGTGGGGCACAAACCTCATGTAGTATCCTACAATCCCCAGGAACGACTTTACCTGCCTGGTGGTGACCGGTCGGGGCCAGTTACGAATGGCCTCTACCTTAGTTACCTGAGGTTTGATGACTCCCCGCCCGATTACATATCCCAGATATTTGGTCTCTTCCAACCCAATCGCACACTTTTTGGATTGGCGGTTAGTCCAGCTTTCCTCAGGGCATCCACTACCGCCTGCACCTTGGGCAAATGGCTTTCCCAGTCGGTGCTGTGGATGACTACATCATCTAAGTAGGCCGAGGCGCACCGACGATGTGGTCGCAGCACTATGTCCATTAACCTTGGAAAGTGGCGGGGCGCCATGCAGGCCAAAGGGTAACACCTTGTAGTGATACAGGCCCTGCGGGGTAACAAACGCGGTTTTTTCCTTAGCCGACTCGTTAAGGGTACCTGCCAGTACCCTTTAGTGAGGTCCAGCACAGAAAATAACGGGCTTGTCCTAAATTTTCAACAAGCTCGTCTACTGGGCATGGGATACGCGACAAACTTGGATACTTCATTTAACTTGCGAAAGTCGTTGCAGAACCGCAACGTCCCATCCGGCTTGGGTATTAGGACTATGGGACTGGCCCACTCACTTTTCGACTCCTCAATGACATCGAGCTTCAACATTAACTGCACTTCCTCCGCGATGGCCCGCCGCCGAGCCTCGGGTACCCGGTATGGTTTTAACCGGACCTTGGCCTGAGGCTCAGTGACGATGTCATGTCGGATGAGAGACGTGCGGCCAGGAGGTCCGAGAACACATCCGTGTTCCGACTGAGGAACTCCCTGACTTCCTGAACTTGTTTGGAAGACAGGCTGTCTGCAATTTTCACCGTGGTTACTGCTTCACAGGCCTCGAACTGTGGGGCTGGACCCTTTTCACCTGTAAGCCCTGGCCGGGGCTGTGGTCGCCGGCCGCGTCCCTATCTTTCCACGGCTTAAGTAAATTCACGTGGTACACCTGCTCCGGCTTGCGCCGCCCTGGCTGGTGTACTTTGTAATTTACTTCCCTACCTTCTCGATCACCTCATAGGGGCCCTGCCACCTAGCTAGGAATTTGCTGTCAAGGGTGGGTACCAGAACCAAAACCCGATCTCCCGGATTGAAGTCCCGCACCCGAGCCTGACGATTGTACACCCTACTCTGGGCTTGTTGCGCTGCCTCCATATGCTCCTCGGACCAAGGGCAACACCCTTTCCATCCGTTCCTGCATCTGGGCGACATACTCAATGACACTTTTGTGGGGACAGGCTGTTGTTCCCATGCTTCCTTGGCGATATCCAACAGGCCCCGAGGGTGTCTGCTATAAAGCAGTTCGAAGGGCGAGAACCCAGTAGAGGCCTGGGGCACCTCTCGCACTGCGAACATGAGATAGGGCAGAAGCAGATCCCAGTCCTTCCCATCTCTAGACACCACCCTCTTTAACATATTTTTAGAGTTTGGTTAAACCTCTCCACAAGACCGTCTGTTTGCGGATGGTAAACGGACGTCCGTAACTGCTTTATACGCAACAATTTACACAGTTCCCTCATTACTTTGGACATAAAAGGGGTCCCTTGGTCTGTCAGAACCTCTTTGGCAGGCCCACACGGGAAAACATCTCCATTAACTCTTTGGCAATGAGCTTAGCTGAGGTATGTCGCAGAGGCACCGCCTCCGGATACCGAGTGGCATAGTCGAGAACTACCAGAATGTGTTGGTGGCCCCTGGCAGACCTTGGTACAGGCCCAATTAAATCCATAGCGATTCGCTCAAACGGTACTTCAATAATTGGCAGAGGTACCAGAGGACTACGGAAATGTGGCTGGGGGCTAGTTACCTGACAGGTTGGACAGGACTTACAATAATTTTCTACCTCCTTGAACACGCTGGGCCAATAAAACCGCTGCAGTATGCGGTCCTGGGTTTTCTGCCACCCCAGGTGTCCCCCAAGAACATGTTGGTGGGCAAGCTCCATGACAAGCTTGCGATACGCTGTGGGCACCACCAACTGTTCAACAGGTTCACCTCGGATTTGGTTCTACCCGATACAACATATCCTGCAGAACAATGAATCGCGGAAACATTAATTCAGCCCCTGGTTTCTGGGGTTTACCATCAATTTCCAGCACATTCTCCCAGGCCCTGGTTAGGGTTTGGTCCCGTGTTGTAGCGGTCCCAAAATTTTCCCCGGAGACATTGAGGTCTGCCAACTCAGGTCCCGGTGGCAAGTCCTCCGTGTCTCCCACCATTACACTCAGTGGGGTTGTCTCCCCACTACCGCTGCAGCAGTGGTCACCCCTACCGCTGGCCCTTCAGACTCGGGCTCCCAGGGTTCTGGGCCTTCCAGTGGTATCAGGCCACTCTGCTAGGGTTACCCCTGTCTCAGGGCTATTAGACACTGTCACCTCAGGCCACAGTGACGGAAAACCAGGGAAGTCTCTCCCAATTATCAGTTCATAGGGTAGCTTTGTGGAGATCGCCACTTCACAAGTCCAGGTGCCGGCCGCCGTGGACAGAGACATTACAGCAGTGGGATAGTCCTTTAAGTCTCCGTGAATGCACACAACACCCACTTTCCGGCCCGTATACTGGGTGGGCTGTACCAGGGCAGCACTTACCAGGGTTACCAGGCTCCTGAGTCCAACAGCGCCACTGCCAGGTTATCCCCGACTTGCACCTGGCACAGATGACGATTGTCTATTGTCTCGGGGTGCCGGTCGCACACAGTCTCCGGGCATACATGGAAGCCCGGTACCCATAATTAGTCTCCATGGGTTCCCCCGATGGGGACAGTTGGCCCTTATGTGTCCAGGCTCCCGACACTGCCAGCAGACCACTGGGGATGGATCTGCAGGGTACATCCCGGGCGGGTTTGGCCGGCCGGGACTGGGGTGGAGATTTCCGGGTTTGACTGGCCCCTCCCAAAAGAACCCCCTGCAGGTTTCTGGTGGCCTCATATCGCTCCACCAGGTCGACCATCTCAAGGGCATTGGTGGGGGATACCTGGCCGATCCAGTGTTGAAGGGGGTAAGGCAAGGCCCTCCAGAACATGTCAGCCAGCAGACGGTCCAGCATAGCAGTCGGACTTAGAATGTCAGGCTGCAGCCATTTTTGCAACCGGTGCAGCAACTCATAGTACTGCGGCCTGGCGGGTTCAGCCGCTTTAAAGTCCCACTGGTGGACCCGCTGAGCCCGACCAACACGCTTACCCCCAGTCTGGCCAGGATCTCCCTTCACCGTGGAATAGTCAGCAGCCTGGTCATCTGCCAAATCAAAAACTTGCTGGGGTCCGGATGCCAGGAACGGAGCAACCACCTCGGCCCACTGGTCACGGGTAACTTTTTCCTCACGGCGACCTTCTCAAAGACCGCCAGGTATGTCTCCACGCCGCCTGCGGGGTCATCTTTGGGATCGCCGCACGGACCGCTTCCGGGCATCATGGACGTGGTGGGACGCTCCTGCCGCCTGTAACGCCATCACATGTTGTAGCAGTAGCTGGTTGGTCTCCCGCTGCTGCACGTTAGCCTCTATGAGAGCCTTCACAGCAGCCTCCATGTTGCCAGAAATTCCTGCTTGCAACTTTGCTGGCTTAATATATATCATGCACTTTAGCAAAAACTTCGGCGTTCACGCCAGCCTCACTGCGCATGCCCGCATCCGACACCAAATGTGGGGAGTCGCTCTGGTAGACAGCGGTGCGGGTGCAGTACCGAGGCAAAACAAAGAGTCCAGGATGTGCAATAAACAGTGTTTTATTCACACTGACACAAAATACACAGCAAACAGTCTTTCGGTGGTAATTCACACATGTCAGAAACAAGGAGGCAAAACAAAACAGGCCAACACAGGTTCAGTCACCTGGGAGGTGTAGGTGCAGGTTCGCACCAGGCTGTCGGCCCAGCCGCAGGAGAATCCACCTTCAGGTAGCCAGGAACAAAAGCCACCTCCTTGCTGAGCTCTTTCCTCCAGGACAGAGAACTCCAGAGCCCTGTTAGCAGGCTCCAGGATAATCACCACCTCAGACACAGCTGCTGGCTGTGTTTTATACCCAGCCCAAAACCAGGACTGGATCGTGGGGAGCAGCCACCCACCCTACACTTTAGCTGCTCCCGGTAAGAGCCGGCCCGGATCGGCTTTGCAGCCATGCTATTTAACAGAGTCAAACAGCACTAGCTGCTGCAGACAAAAAAACCCGGCTCTTACCTCACCGAGGCCAGCAACCTCGGTGACACGTACCTGCCATCAAATATGACACCTTGCACCCTCTTACAATATATATATATATATATATATATAGACAAAAGCAAAAATCCAGCAGCACTCCTTCAATGTATTTCGATGGTGCACGCGTCCACCCCTGGTCACGTGGTCTCTCTACAAAACCAACAAATTGGCGCAGCACTCCTTGGGTAAAAGTGAACAAAAATGTGTTTATTAACATATGTTAACACAGCAACGTTTCAGCTCTCTCACAGAGCCACTTGGCTAGAAAATGGAAGGAGTGCTGCGCCAATTTGTTAGTTATATATATATATATATATATATATATATATATATTATAGCTTTCAGTGAATTACGGTAAATTCTCACAGTTCTGAAGACTCCAGCAGGCTCAGGATCAGTGCGCTGGGCTCAGGGCTGAAAGTGGGCACCGCTCTGCAGTTCAGGAAGGAGACCGCTGCCTCTTTGTGACATCAAGGCGCACAGCGTATGCAAAGGGCAGGGGAGATCGGGAGGAGGAGCAAGCAAGTACTGTATTTTTTGCTCTATAAGACGCACCAGCCCATAAGACGCACCTAGGTTTTAGATTGGGACGATAAGAAAAAAATATTTTTCATTATTCCTCGGGTCAGACCACCAATCAGATCCCTAACGTTAATCAGACCTCAGCTAACAGCCCCAATGTTAATAAGACCCCAATAAGACCTCAGTTCAGACCCCAATCTGACCTCTGCTCAGACCCCAATATGAATGACCCCCAATCAGACCTCATATAAGAGCACCATGCCTCTCATTATCTCCCCAGTAGCCTTTCCATCAGCCCCCAGTGCCTCTCATCAGCCCCCAGTGCCTCTCATCGGCCCCCAGCAACCTCTCCATCAGCCTCCAGTAGCTTATCAGCCCCCAGCAACCTCTCCATCAGCCCCCAGTAGCTTCTCAGCCCCCAGCAACATCTCCATCAGCCCCCAGAAACCTCTCCATCCGCTCTCAGTGCCCTCACCAGCCCCCAGAAGTGTCAATCAGCCTCATTAAATATAAAAAAAAAAAAACACTTACCCTTTCCTGCTTCTGGACGCCGTCGCTCCTCTCCTCCAACGCGATCTGCATGCTCCTGCTGTCGGCTGTGCTGTGAAGGCTGCGAACAGCGTGACATAACAAAGCGCATTACACCTGTGCGCAGCCCTGCACAGCCGACAGCCGAGGACCAGGAAGTGGTGAGTACAAAGCCTTCACCGCTTCCTGGTCCTCCCGGGCCTCCGGTGATAATTTACAAGTGGCCAGCGGGGCCCAGTTGCTCCTGGGGGCCCAAGGCAGCTGCCCCTTTTGCCTCGCATTAAAGATGGCCTTGCTTGGTGGTCGGTGGCCCCCAGGAAGAACTGGGCCAGGGGCAGCTGCCAATTTTCCTTAGTTGAAGACGGCCCATTGGCAGTTTTTAGCATGCTTTAGGTTGGCCTGGGCGGCAATTGCCCCCCGTCCCAACCCGCCCCTGCCTCCCATGTCCACATCCTGAAATATAAGTGGTTGGTCATCAATGTACTCAATATCTTCCACTTCTTAGGCAGGGCTATGTGGATGGCCCACGGGAACCCCGCCAGCAAAGTCAAAAAGCATAAGAGACTGCTTCATGACTTGGGGCTCAGACTGCTTGGCTGATTTGCAAGGGTGTGAGGTGAAAGACAGATGCCCATGGGCTTCAGGTGCCAACTCTAAGGTTTTAGCAGGAGACCGGATCGGAGACAATGTGAAGGAACTGGAGGCACTGTCGGCCATCCAATCTACTACCGCCTCTACTTTTTCTGGCCTCAACATTCATACACCGGTATTCGGGCCTACAAAATGACACTGAACATCCTGTCGCCTACGTGCACCTGAGGAAGGTGTTTCAATTGGGCATATAGCTGGCACAGATCAACCACATCCTCTCTCTGCAACAGGAGCTTCACCAGCAGCACCACAACCAGGGCCATGTCCCTTGATTTTTGCTCTCCTCATTTTTTGAGGTCATCCACTGAACTGACAGATTAACTATATAAATTTCCCTGTCACGTATGCAGTGCAGGTGTACCTCACACCAAAAATGGGTATATGTCAACCACCGAACTAGCAGTCAGATTAAATATAATTTCCCTGTCACTAGTGATGATCGAGCACCAAAGTATTCGGGTGTTCGGCCAGAACACATTGCTATATTTGTGTGCTCGGCCGAGCACCCGAATATAATGGAAGTCCATGAGAGACAACCAGGCACCCCCTGCTCTGAAGAGGAGAGGGTGCCTGGTCCATTGGAAAAGGTCAGAAAGCGACAGAAACACCACCGAAATGGATCGGGAACAGCATGGGGACAATGTCTGGATGCATCTTGGACTCCCAGGTGGCTGATGGGAACCATGTTGTCCAAGTTGTACGCCACGTTTACAGACTGACAAAAATATGCACGATACCCCCCAAAAAATCTATTTCACAAGAAAAATTGTTGGGAAACATTCTTTCCTGTATATTCAATTGTATATAAAGTGCAAGTGCTGCCAAAAATTTAAAGCAAGAGGCACTCCGAAACAGCCTGTATATCACATAAAGGAGGGCCTCATTCATATTGTGGTAGAATTGTTCAGGTAGTGGGACTCCTACACTCATAAAGCCTATGCACTAAGTTAAAGGGCTGCCAAAAATTACAAGGAACCGGCACTACAATACACCCTTTATTACACTTAAAGGAGGGCATCATACACACCCTTGAAAAAATTTGAAAAATTATCAATGGCTGCCTACTGGTGGCCTCAAAAACATTTGGAGAAAAGGCCTGCTGGTGACCCTCTAAAACATCAGGGGCGAGAGCCTGCTGCTCAGCTGACCCTCTAAAACATTATATGCTAGTGCCTGCTGGCGAGCTGACTCTCTAAAACATTATATGTGAATACCTGCAAGTGAGCTGACGCTCTAAAACATTATATGCGAGTGCATGCTGTTCCGCTGACGCTCTAAAATATTATATGCGAGTGCCTGCAGGTGAGCTGATGCTCTAAAACAGGCATGCTCAACCTGCGGTCCTCCAGCTGTTGCAAAACTACATCTCCCAGCATGCCCGAACAGCCTTCAGCTATTAGCCTACAGCAAGGCATTGTGGAAGTTGTAGTTTTACAACAGCTGGAGGGCCGCAGGTTGAGCATGCCTGCTCTAAAACATTATATGTGAGTGCTTGCAGGTGAGCTGACACTCTAAAACATTATATGTGAGTGCATGCTGTCCATATACTATACAGCCCTATAAAAAAAATTTGAGTTAAGGAGGAGAAAACAAGATTCAACCATACACTCTTTTTTGTGGTGGAAAATGTGAATAGGAATACACTACAGTAGATTGAGTACATTATAAATTATAGATTGAAATTGTCTTTATATTCATCATCAGCTCAGCTCTCCTCTGGTGGAGTTGAGAAGTCAGGGGCAATCCAGGCCTTGTTCATTTTTATCTGAGTCAACCTGTCAGCATTGTCAGTGGAAAAGCGGATACGCTTATCTGTTATAATGCTTATAGCAGCACTAAATACATGCTTGGACAAAACGCTGGTGGCAGGGCAGGCCAGCACCTCCAAGAGCGCAAGTTTGTGCCACGTGTCCAGCTTGGACACCCAGTAGTTTTAAGGCACTGAGGGATCATTTAGGATCATTAATGTTTTCCTTCATTATCTTCCAAAACCTTTCCCTCCTTGTACCACTAGGCTGCGCTTCAGGGTTCCATGCCCTGGTGAGTGTTGCCCTGCCTTTGTTGGAACTGCTGTGTGTTCCTCTTGTCTCCCTTCCTCGGTTGCCTAACTAAGTACGGACTCTGCCGGCCGTGTTGTCAGATGGAAAATTTTGTAGCAATCTCTCAACAAGTACCTTCTGTTATTTCACCGGTTTACTCATCCTCTCCACCACAGGAATGAAGGATGAGGAGTTATTTTTGTAGCGGAGGTCGAGAAGGGTGAACACTCAGTAATCCGTGTTATCTAAAATGCGTATAACGCGAGGTTCGTGGGAAATGTAGCCTAACATGAAGTCAGCCATATGTGCCAGAGTACCAACAGGCAAGACCTCTATTACGACATTGCGATGACTCTCCATCTCCTAATCCTCCTCCTCCTCTTCTGCCCATCCACGCTGAACAGATGGTTAAATTAAAGTTCCATGGATACTACCCTCTGTAGCAGAGGCAACTGTAGCCAGCTCCTCCTCCTCCTCTTTCTGGTCCAATTTGTGCTGAGAAGACAAACTGTGGGTGATCTGGCTATCACCCTGTGTAATGTCCTCCCCCATTTCCTCGTCTACCACATTCAGAGCATCCTCCTTAATTGTGAGCAGCGATCGTTTGAGTAGACACAGCAGTGGGATGGTTACGCTGATAATATCATTATCGCCACTAACCATCTGTGTGGATTCATCAAAGTTTTTTAAAACCTCACATAGGTCTGACATCAATGCCCACTCCTCGCTTCTGAACAGTGGCAGCTGACTCGAAAGGCGACGACCATGTTGCAGCTAGTATTCCACAACTGCCCTCTGCTGCTCACAAATCCTGGCCAATATGTAGAAGGTAGAGTTCCAGCGCATGTTCACGTCGCACAACAGTAGGTGAGCTGGAAGCTGTAAGCGCTGCTGCAGTGTTGACAGACCAGCTGAAGCTGTGGACAACTTGCGGAAATGGACACACACGGCACGCCTTCACTTGTAGCTCTTGCAAATTGGTGTAGGCTTTGATAAACCGCTGAACCACTAAGTTTAAGACGTGGCCTAGGCATGGGAAGTGTGTCAGGTTGCCAAGCTCCAAAGCCGCCCCCAAGTTACGGCAATTGTCAGACACAACCATGCCTAGATATAGGTTGAGTGACGAGAGCCACCGCTTGGTCTTGTCCCTTATACCATGCCATAGCTCTGCGGCGATGTGCTGTTTGTCCCCTAAACAGATCAGCTTCAGCACGGCCTGTTGACGCTTACCCACAGCAGTGCTACACTGCTTCCAGCTAGCGAACTGATGGCTGACTGCTGCTGGAGGTGGAAGTGGAGGAGGAGGAGGTGGCAGAGGAGGAGAAGTGGAGGTTGGAGCCAGTAAAATAGCTGCTGGGGAAGACCGTTAAGGATGTAGGTACAACCTGTCCCATCCCAGGGTCCGACTCACTCCCAGCCTCCACAACATTCACTCAGTGTTCAGTCATGGAAATGTAGCATACCTGGCCACCAGCACTTGTCCATGTGTCCGTGGTGAAGTGGACCTTCCCAGTAAGTGCATTGGTCAGGGCACGAGTAATGTTCTGGGACACATGCTGGCGTAAGGCGGGCACTGCACACCGTGAAAAATAGTGGCGGCTGGAGACTGCATACCGAGGGACGGCTGTGGAAGGCCTCGGTGTCCACAAGCCTAAATAGCAACATTTCAAGGGCCCGTAATTTCGAAAGTTGTGCAATTGGTGCTATGGCCTGTGGGTGGGTATTTGTGCTTGTTATCGATATTTAGACGCTGCGCTGGGATAGGTAAGTGGATATTGTTGCTGACGGTTCATGTGAAGGTTCAGGTGCAGGGCGAGTGAGATCCGGGCCTGCGCCTTCGACAGGGGATTGGCCGGCAGTGCGTAAAACAGGGGAAGAGGAGGCAGTGGTGTGACCCGCAGACCCAGATTGTGGACCCAAGCCTTCGGCCCACTTGTTACGGTGTGTAGGTGCCATGTTGCGGATCATGCTGGTGGTGGTGAGGTTTCTAGTGTTCGCGCACTGGCTAATTGTGTGCACAGGTTGCAAACTACCACTCTATTGTCATCTGTACTTTCCTAAAAAAAGTGCCATACTGCGGAACACCTACCCCTTGGCACGGTAGATTTAGGCATGGGGGTGTTCGGTGTAACGGTTGCGGGCCTTTTTGGTGGGAGCCGACTTTTCCCTTTTGCAACACCACCGCCTCTTCCAGACTGTTGCAGTGTTGCAGATCCCTCCCCCTCTGTACTGCTGTCCTCGCTCGGTATTTCACCTTCCCATGTTGGGTCAGTGACTGCATCTTCCACCACGTGCTCTTCCACTTCCTCACTCTGCTTATCCTCCTAACCTAACCACAACCTCAGTGATTGACAACTTTGTCTCATCATCATCCACCTCTTGAATGAATGATTGACGTTCACCACCGTCATCTTCTTGAGACTGTGAAGGCTCAAGAGGTTGGGAATCAGGGCACAATATCTCAGGTCCCTCTTTAAGCGTGCTGGCCTAGAGGGCCAAATCTAATAGCGGCGCTGGAAAGAGCTCCTCGGAATATCGGAGTGTGGGATCACTCGTTCGGCAAGCCTCTCCACGGTGGGAGGAAGGATGATCAGAGAGAGGATTCGGATGACCATACTCTTGGCTACAGGGACTGGACGATAGGGTGATGCTTAACCAACTGGAAGCGTTATCTTTAGCAATCCAACCGACCAACTGTTCGTACTGGTCCGACTTGGACAGAATTGTCCTGCGCCACCCAGCTAAGTTGGACATGAAGCTTGGTACGGTGGATGTTTTTTTTTTTTTTTCTGGTGCACTGGCAGCAGGCACAGTTTCATTGCGACCAGGGCCACGGCCTCTGCTTGCACTGTCAGCATCACTTCCCTGTCCCTTAGTGCTCGCCTTCTTCATATTAATGGATTTCTCACTAGATGTCGCACAGATTGTTTTACTGTCCGCTAAAGACACAGTTTTCGGATGCAGGACAATATATGTCACAGAAACCCACAGAATATGGAAACTATATTAGGCCCAGGTTATTGGAATGTGTAATACAGACCCTGTTTGCAGATGTTCTACAGTATTGGTTACAGAACACCACAGATTATGGAAACTACATTAGGCCCTTCCAAAGCACTGTCCCTGAGACTGCAGCAGATAGATTTCTGCTCTAAAACACACACACACAGTAGTCCTTAAAAGGATTTTTGGGTCTTGGAAAAATTTTCGCAGATTAAAAACTCTAAAAATCACTCCCTACACTGTCTTTCCCTTTCCACGTTCTGCTCTCCTTGTCTACGCCTGAGCCGAACATACGTCATCGGGTGTTATATAGCACCCGATGACGCGTTCCAGCCAGCCAATCACTGTAATGCCAGTGGCCAGCAGCCATGTGCTGAGCATAGAGATGCTCGAGCCAAACAGATATTCGGCCGAGCATGCTCGCTCATCACTACCTGTCATATATAAAGTGCACATGTATTTCACACCAAAAATGGGTATATGTCACCGGCCACCTAAGGCCTCTCTCACACGGGCGTCATGTTTGACGCCCGTATTGAATGCGGGTGGCGTTGCGGGAATATGCGTGATTTTTCTGTGCGTGTGCAAAAGTTTGTAATACGTTTTGCACGCGCGTTGGAAAAATCGCCATGTTTGGTACCCAGACCCGAAGCCGGACTTCATCACTGAGGTCCGGTTTCGGGTTGAGTATTCTGGTGAATTTATTATTTTCCCTTATAACATGGTTATAAGGGGAAATAATAGCATTCTTAATAAAAAATGCTGTGTAAAATGAGGATTAAGGGGTTAAAAATAAAAAAACTTAACTTACCTTAGCCACTTGATCGCGTAGTTGGCGATCTGTCTTCTCTCTTCAAGCTTCAGCTACCAGCTTAAGGACCTGGTCACCATCACATGGTCCATCACCATGGTAAGAAGGTGAAGCATGGCCAGAGTGCAAATGTTGGCACCACGGCCCTTAGTCAACATATGCAGCATCCCCATAAAGTGGCCTGGGAGAACCGTGGCTTTGATGTGGTGGTTGAGCCTGCCGCAGCAACCACTTTATCACCCAGTGGCACGCACCCGATTTCAGGCAGTCAAGGCTCCACCACCTCAGCCGAAGGGAGCTGTCTGTCTTTCCCATCATCTGCTGGTCCTGATGTTGCTGTTCCTCCAAATACTCCTCGTCAGTCATTCCATCAGCAATCGATCACCGAAGCGATTGCCAAGAGACAACAGTATGCATGCATTTATCCAATGGCGCAGAAGCTGAATGTGCTTCTGTTCAAGCTGCTGGTGCAGCAGTCCCTCCCTTTCCAAGTGGTGGACTCTGTAACCTTCATAGAACTGATGGCATGTGCCGAGCTGAGGAGGTGAGTCCCAAACCGTCATTTCTTTGCCAAAAAGGCAAAACCAGCCCTGCAGACGTATGAACAACAGAAGGTGGGCCAGTCCTTGAGCCTGTCATTGTATGCCAAAGTGCACGGCAGCACCGACGTGTGGAGCTGTAACTACAGTCAGGGACAATATGTCCTTTACTGACCACTGGGTGAATGTGGTTCCTGCACAGCCACACAGAGCAACTTGGCTAGGTGACACCGCTTCCACCTCCACTTTCTTCTCACGCCAGTGGTCCTGCGACAATGTCTGCTTCTGCCTCCTCTTGCTGCACCGTGTCCTTAGCTTCCACTGCAGGGACAATTCACAGTGCCCCTCCAGCATATCACATGTGCAGGGCATGGTGGTGTCATGCTGTTCTGCACCTTGTTTGCCTGGGCGAACGGAGTCACGAACGTGTCCTTCATCGAAAAATCGAATCCTGGCTTTCTCCGTGACAACTCAAAATTGAAATCATGGTGACCGAAAAAGGAAGGACATGGTGTCAGCACAGCGTCAAGGAGGGCTGAACCATGTGCCCTGCATTGCGCACGTGTTAAATCTTGTTCTTAGGCGGTTCCTGAACACTTCCACCCATCTGCAAGATATCCTAAAAATGGCCAGGAAACTTTGCATGCACTTCAGACACTTGTACACCTCAAAGCACACCTTTCTTGAGCTGTAGCGGAAAAACAGCATCCACCATCATAGGCTGGTATGCGACGTTTCCACCCGTTGGAATTCCACCCTCCATATGTTAGACCGACTATACGAACAGAGAATGGCTATGAACGATTTCTTGATGATCCAAGCAGACAGGAGTACTCCCCTGTGTAACTTTGATGTCAGCCAGTGGCAGCTCATGCGTGACACCTGCTGTTTGCTCAGGCCCTTTGAGGAGGCCAGGTTATTTGTCAGTTGCCAGGACTACGGGATGAACAACGAACAAAAAAATGCAACAGCACTCTGCAACTAGAACTCTGCCCAAGATACATGCTATAAGAGGACATAGTGTACTCATACACGCCTACAAACAGTGGAGACATTAGTTTACATTTTGATCAAAAGGCAGTAAGCCCACTCACCCCTTCACGGTTGTCTCCTAGAGTGGGTACTAACGCTAAATCTGACCTGCAATGGGCCAAGCCAGTCACATAAAATCCTCATAGCGCTGAATATTACCTGTTATGGGCCACGACAGCCACATAAAATCCAGGGAGTGTGGGTCCAGCATGCATGCTGGAACAAACCTTACTTATTAACCCCTTCTGGTGCTGCAACAGCCTCCATTAGATCCAGGGATGCAGGTACCAACATGCATGCTGAGCCCACTATGCACTCCTCCTGGAGCCAGAAGGCTACTAGCAGGTAATGTGAGTACGCATTCAGCTATATACTCACTCTGATTAAAAACCAGCAGCTAGGGCAGAGAAACCAGTCAGGTGTGCACGGCTGAAGTGGAGGCTGCCACACCTCCACACATATTAATCAGAAACACAAGGGGGGGTTTCAGTCAGCACTCCCTGTATGCAGGTGCACGTAGCCAATGGCAGGTATACATACAAACAAAAAAATGCAACAGCACTCTGCAACTAGAACTCTGCCCAAGATACATGCTATAAGAGGACATAGTGTACTCATACACGCCTACAAACAGTGGAGACATTAGTTTACATACGGGATGAACAACGTCATTCCACTGCAGAACAGCATTTAACAACAGATAAGTGCAACGATGAACGGTGAATATTTTTTTATTTTGCCACTAATACATGGCAAACTGGGCTTTAGAATATATCACTGCACCACAGAATGGCAATTAGTCCCAAATTTTTTTCCACTTTTCCACAACACAAATGGCTTTTTAACAGATAAGTGCAATGATGAACGGCGAATATATTTTTATTTTGCCACTAATACACGGCAAACTGGGCTTTTGAACATATCACTGCACCGCACAAGGGCAAATATAGTTGTCTTTTGCCACTAATACATGGCAAAAAGGGCTTTACCACATATAACTGCACTTCACAAGGGCAAATAAGACATACTGTAGAAATATTTCCTTGTAATAAACTCTGTTAATGGCTGTATCAAACAGTACTTGCACCCCAATTATAGGAACAGTTTGCTAGAATGTCAGAGCTGTATAATGGCAATTTGGATCCCCAGTCAGTGCACTAAGGTGTAATAGGATTGTTCCTATTACCCAGTTTTTAACCTCCCCTACTGATCCCTGTTTTACATAAATGCTGTGGAACGATTCCTCCCTATCCTTTCTCTGCACATATAAATCGTTTTTTCGACATAATCCATTCTTTCATATCACTGTCCCTAGCGCCTACAGACATGTCTCTACCTGCACTAAAGATGCTGGTAAATGGGAGAATCTAAGGTGGCTGCTGCTATTTATAGGGCTGTGACATCACAGGGCTGGCTGGCTGCTGATTTGCTGCTAGTGTTGAGCGTGAATATTCGAATATATTCTATCTCAAATATTCGTAATTTTTTCCCTTCTGAATAGTACATGATTCCTCCCTTCTTGCTTGTGGGCCAATGAGTAATTGGCCCACAAGCAACTTCAACAGGGAGGAATCATGAATTCAGATGGAGAATAAAAGACGGATATTCTAAAGAAACGAATATATAGCACTATAGCGAATATATTCGCTTTTTAGAATATTCTTTTTTTTTTTTTCAATCTCTAACCTTGCTCCACTTCTACATACTCCTCCCAGACAAGCGTCCCTGTCACCATGGGAATGCCTGGGGGTTAGAATATATTATCCGACTTGAGTTTTCATGATCTCAGTGAGATCGTGAAAACTCAGATCCGAGGGTATATTCTAACCCCCTGGCGTTCCCATGGTGACTGGGACACTTGTCAGGGAGGAGCATGCGAATATTTTTCAATTGCCGCTCATCACGATCACTACTGAATCACTACTCAGCCACGACATGTGTGGGCTGCCTTTCCTATTCTGTAATATGGGGAAAAGACACCACAGTTGCTGTAATTGTAAGATTATTCATGGCAATGCGCCTCACAGACCTGTGAGTAACTTAGGAAAAGAGTGCCAGGTGGCCCCAGAGCAGGTAAGTACAATGCTGCTAGCATACCATAGAGAAGGAGGGTGACCACAAATCACAAGGATCTGTGCAAGGTCACCGAAAAAATTAACACCAATGGAGGCGCCTGTTTTCAAAAGACGGAAAAGGTCTATTCCGTGATAGAATAAGGGAGTAGTATTTGTAGTGGTAAAAAAATCACCCTCCTTCTCCGTTTTATCTCATATAGGGGATAGATTCACGTCTTATCCCCCAAAACACCTGTGCTGCCTTTTTCCTACGTCTGTATCACGCTGTATGTCTACGTCACATTAATTATTTCCATCAATTCGAGTCATTTTATCTTTCAATTTTAATATATATATATTTTTCCTCACATTTATTCACTCCGCCCTCTGGCGCCTATCGTCCGAAGTCCTTTCTGCTTTGACAGAAACATCTTAACCTCTTTTTTTAATCTTTTTTTACATTTCGCTAGCATACCATGGCAGCCAGGACTTCAGTAGCAGAAACATTGATATATATATATATATATATATATATATATATATATATCTTGAAAAACGATGATAGCACCATCCAAAAATAAACAAAAAAGGGAGATTGGGTGCAATGTCCACAAGCAGAAGCTTCACAGAAGCTCCACAGAAGCTTCAGAAGTACAAAAGTGTAATTCATTCACCCATAATGGCGGTGAGCGACGTTTCGGCTCAGTGTGAGCCTTTCTCAAGAACGTCGCTCACCGCCATTATGGGTGAATAAATTACACTTTTGTACTCTGAAGCTTCTGTGAGTGCAGTCCATTTTTATATATATATATATATATATATATATATATATATATATATATATATATACGTTTTAGCCATAATATATTTACATATATTATATATTTAGAATATATAATATACCATAATATATGTAAATATATTATGGTTAAAAACATCAGTAGTAGTTTCCCCATATTATGCATTCATATATATCAGAAGTATGATTTTATCTATATATACGGTATATATATATATATATATATATATATATATATATATATATTAGTAATTACACATTTATTTTGTGCTGTACATTTTTTACAATTACTAAAAAAAATATAAAATATATAAATGTAAACTCTATTTCTGAAATGTTTCTGCTGGGATGTGAACTCCCACCCTTGTACATTAGAGGTAACAATGTTAACCACTACACTATAGAGCTACACATTAATCTGCACAGAAATATAAAATAAGTCTTCTGCTGAATAAGAATACTCACTACATCAGAAACTACTATGAGGTTTTTCTGACACAGTTTAGCATTCAGCTTTATAGCTTAGTGGATAAGGTCCTTGCCTCTAATGTACAAGGTTGGGAGTTCAAATCCCTTCAGAAACATTCTTCAGAGCAGTGGGGGCCTGGTTTAATGCTCGGGGACTTCCATAGTGCTCAGTTGAGCATTGTGAAGTGTTCTACCTGAGCACTTTGGTGCTAGACTAACACTAGAGAAAACCCATTACACTGTTGTGTTGTCCTGCTGTGCAGATGGCACCAAGCTACCACCAATGCTGATCTTCAAAAGGAAGAACATGCGAGATGTATCAATAGTATTTCTTAAACATTTTAATACACCTTTAGTTAAAAAATTTTTTTTTTTTCTTATTTTCTTCCTTTAAAACTTAGGTGCGTCTTATGGGCAGGTCTGTTTTATAGGGCGGTAAATACGGTAACCAAATGAGATAACATGTTTTTCTAAAAATTCTCAGTCCTAGACTAAAGGGTGTGATTCTAATTTCAAGGGTAATTGGAGCCAATTTTGTTTAGCCCGAATCAATTTGGGTCGAAAAACGAACTTTTAAAAAATAATTGGCAAAGCGGAACCAAACAAATCTCAAAAGGTTCTCTCATCTCAAGATCAATTTTATTTGGACTCAATCATAAGATTGTAAAAAAAAAACTACCCTAAATCTCATGTATTTTTACTGTCAAAAAAGCCCTTCAGGAACTGACAGTACTGATAAGTGCTCATTTACATGGCTTCATTTTGAAGCCATAATAGCTTTCCTGTTAAATTGTATGGTGTCTGTACTTGTATGTTAGATTCCATATGCATTTGTCATTACAGAACTTTTGTCCTCTAGATACATTGCTCCATACATACCACGCTCAACTGAAGCTGCCCTGCTATACATGCTGCAGGAACACAGATGAACTGTGTGCATGGTGTCTTGGGTTTATGGAATAACCTGTCATATCTATGAGTATCTTAAGACCAAGGGTGTCAAACTCATTTTTGCCAAGGGCCACAACAGCCTTATGGTTGTCTTTACAGGGCCTTTAGTAATTTTGTGCAACTACATGTATCGCCTGTTGAAGGCAACCATAAGGCTGATGTTAACATATTTTTAACTATCACAAAACATAATGCAATTATATATGTACAGCTGGTATAATTTATACATCTTCTTGTATACAGTGATATGGACCATGCTGGTATAACCTGTGCATTTCCTGTATATAATTATATATGTACAGGTGGTATCGGTTATACATCTTCTTGTATATAGTGATATGAACCATGCTGGTATAACCTGGGTATAACCTGTATATACTGTAATTATATATTTACAGCTGGTATAAGTTATACTGTACATTGTCTTGTATATATGATATGGATGACTATATCCTAGGCATCTCCTGTATAATACAGGAGATACCCAGGTTACACCAGCATGGTCCGTATCACTAAAAGATGCATTACTTATTCTAGATGTACATATATAATTCTGTACAGGTGATGTCTAGGTTATACCAGCATGGTCCATATCAGCATATACAAGAAGAAGCAGCATGCTTACTTTAGTCATGCTCTAAGATTCTGCTGCCACCTCCCTGTTGTTACTGCGCTGCTGAATCCTCTTCCCGCTGGAAAAAAAGGTGGAGGAGACAGCAGCGTGGTAGTATGAGGTAGTCAGCATCTGCTTTCAGCCCCGCACAGATCGTCCTGACACAAGTGTCAAGACATTCTGTAGCGCTGATGCACCGTGGCTGTGGGAGAAAAGTATGGGCACTGCCATTGCGCTGAGCAGCACTAACTACTCATACATATATTATGGGCCTCACTGGCAGGCCACAAAACATAAGACTGCTTTAGACTATGATTTTAAGGACCTAAGGACATAATATGGGTAACTCATAATAAATTAAATGATGACTGACAATCATTTTATAACTGTTCCATTATATTGCAAAGAAAAAGGGGGGTTAGTCAGCACATGCCAATGCGCAGGTGCACGCTGCCATGGCTAGAAACACAAAGAATAAAACACAATGTAACAGAACTCTGCAAACCAAATAACATACAACAATGCCATAGTAATAGAAAATATTCTGGTGTTAATGCTACGCTTATTTTGTAAATTTGAGATTATTGGCAAATACATTTTGTACAAAATTATTTGGGCCAATCTGCCACATGTCAAGGCGATCTCTGTAAGATGTGAACCTAACACTAAATGCTACCTGTTATGTGCCATAACAGCTACCATAAAATTTATGTAGTGCAAGTTCCACATGCATGCTAGGTCCACTCTGCTTTTTGCAAATTTTGGTGCCAAAATGGCCTCGATTAAATTCAGGGAATGCAGGTACCAACATGCATGCTGAGCCCACTCTATACTTAACTGGAGGTGTGGCTGACTCCATTTAGTCTTGCACCCCTAACCAGCCTGTCTACCCCATAGGCTGATTTTAATTAGTGTACGTATAACGTTGTAACCTGCTCTTCCTGCACTCACTGGTAGCCTTTTGGCACCAGGAGAGGTATAGAGTGGACTCTCATTGCATTCATTGGAAGCCGTCTCGCACCAGGAGTGGTATAGAGTGGGCTTAGCATGCATGTTGGTACCTGCATTCCCTGAATTTAATGGAGGCCTTTTTGGCACCAAAAATTGATAAAAAGCTGAGTAGACCCAGCCTGCATGTGGAACCTGCACTCCCTGAATTTTACGGTGGCCGTTATGGTACGTAGCATTGAGTGTTAGGTTCTCGTCCTACAGAGATCGCCTTGACGTTTGGCAGACGGGCCCAAATAATTTTCTACAAAATGTATTTGCCAAGAATCTCAAATTTACAAAATAAGCGAAGCATTAGCACCAGAATATTTTCTACTACTATGGCATTGTTGTACTTTATTTGGTTTGCAGAGTGCTGTTGCATTGTGTTTTTTTTATTTGTTCAATTATATTACCATTATATTATTATAACATATTACAACATTATATTATTACAGACGTAAGAAAATGGGAAATAGATTCCTAAGTAATGTAACATTGCAGTTGAAATCTAAGGAAGAGCACAATATGCGGTGAAGTTATTAGTTGGTGCAGTATATCAGCTGCACTTAGGACCTGGTACCCAAAAATGCCCCTGGATCATGTAGGAATACATAAATATTACAAATGGCACACAGTAGATAGATCCCATGTTACAGATCTTATGTTGCTTAAATATAAATACAACTTACAAATACTCAGAAAATAAAATTTGTTTTGCCCTAAATAAAACCGTTGCAAATATTTCTATTGACACACCACTTTGTTATCAGTAGTTCCTGGCATTACTTTGGACACATTCCTTTTCACTTTTCTTCAATAGCCCCTAGGTTTATACTTTGTCAGTGTCCACATTTGTCATAGGGTGACAAAATTCTGAGAACTAAAAATGATTTACTTCTCTCTTTACTTTGATGATGCATTTTATCAAGTGTTAAGCTTTACCATCTGAACAGCTATGACATCAGTGCAGGTGTTTTGAGTATTCAATTTTCAATTATTGATCGGAGTTGCTTATTTTAATTACAGAATAAGCAAGTGCATTATTACATTTTCCATTAAGCCACCTGTTTATCATTCCATGAAAATAACACAGCTTGCCCTTTTTCCAGCACCAAGAAAACATGGTGAGATAAAATCCATCCTTTCACCTTTCGTTACCATTGATTGTAAAACACTTTCTTGACAAGCGGTGTTATGCATATGACATTTAGTCTGAGCAGTAGAAGTATCTATTGGTTTTTCTTGTATATTGGAATCAAGGTTTTTGAATGTCAGAAGGATACACGGCACCTTCACTAAATACTATTGATTGCTGTCATCAGAATAATGTCCTTATATACTGTAGAAGGAACAACTTTAATTATATCTTTTTGCTTTCTTTATATGTTTATGAGTTATGGAGCCTTTTACTTGTGGCTCCATTTTTACTGTTTGGTAGCAGAAGATGCCCAAAACCGCTGATTAAAAGAGGTGCAGGGTGTTGGATCCTATCAATTTGATATCGATTAACTATTCTGTGGATAGGCCATCAATATATACCAGGGATGGTCAACCTGCGGCTCTCCAGCTGTTAGAAAACTACAATTCCAACCATGCCTTGCTGTAGGCTGAATGCTGGGAGTTGTAGTTTTACAACAGCTGGAGAGCCGCAGGTTGGCCATCCCTGATATATACAGTAAGTCCTGAGAAACCCCTTTAATTGAAATTAATACATTAATCCAATAACTTCTAATAACTGGACAACAGCATAAATATTGGTACACATGTTCATGTCTATTTGATGTCCATGGAAAGCATTTCATGTTTCATCCATGATGTTATCCATCATGTTTGGCACATCCAAACTAGAGATGAGGGAATCAATTCTAAACTAATCAGATTAATTACAAATTTCCCAAAAATTCAACCACCAAACAAACCCGAAGAGTTTTGATTCTACTGTTAATATTCGCAGGGGAAACTGTAAGGGAAGAAGATGGAGGATAATCATGATACTGGGAGGAAGTGGCGTGCTTTCCCTGATTGGCTCAGAGACTAACAGACAGTCTGGGTCGGCCAATCAGGGACAAGATTCAGGAAAGTCCTTTGCTGAGAATGTCATAAAACACCATTCTGTGTTCAGCTTCTGACCTGGAAGGATATGTTGTAGTAATTGCAGACACAGTCTAATAATCTAGCTGTGTTAGGGAGCATTCACACAACCGTAAGTGTTTTGCGGTCCGCAAATTGCGGATCCGCACAACACAGATACCGGCCGTGTGCGTTCCGCATTTTGCAGACCGCACATGGCCGGCACTATATAGAGAATGCCTATTCTTGTCCGCAACCACAGACAAGAATAGGACATGCTCTATCTTTTTTGCGGAGCTGCGGAACGGAACAATGGATCTGGACAGCACACAGTGTGCTGTCCGCATCTTTTACGGCCCCATTGAAATTAATCGGTCCACACCCGTTCCGCAAAATTGCGGAATGGATGCGGATCTAATTATACGGTCGGGTGAATGCTCCCTTAAGGATATTATAGGGAGACAATAGGGCAATATAATTGCGTAGATTTTAAGGAATTTGATAAGGGAAAGCTGTAGAAAAAGCCAGCCAGTAGTGAGTTTAATCCAGCTGCTGCTGGCAGCTACTTCTGCATTACAAAATCCCCTGCAATAAAAAGAAGCACATTTTTTTTTCTGCATATGAACATCTATTTTTTTTTTTTAAACTTCAGGTTTCTACAGTTCATAGGCTTATTGCCGCATTAAACTGAGCAATAGATTGAACAATTGTATATTTTTCTTTCTTTTAAAAACCATTTCAGTGTATTAAACCCTTCTTATTAAACATGTTGCACATTGCAAGATAATGTTCAATACTGCAAATGGGTAGCAATAATACGGCAATAATGCCATTATTATATTCTTGTTATTAAACACATTGCATATCATTGCAAAATAATGGGTAGTTAAAAGCATTTTACATCAATAACACCATTATTATAACTGTGATATTAAACACATTGAATATTACTGCAAGATAATATTCAGTTATAGCAAAATCATTATGGCAATAATGCTATTATTATACCCATGTATAATGGGGGACTAATGGCACATGAGGGGGGACTAATGGAACATGAGGGGGGACTAATGGCACATGAGGGGACTAATGGCACATGAGGGGGACTAATGGCACATGAGGGGGACTAATGGCACATGAGGGGGACTAATGGCACATGAGGGGGACTAATGGCACATGAAGGGGGACTTCTGGCACATGAGGGGGACTTCTGGCACATGAGGGGGACTTCTGGCACATGAGGGGTACTTCTGGCACATGAGGGGGACTTCTGGCACATGAGGGGACTTCTGGCACATGAGGGGGACAACTGGCACTTAAGGGGCTGCTACTGGCACATGAGGGGACAGCTACTGGCACATAAGGGGGAAGGCTACAGGCACATAAAGGGGACTAATTACACATAAGAGGGGCTACTGGCACATGAGGGGGACTAATGGCACATGAGGGGGACTAATGGCACATGAGGGGGACTAATGGCACATGAGGGGGCCTAATGGCACATGAGTGGGGACTTCTGGCACATGAGGGGGACTTCTGGCACATGAGGGGGCTACTGGCATATAAGGGGGACTACTGGCATATAAGGGGGGACTACTGGCACTTAAGGGGGCTGCTACTGGCACATAAGGGGGGGACAGGCTACTGGCACATAAGGGGGGGACAGGCTACTGGCACATAAGGGGGGGGACAGGCTACTGGCACATAAGGGGGACAGGCTACTGGCACATAAGGGGGACAGGCTACTGGCACATAAGGGACTAATGGCACATAAGGGGGACTAATGGCACATAAGCACATAAGGGGGGGGCTACTGGCACATAAGGGGGGAGGCTACTGGCACATAAGGGGAGATGGCTACTGGCACATAAGGGTGGGACGGCTACTGGCACATAAGGAGGGACGGCTACTGGCACATAAGGGGGGGCGGCTACTGGCACATAAGGGGGGACGGCTACTGGCACATAAGGGGGGACGGCTACTGGCACATAAGGGGGGACAGCTACTGGCACATAAGGGGGGACGGCTACTGGCACATAAGAGGGGACTACTGGCACATATGGGGGGGAGGCTACTGGCACATAATAAGGAAGGGGGGCTACTGGCACATGGGGGGATGCACAAGAGAGGCACTTATTACTGGCACATGGGGGAGAGGCACAACAGAGGCACTTATTACTGGCACATGTGGTGGCATGGAGAGGCACGTGTTACTGCCACATTATTATGGGGCACTATGGGGGCTTCTACTGAGGCCACAAAGAATGGGTATTTTATATGGGGGACTCTGTGTGGTACTAGTATTACCAGGGGTATTATCTGTTTCTGCAGTGTAGTATTGGGGAGCACATTGGCACAGTATTGGGGGTAGTAGGATGATTTGTACAGAAGATGGGAGGATGATGGAAAAGTAGTAAACTATGATTTTTTTTGGTAAACAGAGATGGAAAATGGCGACAACATGGCGGTCTGGTCTGAAAGGAGAAGACGAGGACAGAAAACATCCACATCAAAGAAGACGTCACTGAATGTAATAGGTAAGTGCCCTGTATTTCTGTAGTGATGGGATCAGAGGCATAACGATGGCAGTGTGACCAGGTAGTGGAGGCCGGATATAGGTGTGGCTGGAGGTATAACATGGGCGTGGCTGGAGGTAGGGCATGGGTGGGGCCTGGAAGGGGGCCCTTGATTTATTTTGCCCGGGGGCACTGAGGGTTCTCAGTCCGCCCCTGCCTAAATAGAGTTAACAAAACCCAGTGCCCTATGGAAGATATACAAGATAATTTCTCTGTTTATGATATGTGTTAGAACAATCAGCATTTGGCCCACATGAGGAAGAGGTTCAGGCAGACGCAGGGGACACCATGTATTTGTAGTGGTGATAGTAGTGGCATTTTTAACCAAAGTAGTGACGGTAGAGGCAGTGGCAGTGGCACTAGAGGCAAATACAGAGAGGGAATTAGGATGTGTGCCAAGGAGACCATGATAGTATGTAACAGTCTGATAAAAGTGATGTGAAGGGTGAGGATGACAATACTTGTATCTTGGACAGGACCTGTGAACCGAATCAAAGTGCAGAGGAGGAGGTAACATCACAGAGGGAGGGGGTGCCAATGGCAGTTATAAAGAGCAGAGTCAATATAGGGCCAGAACCTCCCAAAGAACTGCCAGGGCCGAGCTTCTATTATGGTCATATCTGGAATTGATACTGTAAGCACAGGCTCAAAATGTGTCAGACCTACAGTATTTCAAGCTTGGCTGCCACTAGGTCTGTGCGAGTATCTCTCATCTGGCAAGTCTTCTCTACCATGCTAAAAGACAAAAGCATTGCAAATTTGCAAGATCTGCAGAATTAAAATAAGCCGTGGACATTCAAACACAAACATAGGTTCCACTGCTCTATTGGAGCACATGAGAAAACATCACCAGTTATAGTGGGAAAATAGAAGTGGCTGTCAGTTAGAGCAACAATAGCATCCTACAGTCCTAGTCCACTTTGTGGCGGCTAGACCATATCCACGTGCAGTACAGTTTCCTTGTCATCATCAGTTACTGCTTCTCTCAATCACCCAATTAGACCACCTCATCCTGAGCTCTGTCATCAGCTATCAATAACAGAATGCATGGACAGGAAACAATTCTACAGTGCAAGCGATGTACTCGTACACAAGCTTAACTCCCACCTGGACAAGTTGCAGGTTTGTGGTGCAGTCGTTGTTGTACCACTTATGAATCCTACTGCCTTTAGGGAGCTGATGTCATGAGCTCAGCCTCGCTGTAAGATACATAGCCACCATTATTTAGTTAAAGCCACCCATGCTTTGTACTCTCACGTGTCAGAGAAACAGGACTGCACATTGCAATTCTTGCTGAGCGACAATGTGCATGCCACCATGGACACCAGGAGCAGCTGTTATGGACAGGGGCAGTACATGTCATTGGGGGAGCACTGGGTCAATGCTTTTCATGAAAGTAGCCTCCTTAAAGGACATTCTCCCATCCCCAACAAAAGCAGAACAGATCATTTCTCCTATCCATCCTATCATATGTAAAGCATTATCATCGGCCTGGGCAAAAGTAGCCACACAGCCAATAACTTGCTAAAGTGCATCAAGCAGGAAACATCCTGCTGTCTCTTCGCTTACTCCAACAGGACAGGGTAGTCATCATCAATAGTAAGAAAATTGTGACCATGCTGCATTTAGGGGAAATAACACATGCTCCCATCATGGCTCAAGTGATAAATTTTGTCGTGCAATGCTTTTTGAAAAAGTACAGTGGCTTGCAGAGGGTGATGGCCATGCCATGAGAATGTCCTCACATTTCAGCCATTCCTTGACTGAACTATTGGTGCCATTGCACTGCTTGATCGGGACATTCCAAATCGCTGGAATTTCAATTTGTATATGCTAGAGCGTCTGAAAAAGCACCGTAAAGGGGTAAATAATTTTGTCTTGCACCAGACCATCTCAGCAGGGTGCATGTGTTGTTTCAAGTCATGTATTGGAAGCTCATCAAAGACACCTGTCGTGTACTCGGGCCCTTTGAAGATGCCACCAGATTTGTCAGTAGGGACAACTGCAGGCTCTGTGATGTGTTCCCCATATTCAGTGGCATACCTACCATATAGGTAGACCACACAGCTGCTATGGGGCCCGTGGCATGGGGGGCCCGGAGCGCATGGAAGGCCCCATCCCCTACATCTGCAGACTCAGTCAGATTATCAGGCATTGAGGCAGCCTGTTCACTTGTCCTCCATTTAGACCTGGCCAGGGCCTGCTTGCTTCCCCTATGCTCAGTCAGGGTCCCCCTCCAAACTTCCTCCGTCTCCCCCATTGTGTACACAAATGGAGCACACACTGCTGATGTCCCGAATCTCCCTGTCAGACTCAAGCAGACAGAACTTCACTGGCCACGCCCACCTGCATAAAGCCCCACCCCTGCCCTTGAAGCCATGCCTCTACCACCAGCCGGGAAAAAATACTGCAGCAGGAAAGAATCTCAGGTAGGAAACTAGCTGTCTGCCACCTCCCTCTATCCTGCTGTTGTTACCTATTATCTCCCTCCTGGCCCCCACAGAACTTCTTTTGTATGCCCCTCTACTACTCTCCCCACAGAATAGCTGCAACCATCTGTGGCCTCCAGCCACTATCATCTTATATGTTCCCTGAAGTCCCCAGAGACTCCCTGCCACCTTATGCAACCCACAGAACCTGTACCACTTTATGTGCCCCCTTCTCATAACAGAGACCCTGTCACCTTTTGTATTCCTTGTCACCACCACCCACTCGCAAAGCCCATGGAACCCTCTGTTCTCCTCCAATCTGTTTCTTTTTATCCGTCAGTAACTGAGCCCCTATCACCTATTGGACAAGATGTGCCCAATCCTTAGCATAAAGCCCTTTGTCAACTTCTGCCCCTGATCTAACATAGTCCATGCCACCCGCTTCTTTCTCCTTTCATATAAAAGAGCCCATGCCAGCTGCTGCTATCTTCCCTCTAATAATAGATCTCTATCACCTTTTGTCTTTTATGTTCATAGTGCCTCTAGCAGCTTCCAATATCCCACCCACTGCAGTGTCTCTAAGGCCCCTTTCACACGGGTGTGATTTTTGTGAGGTGAACGCATTGCACCGGCACTGAATCTGGACCCATTCATTTCTATGGGCCATGATGGAAGCTGGTGATTGGACCATGTGACCCAGTGACATCACTGAAGGTCCTTCACCCCCTGCCCAGCTGATGACAGAACAGGAGACTGGCAGCTAGGCGATCAAATGGAAGAGGTGAGTTTATTTTTTTATTATTTTAACCCTCTATTGCCCTTTTTACATTGCATTCTCTATTGAGAATGCTATTATTTTCCTTTATAACTATGTTATAAGGGAAAATAATAAAATATACAGAATACTCAACCCGAAACGGGACTTCAGTGATGAAGTCTGGCTTCGGGTGTGTGTACCAAACATGCTGATTTTTCGCACGCGTGTGTTTACTACAAAATCACAGTGAGATAAAAATGTTACTGTGATTTTGTAGTAAAAAGATCACAAAGAGGCACAGAGCATTATCAATCATGTTAATGCTCCGTGTCTCTGCTGTCCGGAACAGGGCTTAGCTGTCATTCATGCTGCGGATTACATGCATGGCATCCGCTCGTGTGAAACAGCCCTAACAGTGAAGCACTATATGGTGGAGTTACTGGTTGAACAACATTATTGGTGTGTAACGTGTAATAGATCATATTTTTTGTGTATAACGTATGATGTTCACACTTTTATTTCTTGCACGTTATGACAGCAATATCAACTTATACTCTAAAGTCATTATTTGAGTTGAGCGAACCTGAACTGTTAAGTTCGGGTTCATACCGAACATTGCGGTTTTTCGCACCCGGACCCGAACATTTCCGTAAAGGTTTGGGTTTGTTCGGAGATTTCTTCCCGCTTTTTGAAACGCTGCAGGGCAGCCAATCAACAAGCGTTTCACTATAATGCCCTAAGAAGCCATCTATTGGCATGGCTGTGATTGGCTAAGTGCAGCATTTGACCCAGCCTCTATTTAAGCTGGAGTCACATAGTGCTGTGATATAGTGCATTTCTGTAGTTGCTGTAATAAACCCGTAATATCGTACCACAGAGCACGTTTGCATGCACCGCTTAAAAACCTATTTTAAAATTTTGCGGTGACATAGTGCATTTCTGTAGTTGCTGTAATAAACCTGTACTGTTGTATCACAGAGCACGTTTGCATACAACGCTGAAAAAACAGTTTTATAATTTTTGGGGTGACATACTGCATTTCTGAAGTTGGGTTAATAAACCCGTAATGTTGTGCCAGAGAGCACGTTTGCATACAACGCTGAAAAACCTATTTTAAAATTTAGCAGTGACATACAACATTTGTGTACTTGGGGGAAATAAACCCATATTGTTGTTCCACAGAGCACTTTTGAATAGAACACTGAAAAACCTATTTTAAAATTTAGCAGTGATATACTGCATTCCTGTATTTGAGGGAAATAAATCCGTATTGTTGTTCCACAGAGCAGTTTGGCATACAACGCACAAAAACCTATTGTAAAATTTTGCAGTGACATACTGCATTTCTGAAGTCTATTGCAATAAACACAAGTTTTGTGCTACATTGCATATCTGAGGCCTACCCTGTATTTCAGTCTTTTTAAGTAACCATTTGAACTCTGCATTTACATAGTGGGTTGCAAGCACACAGGTTTTGAGGTAGATAGCACGTTTGCGGTGTACGCTACATTTCTGCATACCGTTAACTTCTGCTTCTACGTTGTTGGTTTGAAAAATCAAATTTTTGGTCATAGTGAAGTAATTGTATTGAATTGCTCTATTACACTGTTGTGTGACTTAAAGAAATGTATTCTGTTTATGACATGGGCACTGCCTTACTGTTAGTGAACTTAATTGTTGACTATTGGCAGTTAAATTGACAGCGGAGATAAACCATATATTAGTTTGGTGGGTGAACGCAAATAATGAGAACATCAAATAAGGGACGTGGGCATGGTCGTGGTGGTGTTAGTGCTGGGAGAGGACGTGGCCATTTAGGGCAAACTACAGGTCCAAGTGAAACACCTTCCTCAGGTGTAATCAGGCAACAGAACCTGCAGCTTTATTTGGTAGGTCCGAATGCTGCTCTACGAATGGTAAGGCCAGAACAAGTACAGGCGCTAGTAGATTGGATGGCTGACAGTACCTCCAGTACCTTAACATTGTCTCCCACTGCTGAAAGCTCAGAGTTGGCACATGAAGCCCATGCCCATCAGTCTTTCACCTCACCCCCTTGAAAATCAGCCAAGCAATCTGAGCCCCAAGTCATGCAGCAGTCTTTTATGCTTTTTGATGACTCTGCTGACAGGGTTTCCCAGGGCTATAACCATAGCCCTGCCCCAGAAGTGGAAGAGATTGAGTCCACAGATGCCCAACTTTTATTACACCAAATTGACCCTCCAGTTCAGTGCAGAGGCAAAAGTAAACTTTTTTACAATTTGGGATAAAATCCCAATTAAATGCCTACTCTTGGCACCCAACTCTCTAATAAAGCTTAACTTTTATTATTGATAAATTTTAATGAAAACTTTTTTGCCCTCTCATCTCTATATAGTGATTAAAATTCAAATACTGGATCTGCTGTGTGAAGTTATGTAATAAGCATCTGTCTGTCTAAATTATTTAGGCTGGTGCGCATTCCAACCCTATTTAACTTCCTGACAGTGTAATCCCTGCCTACATGATTCATTGATGGTCGGCTACTGCTAGCACATTCGGTATCCAGCTATCATTAAAATATTATTCTGCACTGCCCCCCAACATGTTTCGCCCACTTGTGGCATCCTCAGGGGTTTCGGGCAGTGCGGAATAATGTTTTAATGATAGCTGGATACCGAATGTGCTAGCAGTAGCCGACCATCAATGAATCATGTAGGCAGGGATTACACTGTCAGGAAGTTAAATTGGGTTGGAATGCACACCAGCCTAAATAATTTAGACAGACAGATACTTATTACATAGCTTCACACAGCGGATCCAGTATTTGAAATGTAATCACTATATAGAGATGAAAGGGCAAAAAAGTTTTCATTTAAGTTTATCAATAATAAAAGTTAAGCTTTATGAAGAGAGTTGGGTGCTGATTTTATCCCAAATTGTAAAAAAGTGCACGGATGCCCAACCACTTAGGTTTGAGGATGAGGACATGGGAAGACCACTGCAGCATGTCTCTGATGATGACAAAACACAGGTGCAAATGGGGGGCGGAGCTTGTGCTTGGCAGTGATGGCTGCTCTGTTGTTTGCTCTATGATCACACTTGTCCTCGGCACCAGCTATCTTTAGCCTACAGGAGCGATAATGGTGAAGATTCGTACCTCCAAACCCAGTGAGCTTTCCCCCACCAAAAATCTCAAATCCCGAGCGGAGAAATGGAGAAATTCCTCAAAACAGCCTCCACTACTGTAGCAGCGCGGGAACCAAAGATGGCGCCGACTCATACACACAAGGCCGCAGACCGTGCCTCCGATCTCTCAGATGGAGATAGACATTCACACTTCGCCGAGACGTGCAGCAAATTGGCGATCGTGTCGACCAACTGAAGACCCATCAAGCGACTGTCTTGGATCACCAGACCGCAACTGCCAAGTCACTGCCCCGCTGTTGTACCTACTTCAATGACCTCCACAATGCCATAAAAGACCAGAAAATAGAGGACGGCACAATAACCTGCATTTCCGAGGGATCCCTAAGTCGGTACCCCCAGGTGAGCTGTTCTTTGCAATACACAATATCTGTAGCTCCCTGCTGGGCCTGGATTATGCCCTGGACATTACGAATGAACGCACCCATAGGGCTGTGCGCCCTAAACCAAAACCAGACAAACCACCTCGGGATGTGATCTGCCGTTTATTGAATTTCCAAGTTAAATCTGCTATTTTGGAAGCAGCTTGGATCCAACCAGATATCTCTTATGAAAGTGCCTGGGTGACAATCTTCCAGGACTTGGCCTCGACCACCCTCAAAAAGCGAAGGGCCCTCAAACCACTTACGCACTGGCTCTTCACCAACAAGGTCCCATATAGATGGTCCTACCCCTTTGGACTATCCTTTCAGCACGCAGGCAAGCGATTCAACGTTTCTTCTTTTTCTGACCTGGGCCCAGTCTTCAACCATTTGGAAGTTACACCTATGGAGGTTGAAGATTGGGACCTTTACAAAGATTTAGCTAACCTCCCAGACCGCCCGTCCATGCTCCCATTTGAAGTCTAGCGTACTTCGAAATCTCAGAGGTCCAAGAAACGGTCTCACCAGTCTACACCTAAGAGACTCTTGCAAGAATCGCAATGTTGGATCGCTTTCTTTCACTCTAACCCTCTACTTTCCTTTCCAATCTACTCATCTGCATCCTCCAGCCCTTTAAAACTGTCCTCTACTTTTGTTGTCTCCTCCTCACCACCCATCTCTCTTTCCCAAAATCCTATGACAGCTCCCCCTTTTCTGCTTTCCTTCTTTCTTCTCCCCACACTGTTTTCCTATTTTCCTTAATGACATGCTCGCTATTGTTTCTCACTACTGCTCTATGTTCTATATGTGCCTGACGGCTTAAAGTTTGGGTTGCTCGACCACTTTTCCCCCTCCTAACCTGGCTCTTATTGACGAGCCCTCTGTCATGCATCCTCCATGTATACATTTGATTGCCGTTAATTTTTACACTGTTCTCCTTTGTTTGTTCAATTTCTTGGTACAGGAATTCCTCACATCTGCATCTTGGAACATGGCAGTCTCCCTTATAACTCCTGTCTTGTCCCTGACCCATTGGACTACAAGCTATCCTGTTGCTGCGTCTTTCTGGAGGGGAATAATTTCACATCCACTGTCATCATTTCTGGTGAGCAGACATAACCGACTTGCATATAGTCTCTTATAAAGTGAAAGGCTTCAACTCGCCTTCCAAAGGGAGCCAGGTATTCACTTTGCTGCAAAAATATGGCTCTAATGTATTTTTCCTCCGAGAGACACACTTCAGGTTTAATTGCTACCCCAATCTGTCATTCTCATATTATTCCCAGTGGTATCATTGTGGTGGTAATTCTTCTGCCTCGGGGGGAGTGAGTATAGGATTCCAAAAGAAACTCCCCTTTAAATATGCCTGCCATCTCCAGGATCTAGATGGGAGATACATCATGGTCAAGGGCCACATTGGTTCTCAGACATATACTTTTGTCAACCTGTACGCTCCCAATGTCAAGCAAGCCCAATGGTTATCTGATATCTCCCTGCTTATTGCCTCCTTCCAAGAAGGCATTGTTGTCCTCGGTGGCGACTTGAGTTTCTCCTTAAACCCTAAAATTGACTCATCCTCTCATAGGTCATCACAGTCCTTGCATTCCCTGAGGGCAACGAGGGAGGAGCTCTGGAACCTTCCCCTAGTGGACGTCTGGCGCTCGCCACATCCAGACACACTTGACTATACTCTTTTTTCCCATGTGCATAGGACCTACCATCGTATAGATTACCTCTTTATATCCAAAACACATCTTCACCTCTGCCGTAATGCTGATATTGGTTCCATTCACTTGTCCGATCACGCCCCAATATCTCTTTCTGTCTCAGCCCCCACGCCTACTCCCAGAAGTTTTAATTGGCGCCTCACTGAATCCCTTTTGGGTGACCCCAAAGTAGTGGAAAAAGTATACGCTCTACTAGAAGAATATATTTCCCTTAATAAACATCCTTCCATATCACCCCAAACTCTTTGGTAAGCCCACAAACCCTATATAAGAGGTCAGTTTGGCTGAACCTATGGCTGCGCAACCCAGTCCACAAACCCTGTGTCTCCCTGGAGCGCTCTATCTTGGGGAAACCTTTCAGATCACTTGTGCTGGGCAACAACACCCTGCCATCTTCCCAACTCTCCGCCTATCCTATTATAAAAGCCACCTTAGCGGCCTGGACTTGGCTTAAATCATCCCACTGCAGTATTCCTTTCCCCTCCCCCCTCCTTACTGTAGGTGACATATTAGGTACCATAGACTCCTCACTATTGGATTCCTCTCCTAGTGGGATAAAATTCTCCACTTTCCCAATCTCGACTCTTATTGACTCAACAGGCCAACCTCTCGAAAAGGAGGCTATGACCACCCTTCTTAATCCTCATCCTTGTGACCTCACCTTAATTGCCTTCCTCAGATCTTTTATGCTTAAAAATGCAAAACAGAGAGAACTCATTCGCCCCATAGTATGGCTTGAGTAACTTATATCCCATCCCGACCCCCCAAAAAAGCTTATTTCCCTTCTATATAATAGGTTGCGTTCCCCCCCCTGTAATAACTAAACCTGCATTTATCCGCCATTGGGAAAAAGACCTTCACATAGACATTCCCTTCCTTGCTCTCCCCAAGCTCCTTGAGGAGCCACATAAGACTTTGCGTTGTGTACGTATTTAAGAAAATAACTATAAGCTCCTGACTCAATGGTACTTAACACCGAACAAAACAGCCCTCTTCACACCCACGGCCTCGGATAGGTGTTGGAGGTGTTTGGAGGAAAAGGGGATATTCCTCCACTTGTGGTGGCAATGTACACAGATCAATAAATTGTGCTCGGAAATCTTCCAGCATTCTAATCAGATTTGTCAAACCACAATTACGATGTCTCCATCAGTCACTTTATTGTCCTTTCTGGGCAATGGTGCATCTTCACAACTCCCCTATCTCTTCAAACAATTGTTGATTGCTGACCGTCTTCTTGTACCGAAGTTTTAGCTCTCCCCACCCTCGAACAATGGAAACTTAAGGTAGACCAGCTCTACCGCTTTGAGGAATTGTCTTTGAGGAATCTCGCACTCACCCTATCTTCCTTAAGCAATGGAACCTATGGAGGACTTGCAGATTCCTACCCCCCAACTAACCATCTACATACTCTTACCTGACATCAACCCTCCTACTTCATATCCCTACTCCTCATATTCACACATGTTATCTCTAATGCCTCAATGCGATGTTGCTTATTCTTACTGCCATCTCACAACATCCTGCCATGCAACCTTGGCCCTAAATACAGCCGATTTGTCTTCCAAGGTTTACAAAGTGATCGTCGGCCACAACCTTTACTACAACCCTTCACATGTAATTATGCCTTAGTTGCCAACCCTCTTGGGTCTCGTTTATAGCTAGAACATGCTGCTTGACTTTTGGGTGTCTATTTCTCCTCATTTAAATTTACATCAGCGATGTCTTAACTCAAAATATGCCTGCCTGCCTTGTATAACATGACTTACAATGTCCCTGTACCATACTTACAATCTATGTTTGTAATTGAGCTTGTTACTCTTTGTTGAAATATTGAAAATTCAATAAAAATATTATATAAAAAAAAAACACAGGTGCAAACTGCTGCGGCTTTCTGCGGTGTTGGGAGCGACAAAGAGGGCAGAAGTCAAGACTGGGTGGAAGATGATCTTGAGAACGATGAGGTCCTACACCCCAAATTATACCACTTAAATCCATGTTATTCATGGGTGGTAAAAATATCATATTTTTTAAGGCCAGAAATTACCTTTGCAGCCTGCAATGCATATGTGTCGGGGACAATAATATAGTTAATCCGTCTGGGAGTTCAGGGTTTGACATGTTCCAATTATTTGCTGTGAAGTAACCCTGCACTGCATAGGTGACAGGGACCGAAAATTTGAAAAATCTTCTTCTAAATTGTTGGGTGCAAAATTACCATATTTTGCCAGGTACAAACCCCTGCTCTGCATAGGTGACAGTGACCAAAAATGCAGAAAATCTTCTTTTAAATTGTTGAGTGAACTGTTACCATTTTTGCCGGGTACAAACCCTTGCTCTGCAATGGTGACAGGGACCGCAAATTTGAAAAATCGTCTTTTAAATTTTTGGGTGCAATATTACCATTTTTGCCGTAAATAAACCCCTCCACTGCCTGGGTGCCAGGGGCCTTCATTTTTAAAAATCGTCTGTTCCATTGGTGGGTGACATTAACCTCCATTTGCCATGAATTAACCTGCACTGCATAGGTGACAGGGACCGAAAATTTGAAAAATCTTCTTTTAATCTGTTGGGTGCAATATTACCATTTTTGCCATGAATAAACCCTTCCTCTGCCTGGGTGCCAGGGGCCTACATTTTAAAAAAATCGTCTGTTCCATTGGTGGGTGACATGCACCCCATTTTGCCGTGAATTAACCCCTCCTCTGCCTGGGTGCCAGGGGCCTACATTTCTAAAATTTGCCTGTTACATTGGTGGGTGACATGAACCCCGTTTTGCCGGTGAAAAACTCCTGCTCTGCCTGGATGCAAGGGGCCTACATTTTAAAAAATCGTCTGTTCCATTGGTGGGTGACATGTACCCCATTTTGCCGTGAATTAACTCCTCCTCTGCCTGGGTGCCATAGGCCTACATTTCTAAAAATTGCCTGTTCCATTGGTGGGTGACATGAACCCCATTTTGCCGTGAATAAACTCCTGCTCTGCCTGGGTGCCAGGGGCCTACATTTTTAAAAATCGTTTGTTCCATTGGTGGGTGATATGAACCCCATTTTGTCGGTGAAAAACCCCTGCATTGCTGACAGGGAGCCAAATTTGGTAAAAAAAGTCTGTTAATGATCGAAAGATGCGTGACTACAAACGCACGCTGGTGGACGCGCTTCTGATGGCATTCCCACCTGATGACTCCTCAAACCCCTACTCCACATCCATTTCCTCCTCCTAGATAAAGATTTTTGTTTTTATTTTATTTTACGTCATTTCCCTATCCACATTTGTTTGCAGGGCACTTAGCCACATTTTGCTGCCTTTTGCAACCCTCTAGCCTTTTCCGGGACTTTTTTACAGCCATTTTAGTGCCCAAAAGTTCAGGTCCCCATTAAATTCAATGAGCTTTGGGGTCAAGATTGGATTAAGTTCGGATCCTGAACCCAAACTTTTTTGTGAAGTTCGGCCGAATCTGTCGATCCCGAACTTCCAGGTGTTCGTTCAATTCTAGTCATTATTCATGATAAATGGCTATTTTTTCTCATAGTAAACTAAGCATCGGCAGCAAGGAGTTAAAGGGGTTATCCAATCACTATAATGCCCCCAAAATGCCAGGGCACCTCATACAGATAACACCAACACCGCCGCCACTGCATCCCCCCTGTCACATGAATGAAAACATCCGGAGACATGGGGGCAGTCAATAGCAGGCCACAACTGGAGCGAGCCTCCTTAGCATCACGGGTAACGCTAGGGAGGCTTATTTCCTTCTCGGCCTGCTATTGTCTGCACCCCTTCGGGCATAAGTATTACCTGTATGTGGTGGCCAGGCATTTTGGGGGACATAATAGGGTTTGAATAACCCCTTTAACAGTTAGGATACCAGAGGTTTTTTCCTTTTTGCATTTTCATTTTTCTTCCCCATCTTCCTTGAGCCATAATTTTTTTTTATTTTTCTGGTCACATATCCATATGAGGGCTTATTTTTTGCGGGACAAGTTGTACTTTCTAATGCCACCATTTAATATGGCATACAAAGTAGTGGGAAGAGGGCAAAAAAATCCAAATGTGGTTAAGTTGGAAAAGCACCATTTTACGGGTTTTGTTCCTACAGCATTCCCTTTGTGGCGAAACTGAAGTGTGCCTTTTATTCTCTGGGTCAGTAGGAATACAATAGGGTGTGTCAGGGAGAAACCAGGGCAGGTGGTGGGATGGGCCAAAAGTGGGTAGTGGGTGGAGTTAAGGGGCCCAATTCAGATTCTATGTTCAGATGCTATGGGGCCCAATGATTTCTATGTACGCCCCTGCCCCTGATATTTATCTTAGAGCAGACACACGTTAATGCAACAAGGAATTGCAAAAGATCAAACTGATGCATTTTGAACAGATCCTTATCGATTCAGAATGCATTGGGGATAAACTGATCCGTTTTTGGCAGCTTGTGAGTGCCCTGAAACAGATCTCACCAGCGGATCCAGAAATGGCAGTGCGAAAGTAGCCTAATATGTAGTCACACCGGACCAGCACTACTGTCCGCCCTGAACGCACAGGTGGATCAGTGGCTGACCCTGCACCAACTGGAGATGGGCAAAGTTGTGTGTGACAACGGAAGCAATCTGTTGGCGGCATTGAATTTGGGCAAGTTGACACATGTGCCATGCATGACACATGTGTTGAATCTGATCGTACAACGCTTTGTGTATAAGTACCCAGGCTTGCAGGACAGTAAGGTGGGTGGCCATTTCAGGCATTCCTACACGGCCATGGTGCACTTTTCCGATATTCAGCGGCGAAACAACATGCCAGTGAGCCACTTGATTTGCGACAGCCCGACACGTTGGAATTCAACACTCCTAATGTTCGACTGCCTGCTCCAACAAGAAAAAGCTGTCAACGAGTATTTGTATGACCGGGGTGCTAGGACAGCCTCTGCAGAGATGGGTATTTTTTGCCACGTTACTGGACGCTCATGTGCAATGCCTGTAGGCTCATGCTACCTTTTGAGAAGGTGACAAACCTACTCAGTCGCACCGAAGGCACTATCAGCGACCTCATCCCATTTGTGTTCTTCCTGGAGCGTGCCCTGCGAAGAGTGCTGGATCAGGCTGTAGATGAGCGTGAAGAGGAAGAGTTGTGGTCACCATCACCTCCAGAAACAGCCTTATCATCGAAGAGGAAGATGGAGGAATGTGGCTTTGAGGAGGAGGAAGACCAACCACAGCAGGCATCCCAGGGTGCTCTTTGTTGTCACCTATCTGGGACTCGTGGTGTTGTACGTGGCTGGGGGGAAGAACAGAGCTTCAATGACATCAGTGAGGACAAGGAACGGGACATGAGTAGCTCGGCATCCAACCTTTTGCAAATGGGGTCTTTCATGCTGTCATGCCTGTTGAGGGACCCTCGTATAAAAAGGCTGAAGGAGAACAACCTGTACTGAGTGGCCACGCTACTAGACCCCCAGTATAAGCAGAAAGTGGCTGGAATGTTACCAAATTCCCGGAAGTCGGAAAGGATGCAGCACTTCCAAAACAAGTTCATTGCTGACACTCTGCTAAAAACTGCTGACATCTGTGCTGCATATGTCAGCAGTTTTAACCCCTTCCATGCCTCTCTCTCTCCCATCGGGGGGCTGCTGTGCCTTTGCAGCCCCCCGACAGGATGGGATCACAGAGGGAGGAAGCCCCCCTCCCTCCCATCACCCACTGCTCTGTTCTGGCAGCGGGTGATGGTTACCTTGGCAGCAGGACGCTTTCAGAGGCGAAAAGGTAGAAGTCTGATTAGACTATGTAAAGTAAAAAAAATACAGTACAGTACACTATATGGTGCACTGTATTAGATAGACACCAGATCCACTGGATCTACAAGAACCAAGTGGGTCTGGGTAAGAAAATAAAAAGTGAAAAAAAAAAGTAAAAATAAAAAAAAAACATATTACTGAATAAAACTGGCCAAATAACTCAAGTATGAACTCAGCCTTACAGGTATATGTTACCGTCAAGAAGAAGCGTACTCCTTTTACACCCTCATCAGCTGATTCCACATAGATGTCTACAGAACCTGTTCTATTAAACGCTTTGACAAGTAGAGCCCCCTGACAAAGTGGAGGGGTGCCTGCAGTAAGTTTTTGTTGATGTCACTGATTATTTTGGCCTTCCTCTAAACCGTCAAAACAATAACCCACAAAAAACGGTTCTGGTCTGTGGAGCATACGCCTTCACTCGGTCAGCATTTGCTCAATAATCCATCAGTATTGCTAAAGGCAAAAAAATAAACGGAGTGGATCTAAAACAGAGATGAAATGTGAATGGAATATTTGCATGTCTTCTGTGTTTTGTACCCACTCCTTCTTTTGGCGACCAAATCATAAATCATTTCTGATGGGACCATACAGGCCATAAAGATGCTACACAGACAGGATCCACTGTGCATCTAGTTTTTTCTTCCTTCTGACAGATCCAAAGAAGTGGCAAATAAATGATGATGTAAGCAGGCCAAAAGCCACAATAGTGGACGAGTCATGAAGTGGGGAAGGTGGAAACAGCATGAGAAGCCCACAGAGTGGACCTATGACATAGTGGTGAGGTGAAAGCAGTATAAGGAGACCACAGGGTGGCCCAATCACAGGGTCTGGAGGTTGAAGCAGTATGAAGAGGCCACCGATTGGCACAATGACAGAGTCTGTAGGTGGCAGCAGTATGAGGAGGCCACAGATTGGCAGAATGACAGAGTGTGGAGGTGGCAGCAGCATAAGTATGCAACAGAGCGGCACAATGACAGATTCTGGAGGTGGTAGAAGCATGAGTAGGCCAAAGAGTAGCACAGTAGTAGTGGAGGTGTCTGCAGCAGCATTAGGAGGATGCCACAGTGTGCCACAATGACAGAATGTGGAAATGTCGCCAGCAGCAGCATCAGGAAGAGTCCACAGAGTGCAACAATGAGAAAGTCTGGAGGTGGCATTGACATGTGGCATTGGTGTATGAAAATCCTGGCTGATCCATGTCTGATTCATCTTGATGCAGTGTCCCACTATGTTCTATATGTGGGCACTTTAAACTCTTGCTAAATGTCCTAGCAAATGTATTGTGGTTAGCAATATTCGAATTCTCAATATTTTGCGAATATGTGGTAGCATATTTGTCATATATTCACTAGTGATGAGCGGTGCCATATTCGATTTTGCGATATTTCGCGAATATTCGATTGAATATTCGTCATATATTCGTCGAAATCGAATATTTGTCATTATTTTATATATTGCAAATTTTACGCGAATTTATATTCGCGTCACGAATGAAACTTAGATCTGAATTCCTAATGGTTAACTTGTATTGCTAGAATTGACAAAGATAACGAATATCACACGAATATAGCACTATATTCTCAATCTTCATTATATTCTAACAATACAGCCACTAGGAACTTAGCTCTAAGATCAATTCGCAAAGCGAGTATATGTTCGCCTCGCAAATGAAACTTAGAGCTGAGTTCCTAATGGTTGCATTGTTGCTAGAATATAACGAAGATTGAGAATATAGTGCTATATTCGTGAATTTGAGATATTCTCAGTCTTCGTTATATTCCAGCAATACAACCATTAGCAACTCAGCTGTAAGTTTAAATTGCGATGCGAACATATTGCGAATTGATCTTAGAGCTAAGTTCCCAGTGGTTGTATTGCTGGAATATAACGAAGATTGAGAATATCTCGAATTCACGAATATAGCACTATATTCTCAATCTTCGTTATATTCTAGCAATACCACTATTAGGAACTCAGCTAGCTCTAAGTTTCATTCGCGAGGTGAACATATACTCGTGTTGCGAATCGATCTTAGAGCTAAGTTCCTAATGGTTGTATTGCTAGAATAGAATGAATATTGCAATGCGAATAATTCAGGTTATATTAATCGCATTGCAATTACAACTTAGTCAAATTTGTGAGATCGTGATTCTCACATCCGACAGGACATTTTAGCATGGAGGCGTTCCCATGCACATGGGAAGTCAGCAGAAGCGGCAACGGGCATTGACTGAAGCGGGCAGGGAGCCAGGAATCCTCCGGACAGGTAAGAACAGCTTTTGGGAAGTGGGAACTGGGAAGACAACCAGAGAGCAACAAGAATTAACAACAAAAAAAAAATAATAAATAAATAAAAAAACGAATATTTGAAATTGCGAATATATAGCGATATATTCGCAATATTCACGAATTATCGAAGTTGCGATATTTGCGATAAAAATTCGCAATTCGAATATTCGCGCTCAACACTAATATTCACGAATATTCGTATATGATATAATAATATTCTCTTGATTGCGAAAAATCGGCAATGTAAAAACTGCATAATGCGAATTCGTAACGCGAAATACAGGCGTGGGTCACTTTGGCTAAATTTTTCAAGCTGCTAAAAGTTTCCTGATTTTATCCTGAGACTAGAGAAAATGGTTGGCAAGGCAGAACATTACAATAGCTTTATATGCAGATAAAGTGCTCCAATATATTTGTGATTGCGCAAGTTTGAATTTCTTTTTTTCGCACTACGTGCAACTTCACATTTTAGCAGGTCTGACTACATATTACTGACTGATGCACTAAGTATTTTTGTGAACTTGACATTGCTGTCTTCTGATTGGCCCACAAGCAAGAAGCAGGGAGGAATCATGTGTTCAGATGGAAGAAAATTACGAATATTTGAAATTTCGAATATATAGCACTATATTCTAAATATTCGCAAATTCTCGCAGTTGCGATATTCACGATTAAAATTCGCTATTCGAATATTCGTGCTCAACACTAATTGTGGTATCATGCTGTAATTCTCTTTAACAGGCTGACAGTGTCATTTACTTTTATTCTCTCCTAGGTGATGCTGGCACCACTTATATATATAGCTAGGGGAGGGGGGGTGTAAAGTTTGTGTGTCCGATGAAAATGAAGAGATGAGGAAGTTAATGGAGGAGGTGGAAATCTGTATTTCCACTGAAATAATTAAAAAAAGATTTTACTGCATAGAAGTGCTTAATGCTGAATACAAGTATTTTCTCCACCGAAATAATGAAAAAAAAATTTTACCCATGTAAATGCCGCACATAATGCCGAATAAAAGTTTTTTTTCCACCGAAATAATTCAAACAAGATTTTACCGCATATAAGTGCAGCGCCTATTGCTGAACACAAGTTTTTTCTCCAACGAAATAATTCAAAGAAGACTTTACCGCAATAAAGTGCAGCGCCTAATGATGAATACAAGTTTTTTCTCCACCAAATTATTTCAAATAAGACTTTACAGCCTATGAGTGCAGCGCTTAATCATGAATGCAAGATTTTTTTCCACCAAAATATTTCAAAAAAGATTTTACCGCATATAAGTGCAGCGCCTAATGCTGAATACAAGTTTTTACTCGATCGAAATAATTCTAAAAAGATTTTACTGTATATAAGTGCGGCACTTAATGCCGAATATGTTTTTTCTCCACCGAAATAATTCTAAAAAGATTTTACTGCATATAAGTGCAGGACTTAATGCCGAATACAAGTTTTTTCTCCACCGAAATAATTAAAAAGATTTTACCGCATATAAGTGCAGCGCTTAATGATAAATTCAAGATTTTTTTCCATCTAAATATTTCAAACAAGATTTTACTGTATATAAGTGCAGCGCTTCATGCTGAATACAAGTTTTTCTCCACTGAAATAATTCAAAAAGTATTTTACCGCATAAAACTGCAGCGTTGAACGACAAATATCTTTTTCTACTGATATACGCCACTAAAGGCTTTACCACATATGACTGGAACAGTGAACACCGAATATATTTTTCTTTTTCCACGTATATACGTTACTAAAGACTTTTCAACAGAGGGTTATAGGCTGTCAGTTTTAAAAAACGGTGCCTGAGGTGGAGTGATCTGAAGTGAATGGGCCGTAGCGGAGGAAGTAGGTCCGCGCTGGAAGAGCGAGACACGGTCCTCGTGCGGTTTCTGTGCTGCAGAAAAGTCCCCGTAGTGTCCAGTAAGCAATACCGCAGATAGATGCGGGCTGGTGTGAATTAGTTCTCATTTTTGTGCAGGGTTAGTGCATAGGGTATTCAACTGTATTGGTGCGCCACTCTTATGGACGTTGTCACCTAATCGCGCAGTGTGGGAAACGTAAATACAAAATTTCAACACAACGTAATTCAGTCCATACCGCAAAAAAGACTTTCCCACATATAACTGAACACTGAATATATCTTGATTTTTGTACAGAAATACGCCAATAAAAGAGTTTACTGCATATAACTGCAAAGTTAACGCTGAATATATTTTTATTTTTATACTGATATACATCAATAAAGGTTTTTCAAGATATAAGTGCAGCAGCGAATGAAGAATGTATATTTCCTTTTCTACTGATATACGTCAATAAAGGTTTTTCTACATATAACTAGTGCACCAGCGATTGGCTAATGTATATTTATTTTTCTACTGCACTATGCCAGTAAAGGCTTTACCAGATATGACTGCAACATTGAACTGAGAATATATATTTCTTGTAGTACTAAAATACGTCACTATACGCTTTCACCAGAAATAACTGCAGAAGTGACCAGAGAATATATATTTCTTGTTGGACTGAAATAGGCCACTGTACGCTTTAACTAGACATAACTGCAACAGTGCAGTACGTATATATATTTTTTTTTTACTGAAATACACCTCTATACCCATTCACCAGAATTAAGTGCAAAAGTGACCTGAGGATATATATTTCTTGTTGGACTGAAATAGGCCACTATACGCTTTCAAAATAAATATCTGCTACAGTGCTTTGCGTATATATTTTTCTTTTTTTACTGTAATAGGCCCCTGTACCCTTTCACCAGAAATAACTGCACAAGTAACCTGAGAATATATTTTTTTGTTGGACGGAAAAAGGCCACTATACGCTTTAACCAGAAAACATTTAAAGAGTGAACTGCGTATATATTTTTCTTTTTTTAATGAAATACGCCCCTATATGGTTTCAACAGAAATAACTGCAACACTGCAGTGCGTATATATATTTTTATTTTTTTACTGTAATAGGCCCCTATACCCTTTCACGGCCATACTAGTGCCGACAGGCTGTCTCCACGCCAGTGGAACAGCTGATTAAGCAGCAATATACTAGACAGTGGTTTAATTTCTAACAATAACTTAGCATGAGACAGGTTCCTGATGTACGGTGTTCATTTTAGGACATGGTCAGATATCATAGTCAACTATCAAAATAATGCCAGTGTGACACTTGACCCTGACACCTGACCCCTGACTCTGACACCTGACCCTGACACCTGACCCTGACACCTGACCCTGACACCTGACACCTGACACCGAGACCTGACCCTGACACCTGACCCTGACACCTGACCCTGACACCTGACTCTGACACCTGACTCTGACACCTGACTCTGACACCTGACTCTGACACCTGACTCTGAGACCTGACCCTGACACCTGACCCTGACACCTGACCCTGACAACTGAGTTTGAATTATGCTCTTCATAGGTCAGGGTTAAAGTGAGAATGAGGTATAGATATACTATGTATTTGTATGCAAAATCACTTAGATGAATAAAATCCCAACCTGTTACTAAGCAAACTTGTAGCTCAGTGGTAGAGTACTTGCCTTGTGTCTGGTGGGCCTGGGTTCAAGACCCCTTTCTGCCTTTAAACATTTTTACATTTTATTAAGCCCTAGATATGAGGCAAATTGAAGTCCTGTGTGACGCTGATATCTGACTACTGACCTAAGTCAGGCGTCAGCCTCGATCCTAATTTTTGGTTCATTCTACTTTTCAGCATAGATGAATAAGATGCCATCTTAATACTAATCAAGCTTATAGTTCAGTGGTAGTGTACTTGTCTTGAGTGTAGTGGGACTGGGTTCAAGACCCCTTTCCGCCTTTAAAAATTTTAACATTTTATTAAGCCCTAGATTTGAGGCAAATTCAAGTAATGTGTGACGCTGATGTCTGACTACTGACCCAAGTCAGGTGTCAGCCTCGCTCCTAATTTTAGGTTCATTCTACTTTTCATATACTGAATGACATAGATGAATAAAATGCCACATTAACACTAACCAAGCTTATAGCTCAGTGATAGTGCACTTGTCTTGAGTCCAGTGGACCTGGGTTCGAGACCATGCTCAGCCTTTAAAAAATTTAACATTTTATTAAGCCCTAGATATGAGGCAAATTCAAGTAATGTGTGACGCTGAGTTCTGACTACTGATCTAAGTCAGGCGTCAGCCTCGCAAATAATTTTAGGTTCATTCTACTTTTAATATACTCAATCACATAGAAAAACTAATTCCTTCAACTTGCTGTCCAAACCTGACTAACAAAAACAAGGCATTTTATTCATCTATGCCATTCAGTATATGAAAAGTAGAATGAACCAAAAATTAGGAGCGAGCGAGGCTGACGCCTGACTTAGGTCAGTAGTCAGACATCAGCGTCACACATAACTTGAATTTGCCTCATATCTACGCCTTAATAAAATGTAAAAATGTTTAATGGCTGAAAGGGGTCTTGAACCCAGGGCCACTAGACTCAAGACAAGTGCACTATCACTGAGCTATAAGCTTGCTTAGTGTTAAGAATGCATCTTATTCATCTATACCAGACAGTATATGAAAAGTAGAATGAACCTTAAATTAGGAGCGAGGCTGAGGCCTGACTTAGGTCAGTAGTCAGATATCAGCGTCACACAGGACTTCAATTTGCCTCATATCTAAGGCAAGTACTTTACCACTGAGCTACAAGTTTGCTTAGAGACAAGCTCGGATTTTATTCATCTATGTGATTTTGCATACAAATACATAGTATATCTATAATTCATTCTCACTTTGACCCTGACCTATGAAGAGCATAATTCAAACTCAGTTGTCAGGGTCAGGTGTCAGGGTTAGGTGTCAGGGTCAGGTGTCAGAGTCAGGTGTCAGAGTCAGGGGTCAGGGTCAGGTGTCAGGGTCAGGTGTCAGGGTCAGGTGTCAGGGTCAGGTGTCAGGGTCAGGTGTCAGAGTCAGGTGTCGGTGTCAGGGTCAGGTGTCAGAGTCAGGTGTCAGAGTCAGGTGTCAGAGTCAGGTGTCAGAGTCAGGGTCAGGTGTCAGGGTCAGGTGTCACACGGCATTATTTTGATAGTTGACTATGATATCTGACCATGTCCTAAAATGAACACCGTACTGATGAATTAAGAAACGCGTTGAACCTCTGGCTGGACATGTTAGATTCACACTTATACGGGCTGCCACGGCTCCATCTACCGGAGTGCATGCAAAACCACGCAGCGCTCCCTCTGTGGATTTGAGGTGTAGATGTGCACCGCCTGTCTAGAGCGGCATCATTGCTAGCAAGGCTGTAAGATCCTTCTCTTGTGGGGGGATGCCAGGCTTATGCCGATTTGGACCCACATTCAGGTTTCGTCCTGATGTGATGATAGACATCGGACCGCTTATGTCTCTATGGATCCATTAGCACTTGTGATTTAAAGAGACAGGTCCCCTTGTCAATTATAGGTGCAACATCTACTGACCCTTAAACACTCAAGGTTAATCTGGTATGGTCTAGGATGCCCTCACAATTCATTGTAATATCTGGCATCTAAATTTCCCTTTCTCTAGGGACGCCAGTTTATACAATTGGGCCCTGGACCACATTGGTTGTAACTTTACTGCACAAGGGATAACTGGCAGAGTTCCCATTGCCAGTACACATTGTACTCCTATGCAATCTGATTATATACCAAGCCTTCCTACCATAGGTGTTTTAGGGTGTAGTGGCTCGCTTAGCACATCCTCATATGCGGTATGACTTAATTGCATGCCGTCCTCTGCCTGCATGAGATAGCAGCTAAGATTGAGTATTAAAAATTCATGGGTATCCCCCATCACTCTCTATTATTTTAATACATACCAATAAAATTGAGTTTTTATCTCACTTTTCACACTTCTCCCCTTTCCGTGATTAATCCTAGTTAAGAGGTGAAACCTATTTCTGATCTATTGATCCGTGATTCCATATACCCTTTCACCAGAAATAACTGCACAAGTGACCCGAGATTATATATTTCTTGTTGGAGGGGAAAAAGGACACTACACGCTTTAACCAGAAAACAATTAAAGAGTGAAGTGCGTAAATATTTTTCTTTTTTGAATTAAATACGCCCCTATATGATTTCAACAAAAATCATTGCAACACTGCAGTGCATATATATATTTTTCTTTTTTTACTGTAATTGGCCCCTATACCCTTTTACCAGAAATAACTGCACAAGTGACCTGAGAATATATATTTCTTGTTGGATGGAAAAAGGCCACTGTACGCTTTAACCAGAAAAAAAATTAAGAGTAAAGTGCATATATATTTTTCTTGTAGTACTGAAATACGACCCTATACGCTTTCACCAGAAATGACTGCAAACGTGCCGGGCATTTATATTTTTCATGTATTACTGAAATACCTCCCTATACCCTATACTGCAAATGATTTTAGCATAAATAACAACAAAAGTGACCTGCATATATATTTATCTTTTTCCACAGATAAAAGCCACTAAAGGATTTTCAACATAGCGTTTGCACCCCAAAACCTAATAGCTGGAATTACAAAGCTGTATTATGAGACTATCTGGATCCACAAGTAATGTTTCCCTGCACTTGTAAATCGCTTTTTTTTTCACAATGAGAATTTTCTATGACTCTTCCTAGCATCTCCACACGTTTCTCTCTGCCTGTGAAATGATTCCTCTCCCTATTAGTGTTGAGCAAACAGTTCGAGCATAGTTCGGGTTCGTACCGAATTTTGGGGTGCTCGGGACCAGGACCCGAACATTTTTTAAAAAAGTTCGGGTTCGGGTCCGTTGTTCATAGATTTCTTCCCGCTTTCTGAAGGGCTTCACAGCAGCCAATCAGCTAGCGTTTTACTTCTTGCCCTAAGAAGCCATCACAGCCATGCCTACTATTGGCATGGCTGTGATTGACCAAGTGCAGCATGTGACCCAGCCTCTATTTAAGCTGGAGTCACGTAGCGCCGCACGTCACACTGCTCTGATTAGTGTAGGGAGAGGACGCAGCTTCTGTGAGGGCAAGATTAGGCAGGGAAAAGTCAGCAAAACCACATAATGAAGTGATCGATCAAAAGCTGTGGATGATTCAACTTCTGCTAGTTAATTGCTCATTGGTTTTTAGGCTGCACAGAACGTTTTTCTGTCACTTTTTTCTGGGGTGATCAGCTGCCATTTTGTGACTTGTGGTGCACCAGAACAAGCTGCCACCAAGTCCATCAATCCATCAATACTATTTTTTTTTTTTTTGCTATATCCTACACCAGGGGCTTGGCTGTGCTTATGGTCACCCCTAGAAATTCAGGATAGAAATTTCTATATTTTATTAAGGGGTTAAATTCAATTGCCAAAATAGCAATCCCCTAAATCTGGTGTCCCAACTGTGGCTAGCCAAGTGGAATACTGTCTGCTGTCTGGCAAAGGATAGATCATTTTCTGTGGTGAAATTAAATTGCCAAAGTAGCAATCCCCTTAATCTGGTGTCCCAGCAATGGCTGGAAAAGTATAATAGTTTCCGGCAAAGGATATATTTTGTTCTGGGGTGAAATTCAATTGCCAAAATAGCAATACCATAAATCAGTGGTTTCAGTTGTGGTTGGCCAAGTTTAATAGTGTACGGCAAAGGATATATTTTGTTCTGGGGTAAAATTCAATTTCCAAATTAGCAATACCATAAATCAGAGGTTTCAGCTGTGGCTGGCCAAGTTTAATAGTGTCCGGCAAAGGATATATTTTGTTCTGGGGTGAAATTCAATTGCCAAAATAGCAATACCATAAATCAGTGGTTTCAGTTGTGGTTGGCCAAGTTTAATAGTGTACGGCAAATGATATATTTTGTTCTGGGGTAAAATTCAATTTCCAAATTAGCAATACCATAAATCAGTGATTTCAGCTGTGGGTGGCCAAGTTTAATAGTGTACGGCAAAAGATTTATTTTGTTGTGGGGTGAAATTCAATTGCCAAAATAGCAATACCGTAAATCTGGTGTCCCAGCAGTGGCTGGCCAAGTTTAATAGTGTCCGGCAAAGGATATATTTTGTTCTGGGGTGAAATTCAATTGCCAAAATAGCAATACCATAAATCAGAGGTTTCAGCTGTGGCTGGCCAAGTTTAATAGTGTCCGGCAAAGGATATATTTTGTTCTGCGGTGAAATTCAATTGCCAAAATAGCAATACCATAAATCAGTGGTTTCAGTTGTGGTTGGCCAAGTTTAATAGTGTCCTGCAAAGGATATTTTTTGTTCTGGGGTAAAATTCAATTCCCAAAATAGCAATACCATAGATCAGTGGTTTTAACTGTGGCTGGCCAAGTTTAATAGTGTCCTGCAAAGGATATATTTTGTTCTGGGGTAAAATTCAATTTCCAAAATAGCAATACCATAAATCAGTGGTTTCAGCTGTGGCTGGCCAAGTTTAATAGTGTACGGCAAAGGTTTAATTTTTTTCTGGTGTGAAATTCAATTGCAAAAATAGCAATACCGTAAATTTGGTGTCCCAGCAGTGGCTGTACAAGTTTCATACTGTCCGTCATAGGATATATTATTTTCTGCTGTGAAATTCAGTTGCAAAAATAGAAATACAGTAAAACTGTTCCAGCTGTTGCAGGCTTCGTTTAAATCTGTCCGTCAAAAGGTTTATTTCATTCTGGGGTGAAATTTAATTGCCAAAATAGCAATACCATAAATCAGTGGTTTCAGCTGTGGATTGCCAAGTTTAATAGTGTTCTGCAAAGGATATATTTTGTTCTAGGGTGAAATTCAATTGCCAAAATAGCAATACCATAAATCAGTGGTTTCAGCTGTGGCTGGCCAAGTTTAGTAGTGTCTGGCAAAGGATATATTTTGTTCTGGGGTGAAATTCAATTGCCAAAATAGCAATACCATAAATCTGGTGTTCCAGCTGTTGCAGGCCTAGCCAGATCTGTCCGTAAAAGGGTACATTATTTTCTGCGGTGAAATTCTGTTGCAAAAATAGAAATACAGTAAAACTGTTGTTCCAGCTGTTGCAGGCTTCGTTTAAATCTGTACGTAAAAGGGTATATTTTTTTCTAAGGTGAAAATTAATTGCCAAAATAGCAATACCCTGAATCTGGTGTTCCAGCTGTGACTGGACAATTTCCCTAGTGTCCGTCAAAGGATATATTATTTTCTGGGGTTAAATTCAGTTGCAAAAATAGAAATACAGTAAATCTGGTGTCCCAGCAGTGGCTGGCCAAGTTTAATAGTGTACAGCAAAGGATATATTTTTTTATGGTGTGAAATTTAATTGCCAAAATAGCAATACCCTGAATTTGGTTTTCCAGCTGTTTCAGGTCTAGTTTAAATCTGTCTGAGAAAGGTTATATTTTTTTTTCTGGTGTTAAATTCAATTGCCAAAATGGCAATACCCTGAATCTGGTGTTCCAGCTGTTGCAGGCCTAATTTAAATCTGGGGTGAAATTCAATTGCCAAAATAGCAATACCATAAATCAGTGGTTTCAGCTGTGGCTGGCCAAGTTTAATAATGTCCTGCAAAGGATATATATTTGTTCTGGGGTAAAATTCAATTCCCAAAATAGCAATACCATAGATCAGTGGTTTTAACTGTGGCTGGCCAAGTTTAATAGTGTCCTGCAAAGGATATATTTTGTTCTGGGGTAAAATTCAATTTCCAAAATAGCAATACCATAAATCAGTGGTTTCAGTTGTGGCTGGCCAAGTTTAATAGTGTACGGCAAAGGATTTATTTTTTTCTGGTGTGAAATTCAATTGCAAAAATAGCAATACCGTAAATTTGGTGTCCCAGCAGTGGCTGTACAAGTTTCATACTGTCCGTCATAGGATATATTATTTTCTGCTGTGAAATTCAGTTGCAAAAATAGAAATACAGTAAAACTGTTCCAGCTGTTGCAGACTTTGTTTAAATATGTCCGTCAAAAGGTTTATTTCATTCTGGGGTGAAATTTAATTGCCAAAATAGCAATACCATAAATCAGTGGTTTCAGCTGTGGATTGCCAAGTTTAATAGTGTTCTGCAAAGGATATATTTTGTTCTAGGGTGAAATTCAATTGCCAAAATAGCAATACCATAAATCAGTGGTTTCAGCTGTGGCTGGCCAAGTTTAGTAGTGTCTGGCAAAGGATATATTTTGTTCTGGGGTGAAATTCAATTGCCAAAATAGCAATACCATAAATCTGGTGTTCCAGCTGTTGCAGGCCTAGCCAGATCTGTCCGTAAAAGGGTACATTATTTTCTGTGGTGAAATTCTGTTGCAAAAATAGAAATACAGTAAAACTGTTGTTCCAGCTGTTGCAGGCTTCGTTTAAATCTGTCCGTAAAAGGGTATATTTTTTCTGGGGTGAAAATTAATTGCCAAAATAGCAATACCCTGAATCTGGTGTTCCAGCTGTGACTGGACAATTTCCTAGTGTCCGTCAAAGGATATATTTTTTCTGGGGTTAAATTCAGTTGCAAAAATAGAAATACAGTAAATCTGGTGTCCCAGCAGTGGCTGGCCAAGTTTAATAGTGTACAGCAAAGGATATATTTTTTTATGGTGTGAAATTTAATTGCCAAAATAGCAATACCCTGAATTTGGTTTTCCAGCTGTTGCAGGTCTAGTTTAAATCTGTCTGAGAAAGGTTATATTTTTTTTCTGGTGTTAAATTCAATTGCCAAAATAGCAATACCCTGAATCTGGTGTTCCAGCTGTTGCAGGCCTAATTTAAATCTGGGGTGAAATTCAATTGCCAAAATAGCAATACCATAAATCAGTGGTTTCAGCTGTGGCTGGCCAAGTTTAATAATGTCCTGCAAAGGATATATATTTGTTCTGGGGTGAAATTTAATTTCCAAAATAGCAATACCTTAAATCTGGTGTCCCAGCAGTGGCTGGCCAAGTTTAATAGTGTACGGCAAAGGATATATTTCTGTATGGGGTGAAATTCAATTTCCAAAGTAGCAATACCATAAATCAGTGGTTTCAGCTGTGGCTGGCCGAGTTTTAATAGTGTCCGGCAAAGGATATATTTTATTCTGGGGTTAAATACAGTTGCCAATATAGCAATACCCTGAATCTGGTGTTCCAGCTGTTTCAGGCCAAGTGTTAATCAGTCCGTAAAAGGGTAATTACACTCAAGGTGTATATACAAGTGCTGAGAGGGTCATCCTCAATAACTTCACACGCTACTGTGCATCTCCCATTATATTTCTGTCCGTTAAAGGGTATAATACACAAAGTGTAAAAAAACAATTGTTGAAGGCATAATCCTACATATTTTTTCACTCGCTACTGTGCATCTCAAAGTGTAAATCTGTCCATAAAAGGATACCTTTCATCCAGGGCCTAAATACTAGCCCTACAATTGATATTCCCCTAAATCAGTGTTTACTGCTGTGCCTGGATTAGTGTAATACGCTACATAAATAAATAGGCAGATAGTGTAGGCCTGAATTTGAAATCAATACATTGGGCCAAATATTATTTTTCTTATTGTGGTGCTTGGCGAATGGTAACAATGAGGAAAACATCCAGTAAGGGACGTGGACACGGTCGTGGTGGTGTTAGTGGACCCTCTGGTGCTGGGAGAGGATGTGGCCATTCTGCCACAGCCACACGTTCTAGTGAACCAACTACCTCAGGTTCCAGTACCCGCCAGAATTTAAAGCGATATTTGGTGGGGCCTTATGCCGTTCTAAGGATGGTAAGGCCTGAGCAGGTACATGCGCTAGTCAATTGGGTGGCCGACAGTGGATCCAGCAGGTTCACAACATTATCTCCCACCCAGTCTTCTGCAGAAAGTGCACAGGTGGCGCCTGAAAACCAAGCCCATCAGTCTGTCACATCACCCCCATGCATATCAGGGAAACTGTCTGAGCCTCAAGTTATGCAGCAGTCTCTTATGCTGTTTGAAGACTCTGCTGGCAGGGTTTCCCAAGGGAATCCACCTAGCCCTTCCCCAGTGGTGGAAGACATAGAATGCACAGATGCACAACCACTTATGTTTCCTGATGATGAGGACATGGGAATACCACCTCATCGGAGTCCGCACGTCTCTGATGATGACGAAACACAGGTGCCAACTGCTGCGTCTTTTTGCAGTGTGCAGACCGAACAGGAGGTCAGGGAGGAAGACTGTGTGGAAGACGATGCAGGGCACGATGAGGTCCTAGACCCCACATGGAATGAAGGTCGTGCCACTGACTTTCATAGTTCAGAGGAAGAGGCAGTGGTGAGACGGAGCCAACAGCGTAGCAAAAGAGGGAGCAGGGGGCTAAAGCAGAACAGCCGCCGCCAAGAGAGTTCGCCTGCTACTGGCCACCGCCACCAGGGACCGAGCACCCCAAAGGCAGCTTCAAGGAGTTCCCTGGCATGTCATTTCTTTAAACAATGTGCTGACGACAAGAGCCGAGTGGTTTGCACGCTGTGCCATCAGATCCTGAAGCGAGGCATTAACGTTCTGAACCTTCGCACAACCTGCATGACCAGGCATCTACATGCAAAGCATGAACTGCAGTGGAGTAAACACCTCAAAAACAAGGATCTCACTCAGGCTCCCCCTGCTCCCTCTTCTGATGCTGCCTCGGCCTCTTCCTCCGCCTCGGGAGGAATGTTGGCACCTGCCGCCCACTAAACAAAGGATGTGCCACCGACACCACCACCTGCGTCACCAAGCATCTCCACCATGTAACATGGCAGCGTTTAGCTCTCTATCTCACAAACCTTGGAGAGAAAGCGTAAATTCCCACCTAGCCCCCCTTGAGCCCTGGGCCTGAATGCCAGCATTTATAAACTACTGGCCTTTGAAATGCTGTCATTCAGGCTGGTGGACACAGACAGCTTCAAACAGCTGATGGCGATGGCTGTCCCACAGTATGTTGTTCCCAGCCACCACTACTTCTCCAAGACAGCCGTGCCATCCCTGCACAACCAAGTATCCGATAAAATCAAGTGTGCACTGCGCACACTACTCGGCTTCCTCCTCCTCTGCTTCCACCAGCTCATCCAGTCAGCCACACACCTTCACCACCAACTTCAGCACAGCCGGGGTAAACATCAGCAGGCCGTTCTGAAACTCATATGTTTGGGGACAGGCCCCACACCACGCAGGAGTTGTGGTGGGTATTGAGCAACAGACTGACCAGTGGTTACTGCCGGTGGGCCTCAAGCCCGGCCTGGTGGTGTGCGATAATAATGACGCTCATCCCTTGCCTGGCGCATGTGCTGAATTTGGTGGTGCAGAAGTTCATTCACAACTACCCCGACATGTCAGAGCTGCTTCATAAAGTGCAGGCCGTCTGTGCGTGCTTCCGGCGTTCACATCCTGCCGCTGCTCGCCTGTCTGCGCTACAGCGGAACTTTGGCCTTCCCGCTCACCGCCTCATATGCGATGTACCCACCAGGTGGAACTCCACATTCCACATGCTGGATAGACTGTGCGAGCAGCAGCAGGCCATAGTGGAGTTTCAGCTGCAGCACTCACGGATCAGTCGCAATGCGGAACAGCACCACTTCACCACCAATGACTGGGCCTCCATGCGAGACCTGTGTTCCCTGTTGCACAGTTTCGATTACTCCACCAACATGGCCAGTGGCGATGACGCCGTTATCAGCGTTACAATACCACTTCTATGTCTCCTTGAGAAAACACTTAGGGCGATGATGGAAGAGGAGGTGGCCCAGGAGGAGGAGGAGGATGAGGGGTCATTTTTAGCACTTTCAGGCCAGTCTGTTAGAAGTGCCTCAGAGGGAGGTTTTTTGCAACAGCAGAGGCCAGGTACAAATGTGGCCAGCCAGGGCCCACTACTGGAGGACGAGGAGGATGAGGTGGAGGAGGATGAGGATGAAGCAGGTTCACAGCGGGGTGGCACGCAACACAGCTCAGGCCCATCACTGGTGCGTGGCTGGGGGGATACAGAGGACGATGACGATACGCCTCCCACAGAGGGCAGCTTGTTCTTACCTCTGGGAAGCCTGGCACACATGAGCGACTACATGCTGCAGTGCCTGCGCAACAACAGCAGAGTTGCCCACATTTTAACGTGTGCGGACTACTGGGTTGCCACCCTGCTGGATCCACGGTACAAAGACAATGTGCCCACCTTACTTCCTGCACTGGAGCGTGATAGGAAGATGCGCGAGTACAAGCGAACACTGGTAGACGCGCTCCTGAGAGCATTCCCAAATGTCACAGGGGAACAAGTGGAAGGCGAAGACAGAGGAGGAGCAAGAGGTCGCCAACGCAGCTGTGTCATGGCCAGCTCCTCTGAGGGCAGGGTTAGCATGGCAGAAATGTGGAAAAGTTTTGTCACCACGCCACAGCTAACTGCACCACCACCTGATATGGAACGTGTTAGCAGGAGGCAGCATTTCACTAACATGGTTGAACAGTACGTGTGCACAACACTCCACGTAGTGACTAATGGTTCGGCTCCATTCAACTTCTGGGTCTCCCAATTGTCCACGTGGCCAGAGCTAGCCTTTTATGCCTTGAAGGTGCTGGCCTGCCTGGCGGCCAACGTTTTGTCTGAACGTGTATTCAGCACGGCTGGTGGCGTCATTACTGACAAACGCAGCCGCCTGTCCACAGCCAACGTGGACAAGCTGACGTTCATAAAAATGAACCAGGCGTGGATCCCACAGGACCTGTCCATCCCTTGTGCAGAATAGACATTTATAACTGCCTCCCCCTCAACCATATATTCTTGTACTCCTGGGCACTTCTTTATTGAATCCTATTTTTTTAATTTTACCATTATATTGCGGTGCAACCAAAAGTTGAATGAACCTCTCCTCCGTCTAGGTGTGGGGCCAATAAAAAAATATACGTAATAAAAATTGGTCTGTGTTGATAAATGACACTGGGTTAGTGGGATATATACCTGAAAAACCATCAGTAATATTTAAGAAAGCTCCCAATTTAAAAGACACTCTTGTGCACAGTCATATAGCAGCAACAACACAAAAAATAGGAGTTATCAATTCACATGGTGCGGTTTCTGCATTGCATGCAGAAAGCGCAGGAAGGAAGACAAGGGAGTGAAAAGTATACAAATAGCGAAGGATAGTATGGAATACCTCATTAAGGGAGAAATTACGTGTGAACATGTGGGGGTGGAATATCTCCTAATATGTCCGTGTAAGCAGTATTATATAGGCAGAACTGTGTAATGTTCTATATTTTGTGGGGGGTTTTTATTGCTGCGATTATGTGTTATATTTTATATTACTATGAATTGTGTATTATATATGGTCTGTGTAAAAGAAGGAAGTATCACATTGGTGATCCTCCCTCTGGTGAGGTATAAAAAACCTGCCCCAAAAAATGGAGTCACGGATGCCCCTGATGAGGCTCACGTGGCAAAACCTGGGTCAGGCACTCTGAGACTTATGGAATTTTAATCATTCTTAATGCTGTTGGAATTTTATTATACTGTAAGTAGAATATATGCGCTTTAATGATTCTGAATTGGTGGGTCTTCACTATGTTGTGCAACCTTTAAACTTCTACAGGAAGATTGCGGGGAAGAAAGATCTCCTGGATGAATCTCGGATGTTCGGTTGTTTCTAAAGAAGGTTTTGCATCCCTCCATCAGCTTGGATTTCTTCATTGAGGGTTTTGGCAGTGTCACTTTTTACCTGGATTTTATTAACGCATGAATGTGAACTTGTCCCACTTCAGAAAGAAAGTCTGCGATGCCGCTTGAATATATTGGCGCAACACTGTGGTAACTTTTTATATATATTTTATATATAAATTGTTTGTTAAAGTGACATTTCCATAGGCCTAATTATCTAAAAGTGGCCTTCTCCATTGGTGGGTGACTTGAAGCCTGATTCTCTGCTATGGGACCTATCTCCAATTCATATTGCTTAATTTTTTTTTTTTTTTATATTAATTCATTTTCCTATCCACATTTGTTTGAAGGGGTTTTACCTACATTTTGCTGCCTTTTACAGCCCTGTAGCCCTTTCCTGGACTATTTTACAGCCTTTTTAGTGCCCAAAAGTTCGGGTCCCTATTGACTTCAATGGGGTATGGGTTCGGGATGAAGTTCGGGTCGAGTCCGGATCCCGAACCCGAACATTTTCTGAAAGTTCGGCCGAACTTCTCGAATCCAAACATCCAGGTGTTCGCTCAACTCTGGTGGGAAAGAGACCTTTATGACACCTGGAGGATCAATCAATGAACAGAGAGAGGTTATACTCATTTGTCAGCAGCACATAACACCTACTCACGTTTGGATATGTTCCTGGTGGATAGATTACTTTTATGATCCACATTAGCTTCAACTATTGAAACTTTAACATGGTCTGACCATGCGATGATCACACTCACGCTTGACGATGAGATATCCTCGCATGAAGCCCATCAATGGAGCCCTTTCTTACTATCTCACCAGGAATATTTAAAACGTTTACATACTGACATTGAGGATTTTTTCAAAATTAATGCACCCTCTGTAGAAAGCCCCATACAATGGGTACGGAAAGTATTCAGACACCCTTAAATTTTCACTTTGTTATATTGCAGCCATTTGCTAAAATCTTTTAAGTTCATTTTTTTCCTCATTAATGTACACACAGCACCCCATATTGACAGAAAAACCCAGAATTGTTGACATTTTTGCAGATTTATTAAAAAAGAAAAACTAAAATATCACATGGTCCTAAGTATTCAGACCCTTTGGTCAGTATTTAGTAGACGCACCCTTTTGATAATACAGAAGCAACATGTTTTTCACACCTGGATTTGGGTATCCTCTGCCATTCCTCCTTGCAGATCCTCTCCAGTTCTGTCCGGTTGGATGGTAACCGTTGGTGGACAGTCATTTTTAGGTCTCTCCAGAGATGCTCAATTGGGTTTAAGTCAGGGCTCTGGCGGGGCCATTCAAGAGTCAGAGTTGTTGTGAAGCCACTCCTTTGTTTTTTTAGCTGTGTGCTCAGGGTTATTGTCTTGTTGGAAGGTAAACCTTCGGCCCAGTCTGAGGTCCTGAGTACTCTGTTGAAGGTTTTCGTCCAGGATATCCCTGCACTTGACTGCATTCATTTTTCCCTCAATTACAACCAGTCGTCCTGTCCCTGTAGCTGAAAAACACCCCCACAGCATGATGCTGCCATCACCATGCTTCACTGTTGTGACTGTATTGGACAGTTGATGAGCAGTGCCTGTTTTTTTCCTACAAAGGACCTTTTTGCCTTGTACTGCAAATAAAATAAAATCAGTAAATTCCACTGGGACATTGTGGGTGAAAAAAACACATACATTTAGGCACAAAGTAAATTTGTGGCCACTCAGTTTCAGTGGTGGGTGAAGAAATCATATATTTTGTTGAAATAAATTCCATCCCTTGCCTGCACAGGAAATCTGATACTGAAAAATAATTAGTAAATCCATCTGTTTCACTGGGGTTGAAAAAAATCCTCTTTTTTTTCCCTATAAAGTATCTTTTTGCCTTTTACTGCAAATCAAATAAAATTAGTAAATTCCACTAGGACATTGTGGTTGAAAAAAAAAATACAAATTTGGCCCATAAAGTACCCCTGCAACCTGTGTAAGTGTTCCTGCTGCACTGCATACCTGACTTGTCAAAATGTATTCAGTAAATTAGGTGGCGTACTACCGATTGTTGGGTGATCTGTTCCCCTCATATCTTTCAAAGTAACTTGTGACCTTATCTTTTATCTTTATCACACTGCCAGGGCATATTAGGCAGGGCACAAAGTGTAATAAATTCATCTGTCACATAGAGGTATGACCAAAACAAATCATTTATGTTTATGACTCGGGCACGACATACCTGACAGGGAACAAGTTTTATTAAATCTGTATGTTACTTCATTGGATTAACGAAAAGAATGAGTGTCAAAAAAGGTAAGTGGCCATGGTCGTGGTGCTGCTGGTGTTGGTGGGGCTCCAGTTGCAGGGAGAGGACGTGGTGGATCTGTGCCAGCTATACGCCCAAATGATACACCTTCCTCAGGTTCACGTAGACAACAGGGCCTTCCATGTTATTTAGCAGGCCCAAATGCCGTTCTTCAAATGGTGAGGCCAGATCACATACAGGTGCTAGTAGATTGGGTGTGCATCCAGTACCTTCAAATTGTCTCCCACCCGGTCCACTGCTGAAAGCAGGCCATGGGCAACTATCTAGCACCTCACCCCCTTGCAAATCAGCTAAGCAGTCTGAGCCCTAAGTCATAAAGCAGACTCTCATGCTTTTTGATGACTCTCCTGGCAGGGTTTCCCCGGCCCATCCAGCTAGCCCTGCTCCAGAAGTGGAAGAGATTGAGTGCACCAATGCCCAATCCCTTATGTTTGAACATGAGGACATGGGAAGACCACCGCAGTACCTCTCTGATGATGACGAAACACAGGTGCCAACTGCTGCGGCTTTCTGCAGTGTGCAAACCGACAAGGAGGACAGGGGTGCAGAAGACTTGGTGGAAGAAGATGTGGAGGACGATGAGGTCCTAGACCTTACCAGGGATGAAGGTCCTGCTAGTGACCTGTGCAGTTTGGAGGAAGAGGCGGTGGTCGCACAGAGACACCAGCACAGCAAAAGAGGGAGCAGCGTACAGAAGCAGAGCGCCCGTCCCCTAGACACTATGCCTGATACTGCCCACCGCACCCAGGGACCGAGCACACCAAAGACAGATCCAAGGAGTTCCCTGGCGTGACAGTTATTCACACAATGTGCAGACGACAAGAGATGAGTTGTTTGCAAGCTGTGTAATCAAAGCCTAAAGTGAGGCATAAACGTTCTAAACCTGAGCACAACCTGCATGCCTAGGCATCTAAGTGCAAGACACGAGCTGCAGTGGAGTAAACACCTCCAAAACCAATAAAAGTCTCTGGCTCCTCCTGCTTCCTCTTCTGCTGCAATCTCGGACTCTTCCTCCACCTGTGGAGTGACAGTGGCAACGGCCACCCCGCAAACGGAGGATGTGACACCAATGCCACCACGTCCGTCACCTTCAACAAGCACCAGCACAGTGATCCCATGGAAGCGTTCAGCCGTCCATCTCCCAAACACTGGATTGAAAGAGGAAGTACCTCCCTACCCACCCGCGATCCCTCGCTCTGAATGACAGCATTTCAAAATTGCTGGCATTTGAAATACTGTCATTCCATCTGGTGGAGACAAAGAGTTTTAAAAACCTTATGGCGGTGGCTGTCCCACAGGCTGTCCAAGCCGCTACTACTTTACAGGCGAGCCATCTCTTATCTGCACAAGCAAGTGACTGACAAAATAACATGTACACTGTGCAACCCCATCTGTGGCAAGGTCCACATAACTACCGATATGTGGACCAGTACGCACGGGCAGGGCCGTTATATCTCCCTAACAGCACACTGGGTTAATGTGCCTGAGGCGGATAGCTGTTTGGCGCATGTCCTTCTGCCCCCAAGGATTCTCTTTGCCTCTGGTTGCCTCCTCCTCCTACTCCTCTTCCTCCTCTACCACCTACTCATCCTCTCTGCATAACTCCTTCACCACCAACTTTCGCACAGACAGGGGGAAACTACAGCAGACAGTTTCAAAATTCATCTGTTTGGGGGACAAACCTCACACCGCGATGCCTGGCGATTGTATTGAATTGCAATTGTGATTGTGCTGAATTTGGTGGTGCATAGATTCCTGAAAAAACTGCCCCGATATCTCAGAGCTGCTGCAGATAGTGTGGGCTGTCTGTGCACGCTTTCAGGGTTCTCACCCTGCTGCTGCTGGCCTGTGTGGGCTGCAGCGTAACTTTGGCCTTCCCACTCACTGCCTCATATGCGACGTGCCCACAAGGTGGAACTCCACCTTGTACGTGCTGGAGATACTGTGCGAGCAGTAGCAGGCGATAGTGGAGTTTCAGCTGCAGCACGCACGGGTCAGTCGCTCCATGGAACAGCAACACTTTACCGCCACTGAGTGGGCCTCCATGCGAGATCTGTGTGCCTTGTTGCGCTGTTTCGACTACTCCACCAACATGGCCAGTGCAAATGACGCTGTTCTCAGCGTTACTATCCCACTTCTATGTCTCCTTGAAGAAACGCTTTGGGAAATTATGGAGTAAGATGTGTCACAGCAGGAAGAGGAGGAGGAAGAAGGATCATTTCAAAGGTGATCAGGCCAGTCATTTACAGGTGGCGCAGAGGGTGGGTTTCTGCACCAACATAGGCCAGGTACACAACTGTCCAGCCAGGCCACAGTTCTGGAGGATGAGGAGAAACCGTGTTCACAGCCGGGTGGTACCCAAAACAGCTCATGGGCCTCACTTGTGCGTGGCTGGGGGGATACAGATGACACAGACGATATACCTCCCACAAAGGACATCTTGTCCTTGCCTCTGGGAAGCCTGGCACACATGAGCGACTACATGCTGCAGTGTCTGCGCAATGACAGCCGAGTTGCCCACATTCTAACTTGTGCTGATGTGAACTGGGTGGCCACCCTGCTGGATCCCCGTTACAAGGACAACGTGCCATCCGTAATTCCCTCAGTGGAGCGTGATCGGAAGATGCACGAGTACAAGCGCACGTTGGTAGACGCGCTGCTCATGGCATTCACAACTGACACCAGGGGCTCAGTGGAAGTACAAGGCGAAGGCAGAGGAGGAGGAAGAGGCCGCCAACGCAGCCAGGGCACCACCAGCACCTCAGATGGCAGGGTTAGCATGGCCGAAATGTGGAAAAGCTTTGCCGCCACGCCACAACTGCCAGCACCACCAGCTGACACGCAACGTCCGAGCAGGATGCAGCATTTCAGCAACATGGTGGAGCAGTATGTGTGCACACGCCTACACGTACTGACTGATGGGTCTGCCCCATTCAACTTCTGGGTCTCCAAATTGGGCACATGGCCTGAGCTTGTCATTTATGCCTTGGAAGTGCTAGCCTGCCCTGCAACAATTGTATTGTCTGAACGTTTGTTTAGCACGGCAGGGGGTGTTATCACAGACAATCGCAGCCTCCTGTCCACAGCCAATATAGACAAGCTTACATTCATTAAAATGAACTAGGTATGGATCCTCAAGACTTGTCTATAGCTTGTGCAGAATAGACAAGTATACTGACTTCACACAGCCATTTTTATACTCCAGCGCACTTTCTCTTTGTGTTATTTTATATATTCCACAATGTTTTGTGGTGTACTCAAATTAAATAAAAAAAAAAAAACTGTTGGCTGCCTCCACCTCCTCCACCGATGCTTCCACCTACACTGACGCCAAATCCACCTACAACACCATGTTCACTGCCTCCTCAACCTCCTAGTCCATATGGACCTCCTGCTCTTAGTTAAGAATTAAAATTTGTAAGTTTTATTTATTTTATTTTATTTTATGTCATTTCCCTATCCACATTTGTTTGCAGGGCACGTATCCATTTTTTTTTTTTTTGCTGCCTTTTGCAGCCCTCTAGCCCTTTCCTGCACATTTTTAGAGGCATTTTAGTGCCCCAAAGTTTGTGTCCCTATTGACTTAAATGGTGTTCGGGTTAAAGGTCAAGTTCGGGTCAAGTTTGGATCCCAAACCCAAACTTTTTTATGAAGTTCGGCAGAACCTTGCGAACCCGAACTTCCAAGTGTTTGCTCAACTCTAATGGAGATGGCTCTAAAGCCTTTATTTGCTCACCTCTCTGATATCAAACAAGAGACATAGGAGGTAGGGTGGATAGACTAGAAGAAAATCAAACCTCTCTAATAGCATTTGGTGAAGCAACGGCGGATGCACTCAAAACATGTCAGGCATGTATCAACAACTTGTTAGCCTACATTGAAAATCAAGATAACAGAGGCCGACGAAACAATCTGATCAAAGGTGTACCAATATCCCCATCTGATTCTTTATTGACGGATATTACATACTCATTTTGGAGAGCATTGATGACTCCTGAGGCTGCTGGGGACTTGGTCCTAGAGAGAGCACACAGAGCAATGAGGGCTAAACCTAATGAGGAAGAGCCCCCTAGGGACATTATATGCAAAGTCCTCAACTCCCAATATAGGGATGTAATATCTATGTAGTTTACAGAAACACCCCATATGTGGTCGCAAACTGCTGTATGGCCACACGGCAGGGCGCAGTAGGAAAGGAACGCCATATGGTTTTTGGAAGGCAGATTTTGCTGGACTGGTTTTTTGACACCATGTCCCATTTGAAGACCCCCTGATGCACCCATCGAGTAGAAACTCCAAAAAAGTGACTCCATTTTGGAAACTAAAGGTTAAGGTGGCAGTTTTGTTGGTACCATTTTACGGTACATATGATTTTTGGTTGCTCTATATTACACTTTTTGTGGGGCAAGGTAACAAAAATAGCTGTTTTGGCACCATTTTTATTTTTTTGTTATTTACAATGTTCATCTCACAGGTTAGATTATGTGCTATTTTTATAGAGCAGGTTGTTACGGATGCAACAATACCAAATATGACTACTTTTTGTTGGTTGTTTATTTCAGTTATACATAATAAAGCATTTTTGGAAAAAAAAATTGTCTCCACATTCTGAAAGTCATTTTTTTGTTGTTATTTTTGGGGTGACTGTCTTATGTAGAAGCTCATTTTTTTCAGTATGAGATGACTGTTTGATTGGTACTATTTTAGGGTGCATATGACTTTTTGATCGCTTGGTATTAAACTTTTTGTGATGTAAGGTGACGAAAAATGGCTTTATTGACACACTTCTTTTGTTCACCTGAGGGGTTAGGTCATGTGATATTTTTATACAGCAGGTATGTATATTTTCTTTTATTTATTTAAGTTTTACATAATAATATCATTTTTAAAAACAAAAAAATATAATGTTTTAGTGTCTCCATTGTCTGAGAAAATTCAATAATAAATCTGTATTCAGCGCACACTGTAACAGGGCTGTCTGTAGGGTTCCACCCCAATATATGCAATAAAAATGACAGCAGCCTTAGGTATCGTTGCTTGGGTACATTTATTGATGTTGATTCACATGCAGCAGTATAAAATGACGTTTCGGCAAGCAATTGCCTTCATCAGATACTATGCCGCAGGGAGAAGGAGAAAACGAGTTAGGTAGACGTGTGAGGAGATATACATGCTCATAGCATGTTTGTCTGGAGTAGCGTACTCCAGACAAACATTTATAAATCCTTCTTGCTCCTGGTTGACCAAGGAGAGGAGTAGATGTTTTCTATTGGGTGGAAAAGGAGGGTATCTGCACAGAGTGCAAACACTTCTGAATCCTCTCCTCTCTGCTTGATATGGCCTGGGGTGAGTCCTCAATCCTTAACCACTTCACATTAGCCCATAGGATATAAACATTCTATGGGTGGATGTTTTACTGTGAATGGATATTCTGGAACGTCCATTCAGAGATCGCAGCTATATGCTAATCGCGCAGCTGCCGAGCAGGGGGGCTTTTGCAGACCTCAATCAGCCCTGCACTGAGGCTGTGCAGCACTGTATTCTGCTCTACAGCCTCTCTGGGGGGTGTATTTCCCCTGTAACTGGGGCTACTATGTCGGCCCCAGTTACAGGAGGAATCAATAGTGAAAAACAGAAATGAAAATGTCCCCCAGATGTCTTGTATGACCTTATGGGGGACACAAAGTGTAAAAAAAAAAAAAAAAACTACAATAAAAAATAATAAAGTGCCTAAAAAAAAAAAAAAAGGTTTCACATCTAAAAAAAGAAAAAACCCAAATAAGTAATTAAAAAAAAATATTAAAAACAGGAAAAATAAATAAAATAGACATATTTGGTATTTCCGCGTGTGACAGTCAGCTCAAATGATCTACCCTGTCCGAAAAACACCATAAAAAATAAAAACTGTGTCAAAAAAAGCCATTTTTGTCACCTTACATCTCAAAAAGTGCCACACCAAGTGATCAAAAAAACATATGTCCCACAAAATGGTACCAATAAAACAGTCACCTCATTCCACAAAAAATGAGACCCTACATAAGAAAATCGCTAAAATATATATATATATATATATATATATATATATATATATATATATATATATATATCTCTCAGAACATGGAGACATTAAAACATGACTATGGAGATACAAAATTAGATATTTTTTTTTTAAATGATATTATTGTGTAAAACATAAATATAAAAAAAAGGTATTATATGCTAGGTATCGCCACATCTGTAAGTACCTTCTCTATAAAAACACCACATGACCTAACCCCTCAGATGAACACCACAAAAAAAATAAAACAAAAACGGTGTTAAAAGCTATTTTCTGTCACCTTACATCACAAAAAGTGTAATAGCAAGCGATGAAAAAGTCATATGCACCCCAAAATATTTCCAATCAAATCGGCATCTCATCCCGCAAAAAATTGTACCCTACCTAAGACAATCGCCTAAAAAATAAAAAAAAATATGACTCTCAGACAATGGAATAAAAATGACAGCAGCCTTAGGTATCGTTGCTTGGGTACATTTATTGATGTTGATTCACATGCAGCAGTATAAAATGACGTTTCGGCAAGCAATTGCCTTCATCAGATACTATGCCGCAGGGAGAAGGAGAAAACGAGTTAGGTAGACGTGTGAGGAGATATACATGCTCATAGCATGTTTGTCTGGAGTAGCGTACTCCAGACAAACATGCTATGAGCATGTATATCTCCTCACACGTCTACCTAACCCGACATAGTAGCCCCAGTTACAGGGGAAATACACCCCCCAGAGAGGCTGTAGAGCAGAATACAGTGCTGCACAGCCTCAGTGCAGGGCTGATTGAGGTCTGCAAAAGCCCCCCCGCTCGGCAGCTGCGCGATTAGCATATAGCTGCGATCTCTGAATGGACGTTCCAGAATATCCATTCACAGTAAAACATCCACCCATAGAATGTTTATATCCTATGGGCTAATGTGAAGTGGTTAAGGATTGAGGACTCACCCCAGGCCATATCAAGCAGAGAGGAGAGGATTCAGAAGTGTTTGCACTCTGTGCAGATACCCTCCTTTTCCACCCAACAGAAAACATCTACTCCTCTCCTTGGTCAACCAGGAGCAAGTAGGATTTATAAAGGGTAGGGAAGGGAAAGACAACACCTTGCGGATACAGCTCTTAATACAATATGCAAAGGCTAAAAAGGTTCCCATCGTGCTTTTATCCACTGATCCCGAAAAAGCGTTCAATAGAATAGATTGGCTATACATGCAGATGGCCCTAGAGAAATTTGGCCTACTGGAGACTTTTATAAATGCCATCTTCGCGCTATATAACTGCCACACCGCATATATTAGAATAAACGGCCCCCTATCCTCTAGCTTCCGGATCACAAACGGGACAAGACAGGGATGCCCATTCTCACCCCTTTTATTTGTCCTCACCATGGAGACCCTCATACAAAGCATCAGATAACAACCAAACATTAAAGGGGTAAATGTTGGGGGACAATGTCATATGACAGCGGCCAATGTGGATAACTTACTCATCATAACTTCCAACCCATCTCTACCCCTGTTATCAGTATTGTTCGATGATTTTCAATGCCTCTCGAACTTTAAGATCAATCTGACAAAGTCAACAGCGCTGAATATTTCCTGCCTCCTGAAAATTATTCAAAAGGCTAAATCCAATGCCAGCTTCGCATGGTCACCCAATTTGATAAAATATTTGGGCCTCCAGCTGTCCACAACTCCTGAAACCTGGTTCTCTCTTAACTATGCCCCAATGCTTCAGCAAATAGAAAATATAATAGCTTCCTGGAAAATCCCATATATCTTATGGTTAGGTAGGATCTACTCTCCTAAAGATGATAATAATGCCAAAAATACTATATTTACTCCAGACTCTTCCCATATTCCTGCCCCATTCCTTTTTTTCTCAAATCCGTAAGACTTTTCTAAAGTACATGTGGGGAAATGGAATGTGCAGAGTTGCCCACTTCACCATGATTACACCTAGGCGGAATCGGTTTCCCTGACATTGAAAACCTGTATAGATCAGTTTAGCTGACAAGGATCTTGGACTGGTAAAAAAAAGCCCTCAACCAAAATTATATGTTCGGATTGAGGAAAGAAAATAGTATGATATTCACTCACCCAAGCTCTAATCTGGATCAGATTAGGGAAACTCCCTCTCACCGAAATCCCTATTCTAATGAAGGCTACCCTTTCTGTATGGACAAATTCCCAACACACACCTGTGCTATGGGCTCACCCTTCCCCCCTCCTAGGTTTGGGAGACCTTTTGGGCCTAAATGACTCATATACGACCCTTTGTACTGGCAGGCAGAGAATACTGAACGGATGTAGACTCTGTGACCGGCAGCCCCAATTACCTCACCCACTTTGCTATTTCTAAACCTATTGCCTGCCTTCCCAGCTACCTATAAAAGCTTATTATGGAGACATATGTTACTAGCCACTAAAGCTTTGATCCCATTATACTGGAAACAGATACAGGCACTACCCATATCCCACTGGCTGCGGAAGGTGGGCCAAATAGCTAGAATGGAAGAAATGGGATGGTACACATTTGCATTAACTGTTAAATATACAAAGATCTGATCGCCTTGGCTGGTTTTTACTATGGGAACTGATGCCCAACAATTCATGACAGATTGAAGCTAAATAATTGACCACTCCCTATACAACTTGAGGGGCTTCCCGCGCATTCTAATGTCCATTTTAATGTCATTTTACTTCACTACAGGCACTAGCCTATCTGTTCTTATTGATATGTTATTTTTTTTCTCCCACTGCCTCTGTTTTTATCTCTATATCGGATGTTTTGGAGATCTCAGCACATGGGAGATTTGTTTCTATTTCTTGTATGTCATTGTATTTGAGACTGTAACTGCACTTCATGAGCGAAACTACTGTTATTCACATGGCTTAACCCATGTGACATTTGCATAAGATTTCTTGTAAGACATGCTGTATTGTTGCAAACAAAAACAAAAAAAAACAGATCTGCTGCCCAAAAACAATGCAGCAGTACAAGGACGAGTAATCGCTATATCGATCCCTCATCCTCATTCTGTGGAGCTCATTCCTGTATGTAAAGGCAGTGCTTCACCCCCACTGAACAAACAGCCTACTCCCATGAAGAGACACTTCCTTTCTGACAATTGGCTTCACCTGGGCACGTGTAAGTGCCTCTTTTAGTCTGGATTAAGTTGAGAGACTAGCAGAAAATCAAAATGCCTGAAAATGTTGTAAAGATATTTGTGGTAGTAACTATTGAAGACAGCTAGATTAGAATATCATTGGTGGAACATACATTGCCTCTACCTTTGGAATTAGTATAGGGAATATAAGTGGTTTGGAATCAAGAATGGAATGCCCTAGATAACTGTTTCCCGCTTTTGCCACTGAGCTAATAAAACTATCTGGGAATACATTCTCATAAACAACAATACTTATAATCTAGGAGTTTTTACCACAGCATGTATAGTTCAGGATACAGCACAGTTTTATGATAAAACTTTATAGTCAATACCTGCACAGATAAGCAGGCAATTTCCTCAGAACATATCTTTTTAAGTCAAGATGCATGAGATATTAAGACACTTATCAAAATGCTTCTGAGAGTTTCCCAATGGATAGGAGAGGATGTTGTGTTCGAGGAGTGTTTGGAAATTCAATTATGAATTATTAATGTTATTGACACATACAGCATCCTGTAGGATACTCTCATTAAAACACCATCTACATTTTGGGCTAACATCATCACCAAATTGCAGTGAAAACATTTAGGAGCATTGTCTGACCATAGAATCAAGCACAACCTTTCTTCTAATTTTAGAGCTAGTAATTTGGGATCTGCAGTTTGATTCGCTCAAAACTTTGTTTTAATACTGTACGGAGACCTGTTTCTGTACAGCATTAAAATGTTTGCGCTCCAATGATTTGAAATTAATTATACCCTAAGTCTCGCAAGACTTCAGTGAATAACTTGGGTATTCAATTTTTAAACTTTAAAACCATTTAAAAACAGGAATCCTTGGTACCGAATCCGACTTCAGATACAAGTTTTAAAATGATTTTCAAGTTAAAAAAATAAATCCTAAAGTTGTTCACTGAAGCCCCGAGATAATTCTAATTTCCCTTGCCAGAGCCCATACATTTGAATGCTGTACAGAGACGAATCTCCGTACAGCATTCAAATGAAGTTTTAAGTCAATTGATTTAAGATCTTGGATCCGAAGGTTGATTCGCTGAACACTACTAGTAATGAATATAAGGTCAAAAAATTATCAATGCATTGATATGGAGTACTAAGGTCACTGTCCAGACCACAGCCAGTGAACCACAACCCTATCAGGTAGTAGGAAGCTAAGTTACCTCTAGGTTCTCCACCAGAGCCTGCCACAATGCCAGATGGTCCTAGTTGCTAGGGACCCAGGTTATGTCGGCAGATTTGGTAACAGAAAGCTGATATTGGCACACTAGCGGCAGACCTTCCAGAATAACCAGGGAGGTACAAAGAGAAGTCAGCAAGTAGGGTCAAAACCAAGACAGATAGACACTGTCAATGCAGTAAATGTGGGGTTTAGAGGCAAACCAAGGTGTTGTTAGCACTGTTGCCTTGGTGTGCTGGGGTCATGGGTTCAACTCAGACCAAGGACAGCATCTGCTTGGAGTTTGTATGTTCTTCCCGTATTTGCGTAGGTTCCTTCCGGGCAATCCGGTTTCCTCCCACACTCCAAAAACATACTGATAGGGACCTTAGATTGTGAGAACCGTTAGGGACAGGTTAATTCTAATGTCTGTAAAGTACTGCTGAATATGTCAGCACAATATAAGTGAGTATAAATGGTTACGAGGAGAGTCTTTTTCAAATGAGCAATATGGATTGTGTCTGAATCTGTTCATGAAAAGAACTGATGGTTTTGCATGCAAGTTGAATCAGTATCTGTGTTTTTTTTCTATCTGGATTGTAACTGGATTGCATGAGTTTTTCACTCCTGTGAAGAAAACTGAAGAATAACACACTACATCTCCTAGCAACTTTGAGTGAAAAACACATTGTATCCAGATGCCTTCAATTTTTCATGGAAGCTCCATTCAATTCTGTGGATACAGAGCTGCATGAAAAATGCACAATATAGAGCATGCTGCGATTTTTTTTTGCTGAACACAGTGCATGAAAAATATGTACACAGACAATGGGTCAGGATTCAGTCCACATGCTATGCATTTGCAACACGAAACACATACGGACAGAAAACTCGAAAGAGCCCATATTATAAGCAGGAACAGCAGTCAAAGGGTTAATATAGAAACAATGCATTAGTCCGTTAACCAGAATAGTGCAAATTATAGAGCCATTGATACAAACAAAATCATAGGAATCAATTAGGAATCAGCAGTCAAATGCCCTTCTGGGAATTCCCCTTCACACTTGTCTATTACCGTATTTTTCGCCCTATAATAAATATTTTTGACCAAAAGGTGTGTTATTGGTGGGTTTGGAACTAATGGTGGCCTGTGCATGACACTATTACTGGGGATCTGTGGATGGCACTGTTATGGGGGATCTGGGGATGACACGGTTATGGGGGATCTGGGGCTGACACTGTTATGGGGAATCTGTGGATGGCACTGTTATGGGGGATCTGTGACGGACACTGTTATGGGGGATCTGGGGATGACATTGTTATGGGGGATCTGTGGATGGCACTGTGATGGGGGATCTGTGGATGGCACTGTGATGGGGGATCTGTGGATGGCACTGTGATGGGGGATCTGTGGATGGCACTGTGATGGGGGATCTGTGGATGGCACTGTTGTGTCATCCACAGACCCCCACCCCATAACAGTGCCATACACAGATCCCCCCATCCTGCCGCTCACAGTCAGCACTATAAAGTTATAAAATGTCCCCTCATTCAATAAAACATGTCTCCTCACTTATTACTGTAGTTACCGGTACATAGTAAGAGCTTTACGAATAATGCGGGGAGGCCGGCTGGGCGGACGGCAGCGTGACTCACTGACGTCACGTGCCTACGCCGCCTGCTTCATTCATAAAGTAGGCTGTGTGGGCACGTGACATCAGGGAGTCACGCTGCCGTCCACCCAGCCGGCCTGCCCGCATTATTCGTCAGCTCTTACTATGTACCAGTAACTACAGTAATAAGTGAGGGGGCATGTTTTATTGAATGAGGGGACATTTTATAACTTTATAGTGCAGGACTGTGAGCGGCGGGGCCAGAGCACAGTGAATGCACCGGCCCCGCCGCAATTGCCTGCTCCCAGCTCTTCCTCCCGGTCCCTCCCCACTCATACATTACAGGCTGCGATGCAAAAATGTCAGCATTCGCCCCATAAGACGCAGGGACATTTCCCCACCATTTTTTGGGGAAAAAGTGCGTCTTATGGGGCGAAAAATACGGTATATGGGTTGGTAATCATTTACCTTATTTTTCAACTCATAAGACGCATTTTTCCCCAAAAATGGGGAAAGTGTCCCTGTGTCTTATGGTGTGAATTCTAAGGAGCGTTTCCATTATGTAAGTACTAATTAGTACCGGAGGACTAGGAAGGGGTGAAGGCTCTCTACTCACTTCTATTTAGTCCTTGGTAGTTGGTTGTGCTATAGTTGCGCACAGCGTGAGGGCCCTCTTTGACCTCACGCTGTGTGCGTTGTTTCATAGCACAGCCGGTGGCAGGGGGGGCAGAAGGAGTGCTGGAGGTGAGGAGAAGCGGCATCCATAGCAGGAGAGTAGTGTTTTTTTATGTGCTCTGTTGCATGGGGGCTGATGAGAGGCATGGGGGCTGATATGGGAGCTAATGAGAGGCATGGGGGCTGATATGAGGCAATGGGGCTGATGAGAGGCATAGGGGCTGATGAGAGACATGGGGCTCTTATCTGAGGTCTGTTTGGTATTCATTCACATTGGGGTCTGAGCTGAGATCTCATTGAGGGTCTGATCCTAGATCTTTGCATATAGGCCAAAAGCCCAGGAGAGGTATGTATTTGAATAGGAAGCATCACATAGCTGGATCTTACTTTGCCCAGATAGCAGGCTGATAGCACAGGAGAGGCATGTGTTAGAATAGGTGCCGTCTGTTTGAAGCCACCTGGTTGTGGGTAGATGGGCCCGACATATTTTTGTTCAAAATTATGCGCAAAGAGCTTCTACTTTTTCCTACAGTAAGTATATCAACAATGCAGTTTTCCTTTTATTCATAAATTCACTTTTTACTTATGTCTTTGTGCATTAAGCAGTGTGCTGTTACTTGTAGTTCTATGTGTGTATTGTATTTTAGCCAAGGTAGCGTTCACGTGCATCCTTATCTATATGCATTAGGTAGGTGCTAGTTTAACTATCCTCAGGATCGGTCATCAATATCTGATCGGTGGGGGTCTGACACCCAGCTCCCCCGCTGATCAGTTATTTGACGAGGAGGCGGCTTTCCATGTGAGCGCTGCTTCCTGGTTCGGCTACACCTGTCGACCTACGTGTCAGTACTCTATGATAAGCTTGATCAATTTTAAATTCGGAATAACCCCTCTGCAACAGCCTCGTCTTTAATATTTTAGATTGTTCTACAAATTCTATGTCACTGTCGATGATTCTATTTAAACATAAAAATTGACCATAAGGTAAGGAGGAGGTAACATGAGGGGGTGGAAGCTGCCACAGTGCAAGAACGCATTGGTGGAGGTGGGTTTTCTGTAGACAGTCGTCTCCAGACATCCATCACCCGCCTTCACCAACACGTCTAAGAATTCCAATTCAGTAGAACTAAATTTGCTGGTAAAAGACATGTTCATGTCATTATTATGGTTCAAGTAATTCACAAATGCAAGGAAGTTAGTTTCATCACCAGCCCATACTATAAAGACGTTACAGCTACTAGAGAGGGGTCGTTGATCCAGGGAGTTATTCTGATTGTCTGATTGGAGTCGGGAAGGAATTTTTTTTCCCCCTTAAGTGAGGAAAATTGGCTTCTGCCTCACAGGGGTTTTTTGCCTTCCTCTGGACTTGTAGGAAACAGGCCGAACTGGATGGACAAATGTCTTTTTTCGTTCTTATATACTATGTTACTATGTTACTATCAATGTATCTAAAATACATATTGATATGTTTAACAAAAGGGTTATTAACCGTAAATACATATTTGGCTTCAAAAGCGGCCAGGAATAGATTTGCAAACGTACATGCTATGGGCGTACCCATTGCAGTGCCTGACTGTTGATGGTACCATTGATTGTTAAACAAAAATGCATTATGTATCAATATGAATGAGATGGAGTCCACTATAAAATTAACAAAAACATCACTTTTACCTATATCTCTCAGTTGTCGGCCAATTACATCAGCCCCTAAGTTTTGGAGGATTCTGGTATAAAGACTCTCGACATCAATTGATGCCAAAAGAAAATCTTCACACCACCCAATCCCCTTTAAACCCTTCAGAAAATCGCTGGTATCTCTCAAATAGGAGGGAAACCCTTCCAACATGGGTCGTAGTATGGCCTTGCATTTCTGCTATTTCTGGGTGAACTCCTGATATATATATATATATATATATATATATATATATATATATATATATATGGGATGGGGAGTAAAAATTATAGTCCCTAGATGTGGGATGAAAAATCCTTCAGGCATCAACCAAACGTGCCACATTAAGGTATCTCTTAACACTATCAGTTGCTGTCAGAAGGAAGAGTTCTCAAAAAGGTTGAGTAAGAGATTCAGACCACCACCAAACACTATAAGAGAAGAGCTAGCAAAGTACTCCATCTTCAGCTCCAAAGACTGGAAATCCACATGGGTCCCAGAGCTCGCTAGTAGTGAAACAAACTTCAAATTCAGCTGGCCAGGTCCTACATGATTGTTGATTTGTTGACATGATAAGTGATATGTACTTTCTAGTAATGATCTTTCTTGTTTCTATTTTATAGCAATAAAAATTAAATAAAAGGTGATTAACCGAGCCACTTTTAAACCTAAATCCTAGGCAAATTTTTGCTAATCTGATATGCTTCACCTTATGTGCTAATAACTTTGGAACACTTTTCCAAGCTATTCTGAGAATTTTTTTCACGTGACACATTGTGCATCATAACAGTGATACATTTGAGTCTATTTCACCTTTATTTATAAAATAGTCAAAAATTTACTAAAAAAAAATCACAATTTTCTAAATTAGAATTTCTCTACTTTTAAGACAGATAGTAAAACCTCATAAAATAGTTGTTAATCAACATCCACCCATATATTTGCTATATGTTTAAATAAGTTTGTAAATGTCATTTTATTTTTTAGGACATTAGAAGTCTTAGAATTTTAGAAGCAATTTTTCAAATTTTATACAAAATTTCCAAAACCATTTTGTAAAGCACCAATTCAGTTATAAAGTGATTTTGAGGGGATTACTTAATGGAAACCACCCATAAGGGACCACAACAGGTCCTTCATCCAAGGATCTGTTGGATAAAGGACCTGCCGTGATGTCACAGGATCACATGGGTCACATGGTCCACTCAAATGCTTCTATGATTGGACCATGTGACCCTGTGACGTCACCACAGGTCCTCATGCATCCAAACTATCAAGAGAGAAGACGTTCTGGGGCTCTGCGCGTACAATGGGAGAAGGTAAGTTAACTCTTTATTATTTTTAACCCTTTAAAGCCCGGGGAACATTGCATTCTGTAATTAGAATGCGATTATTTTCCCTTATAACTATGTTATAAAGGAAAATAATTACACATACAGAATACTCATCCCGAAACCAGACTTCAGTGATGAAGTCTGACTTCGGGTCTAGGTACCAAGCATGCGGATTTTTTCACGCGCGTGCTTAACGCACTACAAACGTTAGCACACGCGCGGAAAAATCGCGCCGATTCCCGCAATGCACCCGCATCTTATCCGGGCGTCATGTTTGAAGCAAGAGGCCTTACTATTACACTTTTTGTGAGGCAATGTGACAAAAAATGTTTTGGCACTGTTTTTAATATTATTTCTTTTACGGCATTCACTTGACAGGGTGGATCATGTGATATTTTTATAGAGCTGGTCGATACAGACATGGCAATAACTAATTGTTTTCCCAATTTTTTTTTTTACTATTTTTTGGGGGGAACAGGATGCTTTCTTTTACTTGAAACTTTTAACTTTTTATTTGATAAAACATTTTTATTTACTCTTTTTCTTACTTTATTTTTGTCCCACTCTGGGACTTCAACTTTTGGGGGTCTGACCCCCTGTACAATGCATTACAATACATCTGTATTGTAATGCATTAGCTTTAAGTGTATTACTCAGTGTGATACACTTCAGCCTGCTTTTCTGTAAGATCCAGGGGCTGTGTATCACAGGCTTACGGGAAGGCAGCCTCAATGCATATGAAAGGCATCAGACTGCCTTCCCAGCCATCGGGTCCCTGTCACCGCAGCATGAGAGCCCAATGGACACGGGGACCCTACAGACATACCACACATGCTGCAGTTAGCGCTGAGCACGGCATTATGAGGGTTAATGCGCCGGGATAAGTGTTTTCACCGATGACGCCACATATAGCAGAGGTATGGCTATCAGTGACTGCTGGGCCCCTGCCATTGGTCGGGCAGGCGCAGCTACGGTGCTGGTATCCTACGGGTTCATTAATAACCAAAAATAACACATTTGCACATTCTCAACTCACCTTCTATTTAAGCATATAAAAAGATACTACAGTACATGATGACAGATACAAAAGGAAGTATAAGGATTTATCTTAACTGAAAGTCAAATAACACATAAGAAATAAAATTCTTCTAACAGATTAATGCTTTTACCAGTGCTGTTGCAAGGGAAAATATAAAAGGATTTTTATGTTTGCATGACAAATGTATCTAAAAGTTTTTTTTTTGTTTTCTTTTTTAAGAAATGTTAGTCTTTTACAAAAGATTTGGGAATACGAGAAACTTGTCAGATAGGAATATGAGTGCAGAATAAATTTGAAATGTCAAAATTCCAATATATGTGATGATATAATAAGGTAAAACAGATTGGATTTCCTATGAAGATATATTTTAGGTGAAAAAACATAGCCAGAATTATTGTACTATAATTGCTGTAGTGATATTGCATTTTATGTTATGAGTTGTACAAACCAGATACAATTTAAAGTAATATAGCACCAACAATATAGCACCAACAACTGGTAGAGTGTTAGCCAGTTGAAAACTGGTAAATCGTTCTCGGAAACAAAATAAGAGTATTGCGGAAATGAAACATTTGAATGGATAAGTATATATTATATATTATATATTATATATATTATATATTTATTGCATATTTATTGTATAAATTATATGTATATAGTTAAGGCTGTTGCACAGCCTGTATTTGTGGGACGGGCGTCTGGTAATTTAACCCTCCGGCAGATCCCACGCCAGACACCGTTCATCACGCGCTCCGGTAGCTGGATTTACCTCACTGTTGCCTACTTCCTCCGTGGCTCACGCCTGCGCACGACGTAAGTGGCACGGAGCAGCCGCCGCGCTGCCGATCAGAGTCCCACCGAGGTTGCCGTGCTCCCCCCCGCTTGCGTCTCTACTTAGATTTTCCATCCGGTAGCTGAGTCCTCCAGTGCTCCGTACCTCGCCACTTGGTAATTGGGCAAGAGCTCTTGCCACGAGTTGGGGGGTCTCACCCATGCCGGGAATAGCCCCCTGACCAGGGTACCACTCCAGTGAGTATTGCTAAGCTGCCCAGTACTGCCCAGGTGCCAGCGCTTGTCCCGCACAGTTTAAGCTCGGCGATTCTCACTGGGGGATGCTTTGGGAACTCCTATGGGATTTAGGGGGGATTGGTATCAGTTCCTGGTTTTCGGGGACCCGCCATTAACCCCTCTCTCCAGTTAGGTACCCACCAGGGGTCATGGTTTATCTTTTTACCTCCATTTCTGTTGGCACCTTAAGTCGCCCTACTGGTTATCTATTATGCTGGGTGGCCTAGCAGGTCAGGCCCTAACTGTTTCACACCACTCTGTCTCCTGGAACACCCAGGTTTTTTCATTGTTAATAGATTTATCTGGTATGCTCAGGCTCAAGTCATATGTCATTTCATTATATTAGCATAAGTTTTAGTTTCATTCCTTGTTGCCTGGTTTGCCCAGGCCTTATGTTTGTCTCCTGGATCGCCCAGGGCACTGTGTCGCCTGGTACGCCAAGGCTTCATGTTTGTACTTCTTCCATTTATTGTCCTGGACTCCCCTGCCTAGCACAACCAGGTTCACGTCATCACCTGGATCACTCAGGGCACTGCATTGACTATTTCGCCAGGCTCCGTGTTGTCCTTCCCCTCCTCTATGGCCTGGTACGCCCAAGCCTTGCTTTGTCTTTCTTCACTGTTGATTGGATCGCCCAGCCGTACTTTTGTCTCCTGGATCGCCCAGGCCTTGTGTCGCCTGGCACGCTCAGGCTCCGTGTTTGTCCTTTCTCCTGTCTCTGTAGCCTGGCACGCTCAGGCCTTTATTGTCTTTCTCCATCGTGGCTTGGATCGCCCAGGCCTTATGTTTGTCTCCTGGATCGCCCAGGACTTATATGTTTTGTCTCCTGGATCGCCCAGGACTTATGTTTTGTCTCCTGGATCGCCCAGGCCTTTGTGTCACCTTGCTCGCTCAGGTTCCGTGTTTCCCTTCTCCTATTGTTGCATGACTCACTCCGGTCTTGTCTTGTCCTCCTCCTTACCACCTGGTTCGACCTGGTTTCACTGCTTGGATCACTCAGGTCAGTGTCGCCGGGCATGTCCAGGCTCCATGGCTGTCCTCCTTCCTTCTACCTTCTCTCACTCTCATGCCTTGCATAGTCACTTCCCTTAGTCACACGGTCAGACCATCCTGGTTCAGGTCATTCCCTGGTCCTCCTGGACCTGCTATCTTTACGTCACCTGGCACGTTTAGGTTTTTCTCCATCTCCTATCAGGGTCCGGGTCCTTTCATCTCCCGCTTGTTGGTTCTTCAAGTCTCTGCCATTTGGAGGGCGCTTGGCTCGGCCAAGTCACTGGGTGTTCGGGCCCCATGTGGGGTCCCGTATCTCCTCTCCACTAATCTTCATTTCACATTCGGTTCTGTGTGTTTCTCACCTGTGCTGTGCTGTCCTCTCGTCTCCTATTTCAACGTTCTCTCCTCCGCTGTCTGTCATTCTTGCCTGGCCCGGGCTCGTGGTTCTTCTGTCACTGTCGTGTCCTGGATCGTCCAGGCCTGTACTCCTGTCTTCATAATAAAAAAATAAATAAAACCCTTGCTGCATCAGTGGTGATCATGCGGTAACAGTATTTTCAACTTGTTGTGATATTCATTTTCCATCATGTTATTCTTAGTTTTCAGAAGCTCCGCGTGTTTGACTTCTAAACCAGTCAAGCAAGTGTCGAGTTCGTCTCGAGGTAAGTTATGTTCAGGGGGTTTCTGGTTGGGTCTTGTTAGCTGATGGACTCAGTACTTAGGGCCTCCATTTCTACAGTCTCGCCACCAGTTTGCCAAGTGTGTTTTTGAAGCCGGGTCTTCAAGGGCATCTTACCGGCCGCGTCGGGCAGGTTGCTTCACCGGTCATTTTTGACCATCTCGTGCACTCAATTTCTAAGTTCATCACCTCTCCAGCCAAGTATTTCTCCGCAATCATCTATCACCTCTCACTTCACGCTTAGTTTATTTCAGTAAATCCCCGACAACCTCTCTTTGCCAGGAACATCCGTTTCAGGCCATACCAGCAGCATGTCTTTAAGGAGTTGGACTATTCCAAAGCTGATCGCCGAACTTAATCGCAGGGGGATTCTGCACCCTGAGTCCGCTCGCAAAGCGGAGTTATACCGTTTACTGATGTCAGCGTTGGGTCCTGCAGATGAACAGTCCAACCTCTCCTCTATTCAGCAGGCACTGGCCCAGATTCAGTCATCCATCAGCTGTCTTACCAGCTCAGTAGCCGATATTCATTCCAGGGTTGCAGAGTTAGAAACCAGGTTCCCAGTCACGCCTCAACCTCCGGGTTTGGCAGCTACCCCTGTCACTCTTCAGGATGTTGCAGGTAGGCCCGCACCCAGTCCACAAATCGCACCCTCGCACTTTATCTCAGATAACATAAAAAAAGTCATCCTGGCACGAAAGGACGAGAATCTCGCGTCTATCCTCATTGCTTCCCAAGATATCTCCGAGAACAGGGTCATTAATTGCGGGGAGTTTGCGGTGGTGATAAAAGCCAAGGATGCACGACTCAATAGAAAATTGTCTATACCCGAGTTTGTTCTGGCCTTCAGTCTTTACAGGGACATAGAGTGCTCGGCCCATCACTCCAGGAGGGAAGAGCTAGATACTTACCTGTATCGGGTCACAGATTTAGGGCAAAATATGGCGGATCAGCATTTTATGACTACCACCGGTCTTTTTCCGCTAAAGCTGCCGCGCCCGTAACCCGGTTTCAGTTTGCCACTAATTGGGCAGAACTGGACATGGAACGTTATTTTGCAGGTTTCAAGGCTCCACTCTGTTCCATGTGCCAATCCATCTTCCATTCATTCGAATGGTGCCCCAATTCAGTCCATCCTAACCAGTCAGGGCCCGCTCCAGGTCCCTCCGGGGCTTCAAAGAACACAGCTTCAGTGGACAAGCTTGGTAGACCAATTGTGTATCTGGGTAGCAGCCAGATATGTAATAACTTTAATGCAGGGGGCTGCGCTTTCAACGCTTGCCAGGCACTCCATGTTTGCACTGGTTGTTTCCAGGCGCACCCCCGTTCCACTTGTCCTTGAAAGTCAGCTAAGAATTCCTGAGTAACCGACATAAATGTAGACCTGCTGGCTGCCCTATTACTGGAACACCCAGATCAGCAATTCGTGTCCTTCCTGTTGACAGGGCTTAGAGAAGGCTTTCATACAGGACTTATCACACTGCCTCAGGGTTCCAGGGAGGGCCCCAATTTGTTATCCGCCACCAGAGATCCAGAAACGGTAGATATCCTCATTCAATAAGAGGTTGAGAAAGGTTTTGTTATTGGTCCATTTCAGGAGATTCCTTTTCTCTGTTGGCGAATTAATCCCATTGGCTTAGTCACAAAACAATCTTCTAATAAAAAACGTCTCATTTACGACCTCTCTGCTCCTTATATGTCTGCCACCCCCAGCCTGAACTCGCTTATCCCGTCAGAAGAATTTTCCATGCTCTTGCCGATGCTTTCAAATTGCTGCTAGTCCATCTGCAACTTTGGAAGTATTACGGCATTAAATAGTCGAACAAGTTCTATTTTGCCAACCGGCTTACCTTCGGGTCCAAAAGTAGCCCATGGTTGTTTGACCAATTTGCTAGAGCCCTTCATTGGATACTCACCCACCACGGCGGCTTATCCATGGTCATTCATTACTTGGATGACTTTCTTCTAGTCGAAAGGCCCCATCAGGTCCCTTACATTCCTGTCTCTCTCGTTGAAATTGTTTCCCGTCTTCAGGTCCCTGTGGCCATAGCAAAGACTAAAGGTCCAGCAACTAAGGTCACCTTCTTGTGCAACATCCTTGACTCTGTAAAAATTAAAGCCAGTCTTCCAGCAGAGAAGTTGCTCAGGATCTGCTCTGCCATCTCCAAGGCAGTCAGCTCCAGCACCCTGACCAAGTTGGAACTTCAGTCTTTGTTGGGGATGTTGAATTTCATCACCAGAATCATGCCACAGGGTAGGACCATTTTATCCAGGTTGTTACAGCTTTTGCCCGCTGCACAAGAGCAGGATTCCGTTGTTCATCTGGACAGCCACGCCATAGCTGACCTGACCATGTGGAAGTCCTTCCTCTCCAATTGGAACAGCATATATTTGTTTGTTCTACAATGGGATTTCTCCTCGCCCATAGTTTTCTCCGATGCCGCAGTTTCCCTCGGGTTCGCCGCCAAAATCAGGTCCCACTGACTGGCTGCCAGATGGCCACCGGAATTGTGTTCAGACTCTTTAGCCCTCAAATCATTTCCACTGTTAGAACTTTACCCCATTGTAGCGGCCACTCAGGTTTGGGGCCACAGCTGAGCCAACTCTTCAGTAACTTTTGTTACTGATAGCCAGGCTTTGGTGGATATTATCAGCAAGGGTAGGGCCAAGTCACATAAAATCATGGCATTGCTACGAAATTAGTTTGGCTTTCTCTTTCCTTCAATTTCCATAGTCGGTGCGTCCATATCCAAGGCGAGAAGAATAAAGCTGCCGATACGCTGTCCCGCGTCAACTATTCCGTCTTTTTTCAGGAAATGCCCAACGCAGATCGTTCTGGCGCACAAATCCCAGCATTCAGTTCTCTCACAATGGAGTAGACTGCTTCGTGGTCGAAGCTAAGATCCTGGTCAAGAAATCCCTATCCCGCAACACGGCCAGGAATTATAAAGCTGGGTTTCATCGCTTTTTGCCACTTGCAGCTCATCTTGTCCTATAATACTATTAATTTATACCTAGCCAGTCTACAACACCACTACATGCTGTCCAATCCAAGCGGTGGGTCCATCTTGTCTATCCAAGCCATCAAAGTCACCCTTAGGTAAAACAAAAAGAAGGGAAGGGGTCGCAAAATCGCAGACTGCCAGTATCTAATGAGCTGTTCAGGAAGCTATCCTCGGCTTTGGATGGCAATCCTTTTGGGCACTCTACCAGCATCGTCCTGAAAGCAGCCATGTCACATCCGGTACATACCAATGTAGCTGCCTCTTAAAACGACACGTTTCATGGAAAAATGACCATTACATCCTCCTCTTACACTCATCGAAAACCAATCAGTCTGGTCCACCCACAGAGGTTAAATTCTACCCCACTTTTAATAAATGGTGCCCAGTCCAAGTACTCAATCAATTGCTATCCACTTTCCAGGCCTCACCTCCAGATACTCCGCTCCTGCCCTACAGAGATAAACTCCTAACCACCACGCATTTCATTTCTCATATCCGCACACTTGTTCAAGGTCTAGGTCATGACCCCAAGTAAATTTCTGGACACTCTTTCCATACAGGGGAGGCATCAGCAGCTTCCTGGCATCAAGTACCAGCTCATATGATCCGCTCCATGGGGCGGTGGCGGTCATTGTGTTTTGCCAGGTATATTCCCAATCCTCAAACTGAAATCTCTCGAGCTTTTTGTAATTTGGCTCTGTAATAAGCTCCATAAAGACTTTCTGTGCCTAACAGGTTGTCTCATTTCTTGCCCCCTTTTTGGTATAACCGCGTCTGTGGCTCCCGGCATTCTTCAGCCACTGTGGTCAGGGTTGGGGTTCCACGGCCTATCATCTCCCTTTCCTAGCCCTTAAATATATGTACAGTATGTATATATACATATATAAATAGATAAAGAGACAGCAGCACTAGTCATAAAATTCAGGTGGGTGCAATTCCTCCAGGCCGTAGGAAATGGAGCCTATAGATATCCACAAAAATATAGAACGAGGCAGCCCTCCAAAATGGTGAAAATGGTGGACCACTTTATTCACCCAACTTTCAGCCCAACACAATGAGGTCTTTATCAAGCAACGTGAACAGTGCAAACAACTCATATATAAAGGCAAAGGGGAAGTGATCACGTAATGTGATCAATCAAGTGTACATATTCAATGAATTGATATACAAACATTAATTAATACATAAACAAATTGTGTACTGAGTGAATTTATCATAAACTTTGTTAGAGGGTTCACATAGTTAGTGTAATATACATACATGATCAAATGAGTCATATTACCCCAATAAAAAGTGCATATGGTGTATTGAGATAATCACCACATCGCATGTGAGTCATCAAAATCCAAAGTCACACCTGTTCGGGTGTGATAATAACTTACAGGGTCATCGTGATGGAGGATAATGTCCCATAGAGATAACTAGATGGCATCCGCCAAAGCTGACTGAGCATGCTCAGACCAAATGTGAGTGGCTGTAGAGGCTTGGGGCATGGCACGCACGTGTGTGTATGCCCTGTCGCACATCCTGCCCATCAACTACGTGCATGGCGTGCTCCATAATGGAGTCAGTCCCTGTGACGCACTGACGCCTGCGTGATCGTCTGCCCGGCTTGCCAGTACTATAGTGTACTGAGCCGTCTGTTGCTTATGCATCCAGGAGGTGATAACGCTTAAGATAGATGTGAGGTACAGCTAGGTGATGGCTACAGAATATAGAGAAAGGAATGGGTACCAGTCCATGCAACAGCACTCTGCTACGTGCACCTGCATACAGGGATGTGCTGACTGACCCCCCCCCCCATTGTGTTTCTGTTTAGTATATGTTGGAAGTGTGGCGGCCTCCTTTTCAGTCGAGCACACCTGACTAGTTTGTCTGCCTTAGAGGCTGGTTTTAATCGGAGTAAGTATAAAATTGAACTTGCATTCATAGTACCTGCTAGTAACCATCTGGCTCCAGGAAGAGTACACAGTGGGCTCAGCATGCATGTTGATACCTGCATCCCTGGATCTAATGGAGGCTGTTATAGCACCAGAAAGGGTTAATAAGCACGGTTGATCCTAGCATGCATGTTGGGCCTGCACTCCCTGGATTCTATGTGGCTGTCATGGCCTATAACAGGTAGGACTTAGCGTTAGGACCACTCACAGAGGAGGCCTTGGCGTGGCGAGTGGCTTATTACCTTTAGATCAAAATGTACACTAACGACCTCTTTATAGCTTCTAGCATAGAGGCAGAGCAGAGTGCTGGTTGCAGAGTGCTGTTGCATTTCTGTGTTTGTATAGACTTGTATTATGACAGAATGCAAAACGGAAGCCTTTAAAAGGCACTCCGTTTGGCTTTCCGTCATAATAGAAATCTATGGGGATCATAATGGATCCGTTCCATTTCCGTTATGCAGAAAGGAAAAAAAAGTCCTGTTAACAGGACTTTGTTTTCCGTCTTGCATATCGGGGTCCAGACGGATCCGTTACGATTATCATAGACTTCTATTATGACAGATCAAAATGGAATGCCTCTTAAAGGCTTTCGTTTTGACTTCCATCTTATGAATTCCATAACAGAATCCCTAACGCTGATGTGAACCCACCCTATTGAAGTCAACAATGAGACCACCTGGTTTGAGGGTCTGTAATTTATAGATCCATTGTAGTTCTCTGCATCTAATTAATCGTTTTCTATTATCTCCCCTGTTTAGTGGAGGAATATGGTTGAAGACCATAAACCTCAGATCCTTCTACCTATGTCTCATCTCAGCAAAATGCTTTGGGACCGGTAAATCTTTGCGTTTCTGTTGGATAGTGTATCAGTGTTGTATCAATCTGTCTTTACTGTAGTTACATGGGCACATAAGGATGTATATTACATGATTAGAGTTACATGTCAAATAGTTCCAAATATGAAACCTATCTCCAGTTTGGGGATTTGTAAAGGTGTTACCTTTCAACATAAAGTGGCAATTGACACAGGACAAATATGGATAACAGCCAAGCCTTCTACGGCCTATGTGTCCCTGTGTCAACGTTAAATGCCCTGTATATTCTGTTTTCACTATTGTGTCTCTGAGATTGTGGGGTCTCCTGTAGGACATTAGTGGAGGATTCTGCAGTTCTGTACAGTATATGTTGCAAGCTACCAGAAAGTGTAGACCAGTGTTTCCGTATAGTGATGAGCAGCAGGGGCAATATTCGAATTTGCGATATTTCAAGAAATATTCGCGAATTTGCAAATTCCTGATCTTCAGACATTATTTTCTTGATTGCGAAAATTCACATTAAAAAATTGGCATAAAATTTGCATAAAAATTTGCATAGACTGGTATTTAAAAAAATTAAAATTTGCGATTACGAATATATTTTGAAATATTCTAACTATTCGCGAATTCTCGAAGTGCCAATATTCACAATTAAAATTCGCAATTCGAATATTCGTGATCAACACTATTTCTACACGATATTTACAACATCTCTACATTGTTCCAAGGAAGCAGAAATAAATGGTATACATTTGTTTGTATCTGAGGTTCATGATAACCCAATGAATGTAGAACTATTGTCACATATGGATTATATCTTCTACCTATGATGTCTGATTAATCTTTTTGGGTAACCCCTCTGATGAAATTTTATAAACATTCATTATTACACTTTATGGGGCAAGGTGATCCAAAAATTGGTTGTTTTGGCACAGTTTTTATTTATTTATTTTTACAGCGTTCACCTGAGTGGTTAGGTCATGTGATATTTTTATAGAGCAAGTTGTTACGGACGCAGAAATACCTTTTTTTTTCATTTCACTTTAACACAACAATAGCAGTTTTGAAGCAAAAAAAATCATATGTTAGTCTCCATTTAGTCTCCATTGTCTGAGGGTCATAGTTTTTTGTTGTTTTTTTTTGACCGATTGTCTTAGATAGGGTCTCATTTTTTGAGGGATGGGGTGATAGTTTGATTGGTACTATTTAGGGGGGCATACACCTTTTTGATCACTTGCTGTTAGTTTTGCAATTTATATGATGTAAGGTGACAAAAAATGGCTCCCTCATCCGCCGCATGCACCTTCTATGACGTGGTCAGCGCAGACTGTGGTATAGAAGGGGTTTATCCACCGGCATCGGCTTTTACAACTATGCCAGCTGATACAGCAGGGGCCTGGCTATCAGCGACTGCCGGGCCCCTGCAGTGATCAGGCGTGCACCGCTACGGTGCCCGCCCGATCACCATGACGTAATATTACGTCAAAATGTGGCAACTCACTTGCCGCCATGACATACTATTATGTCAAAGGTCGGGAAGGGGTTAAGACTCAGGTCACAAGCTGGCCACTGTAGTGGTGGCTACTAATTAATGTATCCTGTGATATATAATAGATGCTTGATTTTTATATTGGGGTGATATTCCCTACATGATGTGATATAATTATTCAAGGACACCTATCTTGAATTAGTCATGGACTGGTCTTCTAGTCTTTCTTTCCTGTTCCCTTACCTTTCTCTATATTCTGTAGCCATCACATCGCATTTATCTTAATCGTTATCATCACCCACTGGATGCATGTACAACTGGCGGCTCAGTACACTATAGTACTGGAAAGCCAAGTAGACGATCACGCAGGCGTGTGATGACGTCAGTGCGTCACAGGGACTGACTCTATTACGGAGCACGCCATGCATGCAGTTGATACAGTGGAGGAAATAATTATTTGACCCCTCACTGATTTTGTAAGTTTGTCCAATGACAAAGAAATGAAAAGTCTCAGAACAGTATCATTTCAATGGTAGGTTTATTGTAACAGTGGCAGATAGCACATCAAAAGGAAAATCGAAAAAATAACTTTAAATAAAAGATAGCAACTGATTTGCATTTCATTGAGTGAAATAAGTATTTGAACCCCTACCAACCATTAAGAGTTCTGGCTCCCACAGAGTGGTTAGACACTTCTACTCAATTAGTCACCCTCATTAAGGACACCTGTCTTAACTAGTCACCTGTATAAAAGACACCTGTCCACAGAATCAATCAATCAAGCAGACTCCAAACTCTCCAACATGGGAAAGACCAAAGAGCTGTCCAAGGATGTCAGAGACAAAATTGTAGACCTGCACAAGGCTGGAATGGGCTACAAAACCATTAGCAAGAAGCTGGGAGAGAAGGTGACAACTGTTGGTGCGATTGTTCGAAAATGGAAGGAGCACAAAATGACCATCAATCGACCTCGCTCTGGGGCTCCACGCAAGATCTCACCTCGTGGGGTGTCAATGGTTCTGAGAAAGGTGAAAAAGCATCCTAGAACTACACGGGAGGAGTTAGTTAATGACCTCAAATTAGCAGGGACCACAGTCACCAAGAAAACCATTGGAAACACATTACACCGCAATGGATTAAAATCCTGCAGGGCTGCAAGGTCCCCCTGCTCAGGAAGGCACATGTGCAGGCCCGTCTGAAGTTTGCCAATGAACACCTGAATGATTCAGAGAGTGACTGGGAGAAGGTGCTGTGGTCTGATGAGACCAAAATAGAGCTCTTTGGCATTAACTCAACTCGCTGTGTTTGGAGGAAGAAAAATGCTGCCTATGACCCCCAAAACACCGTCCCCACCGTCAAGCATGGGGGTGGAAACATTTTGCTTTGGGGGTGTTTTTCTGCTAAGGGCACAGGACAACTTATTCGCATTTACGGGAAAATGGAGCGGAGCCATGTATCGTGAAATCCTGAGCGACAACCTCCTTCCCTCTGCCAGGAAACTGAAAATGGAGTCGTGGATGGGTGTTCCAGCACGACAATGACCCAAAACATACAGCAAAGGCAACAAAGGAGTGGCTCAGAAGAAGCACATTAAGGTCATGGAGTGGCCTAGTCAGTCTCCGGACCTTAATCCAATCGAAAAGCTATGGAGGGAGCTCAAGCTCAGAGTTGCACAGAGACAGCCTCGAAACCTTAGGGATTTAGAGATGATCTGCAAGAGGAGTGGACCAACATTCCTCCTAAAATGTGCGCAAACTTGGTCATCAATTACAAGAAACGTTTGACCTCTGTGCTTGCAAACAAGGGTTTTTCCACCAAGTATTAAGTCTTTTTTTGTTAGAGGGTTCAAATACTTATTTCACTCAATGAAATGCAAATCAGTTGCTATCTTTTATTTAAAGTTATTTTTTCGAGTTTCCTTTTGATGTGCTATCTGCCACTGTTACAATAAACCTACCATTGAAATGATACTGTTCTGAGACTTTTCATTTCTTTGTCATTGGACAAACTTACAAAATCAGTGAGGGGTCAAATAATTATTTTCTCCACTGTAGGTGGGATGTGCGACATGACGTACACACACGCGCCTGCCGAGCCAAAGCCTCTACAACCGCTCATGTTGGGCCAGAGCATGCACAGTCAGCTTTGGAGTACGCCTTCTAGTAATCTCTATGGGATATTCTCCTCCGTCACGATGACCCTGTAAGTTATTATACACACCCGGACAGGTGTGACTTTGGATTTTAATGACTCGCATGTGATGTGGTGATTATCTCACTACACATTATGCACTTTTTATTGGGGTAATATGACTCATTTGATCATGCATGTATATTACACTAATGATTTGAACCCTCAAACGTAGTTTATGATAAATTCACTCAGTACACAATTTTTTTATATATTAATTTATGTTTGTGTATCAATTCATTGAATAGGTACACTTGATTGATCACATTACGTGATCCCTCTCACTTTGCCTTTATATATGAGTTGTTCACATTGCTTGAGAAAGGCTTCATTGTGCTAGGCTGAAACGTTGCAAGTTGGGTAAATAAAGTGGTCCACCATTTTGGAGTGCTGCCTCGTTCTATATAGAACGAGGCAGCACTCCAAAATGGTGAAAAATATATATATATATATATATATATATATATATATGAGCAGAGACCATGGTTGTGGTTATAATATATTGAGATCTTCAGTTCTTCTCCAGAGATCAAACATTTTTCTGATTATCAGGCTGAGATACAGGAAGGTTTACAGCTCTTATGATAAATTAACCTTCTAATACCCAGAATGATGTTACCTTGGTTCATTCCCCCTTAATCTCTTAGCCTTCCATCTTTTACCATTTTTACCAATTGACCAACATGTGGCGGACGTCTAATTGGCTACTAAAAATCATGAGGGACGCTGAGACAGGCATCGGTCACACCTCCTCCTTTCCATGCAATGTTCTGGCAGAACACGCTCCCTTACACATTCGGAGTGGAGTATGTATGAATGATGTCTGTCTCTGCGTCCCTCATGATGTACCATTTTGTATTGGAATTAATTAAAGAAACAAAATGTTTTGTAGCAGCAACTTACAATTCACATATGATTTGCATAAAACTTTGTTCTAACACTGTATGGAGCAGAAGCTCCGTACAGTATTAGAATGTATTGGCTCCGGTGAGAGGTGCTGTTACGGGTCAAAAACTGACAAAATACTATAGCTGAAGTGGGAACTCAGCCTTATAGGTCAATGTTAGAGTCAGATATAATGTACATAACCATACAGTGGCCCAAGATTATACTATATAGTGAAAGAGTGCTCTCCTTTTACACCTTCAACTGATTCAAACTAGATTACTAGAGTACCTGTTTTGTTACCTACCTATACAAGTGGTGGCCCCATGACATAGTGGAGAGGGTGTCAGCAGTAAGTTCCTGATGACATCACTGTTTATTTTTCGCTTCTTCTGATCCATTAGAAGAACAACCCCCAAAACATGGATCTTGTCTTTTGAGCATGCGCTTTCACAAATAGTTATATATAGTCAATATTTAGTCAGTAACTAGAGATGAGCGAATTTCTCAAAAATTTGATTTGATCAGTTCGCTGAATTTTCCGAAAAGATTTGAGTCCATCCGAATTAATTTGTGGCAAATCAAGTTAAAAAAAAAACTGCTATTTCCTGGAATCAGAGAGCCTTTATAGTGGTGAAGAATAGAGTTGAGCGAACACCTGGATGTTCGGGTTCGACGAGTTCGGCCGAACTTTCGAAAAATGTTCGGGTTCGTGATCCGAACTCGACCGAACTTCATCCCGAACCCGAACCCCATAGAAGTCAATGGGGACCCGAACTTTGGGCACTAAAAGGCTGTAAAACACACCGGAAAGGGCTAGAGGGCTGCAAAAGGCAGCAAAATGTAGTTAAATCCCTGCAAACAAATGTAGATAGGGAAATGATGAGTTAACATAAAATAAATAAAAATTAAACAATATTAATTGGAGTGAGGTCCCATAGCACAGAATCAGGCTTCAAGTCACCCACCAATGGAGAAGGTCACTTACTATTATTTTGACCACAGCACACAGACAAAGGAGAGAGGTCCCACAGCAGAGAACCAGGCATCATATCACCCACCACAGGAGTAGGCCACCATTTAGTTACTTTGACCCCTACACCCAGACGGAGGAGAGAGGTTACACAGCAGAGAATCAGGCATCATATCAACCACCACAGGAGAAGCCACCATTTAGTTACTTTGACCCCTGCACCCAGGAAGAGGAGAGAGGCCCCACAGCACATATTCTGGCATCATATCAGCCACCACAGGAGAAGCTACCATTGAGTTACTTTGACCCCTGCACCCAGGAAGAGAGGAGAGGCCCACAGCACATATTCTGGCATCATATCAGCCACCACAGGAGAAGCCACCATTGAGTTACTTTGACCCCGCACCCAGGAAGAGGAGAGAGGCACCACAGCACATATTCTGGCATCATATCACACACCACAGGAGAAGGCCTCTTTCAGTGATTTAGGCCTTTGGACCCAGACAGAGGAGAGAGGCACCACAGCACATATTCTGGCATCATATCAGCCACCACAGGAGAAGCCACCATTGAGTTACTTTGACCCCTGCACCCAGGAAGAGAGAGAGGCCCCACAGCACATATTCTGGCATCATATCAGCCACCACAGGAGAAGCCACCATTGAGTTACTTTGACCCCTGCACCCAGGAAGAGGAGAGAGGCCCCACAGCACATATTCTGGCATCATACTAACCAACACAGGAGAAGCCACCATTGAGTTACTTTGACCCCCGCACCCAGGAAGAGGAGAGAGGCACCACAGCACATATTCTGGCATCATATCAGCCACCACAGGAGAAGCCACCATTGAGTTACTTTGACCCCTGCACCCAGGAAGAGGAGAGAGGCCCCACAGCACATATTCTGGCATCATATCAGCCACCACAGGAGAAGCCACCATTTAGTTGCTTTGACCCCGCACCCAGGAAGAGGAGAGAGGCACCACAGCACATATTCTGGCATCATATCAGCCACCACAGGAGAAGCCACCATTGAGTTACTTTGACCCCTGCACCCAGGAAGAGGAGAGAGGCCCCACAGCACATATTCTGGCATCATATCAGCCACCACAGGAGAAGCCACCATTGAGTTACTTTGACCCCTGCGCCCAGGAAGATGAGAGAGGCCCCACAGCACATATTCTGGCATCATATCACCCACCACAGGAGTAGGCCACCATTTAGTTACTTTGACCCCTAAACCCAGACGGAGGAGAGAGGTTACACAGCAGAGAATCAGGCATTTAGATCACCCACCACAGGAGTAGGCCCCAATTTAATTGGACCCCGGCAACCATGTCAGATGGCACAACCATCAGCTTCATATCAATCAGCACAGGAGAAGGCGAATTTGAAAGACTTTGACCCCTACACCCAGACGGAGGAGAGAGGTTTCACAGCAGAGAATCAGGCATTTAGATCACCCACCACAGGAGTAGGCCCCCATTGAATCAGACCCTGGCAGACCATGTCAGATGGCACAACCATCAGCTTTATATCAATCAGCCACAGGAGAAGGCGACTTTGAAAGACTTTGACCCTACACCCAGATGGAGGAGAGAGGTTTCACAGCAGAGAATCAGGCATCATATCAGCCACCACAGGAGAAGCCACCATTGAGTTACTTTGACCCCTGCACCCAGGAAGAGGAGAGAGGCCCCACAGCACATATTCTGGCATCATATCAGCCACCACAGGAGAAGCCACCATTGAGTTACTTTGACCCCTGCACCCAGGAAGAGGAGAGGCCCCACAGCACATATTCTGGCATCATACTAACCACCACAGGAGAAGCCACCATTGAGTTACTTTGACCCCTGCACCCAGGAAGAGAGAGAGGCCCCACAGCACATATTCTGGCATCATATCAGCCACCACAGGAGAAGCCACCATTGAGTTACTTTGACCCCGCACCCAGGAAGAGGAGAGAGGCACCACAGCACATATTCAGGCATCATATCACACACCACAGGAGAAGGCCTCTTTCAGTGATTTAGGCCTTTGGACCCAGACAGAGGAGAGAGCACCACAGCACATATTCTGGCATCATATCAGCCACCACAGGAGAAGCCACCATTGAGTTACTTTGACCCCTGCACCCAGGAAGAGGAGAGGCCCCACAGCACATATTCTGGCATCATATCAGCCACCACAGGAGAAGCCACCATTGAGTTACTTTGACCCCTGCACCCAGGAAGAGGAGGAGGCCCCACAGCACATATTCTGGCATCATATCAGCCACCACAGGAGAAGCCACCATTTAGTTACTTTGACCCCTTCACCCAAACAGAGGAGAGGTTCCACATCAGAGAATCAGGCATCATATCAACCACCACAGGAGTAGGCCACAATTTAGTTTATTTGACCCCTGCACCCAGGAAGAGGAGAGAGGCCCCACAGCACATATTCTGGCATCATATCACACACCACAGGAGAAGGCCTCTTTCAGTGATTTAGGCCTTTGGACCCAGACAGAGGAGAGAGGTCAGAGATTAGCTTCATATCCCCCAGCACAGCAGAAGACCGCTTTATTTGACTTAGGCCTCAGCACCCAGACAGAAGACAGAGGTAGCATGGCAGAGGTTATGGCTTCATGTCACCCGTTAGTTTAACCGGCCACTTTCATCTGGTTAGGCCCGGCGCCCAGACAGAGAAGAGTTTCATTCAACTGTGGGTTTCATAAAATTTGTATCAAATAAAGAAGTGGCCCGTAGCACAACAAGACATGTTTTAGGCAGTTAATAAGGACTACTCTGCACAAGGGAGGGACAGGTCCTGTGGGATCCATGCCTGGTTCATCTTTATGAAGGTCAGCTTGTCCACGTTGGCTGTGGACAGGCGGCTGCGCTTGTCAGTAATGGCGCCCCCTGCCGTGCTGAATACGCGTTCAGATAAAGCGCTGGCCGCCGGGCAGGAAAGCACCTCAAGGCATAACATGCTAACTCTGGCCACGTGGACAATTTGAAACCCAGTAGTTGAATGGGGCCGAACCATCCGTCAGGATGTGGAGAGTGTGCAGACATACTGTTCAACCATGTTAGTGAAATGCTGCCTCCTGCTAACACGTTCCGTATCAGGTGTCGGTGCAGATAGCTGTGGCGTGGAGACAAAACTTTTCCACATTTCTGCCATGCTAACCCTGCCCTCAGATGAGCTGGCCGTGACACAGCTGCGTTGGCGACCTCTTGCCACTCCTCTGCCTTCACCTTCCACCTGTTCCCCTGTGACATGTGGGAATGCTCTCAGAGCGCCTCTATCAGCGTGCGCTTGTACTCGCGCATCTTACGGTCGCGCTCCAGTTCAGGAATTAAAGTGGGCACATTGTCTTTATACCGGGGATCCAGCAGGGTGGCCACCCAGTAGTCTGCACACGTTAAAGCGTGGGCAACTCTGCTAATCGTTGCGCAGGCATTGGAGCATATATTCGCTCATGTGGGCCAGGCTGCCCATGGGTAAGGACAAGCTGTCCTCTGTGGGAGGCGTATCGTCATCGTCCACCGTATCCCCCAGCCACGCACCAGTGATGGGCCTGGGCTGCCACCCCGCTGTGAACTTGCGTCATCCTCGTCCCCCTCCACCTCCTCCTCCTCATCCTCCTCGTCCTCCAGTACAGTGCCTTGGCTGGCGACTTGTGAACCTGTCCTCTGCTGCTTAAACAAACCTCCCTCTGAGCCAATTCGAACAGACTGGCCCGAAAGTGTTAGAAACAGAGCCCTCATCCTCCTCCTCCTCCTCCTCCACCTGGGCCACCTCCTCTAACATCATTGCCCTAAGTGTTTTCTCAAGGAGACATAGAAGTGGTATTGTAACGCTGATAACAGTGTCATCGCCACTGGCCATGTTGGTGGAGTACTCGAAACAGCGCAGCAGGGCACACAGGTCTCGCATGGAGGCCCAATCATTGGTGGTGAAGTGGTGCTGTTCGGCAGTACGACTGGCCGAGCGTGCTGCAGCTGAAACTCCACTATGGCCTGCTGCTGCTCGCACAGTCTCTCCAGCATGTGCAAGGTGGAGTTCCACCGGGTGGGCACGTCGCATATGAGGCGGTGAGCGGGAAGGCCGAAGTTCCGCTGTAGCGCAGACAGGCGAGCAGCGGCAGGATGTGAGCGGCGGAGCGCGCACAGACGGCCCGCACTTTATGCAGCAGCTCTGACATGTTGGGGTAGTGGTGAATGAACCTCTGCACCACCAAGTTCAGCACATGCGCCAGGCAAGGGATGTGCGTCAAACCGGCTAGTCCCAGAGCTGCCACGAGATTTCGCCCATTATCGCATACCACCAGGCCTGGCTTGAGGCCCACCGGCAGAAACCACTCGTCGGTCTGTTGTTCAATACCCCGCCACAACTCCCTTGCGCGGTGTGGGGCCTGTCCCCCAAACATATGAGTTTCAGAATGGCCTGCTGACGTTTACCCGGGCTGTGCTGAAGTTGGTGGTGAAGGTGTGTGGCTGACCGGATGAGCTGGTGGAAGCAGTGGAGGAGGAAGCCGAGTAGGAGGAGGAGGCTACAGGAGGCAGAGAATGATGCCCTGCGATCCTAGGGGCGGAAGGACGTGCGCCAAGGAACTGTCCGCCGGGGGCCCAGCCGCCACTACATTCATCCAGTGTGCAGTTAGTGAGATATAGCGTCCCTGGCCGTGCTTACTGGTCCACGTATCTGTGGTTAGGTGGACCTTGCCACAAATGGCGTTGCGCAGTGCACACTTGATTTTATCGGACACTTGCATGTGCAGGAAGGCACGGCTGTCTTGGAGAAGTAGTGGCGGCTGGGAACCACATACTGCGGGACAGCCATGGCCATCAGCTGTTTGAAGCTGTCTGTGTCCACCAGCCGGAATGACAGCATTTCAAAGGCCAGCAGTTTAGAAATGCTGGCGTTCAGGCCAAGAGGCTCGAGGGTGACTCGGGGAATTTGCGCTTCCTCTCTAAGGTTTGAGATATTGAGAGCTGAGCGCTGCTGTGTGATATAGTGGAGACGCTAGTTGACGGTGGCGGTGGTGGTGGTGTCGGTGGCACATCCTCTGTTTGCTGCTCGGCAGGTGGCAACATTCCTCTCGAGGCGGAAGCCGAGGCAGCAGCGATAGAGGGAGCAGGGGAGCCTCAGCGAGTGCCTGGTTTTTAAGGTGTGTACCCACTGCAGTTCATGCTTTGCATGTAGATGCCTGGTCATGCAGGTTGTGCTGAGGTTCAGAGCGTTAATGCCTCGCCTCAGGCTCTGATGGCAGAGCGTGCAAGTCACTCGGGTCTTGTCGGTAGGACATTGTTTAAGAAGTGCCATGCCAGGGAACTCTTTGAAGCTGCCTTTGTGGGGCTGGGTCCCTGTTGGCGATGTCCAGTAGCAGAGCGAACTCTGGGGCGCGGCTCGTCTGCTTTGGCCCCCTGCTCCCTCTTTGGCTTCGCTGTTGTCTCGGTCTCACCACTACCTCTTCCTCTGAACTGTGAAAGTCATCGCCACGACCTTCAGTCCATGTGGGGTCTAAGACCTCATCGTCCTCTGCATCGTCTTCCACCCAGTCTCCCTCCCTGACCTCCTCCTGTTCAGTCTGCACACTGCAAAAGACGCGGCAGTGGGCACCTGTGTTTCGTCATCATCAGAGGCGTGCGGACTCTGATGAGGTGGTATTCCCATGTCCTCTTCATCTGGAGACATAAGTGGTTGTGCGTCAGTGCATGGTATGTCTTCCTCCACTGGGGAAGGGCTAGGTGGACGCCCCTGGGAAACCCTGGAAGCAGAGTCTTCAAACAGAAGAAGAGACTGCTGCATAACTTGTGGCTCAGACCGTTTCCCTGATATGCTTGGGGGTGATGTGACAGACTGATGGGCTTGGTTTCAGGTGCCACCTGTGCGCTTTCCGCAGAAGACTGGGTGGAAGACCATGTGGTGAACGTGCTGGAAGCACTGTCGGCCACCCAATCGATTAATGCCTGTACCTGCTCAGGCCTTACCATCCTAAGAGCGGCATTGGGCCCCACGAGATATTGCGGTACATTCTGCCGGCTAGTTGAGGAGTTCGTTCCCTACTGTGTGCGCCTGGGGCCGAGCGGCCACGTCCTCTACCAGCAACAGAGGCTCCACGGACACCACCACGACCGCGTCCTCGTCCTTAATAGTATTTTCTTCATTGTTGCGATTCAACTCGCACCACAATGAAATATATTATTTTTATAAGCAAAATCCCCTCACTGGAATACTTTCAGTCTTTTGACTGTATGGATTACAGATGGAATGACTTTGTTATATGTGAGTACCGCTTTCTTTGACAGATTCTAGTATGGGTACATATATGTTTTCCCAACCCCAGCACATTAGTTTGCTAATTCCAGATGTATGAAAGCATGAGGCCTAACTGTATCTAGTATATTGAGCGCCAGATAAACTAACTTGGCCTTTTTAAATAAAAAAATTCCCTCACTGGAATACTTTCAGTCTTTTGACTGTATGGATTACAGATGGAATGACTGTTATATGTGAGTACCGCTTTCTTTGACAGATTCTAGTATGGGTACATATATGTTTTCCCAACCCCAGCACATTAGTTTGCTAATTCCAGATGTATGAAAGCATAGGCCTAACTGTATCTAGTATATTGAGCGCCAGATAAACTAACTTGGCCTTTTTAAATAAAAAAAATTCCCTCACTGGAATACTTTCAGTCTTTTGACTGTATGGATTACAGATGGAATGACTGTTATATGTGAGTACCGCTTTCTTTGACAGATTCTAGTATGGGTACATATATGTTTTCCCAACCCCAGCACATTAGTTTGCTAATTCCAGATGTATGAAACGCATGAGCCTAACTGTATCTAGTATATTGAACGCCAGATAAACTAACTTGGCCTTTTTAAATAAAAAAATTCCCTCACTGGAATACTTTCAGTCTTTTGACTGTATGGATTACAGATGGAATGACTGTTATATGTGAGTACCGCTTTCTTTGACAGATTCTAGTATGGGTACATATATGTTTTCCCAACCCCAGCACATTAGTTTGCTAATTCCAGATGTATGAAAGCATGAGGCCTAACTGTATCTAGTATATTGAGCATCAGATAAACTAACTTGGCCTTTTTAAATAAAAAAATTCCCTCACTGGAATACTTTCAGTCTTTTGACTGTATGGATTACAGATGGAATGACTGTTATATGTGAGTACCGCTTTCTTTGACAGATTCTAGTATGGGTACATATATGTTTTCCCAACCCCAGCACATTAGTTTGCTAATTCCAGATGTATGAAAGCATGAGGCCTAACTGTATCTAGTATATTGAGCGCCAGATAAACTAACTTGGCCTTTTTAAATAAAAAAATTCCCTCACTGGAATACTTTCAGTCTTTTGACTGTATGGATTACAGATGGAATGACTGTTATATGTGAGTACCGCTTTCTTTGACAGATTCTAGTATGGGTACATATATGTTTTCCCAACCCCAGCACATTAGTTTGCTAATTCCAGATGTATGAAAGCATGAGCCTAACTGTATCTAGTATATTGAGCGCCAGATAAACTAACTTGGCCTTTTTAAATAAAAAAAATTCCCTCACTGGAATACTTTCAGTCTTTTGACTGTATGGATTACAGATGGAATGACTGTTATATGTGAGTACCGCTTTCTTTGACAGATTCTAGTATGGGTACATATATGTTTTCCCAACCCCAGCACATTAGTTTGCTAATTCCAGATGTATGAAACGCATGGCCTAACTGTATCTAGTATATTGAACGCCAGATAAACTAACTTGGCCTTTTTAAATAAAAAAATTCCCTCACTGGAATACTTTCAGTCTTTTGACTGTATGGATTACAGATGGAATGACTGTTACATGTGAGTACCGCTTTCTTTGACAGATTCTAGTATGGGTACATATATGTTTTCCCAACCTGGCAGATTAGTTTGCTAATTCCAGATGTATGAAAGCATGAGCCTAACTGTATCTAGTATATTGAAAGCCAGATAAACTAACTTGGCCTTTTTAAATAAAAAAATTCCCTCACTGGAATACTTTCAGTCTTTTGACTGTATGGATTACAGATGGAATGACTGTTATATGTGAGTACCGCTTTCTTTGACAGATTCTAGTATGGGTACATATATGTTTTCCCAACCCCAGCACATTAGTTTGCTAATTCCAGATGTATGAAACGCATGCCTAACTGTATCTAGTATATTGAACGCCAGATAAACTAACTTGGCCTTTTTTAAATAAAAAAAATTCCCTCACTGGAATACTTTCAGTCTTTTGACTGTATGGATTACAGATGGAATGACTGTTATATGTGAGTACCGCTTTCTTTGACAGATTCTAGTATGGGTACATATATATTTTCCCAACCTGGGCAGATTAGTTTGCTAATTCCAGATGTATGAAACGCATGAGCCTAACTGTATATAGTATATTGAAAGCCAGATAAACTAACTTGGCCTTTTTAAATAAAAAAAATTCCCTCACTGGAATACTTTCAGTCTTTTGACTGTATGGATTACAGATGGAATGACTGTTACATGTGAGTACCGCTTTCTTTGACAGATTCTAGTATGGGTACATATATGTTTTCCCAACCCCAGCACATTAGTTTGCTAATTCCAGATGTATGAAAGCATAGGCCTAACTGTATCTAGTATATTGAGCGCCAGATAAACTAACTTGGCCTTTTTAAATAAAAAAAAATCCCTCACTGGAATACTTTCAGTCTTTTGACTGTATGGATTACAGATGGAATGACTGTTATATGTGAGTACCGCTTTCTTTGACAGATTCTAGTATGGGTACATATATGTTTTCCCAACCCCAGCACATTAATTTGCTAATTCCAGATGTATGAAAGCATGAGCCTAACTGTATCTAGTATATTGAGCGCCAGATAAACTAACTTGGCCTTTTTAAATAAAAAAAAATTCCCTCACTGGAATACTTTCAGTCTTTTGACTGTATGGATTACAGATGGAATGACTGTTATATGTGAGTACCGCTTTCTTTGACAGATTCTAGTATGGGTACATATATGTTTTCCCAACCCCAGCACATTAATTTGCTAATTCCAGATGTATGAAACATAGGCCTAACTGTATCTAGTATATTGAGCGCCAGATAAACTAACTTGGCCTTTTTAAATAAAAAAAATTCCCTCACTGGAATACTTTCAGTCTTTTGACTGTATGGATTACAGGTGGACTGGTATTAGTAGGGGTGACACAAGCACACCCAAGTCCCTGATGTAGGATTTCTATGGCACAGACCACTATTACAAGTGATTAATGGGCGTTGGGAGAGATTGTGCTGCAGCACTAGTCCCAAGATGGCCGCCGCCTATCAGCCCAGTAACATGTGCCACAAAATGGTCTGCACAACCTTTAAAAAAATAGCCTTGGACTGTGCTGCTAAATCGCTATTGGTCTGAATCCCAGGTGTAGATGTCTGACTTGTTTGGAGCTTTGGAATGCACACTGTGGCAGCTTCTGCTGCAGCACTACAAGTCGCAAAATGGCGGCCGGCGGTCAGCCAGGTACATGTGGATGGAAAAATCACTCTGGCCACTCTAAAAATAGCCAATCCCTATCAAAAAAGCAGCTCAGCTGCAGTTGTTCAGATGAATCACAGGTGGAGGAGAGAATTTGCTTCCAGTTATTCAATTATCCCTGCCTATTCTCGCCCTAGCATCAGCTGCGTCTATCCCTGTTCTATTCACATCGGGAGTGAGCACGTCCCGACGATGCGCACAAGCTTATAAAGAGGCTGAGTCACATGCTGCACTCGGCCAATCACAGCCTTGCCAAAAGTAGGCATGGCTGCGATGGCATCTTAGGGCAAGTAGTATGATGCATGTTGATTGGCTGCTTTGCAGCCTTTCAAAATGCGCCTAAATACATGCCGAACGACGAACCCGAACCCGAACTTTTTTGAAAATGTCCGGGTTCGGGTCCGGGTCCCGGACACCCCAAAATTCGGTACGAACCCGAACGATGCTCGAACTGTTCGCTCAACACTAGTGAAGAACACTGTGCTTTTCAGCAACACGCATAGTGTGTCTGATGTGGTAGTGAAACAATACTGTGAGTCAGTATGACATGCAGGTGACAGGCGTCACTCTTAAAATCACTGCACACTTCACTTCTTTGGTCAGTTACGGGTCAGTTACAAATAACACAAGTGTGAACTCAGCCTTACAAGTCGATGTTAGAGTCACGTATAAAGAACCATGCAGAGGCCCAAGATCCTACTATAGAAAGAAAGAGCGCACTTCTTTTACACCGTCGTCAGCTGATTCCACATAGATGTCTACAGAACGCTTATACAAGTCGTGCGCCCCTAACAGAGTGGAGAGGGTGTCAGCAGTAAGTTTGTGTTGACATCACTGATTATTTTGCCCTTCCTCTAATCTGTCAAAACAATAAACGGATCCTGTCTTTGCTCAGTAATCCATCACTATTGCTAATGCCAAAAAAAAAAACAGGAGTGGATCCAAAACAGAGATGACACGTGAATGGAATATATGTCTTCTGTGTTTTGTACCCATTCCTGCTTTTGCTACCAAATCATTAGCCAATTATGATGGGACTATACAGGAATACAGCTACACAGACAGGATTTATTGTGTGTCTCTTTTTTCATTTCTGCCGACAGATCAGAAGAAGGGTCAAATAAATAATTATGTCAATCAGGCCAAAAAGGCAAAATAGTGGCCCAGTCATGAAGTGTGCAGGTAGCAATAGCATCATGAGACAACAGAGTGGCACAATGACAGAGAGTGGAGGTGGCAGCAGCATCAGGAGACCACATAGTGGCAACGTGACATAATGTTGAGGTGGTCGCAGCATCAGTAGACCACAGAGTGGCAAGGAGATATAGTGTGGAGGTAGCAGATGCATCAGGAGACTACAGAGTGGCAAGGTGACATAGTGTTGAGGTAGCAGCAGCATCAGGAGACCACAGAGTGGCAAGGTAACATAGTTTTGAGGTAGCAGTAGCATCAGGAGACCACAGAGTGGCAAAATAACATAGTGTTGAGGCAGCAGCAGCAACAAGAGACCACAGAGTGTCAAGGTGGCATAGTGTGGAGGTGGCAGCAGCAGCATGAGGAGGCAACAGAGTGGCAAGGTGACATAGTGTTGAGATAGCAGCAGCATCAGGATACAACAGAGTGGCACAATGACAGAGTGTGGAGGTGGCAGCAGCAGCATGAGGAAAACACAGAGTGGCAAGTTGACATAGTGTTAAGGTAGCAGCAGCATCAGTAGACCACAGAGTGGTACATTGACAGAGTATAGAGGCGGCATCAGCAGCATGAGGAGGCCACAGAGTGGCAAGGTGACATAGTGTGGAGGTAACAGCAGCATCAGGAGACCACAGAGTGGCAAGGTGACAGAGTGGGGAGGTGTACTAACAAAAAATGGGGGACCCAATCTGGGAAGAGTTTTTACATATTAACACAAATTGCCCAATGCGGGCTAATGACCACTCTTGTCCCAGACCCTAAAACTTATATTTTAATGTAATGCTATACCATTATACCTAAATCTGCTGCGCACAATCTCTATACGCGAATACTTACCTTTCTGTCTGCATAGTAGAATGCCGTGCGGCTGCGCTGAAACATAGATTCAAACCAGCTCTATCAGTCCCTGCGCTACTGAGGTTGCGTATAGACTTAGCCGCAGATCAGAAGAGCTCAAGCAGTGGGGTGCATGCGTCCGAACTTGAAGAATTGCCAGTAACGGTGAGGCATACAGCGCAAGCACCCGGACTTAGTTTGCTTCCTTAAAGTTCTCTGTTTACAGCGCACGCGTGCCATCTTAAATTAAAATAAATCAATAGATACAGGTACTGCATTCCTTAGCCCATAGTGAATACTGAAGGCTACATGTCATGACATATAATGCTGATATTGCAGATAAATCAACAATAAAGATATATTTGATATACTAGATATTTTAACAACATATGTATTACTGAAGTTGGTACTATATGATAGAAAGATGTATGCTACATTATTAGATAGTATGTGGTGGATCCTCACCATCTTGTATAAACAAAGGTGACGAATATTTTAAAAAAAGTATATATTGATCAGTTAGGCCTCTTTCACACGGGCGTTGCGGGTGCACTCCGTCAAACAGTGCTGGTGCGTTGCGGGAATCGCCGCGATTTTTCCCTGCGAGTGCAAAGCGCTGTCATGCGTTTTGCACGCGCGGGAGAAAAATCGGCACTTTTGGTACCCAGACCCGAACCTGCACTTCTTCACACAAGTGCATGTTTGGGTCAGAAATTGTCCCGCTGGTATTATTTCACATTATAACATAGTTATAATGTAAAATAATACCCTTGGCCATCTTCCTAATGTTTAAACCGGTGCAGAATGGGTTAAAAATAATAAACTAATATTAACATACCTGTTCCATTTGATCGCGAAGCCCGGCATCCTCTCCGTTAGCTTGCTAGTAGGAAAAGGACCTGTGATGATATTTTTCGCAACTTCAGTCACTCCAAGTATTTTTAGTAGCATTTTTAGGAGTTTTTAAAGAGTTTTTTAATAAAGAGCACAGTTTTTATATCATGCAAGTGATATATATTGCATTTTTATCAGATTCACTAATTAGGTGTATGATGTATAGTGTTATGTTCTTATATCCACATCCACCAACAGGCACTTATGTTGTTTGAGATTGTGTAGAATGGAACCAACTCCGAATGGCTAGGGGGATCGAATTGATCCAGTCCAAGTTTTGTGCAAAACCCACATGACGTGCAATGGGAGGAGTTATGGACCTATTTAAGTTGGACGGATACTCACTGCTGAACAACCACTGAAGAAGTGGTCGAACCCCGAAACGCGTTTGGTGTGCACAGCAGTGAGAACAGGAGCTACAATCACACCCACAGTGGAGGTACCATTTTCCTCCCAAAGAAAACAGTCTCTGCTCCGATCGAAGAATCTACTACACCGAAAGGTACCCACGCAAGCGCAGTGAATCTTTACTTGCGCAAGCACATTCAATCTCTGCCGCCAGTACCGGGTCACGTGGGACGCCGCGTTCAAACCCGGAAGTGCGCGGGACACCGCGCGCGGAGACACAAACACTGCAGCTGGCAAGCGCTGGGAAGCAGACGGAGAGAGGTACGCCCGAGGAGGGTAAGACAGTTTAATATATATGTGGGTGGACTGTAAGAGCTACTGGACGATATTAAGTGGATATCTCCACAAGGACAATATAGTGAAAGCTGCAATGGATACCTAATTTTGGGGACTCAAGGACATAAAGAGTCCACACTGTTTGGCCTAGCGTTTTTGCACGAATTGACTGTATTTTTGCACGGCATTATTTCACACAGAGCTATTTTTGCACAGAGCGTTTTGCACAGGAACTTTTATACAGAGCTTGTTTGCACAGAGCCGTATGTTGCACTGAGTTGTTACTATATACAAAGAGAGTGAGGATATCTGCGTATGTTACACTTATAAAGGAGTTTGGGCCACTTGTGATTTTACGTATGGAATAAAAGGTTTATATCTGCACTAGGCTATTCCTTTGTGTTTCCCAGAAAAGGTGTAGCCCCTCCATTCGTTTGATTAGTTACTTCTATACATATCTGGCTTTGAGGGTGAGCCACGGAGGTGAGCACCCTAGTCCTCTGACATACCAGGAGTAGCCACCCAGGTACTCTTTTATAACTTACTTCTGCAGTTATTTCTGGTGAAAATGTATAGAGGCGTATTTCAGTAAAAAAATGAAAAATATATACGCTGCACTGTTGCAGTTATTTCTGATGAAAGCGTATAGGGGAATATTTTATAGCCACAAGAAAAATTTATTCTCAGTAGATTTCTGCAGTAATGTGTGGTAAAAGCGTTTAGTGGCCTCTTACCACACACATGAATTACGCAAATCAAACAGTGCCCTTAATGCCATCCTAAATGCTCAAAATCGAATGAGGTGACAAAAATATAATTGCGCACATAGTTACAATCTACAAGAATGATGAAAAAATAAATCGTTCATTAAAGCCTTTCGGACTCAAACTATCCAAGCGGTAAATCCACCTTGCTTCTTCTTGATAAAGGATCCTATCCAAATCCCCACTACGAGGTCCAAGGATCTTTTTACACAGTCCCCAAAATTTAAGACAGCCAGGATCACCTCCATGTACATTTCTCACGTGTCTAGAGATAGTGGTGTCTGCTTTTGTATTAATACTGCTTATATGTTGGCAGATTGGGCGGCAAAATTCTTGGATAGTTTTACCAACATATAGCTTGAGACACAGACATTGGGCTACATGTTGTTCAGTTGACGAATTGTCGAATATCATATTGTCTTCCATCTACGGGATTGCTGAACATCTTGATTTGGAGATATAAGGGCAGAAACTGCATCTGCCGCATCGATAGCTCCATGTAACATTAGATCTCATCCAGGTACTTTTAGTAGAATTGGTGTTAAAGAAACTATGCACCAAAATTATTTAAGAGTTTTCCCCCTATGGTAAGTAATTTGAGGTTTAACAGCAAGAACTTCTTTTAAATCTGAATCAGCCTGTAAAATATGCCAATTCTTTCGTAGAATATTGAACACTTTTACGAGTTCAACGTCAAACGTACCTATGCACCTTATTGTAGGGACTCTTTCAACATGCTGTTATTCACCTAGTAATTGTACTAGGACTAGCACTATGTAATGCCTTTTTGGGGTAGCCTCTCTGTTGGAACCGTTGTGACAGCATATGGCATTCCTGGAGGAACCCTGAATCTTCAGAGCAATTACGGTGCGCCCTGATGTACTGACCGGTAGGTATTCCCCTCCTCAGAGGTAGCGGGTGATAACTTTGCCAGTGTAGCAAGTTATTAGTTGAAGTAGGTTTATGGTACACTACTGTACTGATGCGGCCACCAGATTCCAAAGAGATTCTCAAGTCAAGGAAATTCAGTGTTTTAGAGTGTATCTCAGATGTAAATACCATCCCTATACTATTGCCATTAAGACTAGTGAGATATTGATGAAAAAGTTACACTATGCCATAGTGTGGAGGTGGCAGCAGGATCAGGAGAACACAAATTGACCCCGTGACAGAGTGGGAAGGTGGGTGGCAATATGAGTACCAGCTGAAGATGGTGGGTAAAAGAAGGAGCACTTGGCATCAGATATGTGGCATCAGGCGGGTGGCAGCATCAGAATAGTAGCTGAGGCAGGTAGCCAGAAGAAACCTGTCTCTTTTGTCAGTGTTGGTGTGGCACCATGGATGATCTAGTCTGATGCATCAGGCATTGATGGGTGTAAATCTTGGCTGAACCTTGCCTGATTCATCTTGACAAAGGTCAGTCTCTCCACCCGCTCTAATGTCACGCTACCAGACAGCTTTTCCAGGGCAAACTCGGCCAGTTGCGGCCACAAATACAGTTTGGCTGCCAGTAGTCCAGCGGATCTTCAATGATGGCTGGCAGGGTGCACTCCAAATATGCCAACACCTGCTAGTTCCGATTCTACTGTATGTCTAGCTGCTGGTGAGTAGTTTCTTCACTATGCTGGTGAAGAAAGCTGCTCATTGGTGACTCTAGACTTAGGCTGCTGCTGATGGAGCTGGTACTACTCCTGCCAACCTCCCCCCCAGTAGCCATGGCAGTGGAACATGAGTGCAGAAGATCCCCACCCCCAGGTCAGACCTGAAAGATGATGGACGAAGGCGCAGATAAGCAGCGGCCAACTGACTACATAGGATGTCTCTATGGTAGTTCAGTTTTTCCTTCCTCTCAGCGGGTGTAAAAAGGACCCCCATTTTGGACTGGTAGCGAGGGTCTAACATGGTGGAGAGCCAGTAGTTATCCCTCTGGCGAATGGTGAGAATTCGGCAGTCACTACACAAGCAAGTGAGCATGCATCTCCACTGCATACTGCAGCTCTGACATTCCAGCTTTTGGTTACTGGGCTGCAAGTGTTATGTTGAAAAGCCTTTAGAGGCTTTTATCTTAGTATCTTATTCAGTACTACAAGAAAAAGATACGTATTTCACTTCTGCAGTTATTTCTGGTGAAAGCGTATAGGGGCGTATTTCAGTAAAAAAAAAAAAGAAAAATATATATGCACTGCGCTGTTGCAGTTATATCTGGTGAAAGCGTATAGTAGCCTATTTCAGTCTAACAAAAAATATATATTGTCAGGTCACTTCTGCAATTATTTCTTGTGAAAGCGTATAGAGGCGTATTTCAGTAAAAAAAGAAAAAATTACACACTACACTGTTGCAGTTATTTCTGGTGAAAGCGTACAGGGGCCTATTTCAGTTGAACAAGAAATATATATTCTCCGGTTACTTCTGCAGTTATTTCTGGTGAAAATGTATAGAGGCGTATTTCAGTAAAAAAATGAAAAATATATACGCTGCACTGTTGCAGTTATTTCTGATGAAAGCGTATAGGGAATATTTTATAGCCACAAGAAAAATTTATTCTCAGTAGATTTCTGCAGTAATGTGTGGTAAAAGCGTTTAGTGGCCTATTAAAGTCCAAAAAGAAAAATATATTTGTCGCTTTTAGGGGTCTTTTAATTTTCGTTAAAATTTGTTTAGTTTAGCTATAAGTATATCAGGCAGAGAAGTGCCAGACAATGCACAGAGGAGTGGGAGAGACCTGAATGTTTCTGGGGCAAGCAAAGGTTGAAGCAGAGTAAGGGGTCGTGGCAGCAGTAGTTGCAGCGAGAGGCCTGAGTTACTGGTGTCATCTAGTGGTCGTGTCTTGACTAGCAACCCAGCAGTTCTTGATTGGTTAACTCGGTCATCCACTTCATCCCAAGTGACATTAGACACCCCAACAGTTGGCGGGTTGATCAGACAGGACCCTTAGTTGGCATGGGAGCAGGCCGGGAGCAGGCCCTGTGCCCTCACAACCTGCTTCTGGTCTTTTATCACCACGAGAAGTGCTACATGCAGTGGGCTCAGTTTCACCTTTCAGTAAGGAAGAGCTACTAGAGGACAGTCAGCAGCTACTGCCCAGCCAAGATGTGGAGGAGACATCTGCTGCCTCCACCTCTAGGCGGGCAAGTAGTGATGAGGAGAGTGGAGGAGGAGTTGTGTTGCGAGTGGTCAGGCTCCTGACCCAGAGGCCGTTGAGGAGGACATCAGTGATGAGCAGACACTTATCGATGATGATAAGTGCTGATTGCACTTGGGAGCCGGGTGAAGAAGGGGCTTTGACATCATCAGGAGAAGAGGATGGCAGCTTGCCCCACAGGCAGCGGCTGAGCCAGCAAGTCTCTAGCATGGCCAGGAGTAAGCAGGATGGCAGAAGTGGGAGGTAGGAAGGCCAAACGGGCACGGGGTAGAACACCCGCTTTGCAGCAGCCCACCTGCCCAGAAAGGAGTGGTGCACGGGTTCACAGAAGCAGCATAGGTAGCAGTCAGCCAGTGGGTAGTGTTGGGGAGAAAATCAGGAACTTGGCGGTGTGGCAGTTTTTTGTGAAGCCGCTGGAGGAGGTCAACATGGCCATATGTAGGATACATGGGCAAAAGTTGAAGCATGGCCAGGGTGCCAATGTTGGCACCACGGTCCTGCATCAACATATGCATGATTCACCATAAAGTGACCTGGGAGAACCGTGGCTTTAGTGTGGTGTCCAGCCTGCCACAGCTACCGCTACATGACACAGTGGCATGCACCCAGTTTCAGCCAATCAAGGCTCCACCAGCTCAGATGAGGGGAGTTGTTTGTCAATCCCATTTTCTGCTGGCCCAGATGCTCCAGCTACTACTCCTCGTCAGTCATTCTGTGAGCAATCGATCACCAAAGCAAATGCCAAGAGATGACAGTATGCGTACACGCATCCAACGGCACAGAAGCTGAACAAGCTTCTGTCCAAGTTGCTGGTGCTTCAGTCCCTCCCTTTCCAAGTGGTGGACTCTGCACCTTTCAGAGAACTGATAGCTTGTGCCGAGCATAGGTGAAGAGACCAAAGCCGTCATTTCTTTGCGGAAAAAGGCAGTACCAGCCCTGCACACACATGTAGAACAGAAGGTGGACCAGTCCTTGAGCCTGTCGGTGTCTGCCAAAGTGCACGGCAGCGCCGACGTGTGGAGCTGTAACTACGGTCAGGGAGACTACATGTCCTTTGTGGCCCACTGGGTTAATGTGTTTCCTGCAGAGCCATACCAGCAAATTGGACAGGTCACGCTGTTGGTCCTGCGACAATGTCCGCCTCTGACTCCTCATCCTCCACCATGTCCTCAGCCTCCTCTGCAGGGACAAGTCACATTGCCCCTCAGGCATATCACATGTGCAGGGCTCGGCGGTGTCTACACTATACGAACAGAGAAATTCCGTCAGCGATTTCTTGATGATGCAAGTGGATAGGAGTACTCCCCTTCGATATCAGCCAGTGGCAGCTCATGCATTTGCTCAGGCCCTTAGAGGGTGCCATGTTATTTGTCAGTCACCAGGACTTCGGGATGAATGACGTCATTCCACTGCTTCATGTCCAGGAACAGATGGTGGTAGCAATGGCTGGTCAGGGGACGGGAGATTTGGCGCCTCGATCTCACAGCCACATGAGCCCTGAGGGGGCTGAACTGGAAAAGGAGAAGGAATGGGAGGAGGACATTGGAGCACAAGCAATGTGTAGCCAAATGGGTGGTTTTTCTACTGACAGGATAGGAGGAGCAGTAGCAGCCAAAGGAGCTACGGGATGATGAGGAAGACGAGACAGAGGACCCAGATACACTGTGGCAGTATGCAGTGGAGATGGAGGCAAGGAGTCCCCCCAAATCACTTGCACAAATGGCCTGATGCACGCTCACTTTCTTGCGTAGTGACAGCCGAACTGACGGCTGAGGGATGACTTCTGGCTATCCACCTTGTTGGACCCTTGCTACCGTTCCAGAATGGGTGCCTTTTTTACACCCGCTGAGAGGGAAGACAAACTGAACTGCTATTGAGACATCCTATGTAGTCAGTTGGCAGTTTCCTATCTGTGCCATCGTTCATCCTCTCGCAGGTCTGATCAGGGGGGCCCTCTGGGCTCATATTCCACTGCCATGGCTGCTGGGGAGTGGTGGTGTGGCAGGAGCAGTACCAGCTTCATCAGCAGAAGCCTGAGTCTATAGTCGCTAAGTAGCTTTCTTCACCCGCATAGTGAAGAAACTACTCACCAGCACCAGGTAGACCTGAAGCAGGACCTGAACTAGCAGGTGGTGGCTTACTTGGACAGCCCCCTGCAACCCCACATTGAAGATCCGCTGGACTACTGAGTAGCCAAACTGGATTTGTGGCAACTAGCAGAGTTTGCCCTGGAAAAGATGTCCTGTCCGGCCAATAGAGTGGCATCAGAGTGGTTGTTTAGTGCGGTGGGGGCCATAGTTACCCCAAGGAGAACTTGTCTGTCCACCCAAAATGTGGGGAGACTGACTTTTGTCAAGATAAATCAGGCGTGGATCAGCCAGGATTTCTAACCACAAATTCCTGATGCATCAAACTAGATCATCCATGGTGCCAGATCAACACTTTGATACAAGAGACCGGTTTCTTCTGACTACCTGCCTCAGCTGCTACTTCAATGCTGCAACCCACCTGATGCCACACATCTGATGCCAAGTGCTCCTTATTTCCCTCACCTTCGTCAGCAAGTACTGGTATTGCTACCCACCGCCACACTCTGTTACCGGGTCACTTTGTGGTCTCCTGATGAAGCTGCAGCTGCCATCTCCATACTTTGTCACCTTGCGGCTCTGTGGTATCCTGCTGCTGCCATCTACACACTATGTCACCTTGCCACTCTGTGGTCTCCTCATGCTGCTGCCATCTCCAAACTATGTCACCTTGCTACTCTGTGGTATCCTTCTGATGCTGCTGCTACTGCCATCCCCACACTATGCCACCTTGCCACTCTGTGGTCTCCTCATGCTGCTTCCACTTCCACACTCGTTTATTGTGCCACTCAGTGGTCTCCGCATACTGCCGCCACCTCCAGACTATGCTATTTTGCTGCTCTGTTATCTCCTTATGCTGCTGCCACCTTCAGACTCTTTCATTTTGCTACTCGGTGGCCTCCTTATACTGCTGCCACCACCAGACTCTGTCATTGTGCCACACAGTGTCCTCCTCATACTGCTTCCACCTCCAGACTCTGTCATAGTGCCGCTCTGTGGTCTACCCATGCTGCCGCCACCTCCGTGCTCTGTAATTGTGCTGCTCTGTTATCTCCTCATGCTGCTGCCACCTTCAGACTCTTTCATTTTGCTACTCGGTGGCCTCCTTATACTGCTGCCACCACCGCACTCTGTCATTGTGCCGCTCTATGGCCTACTCATGCTGCCGCCACATCCGGACTCTTTCATTGTGCCATTCTGTGGTCTCCTCGTGCTGCTTCCACTTCCAGACTCGTTTTTTCTTCCACACAGTGTCCTCCTCATACTGCTTCCACCTCCAGAATATATCATTGGGCCTCTCTTTGGTCTCCTCATACTGCTGCCACCTCCAGTATCTGTCATTTTGTTGCTCTGTGGCCTTCTCATGCTGCCGCCACCTCCAGACTCATTCATTGTGCCACTCTGTGGTCTCCTCATGCTGCTTCCACTTCCAGACTTGTTCATTGTGCCACTCAGTGGCCTCCTCATACTGCCGCCACCTCCAGACTCTTTCATTTTGCTACTCGGTGGCCTCCTTATACTGATGCCACCACTAGACTCTGTCATTGTGCCACACGGTGGCCTCCTCATACTGCTTCAACATCCAAACCATCTCATTGGGCCACTCTGTGGTCTTCTCATGCCGCTGCCACCTTCAGACTCTTTCATTTTGCTATTCGGTGGCCTGCTTATACTGCTGCCACCACTAGACTCTCTCATTGTGCCACACTGTGGCCTCCTCATACTGCTTCAACATCCAGACCCTCTCATTGGGCCACTCTGTGGTCTTCTCATGCCACTGCCACCTTCTGACTCTTTCATTTTGCTACTCAGTGGCCTCCTTATACTGCTGCCACCACCAGACTCTGTCATTGTGCCGCTCTGTGGCCTACTCATGCTGCCGCCACATCCAGGCTCTGTAATTGTGCCATTCTGTGGTCTTCTCATGCTGCTTCCACTTCCACACTCGTTTATTGTGCCACTCAGTGGTCTCCTCATACTGCCGCCACCTCCAGATTATGTTACTGTGCTGCTCTTTTATCTCCTCATGCCGCTGCCACCTTCAGACTCTTTCATTTTGCTACTCGGTGGACTCCTCATACTGCTTCAACCTCCAGACCCTCTCATTGGGCCACTCTGTGGTCTCCTCATGCTGCTGCCACCTCCAGACTCTGTCATTGTGCTGCTCTGTGGTCTCCTCATGCGGCTGCCACATCCAGATTCTGTTATTGTGCCCCTCTGTGGTCTCCTCATGCTGCTGCCACCTCCAGACTCTGTCATTGTGCTGCTCTGTGGTCTCCTCATGCGGCTGCCACATCCAGATTCTGTCATTGTGCCACTCTGTGGTCTCCTCATGCTATCAACTGCATACTCATTTATTGTGCCACTCGGTTGCCTCCTCATACTGCCACCACCTCCAGTCTCTTCATGCTGCCGTCACCTGCAGACTCGGTCATTGTGCCACTCGGTGGCCTTCTAAAACTGCCGCCACGTCCAGACTCTGTCATTGTGTTACATGGTGGCCTCCTCATACTGCTTCAATCTCCAGACCCTGTCATTGGGCCAGTCTGTGGACTTCTCATGCTGTTCCCACCCTCCCACTTCATGACTGGGCCACTATTTTGCCTTTCAGCCTGGCTGACATCATCATTTATTTGACACTTCTTACGATCTGTCAGATGGATGGAAAATAAGATGCATAACGGATCCTGTCTGTGTAGCAGCTGTAAGGCCTGTATGGTCCCATCAGAATTGGGTTATGATTTGGTAGCCAAAAGCAGGAGTGGGTACAAAACACAGAATTCATGCAAATATTCCATTCACTTGTCAACTCTGTTTTAGATCCATTCCTGTTTTTTGGCATTAGCAATACTGATGGATTATTGAGCAAATTCTGACCAAGTGAAGGCATATGCTTCACAGACAAGATCCATTTTTGGGGGGTTATTTTTCTGAAGGTTTAGAGAAAGGGCAAAATAATCAGTGACGTCAACACAAACTTCTCCAGTCTGTCAGGGGGCTGTACTTGTATATACGTTTAATAGAACAGGTTCTGTAGACACCTATGTTGAATCCGCTGACAAAAGTGAAAAAGGAGTGCGATTCTTCTTGACACTAACATTTACCTGTAAGGCTGAGTTGATACTTGAGTTATTTGGTCAGTTTTGGCCCCATGACCGCCCAAATAAGTGAAGTATGCAGTGATTCTAAGAGCAGACTCCCTATGCATGTTACTGCAAGGCACAGTGTTTTACCCCACTATAAAGGCTCTCAGCAGCCAGGAAATAGTTTTTTAACGTAATCCGCCGCAAATATATTCGGATGAAAACGAAAAGTCGGCAAACCGGCGAATCAAATTTTTTAAAAAGTCACTTATCTCTAGCAGCAGCCATTTTGGGAAAAAATGTGATTCATTACTGTGAAGCATAAGGAAATTCGGATTTGGTGCAAATCAAATTTTTCCTGATATCGAATTCCACTTTGTCAGCTTCAATTTGCTCATTTCAGTAACTGATAAGTATTGGTAAGACCATAAAAAACAGGAGTGGGTCAAAAACATAAATGAAATGTGTTGAAGATATTTGCATGCTTTCTGTGTTTTGGACTTACTCCTGCTTTTGTCTTCCAAATCATGATCAAATTCTGATGCAAAATACTGACCGTGTGATAGAGGCCTTATGTATGCTCCAAAGACAGGATCTGTTGTGTTTTTCATTTTTTGATTCTGAAAGATTGCAAGGGTAAACTAAATGGTGATGTCAACAAGGCCAAGCAGGGACACTAGTGGTCCAGTCACAGATTGTTGAATGTGTCAATAGCATAAGGAGTCAACATAGTGGCCCAGTCACAGAGTGGTGAGTGTGCCAAAAGTATGAGGAGTCAACACATGGGCCCAGTCTATATTGGGGAGGGTGGCAACAGCTTGAGGAGTCAACATAGTGGCCTAGTCACAGAGTGGAGAGGGTAGCAACAGCATGAGGAGTCAACATAGTAACCAGTCACAGATTGGTGGCAACATCATGAGGAGTGGCAGTAACAGCACAAAATGGTGGGTAGCAATAGGAGAAAATGGCAGCTTATGTGTGGCATCAGGCAATTGGCAGCATCAGAAAAGTGGCTGAAGCATGTGGCCAGAAATAACGGGCCATTTTTCACAAAGTTCTGGTGTGGCAGCACAGTGCAGTCAGAACATTACTGAATGCTCTAGTCCAGGGATGCTCAACCTGCGGCCCTCCAGCTGTTGTAAAACTACAACTCCCATCATGCCCTTCTGTAGGCTGATAGCTGTAGGCTGTCTGGGAATGATGGGAGTTGTAGTTTTGCAACAGATGGAGGGCTGCAGGTTGAGCATGCCTGCTCTAGTCTAATAAATCAGGCTCCTATGTGTGGAAATCCTGGCTGATCCATGATTGATTCATCTTTAGAAAGGTAAATCTTTCAATGTTTCCTGGTGAAAGGCTAGTTCTCTTTGAGTAACTATTCTCCCGCTGCACTAAACACTTGCTCTGATGCCACACTATCAGCTTAGCACAATTATTTTTGGAGGACACTGTTTACAGCATTATAAGTGTCAAGGACAGTAGTTGCTGCAAACTGTTATTTTTTAGGGAGTTGTGTGCCAATAATTATTGAATAAAGCATTATCTGTGTGGTACAAATATTTTCAGGGCGACTGTTTCTTCAGTATAGTATCGGGGAGCACAGTTGGCATATTATTGAGGATGACAAGGTGCTGTGTTCAGAAGGTATGGAGGACGATGGAAAAGTAGGAAATGCCTTTAACTGTAAGGCTGGAGGGAAGAGATTAGAATGGGAATTTGGTATGGGGGGGGCGCATAATTTCAGTTTTTGCCTCAGGCAGCAGAAAGGCTAGATGCACCCCTGACCCCAGTTTGAGAACAAAGGCGTGATAGAATTGCTTATCTATTAAACAAGGTGGTCACCAGTCAATTAGATAGATATGTACCCTGCACAGGGGATTAATGTAAATTACACTGTCTCCTAAAAATCCATTCAGTTTACAGAACCTGCATGGACCTGCAGTCTCCCTATGCCCTCCCTACAGTGAAAACTCTCCTTACAATCTCCCTATGCAAGATTATACTATTTAAAGCTTTGTAAAACACTTTCCCTAGCACTTATCACATCTGTCCCTAAGCTCAGTTCTCTGGAAAATGTCAGAGACCAGGCAGGATTAGACTTTTTATAGGGATGTGACATCGCAATGGCTGGCTAGCTGCTAATTGGCTGGTTACATAGCATTATGGGTGATCCCTCGTTCCCGGACTTCTTACTTTCATTTTGTAACATGTGTAGCAGCCATTTTAGAAAAAAAAAATCTGATTTGTTACCACGAAGAGTGAGGAAATTTGGATTTGTGGCGAATTGAATTTTTCCTGCAATTCGGATCGAATTCCACTCTGTTAGCTTTGATTTGCTCAACACTAACCTGGACCATGTTTACATTCAGGTTTCTTGTTATGCTTATTTTTTTTGGGGGTTAACTTATATTGTTAAAGAATGAACATTTTAACATCAAATTGCTTTAAATTGCATTGGTAGCTCATTCATTCCCTTCTTACTCCTACATTTATAGAAATACTGTAGAAAATGGAAATGTGGTGGGACATTGCAGCATACCGTAATGTTCAATCAGCACATTTTCATAACAAGATCTTTTATCTATTGTTATGATTGCGCCACAACATAATGCTCCTCTGGAAATTAGACATGAGACCTAGTCTCCATTCCAAACGGAACACTGCCTCACACCAGAAATCCATCTCTTTCTGGATAACTACTCTTGCTTGGCTGCCTAAGAAACATTGGTTGAGGTACAATTTCTTCTTATAGATGGCAATGAGTGCATAGATGAATATTGTAAGTCAATGTTCCTATGGGTGTCTATAAAAATATATGAAAATTAGGAAATATTACATCTGCTGGCATCAGGTTTTGGATAGTTTCACACTTGCAGTATAGTTTCTAGCAGAGAACAGCCTGCTTGAGCTCTCTGGATCTGGCATTTCTGGTTTTTAACTTAATACCCGCTGGCCCCATTGACTATAATGGGGCCTGGCAGAGATCTGGCCACTTCCTGTCAATTATGTCAGGATTCGGTTGGTCAACAAAATGCTGTGTGTATATTTGTCAGGTAGTGGCTACATCTCCGCTGAAACGGTTAAAGTGAATGAGGCTGGTATAAATTGTGATAGCATCCAGCAATACCGGATCCAGAGGGATCTGGCAAACTGTTCTCTGCCATAACTATGCCGTGAGTGTGAAAGAAGCCTTAGGAAAGATGATTTTAATATCTTTCCCAGGCCTAGCCAACAATACTCTGCACATGTATGCATACTAATCTTTCTCTCATTTTCCCAAAACAAATCACAAGAAGTTTGTTTGGTAGACAATTTTTTGCTAAATTCGTAACAAACCTGTTTTAGTACAAATCAATTCGCTCATCCTTATTCTTTAATTCATGATACAACCTTTTAATGGGCAATGCGTAAATCCATATGCATCGAAATGACCTAATGGCAGATGTTGTTATTTATTCATTACTTTAGCAGTTTTTATGATATTTTATATTTAGTGCAGGACTATAAAGATATATATATATTTTTTTTTAAATACTTGTCAGAAGTAAAGAGTTGTGATAATCCTATTAAAACTCAGTTGGAGCATAGCCTAGCAGTATATCAAATCAATGACACATTTTAGGAAAGGGTTGATAAGGTATAAACAAAACCATTATTATGGAAAGTCAAGATCTGTGATAGCAGCAGACAACCAGCACATTTAGTATTTTTACCAGCTTCCACTGATCAGTTACCTCAAAGTATATTGAATATATAGCTACATACAATATATATAAATCTTTCTAATATTAACTTTTTAAAACTTGTGTTATAATTGCTTGTACACACAAAGCATTCAGCGTATCTGTTACACTGACAAGTTCATTAAATTAATTGGATGCTTAAATACTCTTCCCATAAATAAGTTTGTCTGCATGACCTTTTCAAAATTCCCAAAGGAGATACTTTTAATGTATATTCAAAAGACTTCACATTCTTCAGTTACTCATTGCTGTATATAACTCTATATTACATTTCAAACATATGTAAGGTGTAATGGCTCAACTAAAGATATGCAAACACTGCCAAGACTGAAATGACCTATGGCATTTACTCTCAACTTGTTTAATAATAATGCATTCAAAATTGAAATATGTATAATTGAATGTTATGTCATAGCCAATATTCAAACAGTGTCATTCCCAGAAAAGGCATATTATGGTTATGATGCTGACAGGCGACCGGGCAATAGTGTCCTGGGTAAGTTTTATAAGCAAAGGTCATACAAAGGGTGCACAAAAAATAAAATAAAGAAATGTTTCCCATAGGGACTGTGCTTCGGATTTATCTTTGCTAAGAGACAAATGTATTTATTATCATACAATAAAAAAAAACTGTGGGAGAAGAGGGAGTTATTAAAACTGGTGTAAAGGTAAACTGGCTTAGTTGCCCACATCAAAAGAATTTTGAAAAATAAAAGGTGGAATCTGATTGCTATGGGCAATTTAGCCACTTTTCCTTTACACCAGTTTTAATAAATATCCCCCATTGTGCTCTGCTGGAGTCAACAGTGAAGATATGAAAGAAAAGTTAATTTCAGCATTTTGATTCAGGAATAAATATAAGTCCAGCTTGAGGGATAACAGCTCATGTTTAACTTCTTTACACACTTGTGTTGCTTAAGAAACAGTTAGCATAGTTCAGCAGAACCTCTAAAAATCATAGGGTAATTTGGTAATATTTTGGTTTGGTTTTTTTGCTCACAAAAAAGGAGAATTATCAGAGACATCAAATACGGCAAGTTAAAGGTATAAAAACTCTTTGCAGCACTTTCCAATTTAGCAGCTCCCAACTCCAGTTTCTCCATCACATGGCTTTGTCTGGGGGTTGCCTGATTCATAAGTGCCAATACAAATTTGCATGTGTGAAACTGCACAGTAAATACTGTATTTATTGAAAAATTTCACAGCAAATGGTTGGAATAAGTATGTAAGTAAGAGGTTCATAACAATGCAGGCAGCATGGTGAGTGATACTCACAAATTGGCACACTACTCTAGGGCCTATCCAGGAGATATTTGGCAATGACCAGTAAGGGTGGGTTCACATCAGCATTATGGATTCCGTTATGGCATTTCGTTATAACATAGTTATAACGGAAAATTACGGAATCCATAAGACGGAAGTCAAAATGGAAGCCTTTAAGAGGCATTCCGTTTTGATCCTTCATAATAGAAGTCTATGGGAATCATAATGGATCCGTCTGGTTCCCGTTATGCAAGACGGAAAACAAAGTCCTGTCATAACGGAAACAGGACGGATCCGTTATGATCCCCGTAGACTTCTATTATGATGGAAAGCGTGAAAAAGGTGAGCCTGTTGACACTAGTACAGAAAATGATTCCGCCAAGCATTGTTCCAAGTTAGAACTGTATTCACTTAATTTCCTCTGCACATCCTTAAGTGGGTGCCCACACCATTCACTGGCCACAATGATCCTAGATAAGGTCCTGCCAACTTAAATGAAGGTAGAATAATTTATCAATCATCAACAAGGGGAAGAGCGTTTTATAGTAAGTGGTAAGCTTTTCTCATAATGTGTATGTCCATCCTTAAAGCCTACAGCGTAAGAAAGAGTCTGATATGTAATGTTCTTAAAATTCCAGAGACATAAAGATGTATATAATAAGTCCTTAGCAAAACTAAGAGAAGACAAGTGGAAAGAAGAGTAGATGGCCTAGTGAAGAGCATAGAATTTTGAACTGTATTTGCTGATTGAGAGAGGCATGATAGATGAGCTGTATTAATCAGGAAGTCAAGTTGAGGACAGACTGGAGAACGTAAGCTTGTCTGAGAGGAAGCAACAGAAAAAAGCTGTTGCTGTCAACTAAGCAAAATATAATAAAATGTACGGTATGTATGTTATTACACCAGTCAATTATAACATTAAAACAACTGAAATGCATAACTTTGATTATCTCATAACAATGACATCTGTCAAGGGGTGTGATATTAGGTACATCAGAAGCTATGACCGATCATTGTATATTATATGTTATATATGGTATGGTGACATTTTCTAAATCTAACGGTCCATTCACATGACCACAAAAGGACTCCTTGTCCATATTGAAAACCACAAACAGTGGCTCTGCAATATACAGGCATTGGCTGTGTGTGCTCCGTGGTGTGGCTGACTTGAATGGGTCTACTATCTGCTATATATGGCAAAAGTTAGGATAGGTCCTATTTTTTGCCGAGCGGAGGCACAGATCGGAAGCCCACGGAAATATTCAGAAGTGTTTCAGTGGGCTTTCAGGTCCATGCCTTTGCATCACAAAAGATAAGACATGTCTGATCTTTTGGCGTATTTTGCAGATCGCGGACCCTTTTAAGTCAATAGGTCCGCACCACAGGCACAGAGCCCTTACATTTGTGTGAATGGACCCTTATAAATAAGGGACAAAGATTTCTCTTTTAACATGCAGATTTATTAATATTCTTAATATACTTTGTAATACATACTTAGGTTTTTAGTGTTTTTTGCCATTTTATCACACTTTTAGGGCACTTTATATACAAATAGGTATGCTAATATTATACTAGAAATGAGCAAAATTGGGTTCTACAAATTAGCGTTTAAAACCAAGTTACATAAAGTAAAAGTTTCCATATATCCTGTTTGGCAAGACATATTTGTGACCCAGAAATGACATTGCCACAGGTGATGAAGGCTTTCAAGAAGGAACAGCTAGTGCCCATAATCTGAGGTTTCCTGTAGCATAAGACATCTTTTATGTGCTTGTACCAGCCAGAGATATAATTGGGTCTACTTATAGTAAAAGCAAGTTCAGCATTTTAGACAGCTCTACTAAGTTTATCTTCACTGTGTTGAGGCAGATGAAATGACACAAAATGTGCTAGATCTGACTAAACACGCTTATAGGAAGGAAAGGGGATTTGTACAAAGAAGTGCAAACTTTGAAGGAAAAAATCAATTACAAGCTTAGTAGAATACTCGGATGCTCATTTCACAAAATTCTCTGGATCTGACTAAAGAGCAAATTAAGGTGACATTTTTAGAAGGCTAACAAGTAACAAATGGTAAAACAAGATAAATTAATTGTTGTTTTTTTTTTCTGTAAATGTTTTTACTGTTTTATATGGTTTCCATAATGGGAAAAACTATTTAATGAAAGGTCACATAAAATATTTTTCAAAAGAGAAAAATACTTTTCTTAGGATTATATGAGTATTGTTAGCCTATGAAAAGTATTCAAGATTGTAATAATACAATTAAAGAATAAATACACTGAATAAAAAAGCAGTGTGGATATCTGTTTCTCTATTTAGATGTATACACGTTCTGCTGTAAATGTTGTGGTAGATCACAGTTAGATTCATATGTACTGTATGTTACTTTGGCATGTGCTGTACACCTACCTAAACATTGTAATACTCCCTTCATGGGAATGGTATTCTCTAATAGCATTGCCTATTTCAGTGGCATAATGTGCCTTGCCACATGGCCAATGCGCCTTACCAGTTTTTTTTTTTTTCAGGAATGGTTTGAGGAACATAACAGTGTATTTTTTTAGGGACCTTTAAAAGAGCTATCTGATCTAATTAAAATACTTTACTCCTTTCCCCATTTACAAACAGTAACAGTGTCATGATGGGAAATGGCATGTCACCACTGCAGTCAATCCCTGCCCTTAGGGTACTTTCACACTTGCGGCAGAGGGATCTGGCAAGCAGTTCTGTGTTGAAACGGACAGCATTTGTAGATGGATCCGGATGCGGAGCCGTCTCACAAATGCATTGCAAGAACGGATCCGTTGTCATCCAGAGAAAAGGATCAGTTATGTATTCTTTTCACATTTTTAAAGGTCTGCACATGCGCAGACCGGAGGAATGGATCCGTCAATGCGGTATTTTTAATACTAATACATTAATACATTCCTATGGAAATAAATGACGGATCCGGTATTACGGCAAGTTGTTGCAGTATTTTCTCCGTACAAAACGCCATACATTGACTGAACTGAAGACATCCTGGTGCATCCTGAACGTATTTCTATCCATTCAGAATGCAATTAGCATAAAACTGAAACGATTTTTCCGGTATTGAGCCCCAACGACGGAACTCAATGCTAGAAAAGAAAAATGCTAGTGTGAAAGTACACTTAGCTGTAGACTTCTAAGAACTGTAATTGGCTGCAGTGGTTATGTTTCACATTTCCACATGTTACAGCTGCTGTTTGTAACCAAACAGTGAGCAGAATACATGGCCAGCACTGCCGAGAATGACACTGTAGAAAAGGGTGAGTAAATCATGCATTTATATCTTGTCATTGTAGGGGCTGTCCTAAAACTTTAAGTGTCTCAGACAATCCCTTTAAGATTATCCTTACTGCCAAAACGGGTTTTATGAAAAGTTAGTGACACCCCTTAATGGATTAATATAATTGCAAGCAGAATGTAATGGCTATCTGGACTGGTATGTGGCAGTAAAGGGGTTAATAAGCAATTTGTTAGCGTTTAGAAAAAGGATTGAAAGATCTGCATGATTTTGCTTCATTTATTTTAAACTCCAATTTAGAGATGAGCGAACCTTTTCGAGAGAGAAAGAAAGAGGGTGATTTATAATGTGACAAGTTTTAACAAAGGAATAATGCAAATAGTTATGCCTTAATTACAGAATAATCTTCAGTCATGCAACAAAAGTGGGATTAGATTATGAGTGAATCAACTCTACCAGTTCAGAATTCAGGAAGGTAGACTAGTATATGAATGTGTTTCTTCTCATTATAGAGAGCAACTAGTATGTGAAGTACGTGTGCACTGTATTGTAGACCAACAGATGCCCCTCTGGGTTTCTGGGATATATATTCATATTAGCTTTCCTAAACCAGCAGATGATGTTAAATATGATAAATTGCATATATTTTCCCCAAAAATCAAAGGGAATGCCATCTAGCCTACAGTAGTCATCACATATATTAACTGGTATCTATAATAGAAAAAGTACCCACCCAGAGGTTCCTCACGGCAATGCAACTAGAAAAAGTGTTCTAATCTGCTTTGCTCTGATAAAGGGCTTTTGTCCTGAAAGAGTTAGTTACAGATATGAGGCTGGATTAGCTGTTTTCCTAATTTTGCTACATTATTGTATGGGTACATTATGATCATGTTTGGCCAAACTCATACTTCAGTTATTTAATCAGTTGTTTCCATCAGTTTTTTTCAGCCAAAACCATTAGTGAAACCTACTCAAAGATCAGGTATACAGAAATGGAAAGATTTACACCTTTTCTGTGTTTTGACCTGAACCTTGTTCTGGCTCAAAAAAACTGATGGAAATAACTGACCAAATAACTGAAGGGTGAATTCAGTATTATGTTACTGGTTCTCTGTGTCTATTGCTTAAAGTCATTAAGAAAATCTTAGATACGTTATAGATTAAAATGTATTTCTTATTTTACATGCTTCTATAATTCACCATATAATGTATAAGTATGCACCTTGGAATAAAAGCTTTCAACTTTGTTTTTCATCTTAACCACTTCATTACTGGGCAATTTTCAGTTTTCTTTTTTCACTCCCTGCGATTCCTTGCTTATAACTTTTTATATTTTTTCCATTTGCATAGCTGTTTTTTGTATGATAAGTTGTATTTTTTAAAGGCACAATTTACTATTGCATACAACGTAGTGGGAAGCTGGAAACATTCTGCCACAGTTTTATGACCATAGCAATAATGACCCATGCCCTTAATTCTCTTTGTCAGTATGGTTACTACAATACCACATTTATATATTTTTTCCTTTTCTTTTAATACTGAAAAAAGTAAAAACTTTGGGAAAAAATTATTTTTTATCATCACCATATTGTGACTACTGATGAGTGGAAGGTGCCATATTCGATTTTGCATCAGAATATTCGTCTTATATTAGTCGAAATCGAATATTCATCATTATTCTATTTCTCGGGAATAATATGAGATTTAGTTAATCGCATATTGCCATTTTTGTGTATTTTCTCTATATTGCTGCTATATATTCTTCTTTTAAAATATGACGAATATTCTAAAAAACTAAGTTATAGTGATATAGCGATTAGCGAATATTCGTAAAATACACATACAGACTGAAATTTAGCTATTATAGTGCTATAGTTTATTTTTTTTTTTATAGGGTAAATTTTTTACATATCTGAAGTCCAGAAATTCTGAAGAAAAAAAAAAATCCTATAGCACTATATTAGCTAAGTTGCAGTGTATATGTGTATTTTACGAATATTCGCTATTTTGCTATATATTCTTGTCTTACAAGATGACGAATATTCAAAAAAACTAAGTTATAGCAATATAGCGAATATATTAGTTATTTAGAATATTCGTCTTTTTTTTTCACTGTGTACTGTTATTCCACTTCGGTATACTCCTCCCTGACAAGCGTCCCCATCACTATGGGAACGCCTGTGGGTTAGAATATACCATCGGATCTGAGTTTTCATGATCTCAGGGAAAACTCAGATCCGATGGTATTTTCTAACCCACAGGCATTGCCATGGTGACGGGGACGCTTGTCAGGGAGGATTATGCCAATGTTTATTAGCAGCAGTACATTAAAAAAAAATAATAAAAATTCGATTTTTTATTTTATTGATTTTTAATTTTATTTGTCTGAAAGTCAATTCAACAAATTTTTTATTTTTTATTTTATTTGTCTAAAGGTCAATTCAACTCATTTTAATGTGTTGCAGTATATATTGTTAATTGGTGAAATTAGCATTCTTGTTTCATCGACACACGATGTTAGTAGCATGTTTGTATGGTCCATGGAAAACCCCTAAGACATGCCCATAGCACATCAATTTTTCTGGCACTAAATATGTAACACACACACAATATACATAGAGATTCTATTTTATGACCAAGAGCTTTCTTAGTCTGAATGTAAGGTTTTACCGCTTCATTTTGCGTTATACAGGGTGCACCCTGGCGAGTCGACCCAGCTATACATACGGTACCATGCCTTAACCAGACAGGTACATCTCAGCTTACTTGGGCAATATCTGATTTGTCAGAGCCCACACACATATAATCTCAATAGAATCAGGATTCTTAACAGTAACATGAAAATTTAAATTTGGCTTTCAAATATTTTTTTTTCCGGATATATGTTTAATATGTGGTATACTAAAGGAGGAGGTGCACTCACCCGGCAGTTCTTGTCACTGCCGAACTGTTCGTTTCCATAGTGAAGCAGGGAGCCCTCGCCGCTCCCTGCTTCACTTTTCTTCTGCGCTCCGGCGCTCCCCCTGCGGGTCGCACATTGTGGGAGGAGCGCTTATAGCCCGGGAATTGGCCTCCAGCACAGCCAGCAGCGTGATGTGAGCGCGTCATCATGGAAGGAGGTAAATATGTGTTGTTTTTTTTTTTTTTTTTTTCATTAAGCTGCAGACTGGAGGCAAAAAGGGGGGGGGCACAATTGGAGTGAGGGGGCACAAAAGTGGCCATTACTGCGGGGGCACAAAAAGGGCACATATGTGGGCATTACTGTGAGGGGTCACATATGTGGGCATTACTATGAGAGGGCACATATGAGGGCATAACTACTGTGAGGGGCACATATCTGGCATACCCACTGTGAGGGGGCACATATCTGGCATAACCACTGTGAGGGGGCACATATCTGGGAATAACTACTGTGAGGGGCACAAAAGTAGGCATAAATACTGTGACTGGAACAGAGTTGGGCATAACTGCTGTGAGGGGCCACAAGGAGGACACAACTATTTTGAAGGGACCACAAGGTGGGCTTAATTAATTTGAGGGGCCACAAGGTGGGCAGTTGTACTGTGTGGTAGCACTTAGGGGAAATGTCCTAGATTACCCCGCTATACATTGACATGGCTCAGTCTTACAGGCCAGCACAGCGCCCCCTGCTGGTGATTTCACAGGGGCAGTCACAATCCCTTCCTTATGTGATTATTATTTTTTTCTCTATCACTACAGGGACCTTGTTCTGATCCAGTGGACATCACACCACTAACGCCAGTGACACCCTGGATGAGGAAGGACCAGATTTTATTAGGACTGGGTGAGTGTAGCCATGCATTGGGCTTAGGGCTCTTTAACACGAGCGGCTCCTGTACGGGTAATCCGCTGCGTGAAAGCGAGCCAAGCCCCATTCCGGACATCAGAGACACGGAGCAATAACATGATTGATAATGCTCTTTGCCTCTGTGATCTTTTTACTGCAAAATCACGGTGACAACTTTATCTCACTGTGATTTTGTAGTAAAAAGATCACAGAGAGGCAAAGAGCATTATCAATCATGTAATGCTCCGTGTGTCTGCTGTCCGGAACGGGGCTTGGCTCACTTTCACGCAGCGGATTACCTGCACGGCATCCACTCGTGTGAAAGAGCCCTTAGTGTAAACAAAATCTGCCATCTCTTTGTAAAAATGGAGGGGGGGGCCAGATCTAAAGTTTGCATCGGGGGCCATAGCACTCTAGTTACGCCACTGTCCATCAGCAATTTCTTCTTCGGGGATATGACCGGACCACAAAAAGAAAGGACAAAATGGAGATAGTACTGCCTCTTCAATCAAAGTTATATGCCATATGCCAAATATGGAGTGCGGCATAAAATACCAGCCATCCCAAAAAAATGGTGTGACATCAAGAGGCTAAACTATGATCGAGTAGTAGAGTACAGTTTTAGATTATGCCCAGGTGCAATACATTAATTTGGTCCCTCTCTCTACAACACTCTAATGTATATATACAAAGGGCCCCTGTGCAAAGGATGTACCTGCCCCCCCCCCATGTCAGATGCCCATTCAGGCCCCCCTTATTTCAGTTACTCAGACAGCCCCCCCCCCATATGTTGGTTGCTCAGGACCGCCCCCATATCAGATGCCCATTCACGCCCCCATATGAGTTGCTCAGACCCCTCCCCCATATCAGTTGCTCATTGAGGCCCCCCCATATGTCATTTGCTCAGGGCCCCCACCCATATTCGTTGCTCCCATATGCTTATTTCAGGCCCCCTATGATGTGACAGACCCCAGGGCCCCATGATATCAGACCTCAGATCAGACTAAAATAAATAATTAAAACTTACCTCTCCTGCTCCGCTGCTCTCCCTGTCTCCAACAGCCCATGCACACGTGACCTGACTGCGCTTACTAGTATGATACTGAGCGCTTCCAGAAGGCCTCACTAGTATGAATGGGCCCCCTCACACGCCGGGCCCCTGTGCAGCTGAAACGGCTGCACCAGCAATATGTCCGCCCCTGATTAGTGATGTAATCTGTTGATTTTACATGGAAGACATTAGTGACAGGGAACAGGACACAGGAAGCTGAATAGACCTGCGATAAATTGTGGATAAATAGAATTTAAAAATCAAGTCCGCTCACCAGTCACCACCTTTCGGCAAGCGAGTTTAACCCCCCTTCTAATAAGTGACTGTGACAACAAGGTCAACAGGGAGGGAGGGCGGCCAGCCTGCAGATCAGGAATATGTGGCTTAGAAGACAGTGTAATGCTGACAACTTATAAAATTACACCATAACATTACATTATAAAAAACCAAAGCACCATATATGAAACTGAAAAACAGTATTTATAACAAACATAACAAAACATGCCTCTAGGGCAACTTTTTGAGCTCCCATAATAGCTTGTCCATTTTGCTAAACCTTAGAAGATACTTCTTCTCCATTTTCCTCTCCTTCTTTTTGACACGCAGCCGCAGCATTTTAATTTCCAGTATGTCTTTTTTGAAATCTTTTTTAAGATCCTCCAAGTGCTTTCTGCACTTGTTCAGTACTAAAAAAAAAAAAAATTCTATTTTAATTACGGTTACTTACAAGACAATTAGTTCATTGTGTGTAGTATGTGATTAAACACTGCCTATTTAAATCTAAATACAATAACTATAGATCTTTACGTTAATTATATTTTGGTTTGCTTAGTGATAGTTCGGATAGAGTATAATGTTATTTATTTGGTTAGTTAATAGTTTTTCAGTAGTTTACAGAGTATGTCACATTTTTTTTATTTTCCTATTACACTAGTTTCTGTTGTCCCCTCATTGTTGCCACTTTTAACCACTTCAGGGCTGGCCATTAAGAGTAGGCCTCAGTTGGACGTGACTTCACGCAGAGGGATAGTCTATTAAGGACCAACAGACACCCTGCCCCCAGGCATAAAAGTTTGTGAATTGGGGTGCAAATGCTGCTCAGCCAAACAGGCAGCCATGTTAACTAAGGGCTGCTATTTTTCAGATTCATTACACATGTGCATTGCAGCTCCGGAGATGCAGGGTGGTGGGAGGATCGTGGGATGCTTGTGAATATGTTATGTATGCCGAATTATAGTAATGTGTGCACATATTTACCCTCCTGGTGGGGGGTGTAGACCACCTCTTCCTCCTCCTCCTCTTCTGGAGCTGGGGGGGGCTGAAACTGGGGGCTGGGAAGTTCTGGCCTCCTCCGTCTCAACTTCCTCCGTAGCGCTAACATCTGGGGGAGAAGTGGGCTCAACATTTTCTGAGGGTCCTTCATCTTCTCCCTCCGCCTGCTCCTCACACTCCTCCTCCTCCATGGACACCTCCTCTAATGTTTTTTCGTTTTTTTTGTGGCGGCGGATGGAGGGAAAGGGTTGACCTGTAATAAGGACACAATGTTAAGAATTTAGACAAACAACTCAGAAATCATAACAAAGAAAAAGATCAAGACATTCCTATATGGAGGAATCTGCATGGGATTATAAATTATACCAATAGTGGATTTGCCTCATTTTGTTGGTAAATAACATGCCAAAACCAGTGTTATAGATGGGTAAAAATAGTCTAAGTTACAAGGTGGTAAGAGGCAACAGGGGATTTGTTAGGAAGGTGCCCTATAGGGTATTGTGGCTGGGTTACTGACGTTTAGGGAAACCAAATAACAGTTCGGAAATTAGATAAGGGGTTATTGGATGGTGTTATGTTGGGTATACAATTTTTTATGGCTGCCAGCGTTATATTGTCTGCCAAGCCGCATTTTGAAGAGCTGCTGCCAGCCCGTCCTCCCTCACTGTTGATTTAGTTGTCATGGTCACTTTATAATTAGAAGGAGGGGTAAAGTCTCCCCTTTAACTGTGACTTTGACGGTGACTACCCCTTTAACCGTGACTTTAATGATGACCGCCCCTTTAACAGTGAATTTGATGGTGACCGCCCCTTTAACAGTGACTTTAACGCTGACTGGCCCTTTAACAGTGACTTTTATGGTGACCGGTCCTTTAACTGTGAACTCCACAGCGCCCGTCAGTTGGCAGTTAGGATTTAAGTGAAAGGCTGGCAGGCTTGTATTGGATAATGCAGTTCATTTTTTGTGAATATCAGGGGGAAGGTACGTCCTAGAGAGCTGAGACCCCCGCAAGATTTCTTTCCAGGTAGCAAGGTGTATATCAAGTTTTGTTGAAATCAATGGTGGCGTTTTTGTGGAACATACACACAGACATCCTTTCATATATATATAATCTTGAATCCCATGCAAATTGTGTGGGGGATGTATGTAATGGTCGGGGACTTTGACCAGAATACTGAATGATGTTTGCACTTTATGTAGATATAAACAAAAAGACTTATATACATTTATGTGTGTGTGAAACATATGAAATCATCCGGTGACATCATACATCAGTACCGCGCTGTGTGTATAACAATATATATACAATCTCAGAGAGGTAGAGATGTATGATGTAACCGTAAGATTTTGTACATGTCACACCAGGTCTTAAGTAATCATTTGAAAAGGGATGAAATACAGATGTAGTAGAGTTAATACACATTCTTTATGAAACGTGTTATATAAACTTAATGCAATAAAAAGCATTAACCCCTTAAGGACACGGCTCTATTTCACCTTAAAGACCAGGCTTTTTTTTGCAAATCTGACCAGTGTCACTTGTGGTGATAACTTTAAAACGCTTTGACTTATCCAGGCCATTCTGAGATAGTTTTTTCGTCATATATTGTACTTCATGACACTGGTAAAATGGAGTAAAAAAATAATCTATTTTATTTATAAAAAAATTAAAAAATTAAAAAATTTGGAAAACTTAGCAAATTTCAAAGTTTCAATTTCTCTACTTCTATGATACATAGTACCACTTTTTAAGGACCAGTTCAGGTCTGAAGTCACTTTGTGAGGCTTACATGATTGAAACCACCCAAAAATGACCCCATTTTGGAAAATAAACCCCTCAAGGTATTCAAAACTAATTTTACAAACTTTGTTTTTATTTATTTCGGTTTTACACAATAATATCATTTTTGAAACAAACAAAAAAAAATCATGTTTTAGTCTTTCCATAGTCTGAGAGCCATAGTTTTTTCAGTTTTTAGACGATTGTCTCAGGTTGGGTATCATTTTTGCAGGATGAGATGACGGTTAGATTGGCGCTATTTTGGGGTGCATATGACTTTTTGATCACTTGCTATTACACTTTTTTTGATGTAAGGTAACAAACAAATTGCTTTTTTTACACCGTTTTTTAGTAAAACAAATTTACAGTGTTCACCTGAGGGGTTAGGTCATGTGGCATTTTTATATAGCAGGTTCTTACGGACGCAGCAATACAAATATGAATACCTTTTTTAATTTCTTTAGGTTTTACACAATAATATAATTTTTGACACAAAAAAAATACATGTTTTAGTGTCTCCATAGTCTGAGAGCCATATTTTTTTTATTTTTTTGGCGATTGTCTTATGTAGGGGGCATACACCATTTTTAATCGCTTGGTGTTGCATTTTTAGTGACGTAAGGTGACAAAACAAATGTTTTTTTAGCACAGTTTTTATTTTATTTTTTTGACAGTGTTCATCTGAGGGGTTATATAATATGATATTTTTATAGAGAATGTCGTTATGGACGTGGCTTTACATAATATGTATACTGTCTTTAATTTTTTTGAGTTTTACACAATAATATCATTTTTGAAACAAAAAAAAAAAATCTTTTAGTGTCTCCATAGTGTGAGAGTCATAGTTTTTTCAGTTTGTGTGCGATTATCTCAGGTTGGGTATCATTTTTGTGGGATGAGATGACGGTTAGATTTGCACTATTTTGGAGTATACGACTTTTTGATCGCTTGCTATTACACTTTTTGTGATGTAAGATTGACACGTTTTAATTTTTTTATTTTTATGGTGTTCATCTCAGGGTTTAGGTCATATGGTATTTTTATAGAGCCGGTTCTTATGGATGCGGAGATACATATGTAAATAATTTCTTTTTTTTTTAGTTTAACATGAAAAAAGCTTTTTTGAAACAAAAAAATCATGTTTTACTCTGAGAGCCATAGTTTTTTTATTGTTTGTGCCATTGTCTCATGTACTGGCTCATTTTTTGAGGGATGAGGTGACAGTTTGACTGGCACTATGTTGGCGTACATATAACTTTTTTGATCACTTTTATTACCTTTTTTGGGGAAGTAAGGTGGGCAAAATTTCAATTTCATCATTTTTTTTTTATTTTTATGGCGTTTACCATATGGGGAAAGTAACATGACCGCTTTATAGATCAGTTCTTTACTCACGCGGCGATACCTAAAATGTGTAGTGTATTTTATTTTTAAAATTTTTATTTAGTGATAAATGTGTTTTTTTATTTTTACTTTATTTCACTTTTTTTTAATTTTTTGACCCAGACCCACTTAGTTTTTGAAGATTCAGTGGGTCTGATGTCTATATAATACAGTACAGTACACTATATAGTGTACTGTACTGTATTTTTTACTTTACACTTAGTCTGAACAGACTTCTGCCTTTAGCCGGAGTCAGTTCACACTTACCATTACCATGGCAAGTAGGACCCCTGTAAAGGCGTCCTGTTGCCATGGTAACCATCACCCACTGCCAGCACAGAGCAGCGGTGATGGGGAGGGAGGGGGTGGCCCCCTCCCTCTGTAATCCCTTCCTGTCGGGTGGCTGCAAGGGCACAGCAGTCCCCCGATGGGAGAGGGAGGGAGCTCCCTCCCTGTTAACCCCTTCCATAGAGCAGTCCGTACGGACCGCGGTATGGAAGGGGTTAAACGGATGACATCAAAGCACAGATTTCAGCCTTTTATTCCGGAGTGTCAGCAATGTGCTGACACTCTGGTATTATCACTGGCCACCAATGAATATTCAAGAGGAGGCGGGCGGAGGATCGCGATCCCGACTGCCACACTGCCCGCACTGCCCACACCGCCTGCAACCCGGTGCGGTCAGAGTGTCAGCACATTTTAGGCATTATAAAGTTTCTGATCCCCGCGGTCACAGACCGTGGGGATCAGAAACTGCAGAAAGCGCTGACCTGCGGTTTACAGTGATCGCCGATATGGGGGGGGTCACAGGACCCCCCCCCCGCGCATTGTCCCAGGGTGCCTGCTGATTGATTTCAGCAGGCAACCAGTTCCTATCACTGCCAGCCGGACGGCAGTGATCGGAACTGCACAGGACGTACTGGTACGCCCTGTGTCCTTAAGGATTCGGAAAATAGGGCGTACCGGTATGCCCTGTGTCCTTAAGAGGTTAAGCTATTTTAAAAAAAAGGATTTTGTTTCAAGAATACGTGATGAGTTAAGAAATTTGAGCTAAGAGGTTGTGTGTTAACCATACTACCTCTGTATGGATTAGCAGCATAACTGAATATATACATTACTGAATGTTGTAGAGAGAAATACAAAATTCATGTAAGCATTGTACCTGGACATTATCGCTTACTATACTCTTCGACCAGATCTGGGTGTAGGCGCTTCAGGTCGCAAAACTTTTTTTGGATGGCCTTGTGGTCGTGCCAGATCCCACTTTTTAATTTTAATTCGGTCCGGACAGACCGTAGGATGGCATCTTTCTCAGCCCTTTTCCGGGTCCATGGATAGCCCTGCTCCAGAAAGCGCTGAAGGATAAAGATGCAAGCATATAATGCCAATTTTTTTATTATACAAATATTCCAAAAAATATTCTATACAAAAAAAGCAAAAAGGAGTTACGTCTTTAAAGGGGAAAATTTAGATTTAATGTTACCGTTAGAAGATCGGATTGTATTGCAATTGTATGTGTGTGAGGTCTGAGCAATCATATATTTGCCAGCGATGTACCTGTCTAGTTAAGTGATGGTACGTTATTGGGTGTACAGCTGGTTTGCCTCCCTGTTGTGCACCCTGGGTAACGCTAAATGAACCAGCAAATACTTTTGGTCCAACAAAAAAAGCTTATGGACATAAAATTTAATCTATATATATTGTGTGTATGGTATATAGTGTGTGGTATATATTGCAGGGCAGGAAAACGGACATGCTATTTGCATGTGATAGATATTTATCTGTTGTCCAATGTCCATACATACATGTTACTGACATAGTCCTGTGAAGTTACAGGAATACTCAGTAGTATCTACTATTGGGGGGGGCGGGCGGGCGATGGAGGCAAAAAAAAATAAAAAATTGTATCAATGTAGTTCTTATTCGCATTCACGAATATTTTGCAACACTCAATCTACTGTACATATAAATAATTTCTACATAGATCGAGTGTTGCTAAATATTGTTCTGCCATACATGCAATTGAAATAAAATGCAATGCTGTAGCTGTAATACAATATTACTTACAGTGAGAATAACTTCCTCTTCTTCTTTTAAAAATCGATTTCGCACCATATTCGGTATTCGATTTATATTCTGGACAGACTGGGCAGACTGCCAAATTCCTCTGGTAGCAAAACCGAAACTGAAACCAGGACACATGACACGACGTCACTCATAAAATCGCGTCCTCACGCAATCATTCATAACAGTCCCGATTTTAGGCTACAAACCGGGAATTCGAATAACTAGATTGATTTCAGCCTGCTTCATGCAATATAGCGAATATTCTATAAATCTAATGTTGACTCGATCGATTCAGCTAATCTAGTGGTATATAAACTTCTGTGTCTAATAGTTGTAATTTTTTTTCTCTTCTGAACTTCAGACTAAAAAAAAAAAAAAGAGTTAAAAAAAGATTATAGCACTATATTAGCTAAATTGAGCTATGTTTCTATTATACGCATATTCGTTAAACGGCTATCGATTCTTGTTCTAGAATAAGACGAATATTCTAAAAAACGAATATATAGAAATATAGCAATTATATTCGTTATTTAGAATATTTGTAATTTTTTTTTCTAAATGAAAAAATTATTCCTTCCAGTTTAATTTGCTTGTGAGCCAATGACTCATTGGCCCACAAGCAAGAAGCAGCAAGGAATCATGTTTTTTTCAGAAGTTTAAAACTCTTGAATATTCGATATAGCGAATATATAGCACTATATTCAAAATATTCGCGAATTCTCGAAGTTGTGATATTCGCTAAATAAATTCGTTATTCGAATATTCGTGCTCAACACTAATTGTGACCTCCATAACTGTATGCGACTCCCAGCCCCGACTTCAAACCACCATATTTCCCAACAGTCATTTTCGATAGGACCCGCTTTCTACATTTACTTAACCATCTGACACTACTGATACAGATGGTTTAATATTACAAAATATTCACAGAAGAAACACTTACTTCTGATCAGATTTGTATTAACAATGTTAGTTTTGATCCCACATTTAGATCTCATTCCCTATAAGATATAACAATACTGATTAGAACAGTAACAATACGAACCGAGGTCTATCAGTATGTCAGTTTTATAATACATCCTTGTCATAGTAGACACAATTTTACTATGGAGGTTGATAAAATGAGATATATGAGCTTATTGCTGGAATTGCACTTATATGTATGATAATTTGTGTAATTTCTAACATTGTGATGGTGTAGTGACAAAAATATGTATTACAAGGGATTGTAAGGCATGTACAGTTGTGTTCAAAATTATTCAACCCCCAATGCTGTAAAGGGTTTTAGGGAATTAGTGTACATTTGTAATTGTGTTCAGAATAAAATCTTTTTTCTTTTCAAATTTCTTTTTATTAATTTTTTTAAATAAAGACCAATTCCAAATAGTATTGTAAAATACACACATCACCTGGTGTCAGAGGAAGCCAACATGGGGTCACGTAGAAAATAATCAATAGATTAACAGTACGTCATCAGTGAGTCGCATGCATATGGAAAGCAATTGGAACAGACCACCAACAACAAAGCTTATCATTTAATGACAGAAGAGTATGCAATCAGCAGGGAAGTCAGAAACAGTAGGGGGGGGAGGGAAAGGTGGGGAAGGGGGGGGGGTTAGGCCAGAAACTATGTCAAATGTAGGTCATAATTGCGTGGGTCACGATTACGTACGAAAATGGCGAAAGGATGTCCAAGGGGCCCAAACCTGGCTGAAGATGTTGTGCGTTTTCGATTCCCAACTGGCAAGTTCTTCTAAGTGATATAACGAGTCTACTTTATCTAACCATAGAGTGTATGGAGGTGGGTGTGTTGCTTTCCACAGCATGGGTATCAATATACGTGCTGCGGCTAGGAGATGTCTCAATAGTCTCGTTGTGGATTTTGAGAGTTTGTCTGGAAGCAAGTGAAACAGACAGATCTCGGGGGTTGTAGACAAGTGCGTTTTAGCTACAGTGTTGATTTGAGTTATTATATTTGCCCAGTATGGCACTATACGCGGGCAAGTCCACCATAAATGATAGTAAGTGCCTAGTTGCTGACCACATCTCCAACAGGCAGGGTTATAACTCGAGTTATATTTATGCAAGAGCACTGGGGTCAGATGCCACCTAGTCAAAATCTTATAACCACTTTCCTGCATTCTCACACAGCGTGATGTCCGTTTTGGGATCTCATGGAGGGAGCGGATTTCCGATTCCGTAAATTTCCTGGAGAGATCCTTCTCCCATGCTTTAATGAAAGAATGCTCAATGGGTGACAAAGGAGTGGACAGCAATTTGCAGTAGTTCGAAATCACTTTCTTAGGAGGTTTAGTTTCAGCTAAGGAAGTTTCAAAGGGAGTCAAGGCACGCTGAGGGTCAATTTTTTTGATCAGTATATTAAGCGCGCATATAATTTTGTTATAGATCAGGGAAGGCAATAGAGAGCATTCTAGCAAGTCAGATAAGGCTTCCTTAGAGGGTATTACACCATCTCTGATGATGGAATCTACTGAGGCACTGTTAGACCGTAAGTCTTTGGGGATAGAGGCGTTAGAAATGGGATCTGAGGTGTAAAGCAGATCTCTAATTTGTAGCAGAGGGGAAGGGTATGGGGCACATCTAGTACACGCGTTAGCGTTGTTCCATACTGCGCAAGTTTCGGTTGTAAACGCATTAAGGGACTTAAATTTTGTGGAGGTTGTGAGAGGAGAAAAGACAAGGTGTCTCAGCGGGTATTGGAGGATATCTTCCTCTATGGAAATCCATAGTTTATGGGTAGGTTTCCGTATCCAATCAAGGATTCGGTTTAAGTGGACCGCCTGAGCAAAGAGACGAGGTGTCGGCATGTCGATTCCACCATATTTCCGAGGAAGTTGGAGAGTCGAGTATTTTATTCTAGGTTTTTTACCGTTCCAGATGTATCTAGATAAAATCCTGTTCAGTTGGATATAAAAACTCCCAGGGATATGGATTGGAAGGGCCTATAACAAGTAAGTTACCTTGGGCTATATAAGACATTTTGCAATGTTTTTCCGCCCAAACCAAGAAATATAGGGTGTGGGCCAATTCTCAAGAATTTTAGAGATATCCTTTAGTAGAGGAGTAAAATTATTTTTATAAAGAGCATTAGGGGAAATTTTTATGCCAAGAAATTTAATATGAGGTTGCGTCCAATCAAAAGGAGAGTCTATCGCCAGGCGAGAGGCTACCGGGGTAGATAGGGATATATTGAGAGCTTGAGACTTGCTCATGTTGTGTTCAGAATAAAATCTTACAAGGACTTTTTACAGAACCAAAACTAAAATGACATCAATTGTTTTTGTAATACAGTATTAGTTTTTTTTTGTGATTTCTTCATTGACACAATTATTCAACCCCTTAAAGACTACCACTCTTAAGAACAGAAGTTCATTCAAGTGTTTTCGATCAGGTATTGAAAACACCAATGGATGTCAAGGAGCAGCAATCAAGCATAATAAGCACCAATTAGGCAGATTTAAAATGACTGTGATACTCAGCTCCTTCTAGACATTTACTGGTGTGTTTACAAACATGGTGAAGTCAAGAGAATGGTCCAGGAAGACAAGAGAAGAGGTGATTTCTCTTCACAGGAAGGACAATGGCTATAAGAAGATTGCAAAGGTGTTAAACATACCAAGAGACACCATAGGAAGCATCATTCGCAAATTCAAGGCAAAGGGCACTGTTGAAACGCTACCTGGTCGTGGCAGAAAGAAGAGGCTGACTTTGACTGCTGTGTGCTACATGAAGCGCAAAGTGTTGAAAAGTCCCTGTGTGACTGCTGAGGAACTGGAAAAAGATTTGTCAGATGCGGGTACTGAAGTTTCAGCTCAGACAATAAGGCGCACACTGCGTAATGAAGGCCTCCATGCCAGAACTCCCAGGCGCACCCCCTTGCTGTCTCCAAAGAATAAGAAGAGTCGACTGCAGTATGCCAAAAGTAATGTGGACAAACCACAAAAGTTTTGGGATAGTGTTCTGTGTACTGATGAAACAAAATTAGAACTGTTTGGGCCCATGGATCAACGCTATGTTTGGAGGAGGAAGAACAAGGCCTATGAAAAAAAGAACACCTTGCCTACTGTGAAGCATGGTGGGGGGTCAATCATGCTTTGGGGCTGTTTTGCTTCTACAGGTACAGGGAAGCTTCAGCGTGTGCAAGGTACCATGAATTCTCTTCAGTGCCAGGAGATATTGGATAAAAATGTGATGCAGTCCGTCACAAACCTGAGGCTTGGGAGACGTTGGACCTTTCAACAGGACAATGATCCCAAGCATACCTCCAAGTGCACTAGAGCATGGTTGCAGATTAAAGGCTGGAACATTTTGAAGTTTCCATCGCAGTCACCAGACTTAAAGAAAGGACCAAAAAAGGACAAGAAAAAATATATGTAAAATGTATACACCTCAGGAGGGCGCCAATTTTTAGTTACTCCCAGTGAAACTGCAAGGGTAGAACTAGAGAACCGCTGGTATATCGTTACTGGGTCATACTAGTTGGTTATAAGAAATATCAAGGAATATGTATAGTAATATATTAGCCGTAAAAACATTGGTTTGAATGAACCATTAAAAGCAATGTTCATTAAAAAACAAGGTGCCAATGGTAAGAATAACTTACTTCACCCAGGAGGTGCCGGACGGGATAAGAACAAAACACCCGCCGTATCACTTCCTGCGCCTGGATCGCTTTGAGAATCTAAGAAGAAGCCGCGGGAACACAGGGTGCCTTCTGGTACAACTTCTTTATTGGATGAAAGACAGGGTATGGGTAAAACAAAATGGCTCATGTTCCTATGAGTGGTGAGGCCCAAAGATTCCTCAAAAAGCCCTACAAACAAGTTAACGTATGATGGGGCAAATTTTGTGCCCATGGCAGTACCCTTGTTTTGGATGTAGAAGCGGTCCCCGAAGCTGAAATAGTTGTGGTGTAGAATGAATTCAATGCAGTCTAGCATAAACTCTTTTTGGAGCTTGGGCATCCTTTCATCTATGGTTAGATAATGTCTAGTTGCTCTTATACCCAGATCATGTTGAATATTGCTATAGAGTGAACTGACGTCAAGGGTAACCCAATGATAGTTGGGTTCCCACTGAATGTCATCCAAAAAACTGATTAGGTGGGCCGAATCTCTGAGATAAGAGGGAAGTGATAAGACATAGTGTTGTAGGAACTTGTCAACATAGGCAGAAAGGTTACATGTGAGGGAATCAATGCCTAAAATTATGGGCCTTCCGGGTGGCTTTGTGACAGATTTATGAATTTTTGGTAAGAAGTAAAAACGTGCAGTTGTGGGATGCTTGTTAAAAAGGAAATTTTTCTCTTTTTTATTTATGATTCCTGAAGTCATGCCGAGATCTAAAAGTGTAAGGAGTTTCTTTTTGAAAACTGGAGTGGGGTCTTCCGGGATCATTTTGTAGTATTGGGTGTCAGATAATATTCTGAGGGATTCTCCCAAATAGTAGTCACGGTCCATGATAACAACTCCTCCAGCCTTGTCGGCATTTTTAACCACCAGGTCTTCATTATTTTTAAGATTTTTCAGGGTTTTATTTAGATTTCTATCTTCATAAGAGGGTTTCATTGGTTTGGAACCTGTGAGTGTTTGAAAGTTGTCCAGGACAATATTGTAGAAGCTCTCCAAATGGGGGCCCCTACTTTCCAAAGGATAAAAGTTGGATTTAGGTTTAAGATCCGATGGTATAGGGGGTGGTTCATCTGATACAAAATGGGTGGAGTTTAGTGTAGAGTTAGTGTCGAGTCTCAAGCTGGGGGTTGCCAGACTGGCAGTGCCCAAAATTTCGTGGCGAAGTGTCTTTTCAGGGTTAGTTTACGGATAAATTTGTTAAGGTCGACAAATAGTTCAAACGGGTCTGGAGACTGCGTGGGGCAAAAGGATAGACCCTTACTTAGAAGGGATATTTCATCTTGGTTGAGAGTATGTTTTGATAGGTTAAAAATTAGAACTGTTTGGGCCCATGGATCAACACTATGTTTGGAGGAGGAAAAAAAGAAAAAAAAAAGAACACCTTGCCTACTGTGAAGCATGGTGGGGGGTCAATCATGCTTTGGGGCTGTTTTGCTTCTACAGGTACAGGGAAGCTTCAGCGTGTGCAAGGTACCATGAATTCTCTTCAGTGCCAGGAGATATTGGATAAAAATGTGATGCAGTCCGTCACAAACCTGAGGCTTGGGAGACATTGGACCTTTCAACAGGACAATGATTCCAAGCATACCTCCAAGTGCACTAGAGCATGGTTGTAGATTAAAGGCTGGAACATTTTGAAGTGGCCATCGCAGTCACCAGACTTAAATCGATTGAGAACCTCTGGTGGGACTTAAAGAAAGCAGTTGCAGCGCGCAAGCCTAAGAATGTGACTGAACTGGAGACTTTTGCCCATGAAGAATGGGCGAAGATACCCGTAGATCGCTGCAAGACACTTGTGTCAAGCTATGCTTCACGTTTAAAAGCTGTTACAACTGGAAAAGGATGTTGTACTAAGTACTAAGATTGAATGTCACTTGGGGGTTGAATAAAACTGATATTGATGTGAGCACAGAAAAGACATTTGTGGTTATTTCATTATAAATGTTATGATATATTTGTCTGACTTACAAGTGCCTCTTTGATTTAATTGTAAACAAGATGACTGAAATGATCAAAATCAATGTCAAACTGGCCAAAACACTCAATTTCAGTGGGGGTTGAATAATTTTGAACACAACTGTATATTCTAAAAAACGCAAATGTTTAATAAAAGACGCATCAATATTGCAAGAACATCGCAATAGAGTATCATACTCCTTTATTCCAGTCACTGGATTTTATATCAGACCAAATGGACTATAAAAAGGTGGAGACGTGCTGGTGGACGCTTAACCACTAAGGAAGGGGTGGAGAACATCCCGAAACGCGTCTCGTAATGAGAAGCGCCCATCAATGACTAAAGACCTCCACTATTGACATTACGCATGGCCATGCTTTGATCTATCAAGTCTTATAATCCTTACGCAAGCTACAGGATCATTTTAGCCAGTGTAAGGAATGCGCATCTCGAATCAATAAGGTAAAACCTGACCGCGAAATCTCGCGATATTGTGACGCCGCTGGTCTGAGGTGTACTCCCGCGCAGCTCGCCCCCCGCTGAATAAGACTATGGGCATTCTACGAAAAGTCAGGTAAGGTTATCATATAACCTATTACAGTGGACTCTCAAATAATTGGTTGTTGATCTAGTGGCATATAGCCACTTACAAAGGAAGACGTTGAGGAACAAGTGATTAATTGATTCAGACTACACTTGACTATTGGTGGAATACAAGGAGAAAGACTGTAAACTACATTGCCGATTTTGAGCCATAATATTATCGGATATCCCCCAAATAGCACATTGGATACGAAATGTTCTGCTTATTTCAATTGATGTTTCAATCTTTTACTTACATTTACGGTGGACTGTGACACTATTGGTCCAACATTGTGGACTCTGATTTCAATGCAGAGTGATTGGAGCAAAATTTATAAGAAGTGAGGCTATATTGCCATATACAGATGGACTTTTAATGGGTTATGCACATTAGTATTAACTATACATCTACTTTAGATCATATACAATCCGGTAATATTCTTACATTGTTTTATTGTTTTTAATTTTTATATTATATTTCTACCTGAATAAATATAAAACAATACAGTGCCGGTGTTGAGAGTGCTTGCTCATCTTGAAGCAATTGATACTTTTTCTTTTTTTTTTAGGAAGGGCACCCCTTTACAGAGCTGTTAGCACCCTACATAGTCACTAGGTAGTGAGCCAACCACTCTGCTACTTTCTTATAATACTCAAAGATCAGGTATACAGAAATGGAAAGATTTACACCTTTTATGTGTTATGACCCGAACCTGGTTCTGGCTCAAAATAACTGATGGAAATAACTGACCAAATAACTGAAGGGTGAATTAATTATTATGTTACTGGTTCTCTGTGTCTATTGCTTAAAATCATCAAGAAAATTTTAGATATTTTATAGATTAAAATGTATTTCTTATTTTAAATGCTTCTATAATTCACCATATAATGTATAAGTATGCACCTTGGAATAAAAGTTTTTCAACTTTGTTTTTCATCTTAACCACTTCATTACTGGGCAATTTTCAGTTTTTCTTTTTTTACTCCCTGTGGTTCCTTGGCCATAACTTTTTATATTTTTCCCATTTGCATAGCTGTTTTTTGTATGATAAGTTGTACTTTTTAAAGGCACAATTTACTATTGCATACAACATAGTGGGAAGCTGGAAACATTCCAAATGGAGTGGAACAGAAAAAAAAAACAACAACAATTCTGCCACAGTTTTATGACCATAGCAATAATGACCCATGCCCTTAATTATCTTTGTCAGTATGGTTACTACAATACCACATTTATATAGTTTTTCCTTTTCTTTTAATATTGAAAAAGGTAAAAACTTTGGGAAAAAATTATTTTTTATCATCACCATATTGTGACCTCCATAACTGTATGTGACTTTTGGATCACTTTTCAATTTGCAGATTGGTCGTGACTCCGGAGTCTTCTTGTAGATAAATTTCACAGGCTGGGGGTCTTAGTATACCAGACGTGTTTTGGGACCTTCACGTCCCTTCCTCAGTGGCCACTGAGGAAGGGACGTGAAGGTCCCAAATGCGTCTGGTATACTAAGACCCCAGCCTGTGAAATTTAAAATTTATCTACAAGAAGACTCCGAGTCACGATCAATCTGCGACCGCAGTAATATTACTGCATTGCATAGATGACCGGATCCACAGCCGAGCCCGCTGCAGACTGCGCTCCCCAGGTCAGACGCTCCGTGCAAACCCAAGTGGGACGCCACTGAGGGTAACTGGAGCAGGGAGCGGCGCATCGACAGTGAACGTAACCCCACACCGCCGCAACAAAGGGACACTCTTCTGAGCGGGTAGGACTGTATCCTATTAATGTGATAAAGTATCACAGATTATTTTATCTTTTTCTGCTGGATAAAACACTAACCCTGCTGATTATATAAAGACACATGCATTAGAGAGGCGGCATATATTGATAAGTGGAAGTGACAGCTACTACTAACATTTTTCTGGATGGAATATTGACTTTTAATCATTAAACCGCCTGGATGGGACAATATTATAATCATTATTAATATCACTCTCTGGATAGGTGGATACCATTATTAATTGACTAATAATTTTGTGCTCTGACTATTTTAGATGGACTGAATCATTTAGCTAACCATACCACTGCCAATTTTGGATGAATTCTTTTGATATCGGATTTTAGGAGCTTAATGGTGGAGTTTTACTATTATTATATGTGATTATTATACGTTTATATTTTGATGCAGAGGATTGATGGACGGGCAAATGGACGGACTATAACCTACGGTCGTCTCATTTGCTTCTGCACCTTTCACCTGTCATTCAAAGCCTTAGATCTGTGTGTACACTATATTATCTCGTTAAGTGTAATTAAACATCGTTCTTTCCCAGTCTGATCCAGAACTGGAGTGCCCGTCCTTTTTCACGCATACTTATTAATTTTGTCTTTGGGGTAAGGTGGGACCCATATTGGACGCTAGAGCACCCTATTTCTATCACTCTTCCTAAGTGAGCCACTCCCAGTCTATCATACCTCGTTATCTTTAAAGACCCTACTGCTGATGTATATAGTCATATGCTGCTGGGGAAATGATAAATAATTAAAAGAAAATACAATGGTTTGCATGTATGGAAAAACAATTTTGCAAAAATGTCACTGAAATTAAAATATCCATGTGTTTGTGTGTACACAAAAGGATAATAAACTAACAGAATTAGCAAACTAAATTCTTTCAAATGTAGGCAGGAATAGTAAATTGACTTCTGAAATGCAGATTATAGATCATGACATATTAAAGCATGCTAGATAGAAAAGGTCCCTGAGTGGCTGTTCACCAAGAGAATGTAATTAATTATATGATTAAGGAGGTTACAACTATACAATATACTGACTTTCTACCTAACACAAAGCTAATAAAATAATGTTTTACTTTGACATTGCCATTTAATTAGATTGAACTAGACAAGGTCACTTAGATATTTATTGCAGTTCAGCAAAAGTATGTGACAAATGAAAAGCTCAGAAGAGCAGAAGAACCTTATTTCTGACAAAATGATTTCCCATGCATAGTGGTATATACTTTAAGTCACTAATTATTTCTATGACCTAGAAGAAGACCATTAGTGCAGCTGTATGCCTAGACCTATTGTCTAGTGAGTTAAAAAATCAGAATGATTTATGTCACTGCCAGTGGTGGAAAGATCTAATGCAACCAATGTAGACTTAGAAGTCCCTAGATAGTTATTTTAATTTCTTGTGAATGAGAACCCATAGGTCTTAGGAAAATGTAACAGAACTTCTAATAAAGGTCAAACATAAAGACACATACAAAGTCATCTAATTTACTAATAAACAAGTCAAAATGATGGACCACTTACATTCTTGATAAAGGTACAGTGGGGAGCATTTATCACGTTTAAGTAAATTTATGAGATGGCACATAGTTTTTATAATTTTGGTGCATGTGTAATGTGGTTTCGCCCTTTTAGATGATTATATACCAGGGGGTTACCTGTCATACTTTGTAACAGGCTGCGACATTTTGTGCGAGATTTATCAATGTCATACATCATAAATGCACCTCAAAAGTGATGTATTTTCTGAAAGAGACAAACTTCTCACTCCACTTCTGAAAGTGGCATAGGAAGCCAAAAGTTCCTGAACTTTGATCAATTTGTCACACACTGCAAAAACATGTGACAATTTAACATCAGAAAACCAGCATAACAGCCTTTATAAATGTCTTTCAGTATCTATAAAGGCAAAGATACAGCAGCACACTGCAGGAATTAAGAAAATTATTTTTTAAATTATAGTGTAGATTATCTTTTAATGAAGTGGGTGCAGATTTACTGTGCCCACTGAACGGATTTGTTTTGGGGCTACTCCTGAGGGATCTGGAGTTCTCTGCAGGGAACACTTAGCCAGGAAGTCATGGAATAGTCTATATTTAGAGGCTGCTAACCTAGAGAAGTCAAGAGACACCAGTGCATGGCACCAAGCAGACAGGAAAATTGTGGTCAGAGAACAAGCAAAAGTCAGGACAGCCAAAGCCTGTGCAAACAGGCCAGGGCAGGAGGCACAGGGTTTATACAGTGATCAGTCAGGGAAGGCAGCACAGGGTCAATCTGAAAAAAGGCAGAGGTCAGGCATGGGAGGTCAGAGCAATACAATAACACACCTTGGCAGGACTAGACAGGATAACAAACCTATAGCTCAGGCACTTTACCACAGAGAAAGGTGAGTGATATACCTCAGGACATGTTGCCATTAGATGGGGACAAATTATACTTTGTGCATGCTGGCCGCACATGCCCTGGGATCGAACACCAGCAAGTGAGGGAGATGACTGAAAAAAAGCTTGCAGCATGGAACAACAGGCTAAGTGAGTATTTTGGTAGCCATTCCTGCTGGAAGAGGTGAGATGCCATCAGGCATGGATCACCGGCATCACAGTTTCCCTGTACAATGACAACTGTGTGCTCAAGCCTGCTGTGCGTTCCATATTTTTTGTGGACCCATTGACTTGAATGGGACATCGGACCGTAATTTGTGGACAATAATAGGACATGCACTACTTTTTTGCGGAACGGTCATGCGGACAAACGCAAGTGGAATGCACACTGAGTAACATTTGTATTTTCTACAGCCTAATTGAAGTGAATGGTTCCGCATACGGGCTGCACAAAAAACGGAACGGAAGAAAATACTGTCGTGAGCCCTAACACCTATATCAAAATACTATGGACCACATATTTAGTGCAATATATTTTAGAATTGATCAACAGATCGCCTATTAAAGTCACCTTGTGGAACTATTAAATAGTTAAATAAAATGTGAAAAGTTTAAAAGTTTTTTTAAATAAAAAAAAATCCAAGTACAAACGCTTTAAATGAAAAACTGGCAAAATTAAAATAGTCTTCACATATCTGGTATCTCCGCATCCATAATGACCAACACTACACAATCATCATGTAATTTATTCCGTATGGTGAACGACAAAAAAAATAAAAGATAAAGAAAGTGATCAAAAAGTGTTATATATTCCAAAATGATACCAATAAAAACTACAAAGTGTCCTGCAAAAATCTATCCCTCACACAGCTTTATAAAAAGAAAAAGAAAAAAAAAAAAGTTATGGGTCTATTTTTAAATAAGGGTTTTAATTGTGAAGAAGTAGTAAAACATAATAAAACTATAGGTATTTGGTATTGCTGTAATCATACTGACCCAGAGAATTAAGTTATCATGTTATTTATGCCAAAAAATAAATGCAGCAAAATATATATCGTAAAAGCTCAGTGGCAGCATTGCTGTTTTTTACCATCCCCTCCCAGAAATAATCTGAAAATTATGTTGTAACGGACCGTTACGCACACAACTCCGTTTAGGCGATATTCCCTTTTCCGGATAGACCAGCAGCTACTGCAATCACCAACTTCCCGAACTGCAAACCACACGAATTCACCAACTTCCGAACAAGAGACACACGAACCCTGGAAGCAGCCGAACAGGAAAAGCAATATGAACAGCTTACACTCCTGGCAATCAGCATACAGTCAAATCCCCCCCAATAACGAGAAGACACTTCGTTTTGAGGGTCAAGCAGGGACTCTAACTTTTATTGAGGGCTACCTGCCCGGTATTTATGCAAGTCTCCCACCTGGTGGACACTCCCCTAGGGGACCAGAAGGAAGACTACGACACGGGATACAGCAGCCAATCACACACAATGGGACAATACAGACACCCCCAGCATATCCGTCCCCTCTGCCTGTGATACAATCCCCCTACATGGGTAATGTAATCATCACAGGCAGGCGAATACACAATGTCTTCTGTCCTGGAGACAATTGAGGAGTCATTCAATTATCTCTCAGGACAAAGGGAAATCGCCAATACACATGTGGGGACAATAGGACAGACATCACTATTCAATACACAATGTCCCACCCTTTACAGTACACAGACATGTAACATATCCCCAGATGGCTTGGATCTGAGCGCTCAATATATCCAGGGATAGAGGCAGACTCTATTGAGCACATGGTTGCAAAAGGACATAAAATTACACAATGTTACAATTACTACATAAAACATATACATGCAACATATCCCCAGATAGCTTAGGTCTGAGCGCACATTATTGAATGGCGCTCAGACCACACATGTCCAGTTCAATTGCCATGGAGCTAAAGTCTTTCCCATAGTCTTTCATTATACGAATGGGCTCCATAGCAGAGCTATCTGGGGCATCACCGCTCAAACAGGACAAGCATACATGGGGCCATAGTCGCAGGGCAGGAGGCGAGCAAGCAGTCCCTTCCAGGAAACTGGGGCAGACTCTGGTACAGGGTCCAGTCCGCTACATTTCTCCCCTTTACCAAAGAGACTAACAGGGTATCTGACCTCCTGCCGGTCAGTGCCCTGGTTAGTCCAACAACCCACCCACGAAGCACAAACAGCAGTACAGCCCACCCACAATAAATGGTTACTACACCTGGATAAAGTAGCAACTTGTCCATGTCCAGGTGCCTCACTACGGCTGTGCGGGGGACTGGTAGACTGCCTAGGTGGGTTGCTGAGTGGGCAGAAACCGGCGGTACTCTGCCCTGGGGCCAGCGCTACCACGGAAGTAGCCTGGTGGGAGCCTGGTTGTGGGGGGAGGAGACCGACTGTCTCCCCTCTGGATAAACCGATCTGTGGCTGGCGGACAGGACCGACCATCCTAGCCCCTTGTGCTGCAAGTGCAGAACACGGTCCCATCTGCACCGTTGGGGGGCGTAACATCTCCCCTTGGTGGGTTAGGCTGCCGCTGGAGAGAGGGTGTAACAAGCCCCTCTCTCTGAACAGTAGACTGCCGCTGGGGAGAGCGGGTAGCAGGCTCCTCTCCCTGACCCTCTATCTGCTGGTGGAGGGGGGGACCAACTGTCTCCCCTTTCAATATTTTGTCCTGCTGCTGGGGTACACACTGCAGCTGGGGAGGAAGGGAAACACCTTCAGCTCCCGGGGGTAGACACTGCCGCTGGGGAGGAAGGACGGCACCTTCAGCTCCCTGGGGTACACACAGCCGCTGGGGAGGAAGGACGACACCTTCAGCTCCCTGGGGTACACACTGCCGCGGGGGAGGAAGGACAGCACCTTCAGCTCCCTGGGGTACACACTGCCGCTGGGGAGGAAGGACGACACCTTCAGCTCCCTGGGGTACACACGGCCGCTGTGGAGGAAGGACGGCACCTTCAGCTCCCGGGGGTACACACGGCCGCTGGGGAGGAAGGATGACACCTTCAGCTCCCTGGGGTACACACTGCCGCTGGGGAGGAAGGACGGCACCTTCAGCTCCCTGGGGTACACACTGCCGCTGTGGAGGAAGGACGGCACCTTCAGCTCCCGGGGGTACACACTGTCGCTGTGGAGGAAGGACGGCACCTTCAGCTCCCGGGGGTACACACGGCCGCTGGGGAGGAAGGACGGCACCTTCAGCTCTCCGGAACGCACTCAGCCGATGGGGAGGGTGGACGATACCATCTGCCATGAACTGCAGGTACTCTGCTGTTATCCTCCTCACGAACTGCACAGATTTCTCCGGGGGGTTGGGTCCGAAGAAAATCAGCCGTGATCTCACCTCTCTGTCAAATTCCTCCTGCGTGTAGCTGGGTGCCATGCTTGTTCTCCTGAAGTTCTTTCTTTTGTAGATAGGGGCGCTGTACGGGTACTGGCGTTGCCCTCACTTTGTAATCCAAGGAATGGTGTTGCCCTGTAGATGTCCTTCTGGGCTGTGGAAATGATCCCGCTGTTTGCCACCAGATGTAACGGACCGTTACGCACACAACTCCGTTTAGGCGATATTCCCTTTTCCGGATAGACCAGCAGCTACTGCAATCACCAACTTCCCGAACTGCAAACCACACGAATTCACCAACTTCCGAACAAGAGACACACGAACCCTGGAAGCAGCCGAACAGGAAAAGCAATATGAACAGCTTACACTCCTGGCAATCAGCATACAGTCAAATCCCCCAATAACGAGACGACACTTCGCTTTGAGGGTCAAGCAGGAACTCTAACTTTTATTGAGGGCTACCTGCCCGGTATTTATGCAGGTCTCCCACCTGGTGGACACTCCCTAGGGGACCAGAAGGAAGACTACGACACGGGATACAGCAGCCAATCACACACAATGGGACAATACAGACACCCCCAGCATATCCCTCCCCTCTGCCTGTGATACAATCCCCTACATGGGTAATGTAATCATCACAGGCAGGCGAATACACTAATGTCTTCTGTCCTGGAGACAATTGAGGAGTCATTCAATTATCTCTCAGGACAAAGGGAAATCGCCAATACACATGTGGGGACAATAGGACAGACATCACTATTCAATACACAATGTCCCACCCTTTACAGTACACAGACATGTAACATATCCCCAGATGGCTTGGATCTGAGCGCTCAATATATCCAGGGATAGAGGCAGACTCCATTGAGCACATGGTTGCAAAAGGACATAAAATTACACAATGTTACAATTACTACATAAAACATATTCATGCAACATATCCCCAGATAGCTTAGGTCTGAGCGCACATTATTGAATGGCGCTCAGACCACACATGTCCAGTTCAATTGCCATGGAGCTAAAGTCTTTCCCATAGTCTTTCATTATACGAATGGGCTCCATAGCAGAGCTATCTGGGGCATCACCGCTCAAACAGGACAAGCATACATGGGGCCATAGTCGCAGGGCAGGAGGCGAGCAAGCAGTCCCTTCCAGGAAACTGGGGCAGACTCTGGTACAGGGTCCAGTCCGCTACATTTGTATACCCCAAAATGTCACTATTATAAAATACAACTTGTCCTGCTAAAAGCAAACCCTCTTAAGACTACAGCTGAGAAAAATAAAAATGTTAGAGCTCTTGGAAGGTGATGTTAAAAAAATAAAAAACAAATCACTTGTCATTAAGGCCCAAAACAAGCTGGTCACTAAGGGGTTAAAACATATGTATGTTGCAATTGTAAATCTACCTAGAACATACCAAACTTTTTGAGAATGATCAAAGTGAGAGACACAACCAAAAAATTATCACTACGGTCATATTGCACCTGCATATCATCAGTTACTAGCTTTACAGTGGATTGGCACAGGCAAAGTAAATGTTAACCATAAATGAAGTATACAGCATGTGAAGTATTGAGCGAATCAACTTTGAATCTACTTGTGAGGGATTATGATCCTGAATACAGACGATAAGATCTTCAGCTGAATCTCTGTAGGAATGGAGTTCATGAGGAGACATGAAGTACAGAGAGGAGGGAGGCAATGTGGCTAATGAGCAGCAGCACTTGTATGAAGTCTCCATTACCACAGTCCCACATTACCAGTCTGTCCTGTCCGTCCTCTCTGTACTTAATGTCCAAAAAAGATCAGTTTTACCCTAATGCATTAAAGGATCTGCTCAGAATGCATCAGTTTTCTTCTGTTTAGTCATCATTCTGCTCTGACTGCCTGCAGCGTTTTTCTGTCCGCCATGTGGTGCGGAGCAAGATGGCTTTCAATGGTGCTCATGACGGATCCGTCATGGCTATAGAAGACATAATACAACCAGATCCGTTCATGACGGATGCATGCAGTTGTATTATTGTAACGGAAGCGTTTTTGCAATGTGAAAGTAGCCTAACTTGTCCTGCTGTGTGATTAGGAAAGGTTTTGTGTATACTAATAGGATGGCGGCATCTTTCTTCAGTACTATAATTCTACTGCACCGATCCCCAGGGAGCGCTGGCCTGATGGAGTACATTATGACACAACACTTCATCAGGGCCACTACCATATGCTCTATTTCGGCTCCTCAGGGGGTCGCTGCACATAAAAGTAATCAAACAATAGTTAATTTAGAGCAAGACATAAGTATCTAACCCTGCATTATATTTACCTTCCAGCCTGAGCAACTGGTATAAATGTGGTGTAATGTGTATAAATACATTGGGTGCAACATAATGCATAATGTGCTTATTGCACAAAGACATAGCCATTGGCGTGTGCACGGGGTGTGCCTGGGCACACCCTAATCATCTCCCCCGTGCTGCACTGCCATCTGCCAACTCCTAATCCGATCCTTCACATAGGCTTCAGGCTAGTGGTCTGAAGCCTATGAGACAGTAGAGCGCTAGCATGGAGTTGCTCCAGGGAGGTATGATGTCGGAGGCAGAGGCGGAGTCTGGTCTAAGGATGTGCAGGAGGATCAACAGAGCAGGTTGTTGGAGAGAGGAGCAGAAGCTGCAGGTCAGTATGTGGAGGAGACTGTTATATTTACTAGGGGGGCTTTTTGCAGGGGCTGAGGGTAGAAGGAATAATCCTTGTACTGGAGACTGTATGTTAGAGTGGTCTGAAAAAAGGGAGGTGAAGTGATATTATTTACATGGGGACTGTATGCTGGAGGGGCTGAAGGCAGAGGGAGTCATGTATTTTACATGGGACTGTATGCTGTAGGGGCTGAAGGCAGGGGGAGTTTTGTATTTTACATGGGACTGTATGTTGGAGGGCTGAAGGCAGGGAGTGATGTATTTTACATGGAACTGTATGCTGAAGGGGCTGAAGAGCGCCATAATTATTACTATTAGGGTCCATTCACATGTCCGTAGTGTTTTGCGGATCCGCAATACACTTGGATGGCACCCCCATAGAACAGCCTATTCTTGTCCGCAGCTGTGGACAAGAATAGGACATGTTCTATTGTTTTCTGGAGCAGCGGACCGGAAGTTCAGCAGGCCACTCCGGAAGTGCGGATGCGAAGAGCACACTGTGTGCTTTCCACATCCATTCTGTCCCCATAAACAATGAAAGGGCACACTCTGCGGACACATTCTGCAGACATGTAAATGGAGCCTAATACAGAGGGGCCATTATAATATTAGGAATATTAATAACACAGAGGGGCCATTATATATTATAATTATACAGAGGGTATTATACTTATGGGGACTACAAGGGGAGGGGAGGTCTGTTATCTGAGGATGATAGTAAAGTGAGAAATTAAAAAAAATTGTGAAACTCTGCAGAGACGCGGCTGAAAGAAGGTATCTTGGCGGTCTTATCTTATCTCCGAATGAAGACGTTGAGGGAAGTCTACATCACAGGAGACTTCACTGGATGTAACAGGTATGTGCTGCTGTATTCTACTGTATATTGTGTACTATTATATGTAATGTCTATCCACATATCTGTTTGGGGGAGGGAGGTTTGCTATAGGATTTGGCCCAAGCTGTCGAAGTCTGGCCCCAGACTTCAGGTCACACTGTACGTGTTCTGAATTCTGGGGCCTCACACCGATCTACTACATTATCTGTACTCAGAGAGTTATCTCTTTGTTATCGGTGGTGTTACATAGGTTTGCAGGTGACATTGACTACATTATCTGTACACATAGAGTTATCACTGTGTTATCTGTGGTGTTACATAGGAATGCAGGTGACATCTACTACATTATCTGCACTCAGTTATCACTGTTATCTGTGGTGTTACATAGGACTGCAGGTAATATATCATACATTATCTGTACTCAGAGAGTTATCACTGTGTTATCTGTGGTGTTACATAGGACTGCTGGTAAAATATCATACATTATCTGTACTCAGAGAGTTATCACTGTGTTATCTGTGGTGTTACATAGGACTGCAGGGGACATGTACGGCATTATTTGTAATACTTGGCTTGCCCCGGGTGCTGGAAACCCACGCTACACCACTGGAACTCTGCCCTGGCTGAGAGTCACCCCCCATATAAGTTAATTATATAACGTTTAGTTAACGCATAAAGTATGTTCCCTGTTGATTGCTACCCCTACTCATTTATACCCCTGTATAATGTACCCTGATACCCCTCAGTTATATGATAGCATATAACTGAGGGGTTAAAGGGTAAATAACAGGGGGTAATATAACTGAGGAGGGCTATTGGGGACATTATACAGGGGGTAAAACTAAGGGGTATCAGGGTACATTATTATACAGGGGTAATATAACTGAGGAGGGCTATCTCAGGGAACATGATAAAAGGGTAATATTACTTATATAATATAAGTTATATTACCCCTGTATAATGTCCTCCTCGTGTGTGTATGTGTATACAATATATATATATATATATATATATATATATATATATACACACACACATACACATGCGCGGCATGTGTGTTTGTGCTTTAGGGTGCACACCCTAATGCAATTGGCTGCGCATGCCTATGGACATAGCTGAATCGTAAATATATGAAAAAGTAAACTGCATTACTGCTATACTTACTGTATAAAAAGTAGAAGCTCTTTGCATATATTATTGATCACAAATATGTCTGGCCCACTAGCGACAAGGTGGCTTCTACCAGACAGGACCTACTCTAACGCATGACTTTCCGATGCTTTTGGCCAACAGGTTTCTGGGCAAAGCAAGGTTTACAGGGGGCACCAAATCCCCACATATACACAACACAAAAGAAGATTAAACCAGCACCTCCATAATGTATATAAATAAAGGCACAAGTGCACACTACCTTGGCTACAACATAATGCATAGAACTTTAAGTACCAGCACACTGCTTAATGCACAAAGTAACAGGTGAACGGTGAATATATAAAAAGTAAACGGCATAACTGCTATACTTACTATATGGAAAGTAGAAGCTCTTTGTGAATATTCTTGATCAAAAATATGTTGGGTCCATCTACCAGTGACAAGGTGGCTTGTAGCAGACAGGACTTCTGAGTACAAATACCAGGCAGATGGGTGGGAGTGCAGGGTTCACAGGGGATGCCACTCCCCCCAGATATACACAACACAAAAAAAATAATAAATATATATATATATATATATATATATATATATATATATATATATATCCTGTAATTAGTTAATTAGTGACAAATAAAAACAATCCATGATTTGCATACAGTGTTGACATGATTCTATTCAAATATACTTCATATATGTACATTAATGTGTATAAATCCAATAAATTGCAAAAGTGCCTAATGTGCGTAAACATTAAAAGCCGCGTGGCCATCAAGATATTATCAACATTATGTAAACCTGTATGTCCAGGGAGGGAATCATGGTCATAAAAACTGTCAGATAATCACCGTGTCTGTATATGTAGATCACGTGAAAACCCCACAAAGACATCATTGTTGTCCTCCTCTCACTGCAAATGCTCCACCTCTAGTATCCTCATATGCTAAACAACATATATTAGAATTAAACCGCTCAGTTTTTCTCTTTTATTGTTATACTGCCATGGTGCAGTACTATAGGGGGAGGTACCCTAGGGGTTAAAGAGGTTTTCCCATCTCAGACAATGGGAGCATATTGCTAGGACCCGCACCTAAACTGAGAACGGAGGTCCGAAAGATATGAAGGGCGCGCTGCGCATGCGCAGCCGCCCTCCTTTCATTTCTAGGGTGCCGCCGAAAATATCCAAGCGATGGCGATGCGCTTCCGAGTTTAAAAACTGCCTGTAGTCGTTTCCCACTGGCTGTGCTAAAGTTGGTGGTTAAGGTGTTATGCTGAAAGGATGAGGAGGTGGTAGAGGAGGAAGAGGAGTAGGAGGAGGCAACAGGAGGCAACAGGAGGCAAAGACAAATGCCCTGCAATACTCGGGGGCGGAAGGACATGCGCCAAGCAGCTATCCGCCTCAGGCCCAGCCGCCACTGCATTTACCCAGTGTGCTGTTAGGGGGATATAACGGCCCTACCCGTGCTTACTGGTCCACGTATCAGTAGTTATGTGGACCTTGCCACAGATGGGCGTTGCGCAGTGCACACATTATTTTGTCTGTCACTTGCTTGTGCAGGTAAGGGATGGCTCATCTGGAAAAGTAGTGGCGGCTTGGAACAACATACTGTGGGACAGCCACCGCCATAAGGTTTTTAAAACTCTCTGTCTCCACTAGACGTAATGACAGCATTTCAAAGGCCAGCAATTTTGAAATGCTGGCATTCAGGGCCGGGGATCGCGGGTGGGTAGGGGGGTACTTCCTCTTTCTATCCAGTGTTTGGAAGATGGACAGCTGAAAGCTTCCATGGGACACTGTAGTGGTGCTTGTTGAAGGTGACAGACGTAATGGTATTGGTGTCACATCCTCCATTTGCGGGGTGGCCGTTGCCACTGTCACTCCAGAGGTGGAGGAAGAGGCCAAGATTGCAGCAGAAGAAGGACCAGGAGGAGCCAGAGAATTTTCTTGGTTTTGGAGGTGTTTACTCCAAAGCAGCTCGTGTCTTGCACTTAGATGGCTGGTCATGCAGGTTGTGCTCAGGTTTAGAACGTTTATGCCTCGCTTTAGGCTCTGATTACACAGCATGCAAACCACTCGTCTCTTGTCGTCTGCACATTGTGTGAAGAAATGCCACGCTGGAGAACTTCTTGGATCTGTCTTTGGTGTGCTCGGCTCCTGGGTGCTGTGGCAGTAGCAGGCATAGTGTCTAGGGGACGGGCGCTCTGCTTCTGCACCCTGCTCCCTCTTTTGCTGTGCTGGTGTCTCTGTGCGACCACCGTCTTCTCTTCCAAACAGCACAGGTCACTATCATGACCTTCATCCCATATAGGATCTAGGACCTCATCGTCTTCCACATCATCTTCCACCAAGTCTTCTGCACCCCTGCCCTCCTTGTCGGTTTACACACTGCAGAATGCCGCAGCAGTTGGCACCTGTGTTTCGTCATCATCAGAGACGTGCTGCGGTGGTCTTTCCATGTCCTCATCCTCAAAAATAAGGGGTTGGGCATTGGTGAACTCAATCTCTTCCACTTCTGGAGCAGGGCTAGGTGAATGGCTGGGGAAACCCTGCCAGGAGAGTCATCAAAAAGCATGAGAGTCTGCTTTATGAGGGGCTCAGGCTGCTTGGCTGATTTGCAAGGGGGTGAAATGCTAGATAGCTGCCCATGGCCTGCAGGTGCCAACTCTGAGCTTTTGGCAGTGGATTGGGTTGGAGACAATGTGAAGGTACTGGAGGCACTATCAGCCACGTAATCTACTAGCGCCCGTATGTTATCTGGTCTTACCATTCGTTCAGTGGCATTCGGGCCTACTACATTACGTGGAAGGCCCTGTTGTCTACAAGAACCTGAGGAAAGTGTTTCATTTGGACGTGTAGCTGGCACAGATCCACCACGTCCTCTCCCTGCAACAGGAGCCCCACCAACACCAGCAGCACCACAACCATGGCCACGTCCCTTATTTGACGCTATCCTCATTCTTTTCGGTAACCCAACAAAGTTACAGACAGATTTATTAAAACTTGTTCCCTGTCAGGTATGCCATGCCCGTGTAATAAACAGAAAAGATTGGTTTTGGTCACACCTATATGTGACAGATAAATTTATTACACTTTGTGCCCGGCCTAATATTCTCTCAGTGTGATAAAGATAAATATATTTCTAGTTCACACCACAATATGAGAAATAACTTTATTATACTGTGTGGCCTGCCAAATAGGCCCCAGCCGCGTGTTAAAGATAAAAGATTGGTTAAAGGGGTATTCCCATCTTGCTATTTCGTCCTCGCCTCAGCCAGCTCTACATTTCACTTCCTGGTTTCCTGCTTCTGAGGCTGGGCGGGCTTAGGCAGTTGAGTGAAGGCCGGCCACGCCTCCTTATGACATCACACTGAGAGCTCAGTCCTTGCTGTGCTCATTCATGTGGATAGTATGACTCATCCCTCTGGCAGCCTGCAGTCTGTGAGCCCCTCCCCCACTGCTGGGGAATCATCACTCTCCATTTTTTTACACAGTAAAAGGTCACTGTCCTGCAGTCTAGTACAGCTTTACACACAGAACCCGTCTTATCTTTTACAAACCCATTCTGTCCAGCTAAATAATAATTCACCACTACACCTGAGCCCACAAGCAAGTCGAGTAGTATCCATATGATTTGTGCATTTGACTCCCATAAAACATGACCACCCCCCAGCGACCAGCACTGATGAAGATATTTTTCTAATATAGCTCTACTACGCTGGTGTATAATCCTTGGGTCTTTTATCTGTATACATGAATATACAGCTCTGCTACATCTGTCTTCTCCTCCCCAACAAGCAAAGGTTTCACCTCTGCTACATCTGTCTTTTGCCCTCCCCCAGCCAGCAATATAGCTTTGTACATATAGTTCTACTGCCCTGCTGTATGTCATAGATTGAAACCTACCCACTTATACTAGTATAGTAAGCTGCTACATCAGCATACACATTACTGCAGCATTTTCACACAGTAGAGCTGTGTATGTCAATGTAGCACTTTTCTTTAGTTATTGGGGAAAATTTCGGTTTCTGTCTACTATATACAGCAGGGCAATGTATGTAGCTAGACAGCCACATTGCTGGTGGGGGAGGGAAATAGACCGATGTAGTAGTGCGGTATATCAAGCGGTTCAGTCGCATTGCTGGAGGAGAACCAAACACAGATGTAGTCGATATAGACTACACTGGTGTATAAACCTTATATCTTTTATCTGTATAAATGAATATAGAGCTCTGCTACATCTGTCTATCCCTCCCCCACAATCAAACTCTGTGTCTGAACTGCAACATATAGAGCTCTGCTACATCTCTCTCCCCCTCCCCGCCAGCACTATCTGCGAACGGCAACATATATTGCTCTGCTACATCTGTCTTCCCCCCCACAAACACTGTGTCTCAACCGCAACAAATAGAGATCTGCTACATCTCTCTTCCCCTCTACCACTAGCATTGTGGATGAGACGCTTCCTATACAGCTCTGCTACATCTGTTAGACGTGTAACTGAACACATAGAATTACAATCTTGTTGTCTAGATCATGAAAGTATGTGTCCCTCCACAGGACATTATGGAATGAAGGGACACATAGTTTCATGATCTAGACAACAAGAATGAAATTTGACTTATTCAGTTACACCTTAGGGTACTTTCACACTAGCGATATAGCTATCCGGCTGGCTGTTCCGGCGGGTGAACAGCCTGACGGATCTGCCATGCCGCAAGGAACCGTCTGCTGCTGCTCCGTCCCCATTGCGGCATGGCGGATCCGTCAGGCTGTTCACCTGCCGGAACAGCCTGCCGGATAGCTGTACCGCTAGTGTTAAACTACCCTTAGACAGATGTAGTAGAGCTGTATATGAAGATCAGCGCATGCTTGGATGCCCGAAGACTTCAGAGACAGAAGTGGAGAGAGAGGACATGCCGGACAAGTATCGGAGGACTAGGAGACAACTTCAAAATAGGTGAGTATCATTTTTATGTGAATAAATGCACCACCAAACGATATTACAATATAGGACAATAAAGAAATTTAGGATGAACCCCATTATTAAATGGAGGGACACAGAGGGGAGGACAATATGGAGTGGAGGGATATAGTTTGTCCCCCCCAGCATCCCCCTCCATGTCACATCTCTCCCCACCTCCATGTCACATTTCACCCTTCTACTTTCCCCCTCTATTATTGTGTAAATACCATTATGCTCACCCGGTCCCGTCTGCAGAAACACTCCTTCTCCTCTGTATAATCATGATATCTTGGGCTTCTGAAAAGTTGTTTGTGGACCTGGGAAAACTCAGCCAATCAGTGGCCACAGCTGTGTCATGTGTCAGGCCAGTGATTGGCTAAGCAGGAAATCTCTGGCCTGACATGTGATACAGCTGCAGCCACTGATTGGCTGAGTGTTCCCAGGTCCTCAAACAACTTGCCGTGTGCTCCTGCTAGCAGCAGTGTTCCACAATCCCTCTCTCCTCTCTGCGCTGAAAACAGGCTCTGCGCATGCGCGGCTTCCCGGCGTGCGCGCTCATGGACTGAATGAGCTGCCGGCAAGGCAGATGAAGAGGAGCTTGTGCGCAAGCGCGATCCAGGGAATCGCTCCAGAGGTGGCCGTAACTAGGGGAGACCACACCAAACACTGGGCTACAATGTAAGTAATTTGAACTAGAAAGGTGGAAATTTAATAATACATCATATTGGCAAAAATGATCATTGGCCAATAATTAATCAATTAACCTATTGTGGGGAGTCGCTCTGGTAGACAGCGGTGCGGGTGCAGTATAGAGGCAAAAAGGAAGTCCAGAAGGTGCAGCAAACAGTGTTTTATTCACACTTGCATCAAAAATAAACAGCGAACAGTCACTTGGTGTTAAATCACACACATCAGAAAACGGGAGGTAAAACAAAATGTCCAAACACAGGTTCTAATCACCTGGGAGGTTTTAGGTGCGGGTTCGCACCTGGCTGTCGGCCCAGCCGCAAGATAATCCACCTCAGGCTTCCAGGCCGTCTGCACTCCTCCTTGCTGGGCTCCTGCTTCCAGCCCAGAGAGCTCCACAGCACCATCTGCAGCTCCAGGACAATCACACCCTCAGCTGCTGAGGAGGCTGCCTTTTAAAGGCCCGGATAAAGTCCGGCCTGGACCGTGGGGAGTAGGCACCCACCCAACTCTTTGCCTACTCCCAGTAAGAGCCAGCCCGGATTGGCTTTGCAGCCAAACTAAGTATCAAAATTGTCAAGCAGCACTAGCTGCTGCTGACACAAAAAACCCGGCTCTTACCTCACCGAGGCCAAGAACCTCGGTGACACATACCTCCCGTCGACAACGGTACCTTGCACCTTACCACACTATGATCATTGAAATGGGAATACCCCTTTAAGGTCACAAGTTACTTTGAAAGAGATGAGGGGCACAGATCCCCAACAATCGGTAGTAGGCCACCTAATTTACTGAATACATTTTTGCAATTTTTTTATGCAGTGCAGCAGGAACAGAGCAGAGGATGGAATTTATTTCAACAAAATATATGATTTACCCACCACTGAAACTGACGGATGCAAGTGAAATTCTTTCACTACACTAGCAGTAGTACAAAGCAGGCCACAAATTTACTTTGTGCTAAAAAAAAAATACGTGTTTCTTCCACCCACAATTTCCCAGTGGAATTTACTAATTTTATTTGATTTGCAGTACAAGGCAAAAGAGTCCTTTAAAGGAAAAAACGAAGATTTTTTCTACCCCAGTGAAACAGATGGATTATTGTTTACTATCAGAGTATGGAATTTATTTCAACCAAATATATGATTTTTTCAACCCCAGTGAAACAGATGAATTAACAGATAATTTTTCACTATCAGATTGCCTGTGCAGGCAGAGGATGGAATTTATTTCAACAAAATATATGATTTCTTCAACCCCAGTGAAACTGACGGATGCAAATTAAATTCTTTCACTAGCAGTAGTACAGAGCAGGCCACAGATTTACTTTGTGCAAAAAATTACGTGTTTTTTCCACCCACAATGTCCCAGTGGAATTTACAGATTTTATTTGATTTGCAGTACAAGGCAAAAGAGTCCTTTATATGAAAAAACGAAGATTTTTTTCTACCCCAGTGAAACAGATGGATTTACTGATTATATTTTTCACAATCACAAATGTAGTGCACAAAGCAAATGTACTTTTTGGCACAAAAAAAAGAAGTCCAGAATCTGATGTATTTAGAGAATTAATGACAAGGATATATGCAGCACAGGGATACTTTACAGAACAAAATGTGAAAATATCACCCCCTGGGTCCCTAGGTCCCTAAAATTACAAACGGAGTAACAGTATTATTTTTCCCTACCCCCTGGCAGATAAGGAGTGCAGGTGCACTTAAAAAATGGGTAAATTTTGCCAAATGAAGTAAAAAGACTGGATTCTATTACTGTCCCTGGCACATATGCAGCTGCAAGTGCACGTCACTTGCACAAAATGGCCGCCGACACCAACCACTCACAGAAATATAAAAGTCTTTGTCACTGGCCTCATAAAAAAAAAAACTGTCATTGCACCCACAAGAACAAAAAGGTTGTAGATTGCTGAGTGAACACAATGAGTAAACACAATTCTGATATCAGATATTATTCAGCAAAGCTTGTTTCCTATTCTCTCCCTGGGAGCCCCAGCAGCAACCTGTCCTTAGACTAACAACAGCAGAGTGATTTGCTTATATAGAGGCTGGGTCACATGCTGCACTTAGCCAATCACAGCCATGCCATTAGTAGTCATGGCTGTGATGGCTTTTAAGGGCAAAGTAGCTAGACGCTTGTTGATTGGCTGCCCATCAGCTTTTCAACAAGCGCCATAAAATCTGCCCAACACCGAACCCCGAGGCGAACCCCGGGTGCCAAAAATCCTAAAATTCGGTATGAACCCGAACTGCTCAACTCTAATTATTACTTATCTAAAAAAGCTATACCAGCTTTGCACACATATGTTGAGCAGAAGGTGGGCCAGTCCTTGAGCCTGTCAGTGTCTAGTATAGTTCACAGGAGCACTGATGTATGGAGCTTTAACCGCCCCCTCCCCCCCCAGCGCCGTAAAATTATCTATTGCCGTAATTTAACCTTAGAGTCAAGAAACGCAGGGCTTAAAAAGCGGGTTTAAACATGCCAGAGGGGCCCAAAGAGAGGTAGGCCAGTGAAGTAACCTATTGTATAGTGGTTGTTAAAATCCCCATATAGTAAATAGGAGAATGGAAAAAAGTGGGGGCAAGTTGAGAATATATAATTGGGAAGGAATAAATGGATCCCTGCACAATAATAAAGAATACGCCTGAGTGCATAATGTAGGCAGACTGTTGGGACAACCGGCAGAGCAGTATACCATATTGCCAACCTTCCCCTTTAATACCATGACAAACAATCAACCAACAGCGGTAAATATCATACTCACAGTGAAGAGGTGATTAGATTAGTCAAATATAGCAGCTGAAGTTTAACTGTTCGTTAAGACCCGAGGAGGCCATGGTATTTAGGTAGAAAATCCAGCGTGTTTCACGTTGAAGAAGTCGGTCCCAGTCACCCCCTCACTGTGGGGGAAATACCCTGTCAATGCCCATGAAGCTGATCTTGGCATGGCCATTGTGATGGCACCGTACATGGTTTGCTACTGGAGTATCTTTTAGTTTCGCAATGTCGATCAGGTGCTCGCCAACTCTTCTACGTAACTCGCGGATGGTCTTACCAACATATTCCTTCCCGCATTTGCAGGACAGTCGGTAGACCACTCCGCGAGTTCGACAGTTGATAAAATGGTTAATACTATATTCCCTCCCTGTCACATGGCTGCGGAAAGATCTGCCCGTTTGCAGGTGCCTGCATGCAATGCAGCCACTACATCGGTAGCAGCCCTTGACATTGGATTGTAACCAGCCGCAACCAGTAGGGACAGGAGGGATGTATTCACTGGACACCAGTCTATCCCGAAGACTATGACCTTGTCGGTAGGTGATATGTGGATATTCTCCTATCACTTCCCACAGGTCCGAGTCTAGCCTCAGAATGACCCAGTTTTTTTGGATCACTTCACGTATTTCCGGGGCTGCTTTATCAAAAGTGGCGATGAGACGGATCATTCTCGTGGTTTGGGCTGCTTTAGGTCGAGGGGTTAGTAGGTTTGTTCTCTCTTCCTGAAGCGCCGTCTTATATGCTTCTCTCAAGACTCGATCAGGATACCCTCGATGCAAAAACCGGCTACGCAAATCCTGTGCTTGCCTAATGAACTCACTCTTTGTGGAGCAATTCCTCCTCAGGCGGAGGTATTGCCCCTTAGGGATCCCTCGTTTGAGTGGTAGGGGATGACTGCTCTCCCACCTCAACAGGGTGTTTGTAGAGGTGGGTTTTCTATATACCGATGTTTCCAGTTCTCCACTAGGTGATTTGGAGATAAGAAAATCCAGGAATCGCAAACTCTGGGCATGAATCTCGGAGATGAAACACAGTCCTATAGAGTTCTCATTAAGTCCCTCAACCAGGGCTTTGAATCCCACCAAGTCGCCATTCCAGATGATAAAAATATCATCAATATACCGCGCCCACAGTCCCATGAGGTCCATAAATGCTGACCTATCCTCAGTAAACACCAGGGTCTCCTCCCACCAGCTTAGGAATAAATTAGCATACGACGAGGCACAAGAACTCCCCATCGCTGTACCCCTCAGCTGGTGGTGGACCCTGCCGTCAAACGAGAAAATGTTTCTGGTCAGAGTGAACTCAAGAAGTCGTAGAACAAAGAGACTGTGGGCGCGGTATTGGCAGCCACATATATGTAAAAATGATCAACTGCCCTAAGTCCCAATGTGTGTGGGATGCTAGAGTATAATGCTTCCACGTCAATGCTTGCAAGAAATGTATCACCGTCCACATGAATCCCTTCCAGCCGCCCAAGGAGGTCCGTCGTGTCACGGGTATAGGAGGGTAAGGCCGTAACAAATGGGGATAATATTTGGTCAATATAAATCCCTAGGTTTTGACAGATGTTGCCTACCCCCGACACGATAGGAAGTCCCTTGAGCGGCTGTGTCCCCTTATGGATTTTGGGGAGACAGTAGAAGGTGGACAGTCTAGGATGGGATAGAAGCAGGGATTTATACTCCGTATCAGTGATGATCTTGGAGGTCTTGGCCTCATCCAAAATAACCTTCAATTCAGATATATATTCCCCAGGATCTCATATGTGGAGGCATCGTGTAGTAATGCCTCACACATAGTCCGGTATTGATCATGGTCCATAACGACCGTATTCCCCCCCTTATCGGAGGGTTTGATAATGATAGAACGATCACTCTCAAGATCCTTAATAGCGGCAGTGTGGGCCTGATCAAGGTTAGAGAAATGGGGAGGTTTCAAATCCTTTATCTGTCTAGAAACCGTGTCTAGAAAAACATCAATGCATGACAACTCACCACACATGGGTGGCATCAAGACACTCTTAGGTTTAAGACCAGTGAAGGGGCCCAGTCCCTCTTGGTGGTCTGACTCAATTTCTAGGTCATATAGAAAACCCCCTCTATTCCCACTTAGGGATTAGTACTCTTGGTTTGTTTATTTTGGGAGAATTTAGACTGGGGTGTTATTTGAGAACCTCGCCACCTGTGTGTTTACAAAAAAGAAAGGTGAAAGAAAAAGTACAAAAATGAAGTTTTACAAAAAAAAATTAAAGTTTCAAGATAGAAAAGCATCCTTTTCCCCAAAAAAAGTAAAAAAAAAAATTGAGAAAATTGGGGAAAAAGAAAAGTAGACATATTGGGTATCGCTGCGTCTGTATTCACTGGCTCTATGAAAATTTCACATGACCCACCCCTCAGGTGAACACCGTCAAAAAAATTAAATAAAAAATGTGCTAAAAAAAACTTTTTTTTGTCACCTTACAACACTAAAAGTGCAACACCAAGCGATCAAAAAGGCGTATGCCCCCCAAAATAGTAACAATCTAACCATCACCTCATCCTGCAAAAAATGAGACCCTACCTAAGACAATCGCCCAAAAATAAAAAATAAACTATGGCTCTCTAAATATGAAGACACAAAAACATGATTTCTTTTGTTTCAAAAATGCTGTTATTGTTTAAAACTTAAATAAATGAAAAAGTATACATATTAGGTATCAGCACATCTGTAAGAACCTGTTGTATAAAAATATCACATGACCTCAGGTGGACACTGTAAAAAAAAAAACAGTGCCAAAAAAGCCATTTTTTGTCACCTTACATCACATAAATTGCAACACCAAGCAATCAAAAAGGCCTATGCCCCCCAAAATAGTACCAATCAAACCATCACCTCATCCCACAAAAAATGAAATCCTACCTAAGACAAACTGTCAAAAAATAAAAAAGCTATCACTCTGAGACAATGTAGACACTAAAATATGATTTTATTTGCTTCAAAACTGCTACTATTGTGCTTAAGTGAAATAAATAAATAAAAAGTATACATATTATGTATCGCCGCATCCGTAACAATGTGCTCTATAAAAATATCACATGACCTAACTACTCAGATGAACACCGTAAAAAAAAAAGTGTGTCAAAAAAGCCATTTTTTGTCTCCTTATATCACAAAAAATGTAATTCCAAGTGATCAAAAAGTCATATGCATCTGTCAGAGTTTTCAGGTATACCGTAATTATCAAATTAAGCTGGCCGACACACAGACACAGACGCAATACAGCTATATCTACGGAGATCTGAAGACCACTCCAAAAATCTTTATTCTTATACCTTTATGATAATAGGAGTAACTGGAAGTTTCAGGGCGGTTACAATACTGAATAATTAAATGTGGTATATTACATAATTGCACGTGACAACATATTGGCAATATCTTGCAGTCTTAAAACTAGGTAAAAGTTTATTTGGACAAAGTTCTAGGTAAAAAGTCAATTCTCAAAAACTGGACTTAATCTGGACCATCTGGACTCATTATTTGGAAAACATTTCCTAGAATTTTGGAGAACATCATCATTTTTCATCTCACACTACAAGATTGTAAACCTTCTTCATTGTGTCCAAATTGGGTAAAATACTCCCTTATCCTTATAAAGATTCAAGTTGCAACGCAATTACAGATGGTCTTCAGAATGTATTCTAAGGCCAAGTTGTTATAAAACTGTGGAAATAATGATAATCTTCTCAATTTATATATAAACTCAATAAATGTGTATTAACTATATGAATATAGGTATATCATAATCACTGAGGTTATACATAATCACTGAGGTTATATACATTATATGAGTATAATGTTGGCAATGACCTCATTACTCTAACAAACACTAAAATAGTACTAATCAAACCGTCATTTCATACTGAAAAAAATGAGCCCCCAGAATTTAAAAAAAATATGGCTTTCAGAATATGGAGTCACTAAAAAAGAATTTTTTCAAAAATGCTTTATTTTGTAAAACTGAGAAAGTAGTCATATTTGGTATTGTCGCGTCCATAACAACCTGCTCTATAAAATTACCACATGATCTAACCTGTCAGATGAACACTGCAAATAAGAAAAAATAAAAACAGTGTCAAAACAACTATTTTTTGTTTTCTTGCCTCACAAAAAGTGTAATGTAGAGAAATCAAAAATCATATGTACCCTAAAATAGTTCCAGCAAACCTGTCACCTGATCCCGTAGTTTCCTAAATGGGGTCATTTTTTGGAGTTTCTACTCTAGGGGGTGCATCAGGGGGTCTTCATATGTCACATAGCCAACTTTAAATTATCCAAGTGAAATCTGCCTTCCAAAAACCATATGGCATTCCTTTCCCCTACAGCAGTTTACAACCACATATGGGGTGTTTATTTAAACTGCGAAATCAGGGTAATAAATATTGAGTTTTGTTTGGCTGGTAACCCTTGCTTTTTAAGCAGAAAAAAATGAGTAAAATGGAAAATCTGCCATTTTATCTCTCCATTTTCCATTAATTCTTGTGGAACACTTAAAGGGTTAACAACTATTGTAAAATCAGTTTTGAATACCTTCAGGGGTGTAGTTTATAGAATGGGGTCATTTTTGGGTGGTTCCTATTATGTAAGCCTCACAAAGTGACTTCAAACCTGAACTAGTCCTTAAAAAGTGGGTTTTGGAAATGTTCTGAAAAATTTCAAGATTTGCTTCTAAACTTCTAAGCCTTCTAACGTCCCCGAAAAATAAAACAGCATTCACAAAATGATCCAAACGTAAAGTAGACATATGGGGAATGTAAATTAATAACTATTTTTGAAGTTATTACTATCTATTATAAAAGTAGAAAAATAAAATTTTGGTAATTTGCTAATTTTTCCAAATTTTGGATAAATTTCGTATTTTTTTGTTATGAATACAAATAAAAAATTTTGCCTCAGTTTTACCACTGTCATGAAGTACAATATATGATGAAAAAACAATCTCAGAATGGCCTGGATAAGTAAAAGTGTTTTAAAGTTATTACCACATAAAGTGACACATGTGGGATTTGCAAAAAAATGGCATGGTCTGGAAGGTGAAAGGGTTAAATATGGTCACTGAAAATATATGCTCTTTATAGCCTACTAGGTAAAAGTGGTTCATGCCCAGGCACACCAGCAACTTGGCCAGGGGATGGCAATGTTGCCTCTGCATGCTTATGTGTGATTCCAGCGCCAATGTCCTCCTTTGCCTCCTCATCCTCCACCTTGTCCTCTGCCTCCGCTGTAGGCACAGTTCTGAGTGGTCCTCCAGCATACCACCTATACAGAGCATGGTGGTATCACTCTGTTCTGCGCCTGGCTAGCCTGAGTGAACAAAGTAACACCAGGAGAACAACGGAAAGAACATTCTATCTGTGCTACGTCAAGGAGGGCTGACCCATGCGCCCTGAATGGCACTTGTCTTTAACCTGGTTGTAGCCCGGTTCCTGATGTTTTCCACCCAACTGCAAGATGTCTTGAAAATGGCCAGGAAGCTATACATGCACTTCCATTGCTCTTACTGTGCAAAACACACCCTCCTTGAGCTGCAAAGGCAGAATAGTGTTCCCCAACATCACTTCGTAATCAACGTTTCCACATGTTGGAACTCCACCCTCCACATGTTGGACTGACTATATGAACAGAGGATGGCCATGAACAATTTCTTGATGATGCACGTGGACAGGAGCACTCCCCTGTGTAACCTCAACGTTATCCAGTGGCAGCTCATGCGTGACACCTGCTCAGGCCCTTTGAGGAGGCCACTTTATTTGTCAGTCCGGATGAATGATATCATTCCACTTCTTCACATTCTGTAGCAGATGCTGATAAATCTGGCTGGCCAGGGGACAGGAGATGTGACATCTTATGGCCACCTGAGCCCAGTGGGGGCTGAACTGGCGGATGAGGGAGATGAGGAGGAGAAGGACATTAATGCCCAGGAAAGGTATACAGAAATAGGTGGTTTATCTGCACAAGTGACAGGAGAGGAGCAGGAGGAGTTGGAGGGCAATGAGGAAGACCAGGCAGATAACCCTGACAGACCATGGCAGTATGCAGTGGAGATGGAGACAGGAATACTCTCTGAGTCCCTTACACAAATGGCCAGATACATGCTGAGTTGCTTGTGTAGTGACAGCCGCATTATCACCATTCTTCTTAAAATTCGGCATATATATTGTCATGCCTTTTCATAAGTATATAAATATTTATACATTATTATTGATATAACGTGTATTCATGGCCTATAAGAAGCCAAGTTGTACTTATGTTCACCCTACTGTATGAACCTTTATTGTAGAAAAGAAAAAAATATGGGTACAAGGAAAGGTTCTTCCTAGCAGTTGTGGGCCTAAGGGAGTAATTTTGCCTCATCACTAGACTATGAGCCGATATAAGGTTAATTCCTGGCTCTCATCTGGCATCCCTTTATAATAAGGTCTATTAATGAGGCAAACATATGATGTCTGTTTGGTCATATAGTGGATCGTATTTAGTTTTGGCACAAGTTAATCAATATATCACATATGTGTTGTTTTATATTGCTTCATATATTGGTTTTATTTTGCTACATGTTATAATCATATATTAACGTATATATATATATATATATATATATATATATATATATATTAACGTATATATATACTGTATACCCTGTATGTGTATCACCAGAAGCATGTATTCCTGAGGTATATGGGAAAGCTTGCTCAGTTGGATTTCTGTTTCTGAGAAGTTGCTCAGAAAGTTGTGTTATTTTCAGAAGATAAGGCACCTGTGAAATCCAAAAATCCACACATTTATTGTCTACATTTTAGCTTTATGACGTGAGAAGAGTTATACTAGTTTCTGGGAATCTAGGTTTTTAATTGTTTCAAGTGTCAGGGGGTATGCCTCCCTTTTTGATATATGTCCCAGGTGGTGGATGTTTACCACTTAACATGAAGTCACATTATATAAATTTAACTCTTAAAAGTTTCACATTTATAGATTACACAACATTGCCACTTAGGTATCGGCAGGTAACATTACACCGTTCACCACAAAGCATTTTGGGTAATGTGTGATCATAGTACCATTACAATATGTGCACACCCTTTGGTTTGGTTGGAAGACTGTTATCTAAAGGGGTATATTCTTTTGATAAGTCTGTGAATGCTAATCATAGACGGGATGAGCGAGGGGATTCCGAAATAATTTTTTTCTACAAACAAAGGACTAAAACAGAACGTGGTAAAGCTTTGGATTTTATCCTGGATCACAGGGAACCCTCTGGAGAGCTGACCGTCCCTCAGGAGCCCTAATCACCTTTTGACCCTTGGTAACGTATATATATGGTTTATTGCTTGCGGTATTTATAAGTTACTTAGCCCGTTATATAGTCAAAGATCCCAATTGTGGATCCGTAGTGTAAAGGCTCCTGGTCAATTTTAATCATTCTCTTAGCAAAGATGCATATTGCTAAAATGAGGATCAGACATTGATGCCTAGTTCTTTGGTAACTTTTATATTCCCTAGCCTGATACCGAGCTGGTATATTTATAATGCCGCCATATACCTCAATTGGTTAAAAGATAATAGGAAGGGGTCGATACCCCTACTTTTCTTCACATATTATTTGTGTTGATTGGTTATTGAAAAGTATTGGTATATTTCATTGTCTATCATTGTACAGGTTGTATTATCAATTTTATATTTAGCACTTATGTATAATAAACTCACATATATTTTTGCATAGACGATAGTACCTTGTTTTCTTTCTAGTTGCACAAAATAAGGTTCTCGCCAACGAGCTGAGTGGTTATTATGTCGACCTCTCCTCAGTAAGATCAATAACTTTGATATTTTTTCCTTTGATTCTTTATTATAATTTTTTCTACATGGAGTAGAACCTGATCCAGCAGGTAGTGGCATACTTGGACTGCACCCTGTCACCCTAGATCCAAGATTTCCTGGACTACTGGGCAGCCAAATTTGAATTGTGGCTGCAACTGGCCGAGTTTGCCCTAAACAAGCTTTCCTGCCCGGCTAGTAGTGTGGCATGAGAGCGGGTGTTTAGTGTAGCAGTGGGGCATAGTTACCAAAACAGTGGATGTCACTATAGCCAAGCTTCCCAAATAGATTATAGCACCATCTGAAAGTAGCATCTCAGCTCCTTCTAATTGGCTGCAGTGAATTCAAGAGGTCATTGACTCCAGTTGTTGTAGAGGCGATATCCTGAAATACTGTAGCCTGATGTGTAATCAAAAAAAGCCTCTCTAACTGCAAATATAGACATGCAAGGCTATTCTGTTCAGGGCTTAATTGGTGCATGATTATAGACCTAGGATTTCTAAACAAATTCATTTTAAAGAAGCATTTTTGGATGGAATGTATTCTCGCTCTTCTATCTCCTGCAGGTTGGCGACAAGATGGCCTATCTAGACCTGAAAGAAGCTGATTTCATGTGCTCATAGCTCTGCTACACCAGAGCATTCTAAGGTTAAGTGGGGTCTCTAGAGTTACACATCTAGATGATTGGTTTCTCTTAGACAGAGCAGAACTAAAAGAAAAAAGTTACTATCATCTAAAAGTACTGTAATAAAAAACAGGAAGGCCTATATCAATTTGGTAGCATTGTAATAACTCACACAAGCCTATATCACACAATTAATATCTTAAAAAAACAAAACCCAGGAAAGAAACCCTGAAAAATCGCTGAATTTATCTTTTTTTTTCCTTTCACCCTCCTCCTATATGTATCTCAAAATGTTACCATTAAACAGTACAACCTATTTCCCAAAAAAACGGGTTCTCATACAGCTACATTGATATACTCACTTTCTGGAGAGCTATGACTCTTCGAAGGCGGGGAGTTAAAAATAAAAGACATCCTTAAGGTGCCTTCATAACAATTAAAACTGATTGCTGGGGATGACACTCAGTGATTGACCTTCCATCTGAGGTCCCTTAGAAAGATGTGTCAAAATCTGAAAGGTCCTTGAACTCTTTCGGGACATAGCCTAATTTTATTTTTTCATTTCTGTTTTTCCTTCCCTGCCTTCCAAGAATCATATTTTTTTCTGTTCATATAGTCATATAATGACAGTTTTTTTGGCAGGACAAGTCATATTTATTAATGGCACTGTTTATGTTACCATAGCTCTTATTAGAAAATGGGTAAAAAATTATTTGTGCAGTGAAAAAGGAAAAAAGTCTGCCAAGGTTTTTTTAAATTTTGTTTTTATAGCATTCACTATGTTCTAAAAAATGATGACCTTATTATGTAGGTCAGTATGATTAAGTCAAATTGTACGTTTTTATTCATTTCTGTTACCTCAAACACAGCGCAAGAAAAATACTGGCAGATAGTTTGGACATTTTTGGATATACCTGTTTTGTTTATTTTTTTATTGTTTATAAAGTTGGGAAAGGGGAGTGATTTGCATTTTTACTATTTTTGTATTTTTTTATTTTTTTTTACATTTATTAAACTTTTTTTTTTTCCCACTGTAATTTAGAGTCCCTTTAGCGGATTTGAACATGAGATCTTCTGATCCCATACACCGCAATAGAATAATACTTTGGTCTATGAGATTTTCACTGTCTTCTTGAGAAGCCATTCCTCATGCTCAGCTTCTCAGGCAGTTAGCCATAACTGGCCTGTGAACTTTTTCAAAGTCCCAGGCTGTCATGGCAACAGATCAGAGCCCTAAGATTTCTCCATGGGGTCACCGATCGAAAGGCAGAGAGAGCCCCCTACATCTGTCTAACCACATAAATGCCCTAATTTTTATAGACATCATCATCTTAAGGGTTAAATGACTGGGATCCTAATTATTGTGCAAAGTGGCGGCTGTATTACACAGCACTTACAGTGTATGGAGCAGACTTACAGTGTATGGAGCAGACGAGTGTGCCTGCTCCATACTACTGCACCACCACACCACCATGTAACTGTATTTCATTTCAAGCAAATTTACTGTGTTAAATATGCTCATTTATCAACTGGTTGCAAACACAACGTTCGGATATGGTGAACATTCATTTCTGTAGCATATGATCAATGAATTCAAAAGAACCATTGGAATCCTGTGGGAGTCCCTTAAGCTTTTTTTATGGATCATGCTTAGAGATACATAATTGCACTGAGCACAATGTCATATGGAAAAAGACAGCTCTTAGAAATATTATCTACCAGTCTTTAACAATTTATAAATAAATAAGGAAAAGCCTTAACAGTTACAGCTTATAAAATATACTGCATGTGGTAGAGCTAATGGGCATAGATGCAGCCTAAGGAGAGCTCAGAGTAGAAGGCATCCCTCAGCCTTGCATTCAGTTATTAAACATGGAGATCATTTCAGTAGCTTGTGATCTAATATATAATGAATCATGCAGTTAATACTAATCTCTTATAAAGTTATATATAGTGCAGATGCTGTGTATAGTGTACCTTATATTACATAAGAGTATGATTGCAGATCACTTCTTTAAAATATATACAAGCAAATATGGTTTTCATAAACCCATTGGAGACCGTTGATGTACTAGTATGTCATAGCCTCCAGTTCCTTGGCAGCATTTGACTTACTAGGGCACAGGAGCGGTGCGCACAAGATCAATGCAGGGGCCCGGCAGTCACTGACAGCTGGACCACTGCTGTATCCGATGGCATTGCTGTATCAGATCCCAGTCTTTCGGTGACAGGGACCCAATGGCTGAGAAGGCAGCCCGATGCCTTGCACAGGCATCGGGGCTTTCCTTCTACACAAGCCTAGAAGATCCAGCCCCTAGGAGACAAGCGTGAGCGGATTAGGTACGGATGCGTTGCCGATGCATTCAGGAAATTTTTTTTTGATTCAATGCATTTTGCACACGCGTGATAAAAAACTGAATGTTTGATAATAACATCTCTTAGCAACCATCCATGAAAATCGCATCCGTACTTGCTTGTGGATGCGATGCGATTTTCACTCAGCTCCATTCACTTCTATGGGGCCAGTGTTGCGTGAAAATCGCAGAATATAGAACATGCTGTGATTTTCATGCAAAGCAAAAGTGATGCATGAAAACCACTGCTCATGTACACATTAAAATGAATGAGTATGGATTCCGTGCAGGCACAATGCGTTCGCATCATGCATTGCACCCGCGCGGAATAGTCGCTCGTGTGAAAGGGGCCTTAGGCTGCATCTCCTAGGCAATAGTGATCTCCCGAACTATTCGCCGGCGAACAGTTCCCGGCGAGCATAGCTTGTTCACGTTCGCCTATACATCATCATTGAGCAAACTTTGACCCTGTACCTCACAGTCAGCAGAACCATTCCAGCCAATCAGCAACCTCCCTATGATGACGATGTGTCCGTGGATGTCACTAGGGTGCTCGCACGAAGAGAAGAAGAACAGGGGGAAAGTTTAGATGGGGAGACAGAGAGGAGGAGGAGATGAGTTGGAGGCAGGGGGGAGGTCGTCGCAAGGAGCTAGTGGCACAGTCAGACAGCATGTATCGGCACTCAGGGTCAGCCAGACAGCACGCCAATCAACGCATGCTGTTGCCACCACCAGAATTCCATCATTGCAAAGCTCAGCAGTGTGGCATTTTTTTGGTGTGTCTCCCTCTGATAACAGTGATGCCATTTGCAACCAGTGCCAAAAGAAACTGAGTCATGGGAAGTCCATCAACCACCTAGTTACAACTGCTTTGCGAAGGCACATGATCTCACATCACAAACGCCTATGGGATCAACACATGAGTAGTGTTGAGCGAACAGTTTGAGAATAGTTCGGGTTCGTACTGAATTTTGGGGTGTTCGGGACACGGACCCGAACCCGAACATTTTCAAAATAGTTCGGGTTCATTGTTAGGCGATTTCTTCCTGCTTTCTGAAGGGCTTCAATCAGCTAGCGTTTTACTTCTTGCCCTAAGAGCCCATCATAGCCATGCCTACTAATGGCATGGCTGTGATTGGCCAAGTGCAGCATGTGACCCAGCCTCTATTTAAGCTGGAGTCACGTAGCGCCGCACGTCACACTGCTCTGATTAGTGTAGGGAGAGGATGCAGCTGCTGTGAGGGCGAGATTAGGCAGGGAAAAGTCAGCAAAAGCACCTAATGAAGTGATCGATCTACAGCTGTGAATGATTCAACTTCTGCTAGTTACTTGCTTACTTGTTTTTAGGCTGCACAGAGCGTTTTTCTGTCATTTATTTTCTGGGGTGATCGGCGGCCATTTTGTGACTTGTAGTGCACCCGAACAAGCTGCCACCAAGTCCATCAATCCATCAATACTAGTTTTTTTTTTTTTTGCTATATCCTACATCAGGGGCTTGGCTGTGCTAATTGTCACCCCTAGAAACTCAGGATAGCAATTTCTATATTTTATTAAGTAGTTAAATACAATTGCCAAAATACCAATCCCCTAAATCTGGTGTTCCAGCTTTGGCTAGCCAAGTATAAAACTTTCTGCTGTCTGGCAAAGGATAGATTATTTTCTGTGGTGAAATTCAATTGTCAAAATAGCAATCCCCTAAATCTGGTGTCCCAGCACTGGCTAGCAAACTATAATAGTGTCCGCCAAAACATATATTTTGTTCTGGGGTGAAATTCAATTGCCAAAATAGCAATACCATAAATCTGGTGTCACAGCTGTGGCTGGCAAACTATAATATTGTCCTCAAAAACATATATTTTGTTCTGGGGTGAAATTCAATTGCCAAAATAGCAATACCATAAGGGTATGTTCAGACGACGACAATTGTCGCGCGACAAAAAGTCGCACTATTGTCGACAATTTTAATAATGGGAGTCTATGGTGTCGCAGTGCGACATGCGACATGCTGCGACTGCGACGCGACAGTCCGCAAAAATCCATCCGGGATGGATTTTTTGCGACTGTTGTGTCGCAGTCGCAACATGTTTCATGTTGCACATGCGACACCACCATAGGTTCCCATTATAAAAATTGTCACGCAACATTAATGTGACATTAATGTCGCGCTACAAATGTTGCAGTGTAGTGGTTCCCAAATTGTCGCGCGACTTTTTGTCGCGCGACAATTGTCGTCGTGTGAACGTAGCCTTAATCAGTGGTTTCAGCTGTGGCTGGCCAAGTTTCATAGTGTCCTGCAAAGGATATATTTTGTTCTGGGGTGAAATTCAATTGCCAAAATAGCAATAACATAAATCAGTGGTTTCAGCTGTGGCTGGCCAAGTTTCATAATGTCCTGCAAATTATATATTTTGTTCTAGGGTGAAATTAAATTGCCAAAATAGCAATACCCTGAATCTGGTATTCCAGCTGTTGCAGGCCTAGTTTAAATCTGTCTGTAACAGGATATATTTTGTTCTGGGGTGAAATTCAATTGCCAAAATAGCAATACCATAAATCAGTGGTTTCAGCTGCGGCTGGCCAAGTTTAATAGTGTCCTGCAAAATATATATTTTGTTCTGGGGTTAAATTCAATTGCAAAAATAGCAATCACCTAAATCTGGTGTCCCAGCACTGGCTGGCAAACTATAATAGTGTCCGCCAAAACATATATTTTGTTCTGGGGTGAAATTCAATTGCCAAAATAGCAATACCATAAATCTGGTGTCACAGCTGTGGGTGGCAAACTTTAATAGTGTCCGCAAAAACATATTTTGTTCTGGGGTGAAATTCAATTGCCAAAATAGCAATACCATAAATCAGTGGTTTCAGCTGTGGCTGGCCAAGTTTCATAGCAACCCCTTGAGGAAGCGGACGGCGAAACGCGCGTCGGGGTTGGTCTGTGGATCTGGTGGCGACTGAACTCAGGTGTGTATAGCATTCATGCTTTTATGTTATAGTGGACAATAGTTCTCCAATCTTTATTGTTATTGGTCATGGCATTCAGCCATTATAAAACCTTAGTGTTTTGCGATTGATTGTTGCCTATATGACCTGTCGGTAGATTGGTGAATGTCTGTCTTTAATTTTCTCGCCTGAGTTCAGTGGACCCTAGACCCACGGACCATTTTTGTGTGGTTTTATGTATTTTTAAATATATTTTTGTGGTCTTTCACTTTGTACGTATTTTTGTAATAAATTGAGACATTTTTTGAATCATGGTATATTGTTTAATCATGTCTTTAATAAAATACAATTTTTCTACATATTGTTGATTGGTTGTTTTTCTGTTGATTGGATATGTAGTATAGTACCGATTGTGGGGAATTTTGGATTGGTGTTACAAATTTCATAGTGTCCTGCAAATTATATATTTTGTTCTGGGGTGAAATTCAATTGCCAAAATAGCAATCCCCTAAATCTGGTGTCCCAGCACTGGCTGGCAAACTATAATAGTGTCCGCAAAAACATATATTTTGTTCTGGGATGAAATTCAATTGCCAAAATAGCAATACCCTGAAACTGGTGTTCCAGCAGTTGCAGGCCAAGTGTTAATCTGTCCGTAAAAGGGTATATTTTGTTCTGGGGTGAAATTCACTTGCCAATATAGCAATACTCTGAATCTGGTGTTCCAGCTGTTGCAGGCAAATTGTAAATCTGTACATAAAAGGATACCTTTCATCCAGGGCCTAAATACTAGCCCTAAAAGAGATATTCCCCTAAATCAGTGGTTACTGCTGTGCCTGGATTAGTGTAATACGCTACATAAATAAATAGGCAGATAGTGTTAGGTGTCTGTAAAAAAAAGGCCTGAATTTGAAATCAATACATTGGGCCAAATTTTTTTTTTTTTTTATTGTGGTGCTTGGTGAACGGTAACATGAGGAAAACATCTAGTAAGTGACGTGGACGCGGTCGTGGGTGTGTTAGTGTACCCTCTGGTGCTGGGAGAGGACGTGGCCATTCTGCCACAGCCACATGTCCTAGTGAACCAACTACATTAGGTTCCAGTACCCGCCAGAATTTACAGCTAAATTTGGTGGGGCCCACCATGGGTGGGGACATGGGAATACCACCTCATCGGAGTCTGCACGTCTCTGATGATGACGAAACACAGGTGCCAACTGCTGCGTCTTTCTGCAGTGTGCAGACCGAACAGGAGGTCAGGGAGGAAGACTGTGTGGAAGACGGTCCTAGACCCCACATGGAATGAAGGTCGTGCCACAGATTTTCATAGTTCAGAGGAAGAGGCAGTGGTGAGACCGAGCCAACAGCGTAGCAAAAGAGGGAGCAGAGGGCAAAAGCAGACCAGCCGCCACCAAGAGAGTTTGCCTGCTACTGGCCACCGCCACCAGGGACCGAGCACCCCAAAGGCAGCTTCAAGGGGTTCCCTGGCATGGCACTTCTTTAAACAATGTGCTGACGACAAGACCGAGTGGTTTGCACGCTGTGCCATCAGATCCTGAAGCGAGGCATTAACGTTCTGAATCTTAGCACAACCTGCATGACCAGGCATCTACATGCAAAGCATGAACTGCAGTGGAGTAAACACCTTAAAAACAAGGAACTCACTCAGGCTCCCCCTGCTCCCTCTTCTGCTGCTGCCTCGGCCTCTTCCTCCGCCTCGGGAGGAACGTTTGCAGCTGCCGCCCACCAAACAGAGGATGTGCCACGACACCACCACCTGCGTCACCAAGCATCTCCACCATGTCACACGGCAGCGTTCAGCTCTCCATCTCACAAACCTTGGAGAGAAAGCGTAAATTCCCACCTAGCCACCCTCGAGCCTTGGGCCTGAATGCCAGCATTTCTAAACTACTGGCCTTTGAAATGCTGTCATTCAGGCTGGTGGACACAGACAGCTTCAAACAGCTGATGTCCATAGCTGTCCCACAGTATGTTGTTCCCAGCCGCCACTACTTCTCCAAGACAGCGTGCCTTCCCTGCACAACCAAGTATCCGATAAAATCAAGTGTGCACTGCACAACGCCATCTGTGGCAAGGTCCACCTAATCACAGATACGTGGACCAGTAAGCACGGCCAGGGACGCTATATCTCCCTAACTGCACACTGGATAAGCGTAGTGGCGGCTGAGCCACAGGCGGAGAGTTCCTTGGCGCACGTCCTTCCGCCGCCAAGGATCGCAGGGCATCATTCTTTGCCTCCTGTAGCCGCCTCCTCCTACTCGGCTTCCTCCTTCTCTGCTTCCACCATCTCATCCAGTCAGCCACACACCTTCACCACCAACTTCAGCACATCCCGGGGTAAACGTCAGCAGGCAATTCGGAAACTCATATGTTTGGGGGAAAGACCCCCACCGCGCAGGAGTTGTGGCGGGGTATTGAACAACAGACCGACGAGTGGTTTCTGCTTGTGGGCCTCAAGCCCGGCCTGGTGGTGTGCGATAATGGGCAAAATCTCGTCGCAGCTCTGGGACTAGCCGGTTTGACGCACATCCCTTGCCTGGCGCATGTGCTGAATTTGGTGGTACAGAAGTTCATTCACAACTACCCCGACATGTCAGAGCTGCTGCATAAAGTGCGGGCCGTTTGTGCGCGCTTCCGGCGTTCACATCCTGCCGCTGCTCGTCTGTCTGCACTACAGCGGAACTTCGGCCTTCCCGCTCACCGCCTCATATGCGACGTGCCCACCAGGTGGAACTCCAACTTGCACATGCTGGAGAGACTGTGCGAGCAGCAGCAGGCCATAGTGGAGTCTCAGCTGAAGCACGCACGCGTCAGTCGCACTTTGGAACAGCACCACTTCACCACCAATGATTGGGCCTCCGTGCGAGACCTGTGTGCCCTGTTGTGCTGTTTCGAGTACTCCACCAACATGGCCAGTGGCGATGACACCGTTATCAGCGTTACAATACCACTTCTATGTCTCCTTGAGAAAACGCTTAGGGCGATGATGGAAGAGGAGGTGGCCCAAGAGGAGGAGGAGGAGAAGGATGAGGGGTCATTTTTACCACTTTCAGGCCAGTCTGTTAGAAGTGGCTCAGAGGGAGGTTTTTTGCATTAGCAGAGGCCAGATACAAATATGGCCAGCCAGGGCCCACTACTGGAGGATGAGGAGGAGGTGGATGAGGATGAAGCAGGTTCACAGCGGGGTGGCACCCGACACAGCTCAGGCCCATCACTGGGGGGATACGGAGGACGATGACGATACGACTCCCACAGAGGACAGCTTGTCCTTACCTCTGGGGAGCCTGGCACACATGAGCGACTACATTCTGGAGTGCCTGCGCAACGGCAGCAGAGTTGCCCACATTTTAACGTGTGCGGACTACTGGGTTGCCACCCTGCTGGATCCCCGGTACAAAGACAATGTGCCCACCTTACTTCCTGCACTGGAGCGTGATAGGAAGATGTGCGAGTACAAGTGCACGCTGGTAGACGCTCTCCTGAGAGCATTCCCAAATGTCGCAGGGGAGCAGGTGGAAGCCCAAGGCGAAGGCAGAGGAGGAGCAAGAGGTCGCCAACGCAGCTGTGTCACGGCCAGCTCCTCTGAGGGCAGGGTTAGCATGGCAGAAATGTGGAAAAATTTTGTCTCCACGCCACAGCTTACTGCACCACCACCTGATACGGAACAGGTTAGCAGGAGGCAGCATTTCACTAGCATGGTTGAACAGTACGTCTGCACACCCCTCCACGTACTGACTGATGGTTCGGCCCCATTCAATTTCTGGGTCTCCAAATTGTCCACATGGCCAGAGTTAGTATTTTATGCCTTGGAGGTGCTGGCCTGCCCGGCGGCCAGCGTTTTGTCTGAACGTGTATTTAGCAGGGCAGGGGGCGTCATTACTGAAAACGCAGCCGCCTGTCCACAGCCAACGTGGACAAGCTGACGTTCATAAAAATGAACCAGGCATGGATCCCACAGGACCTGTGCCTCCCTTGTGCAGAATATACATTTATAACTGCCTTCCCCTCAAACATGTATTCTTGTACTCCGTGGCACTTCTTTATTGAATCCTCATTTTTTTAACTTTACATTGATCTTGCAGTGCAACCCAAAGTTGAATGAACCTCTCCTCTGTCAGGGTGCTGGGGCCGAAATAACTGAAAGTAGCCTTCTCCAGTGATGGGTGATATGACGCATGATTCCTTGCTGTGGGACCTCTTTCCTCGGTCTGGGTGCTGGGCCGAAATAACTGAAAGTGGCCTTCTCCAGTGGTGGGTGATATGACGCATGATTTCTTGCTGTGGGACCTCTCTCCTCTGTCTGGGTGATGGGCCGAAATAACTGAGAGTGGCCTTCTCCAGTGGTGGGTGATATGACGCATGATTCCTTGCTGTGGGACCTCTCTCCTCTGTCAGGGTGCTGGTGCCGAAATAACTGAAAGTGGCCTTCTCCAGTGGTGGGTGATATGACGCATGATTCCTTGCTGTGGGACCTCTCTCCTCTGTCTGGGTGCTCGGGCCGAAATAACTGAAAGTGGCCTTCTCCAGTGGTGGGTGATATGATGCTTTATTCCTTGCTGTGGGACCTCTCTCCTCTGTCTGGATGCTGGGGCCTAAATAACTGAAAGTGGCCTTCTTCAGTGGCGGGTGATATGATACATGATTCCTTGCAGTGGGACCTGTATCCTCTGTCTGGGTGCTGGGGCCGAAATAACTGAAAGTGGCCTTCTCCAGTGGTGGGTGATATGACGCATGATTCCTTGCTGTGGGACCTCTCTCCTCTGTCTGGGTGCTGGTGCCGAAATAACTGAAAGTGGCCTTCTCCAGTGGTGGGTGATATGATGCCTTATTCCTTGCTGTGGGACCTCTCTCCTCTGTCAGGGTTCTGGGGCCTAAATAACTGAAAGTGTCCTTCTCCAGTGGTGGGTGATATGACGCATGATTCCTTGCACTGGGACCTGTATCCTCGGTCTGGGTGCTGGGCCGAAATAACTGAAAGTGGCCTTCTCCAGTGGTGAGTGATATGACGCATGATTCCTTGCTGTGAGACCTCTCCTCTGTCTGGGTGCTGGGGCCGAAGTAACTGAAAGTGGCCTTCTCCAGTGGTGGGTGATATGACGCATGATTCCTTGCTGTGGGACCTCTCTCCTCTGTCTGGGTGCTCGGGCCGAAATAACTGAAAGTGGCCTTCTCCAGTGGTGGGTGATATGACGCATGATTCCTTGCTGTGGGACCTCTCTCCTCTGTCTGGGTGCTGGGGCCGAAATAACTTAAAGTGGCCTTCTCCAGTGGTGGGTGATATGATGCTTTATTCCTTGCTGTGGGACCTCTCTCCTCTGTCTGGGTGCTGGGGCCTAAATAACTGAAAGTGGCCTTCTTCAGTGGCGGGTGATATGATGCATGATTCCTTGCAGTGGGACCTGTATCCTCTGTCTGGGTGCTGGGCCGAAATAACTGAAAGTGGCCTTCTCCAGTGGTGAGTGATATGACGCATGATTCCTTGCTGTGGGACCTCTCTCCTCTGTCTGGGTGCTGGGGCCGAAGTAACTGAAAGTGGCCTTCTCCAGTGGTGAGTGATATGACGCATGATTCCTTGCTGTGGGACCTCTCTCCTCTGTCTGGGTGCTGGGCCTGTGGGGGGTTAGCTCTGGTCTCGAGGATCGTTCACATACAGATAGTCGTCCACCGCAGCTTTAGGGGCCAAAACATCGCTTTATTGTCCCAGCATCAACATAAATAAATGAAATTCAAAACAAACACCTGCCCGGCTGGGCTCTAACTTAACACAGTGTGTCCCTGACTCACCTAAGACACTGTTCACACACACGGCACCCATGCGGCTTTCCCAGCCCAATGTCCATCAGCCTCCTGGCTGTTTCCTCACCGGTGTCTTTTGGGGGATTGTGGTCCAGTCGTCCGCCCGACGCTGACCATGCGACCCTTATCCCTAGGCGTCGCGGGACCCCCCAAACTTCAGGCTACTCCCAGCCTTGTGGTCTCTCAGCGCTCCCAGATCAAACCACACACAGAACCACTCCAGGCTTCTGTACCTCACAGGACACACCCATCTCACTGTGAGGACAGCTTTATGCTCTCTTGATTGTGGCACCTGTTGCTGCCTCAGACCTGCCCACTGATGGGAAAGAGATGGATAATCCTGCCATTCCTCTCTTCTATCAGCCATGAGGCCTGTCACTGCCTCACATATCCCCCCTTTGTTCAACCCCGTGAGGTGAACACTAGCATCCAACCACGATGCTCGTGAGAGGGCATCGACCTGGCCTACAGTCTTCCCCTTATTCTGCCAGACCCAGGCCAATAGTGCTTGGTTTCTCACCCACATGAGTTTAGTATGGGGCAAATAAGACCTATGGGATTTTCTTGCCCATCTCATGACCCGGTACTCTCTTTCACGAGTGAGGATGATGCGCTTTCGCACCAGTGGCCTCTCTCTTTTCGTTTTTCTCTCTCCACATTTCGCATCAGCACATGTTCCTCATGTCCTTTCTTGGACTGCTGCAACTCTCGACTAAACTGTTCCCTCACTTCGGCCGACTCTTCTTCAGCCTTATCTTTGGTCTTGGGAACATCCGAGGATTTCTCCCACTCCAACTCATCAGCCTCAGCCTTTGAGTCTCTTTTGGAGTCTTCAGTCACTTTGATAGGCTTTTCATCCTTCACGGACACAGCATTACATACTTGCATTCTTAGCTCCTCCTCCTCTTTCTCATTAAGGATGGAGGTACTTGGGACATCAGAGTCCGTTTCAGACTCAGCATCTTCTGGCAATCCCTGAAGAGGTTCACCCAGGATATGGTTCTCCTTTCGGGCAGGATTCAGGAGAGCCAGCCCATCGGAGTAGACAGCACCCTCATACTGGTCGTCGGTCCCCCCGTATTTCTTCCCCAGCAGACTGCTGGCTTTCTGGAAGGCATTGACAGCAGAGAGAATGTCTTTCATGACCAGGTCCTGGCCACACACCGCCACAAGTCTCTGGGCTTCTGCATCCACCTCAGCACCATCATCTGGTTCAGCAGATACCTCTTCCATCTTCCTCTCTGCCTCGGCTGGCACCACAGCGCCACCACCTCCAGACCCATTCTTAACGGGCTCTGACTTCTTGGCATCTTTTAGAGAATCTTCCTCTTCAGGTATCTCATTTTCTTCCCCCTGCTGCGCAGGAGCACGCTTAGGCCTCTCCAACTCATCGATTTCATCTTTTGAGCTCCTGAGATCTTCCATCTCTACTCTGAGTTGCTTGTTCAGCCTCTCCAATTCATCTCGCTCCTTAAGCGCTTTTTCAAGGGCTCTAGCCAAGGAGAGGGCCATAGTCGTCTTCTTAGTTTTTCGGACCAGCTTGTTAGCAGCGCCCCGCTCTTGGGCCTTCTGTTCCAGCGGCTCTTCACTCTGTTCTGGTGTAACAGCAGTTGTAGGAGTACCACCATTCTTCCTTAAACACTCTGTGGGATTTCCACCCAGGGACTCTTCAAGCCCATTGTCGAGGTCTACTATAGACTTTTGTGTCTTTCTGGAGCCTTTTCCCTTCCCCAGGACACCAGGCGGTAGACCCTTCAATTCACTCGTCTTTTCCGGGGTCTCCTCTTTTGACCCTTCTGCAGCCATCTTTAGCGACTCTGTGACGACAGCTAGTCCCTTCTCTATCGTATCTAGGGACCGTGTGGCGAGAGTGAGGTCAGCCTCCTGTTTGCAGCTGTACTGTTCTGTCAGGTCATCTAAGACTGACTGGATATGAGCTTCAGACACTAGGCTGACGTCACCCGACTGAACTCTCGTCTCGTCAGATATAACTGTCACCTGGTCGCTACTAGTAACCACTTTAGTTTGGCAAGACCTCGGCATGGCAGCCTTTCTCTCTGAGTTGCTATCGGTCACAGAACATGCGTTATATATACCGCTCGTGTCATTCTCAATCCTGTCCTCTAGGGGCACCGATGAGCTAATCCCCACCTGGGACATTTTATTAACCATAGAAACCTGTGGAGACTGCATATCCACTTCTAGTACGTGTGGTACACCCTCTAGGACGGCCCCATGTACTTGCACATTTTTCACAGTGGTTTCCCTCAGTTGTGAGCTCTCAACATCAATTAGCCTTTTTATACCATCCACATTTTTACCAACAGGGGGAGCTTCTTCCCTGATCACACCCTTTAAAGGAGCAGGTATATCATCATCACACATATCATTAGGCACTTCAAGTAACTTGTTTTCTATGTGCAGAACCTTCACATTAACCACATTATCATTATGCATTTCAACAAACTCTGCACCTTCACTTGGCACCGTGTCTGCACAATTGTTTCTAATGGTCATTTCACTTAAACCATTGCTTTCTATCTGCATTTGCCTTACACCTTCATTTAAAGGGACAGGTACAGGTTCTGTAGGAGCTTCATTACTTCCTACAGAAGTGTCTCCATTGCCCCACATTACGTCACGCATGAGCATATTTGCAACATCAAGTCCATCAGTCTCTGTTCCCACCATGGTCTCACCCTCCGTGAGGACCACCGGATAGTCCACAGTATTCACATAACTGTCCCGGACAGACATCATTCTACCTCTTACCCAGGCTAGCATGGGATCTCTGATTTTCGCCATCCCAAACCTAGCCTTGGTCACGGGCACTTTAAACAACATCTTGAGCTTCTCCCCTGCAGATTCCTGCGAGAGAGCAACCGCAACAGGCTTACCAGCCTGTTCAGACACAGCATTTTTCCCATAGTCACTCATTTTTGAGACATCTTCACGCCGCAGCGCTTTATCACTCACCACCCCGGCAGGTAACAACTGCCGCCGGCTCACTGCCACTGGGTCTGCCACAAAATTATCAACAGGAACAGTCTTACCGATTGTCGTCACTGACTCAGCACTCCCGGAAGATAAGGGTAGTCCAGGTATATCTCCAGCACGGTCACCACCCTTCTCCTCAATGCAGTAGTTGCCATGGGAGACGCCTTGGACTTGTCTCCTGTCTTTTTCCGGACGGACATTCCAGCCGCACCCTTTAGGACTCTGTGCACAGTCGCAGGGAAAATAGGCACTCCTGAGAAACGCACCACTCTCCACCTCTTTGTCTTCCCGACGGTTGCCCTTGGCAACGGCACATATTACCTCGAACAGTCCACTACGATTCAGAGCAGCCTCTCTGAGTGCAGCACTTGACTTCCTCAACATGCAATTAGTTCCCCGCACCAGCTGCTCTATTATTTTCTCTGTGGCCTCGGTTTTCCGCCAAACCAGACCATCTTTCACCCAGGTCGCCATTTTGACCAAAAATTTCCACAGGTCAGTTTCTTTTATTGTGCTTCTGGCCCTTTAAATACGAACACAGCTTGCACCACAGAAAAAAATAAGTCCAGAGTAACACCAGCAGTTTTCCAGCAGCACCTGCTCCAGCGAACAAGCAGGCTTCTGGCCCTTTAAATCACTGCACAGCAACACAGCAATTTCCTTGGCAACATTCAGCAGCACCTGCTCTTTTCTGTCAGGTCGTTGCCCCTAGCAACACTTTGCCTTTTCCCAGCAGGGATGACTGCCCGCATCCGACACCAAATGTGGGGGGTTAGCTCTGGTCTCGAGGATCGTTCACATACAGATAGTTGTCCACCGCAGCTTTAGGGGCCAAAACATCGCTTTATTGTCCCAGCATCAACATAAATAAATGAAATTCAAAACAAACACCTGCCCGGCTGGGCTCTAACTTAACACAGTGTGTCCCTGACTCACCTAAGACACTGTTCACACACACGGCACCCATGCGGCTTTCCCAGCCCAATGTCCATCAGCCTCCTGGCTGTTACCTCACCGGTGTCTTTTGGGGGATTGTGGTCCAGTCGTCCGCCCGACGCTGACCATGCGACCCTTATCCCTAGGCGTCGCGGGACCCCCCAAACTTCAGGCTACTCCCAGCCTTGTGGTCTCTCAGCGCTCCCAGATCAAACCACACACAGAACCACTCCAGGCTTCTGTACCTCACAGGACACACCCATCTCACTGTGAGGACAGCTTTATGCTCTCTTGATTGTGGCACCTGTTGCTGCCTCAGACCTGCCCACTGATGGGAAAGAGATGGATAATCCTGCCATTCCTCTCTTCTATCAGCCATGAGGCCTGTCACTGCCTCACAGCCGAAATAACTGAAAGTGGCCTTCTCCAGTGTTGAGTGATATGACGCATGATTCCTTGCTGTGGGACCTCTCTCCTCTGTCTGGGTGCTGGGGCCAAAATAACTGAAAGTGGCATTCTCCAGTGGTAGGTGATATGACGCATGATTCCTTGCTATGGGACCTCTCTCCTCTGTCAGGGTGCTGGGGCCGAAATAACTGAAAGTGGCCTTCTCCAGTGGTGGGTGATATGACGCATGATTCCTTGCTGTGGGACCTCTCTCCTCTGTCTGGGTGCTGGGCCGAAATAACTGAAAGTGGCCTTCTCCAGTGGTGGGTGTCATGACGCATGATTCCTTGCTGTGGGACCTCTCTCCTCTGTCTGGGTTCTGGGCCGAAATAACTGAAAGTGGCCTTCTCCAGTGGTGAGTGATATGACACATGATTCCTTGCTGTGGGACCTCTCTCCTCTGTCTGGGTGCTGGGGCCAAAATAACTGAAAGTGGCCTTCTCCAGTGGTGGGTGATATGACGCATGATTCCTTGCTGTGGGACCTCTATCCTCTGTCTGGGTGCTGGTGCCGAAATAACTGAAAGTGGCCTTCTCCAGTGGTGGGTGATATGATGCCTTATTCCTTGCTGTGGGACCTCTCTCCTCTGTCAGGGTTCTGGGGCCTAAATAACTGAAAGTGGCCTTCTCCAGTGGTGGGTGATATGACGCATGATTCCTTGCAGTGGGACCTGTATCCTCGGTCTGGGTGCTGGGCCGAAATAACTGAAAGTGGCCTTCTCCAGTGGTGAGTGATATGACGCATGATTCCTTGCTGTGAGACCTCTCTCCTCTGTCTGGGTGCTGGGGCCGAAGTAACTGAAAGTGGCCTTCTCCAGTGGTGGGTGATATGACGCATGATTCCTTGCTGTGGGACCTCTCTCCTCTGTCTGGGTGCTCGGGCCGAAATAACTGAAAGTGGCCTTCTCCAGTGGTGGGTGATATGACGCATGATTCCTTGCTGTGGACCTCTCTCCTCTGTCTGGGTGCTGGGGCCGAAATAACTTAAAGTGGCCTTCTCCAGTGGTGGGTGATATGATGCTTTATTCCTTGCTGTGGGACCTCTCTCCTCTGTCTGGGTGCTGGGGCCTAAATAACTGAAAGTGGCCTTCTTCAGTGGCGGGTGATATGATGCATGATTCCTTGCAGTGGGACCTGTATCCTCGGTCTGGGTGCTGGGCCGAAATAACTGAAAGTGGCCTTCTCCAGTGGTGAGTGATATGACGCATGATTCCTTGCTGTGGGACCTCTCTCCTCTGTCTGGGTGCTGGGGCCGAAGTAACTGAAAGTGGCCTTCTCCAGTGGTGAGTGATATGACGCATGATTCCTTGCTGTGCGACCTCTCTCCAATTGATATTGGGTAATTTTTATTAATTTTATTTTAATTCATTTCCCTATCCACATTTGTTTGCAGGGGATTTGCCTACATTTTCCTGCTTTTTGCAGCCCTCTAGCCCTTTCCTGGACTATTTTACAGTCTTTTTAGTGCCTAAAAGTTCGGGTCCCCATTGACTTCAATGTGGTTCGGGTTCGGGATAAAGTTCGTGTCGAGTTCGGATCACGAACCCGAACATTTTCGCGAAGTTCGGCCGAACTTCCCGAACCCGAACTTCCAGGTGTTCGCTCATCTCTACTAGTTAACACACCACTCATATAGGGTTGCACAGTACATTGTATGGCGCATGCGCAGTGCCCCAAATTGGAAGTAAGAGGACCGACCAAGCTTCTTTTTCCATCTCCCGGTTCCTTAAATCTATTCGATACACTTCCCTTGATAGGGAACGTAACAGGGATTAAACTAATAAGAATAGTTCTAGTTACCACACCACTCATATAGGGTTGCACAGTACATTGCATGGCGCATGCGCAGTGCCCCAAATTGGAAGTAAGAAGACCGACCAAGCTTCTTTTTCCATCTCCCGGTTCCTAAAATCTATTCGATACACGTCCCCTGATAGGGGACGTAACAGAGATTACACTGATATAAATAGTACTACTGATTACTGAACACACCACTCATATAGGGTGGCACAGTACATTGCGAGAGGAAGAGACCTTCAATGACATCAGTGAGGACAAGGAACGGGACATGGCTAGCTTGGTATCCAACCTTGTGCAAATGGGGAGTTTGAGGTTGTGAAAATGGACTGTTTGCGGTTGTTTGCAGTGCATTAAATGGGGATATTAGTCTGTCACAGTTCGGTCTGTCACAGTGAAGCGTGCGCACCCCTTACACTACCTGATCGATACAACATTATACCTGATCGTATACACACACTGGATGTTTTAAAGCACGTTATTCCTAACAATTTAGGAATGTTAGGGGATTTATACCCTTTATGGATTAAAACCCAACTGTGCGTCCACTGCGTAATTTTCCATGGTAGTTTTGCCATGGATCTTCCTCCGGCATGCCACAGTCCATGTGTTAGTTCCCTCGAAACAACTTTATCATCACTACTGTGGCCAGAAAGAGTCCCTGTGGGTTTTAAAATTCGCCTGCCTATTGAAGTCTATGGCGGTTCGCCCGGTTTGCCCTTTTGCGAACATTTGCGTGAATTCGCGTTCGCCGTTCGCAAACTGAAAATTTTATGTTTGTGACATCACTACAAGGCAACTGTCAGTTTACTACACTGGTAATACACTGACAGGCAATGCATTAAAATACATGTGCTTTGTAATGCATTGCAGAGGAGATCAGACCCCAAAAGTTGAAGTCCCACAGTGGGAGCGCAGACCCTCCACATATAGTGTGCTGCTCTTAGTCACCTCTGTGTGCATCAGCAACCAGTGAGAGGAGAAGCACACACAACTATATGTACCACCTAATCAAGATCGCCTCTTAGATGGGTGGGGCAAAAGTGCTACTCCCAAGATAAAATAGGAGCGCATTCACACTTGAAGGTGCCACTCCCTCAAGCAAATACTACATACTGTAATAAACAAGAATCACAGAAAACAAAAAGTAAAAGATAAAAACAGCCTGCACAATATAATAAACAAATATGCACATGTCCCTGGCTACATTTAAAAAAAAAAAAAAAATTATAGAAAGAGAAGATAATAATGCACTCATAAATTAGATGCAAACATTTTATATGAACTAAGCCATCATTCTGATATAATAAGGTCTGAGACTCTTAGTTAATATATTTTGATCAAAACACATATATGCCCACCTACCAAGCATCAAGGTGGTCTAAGTTCAGGTGGGTTCCTACGCTAAACCTATATATGCAGTAGTGCATTTATGATCAGGAGCGCAGACCCTCCATATATAGTGGGCTGCTCCTAGTCACCTCTGTGCACATCAGCAACCAATTAGAGGAGGAGCACACACAACTATATGTACCACCTAATCAAGATTGCCTCTTAGATAGGTCGGGCAAAAGTGCACAGGAATGCTACTCCCAAGATAAAATAGGAATGCATTCACACTTGAAGGTGCCACTCACTCAAGCAATTACTACATAATAAACAAAAATCACAGAAACAGGTATTTCTATAAACTACAGAATCAGTGCAATAAATATTGAGGTTTGTTTGGCTGTTAACCCTTGCTTTGTTACTTTAAAAAATGGATTAAAATGGAAAATTTGCCAATAACTGTTGTGGAACACCTAAAGGGTTAACAACGTTTGTAAAATCAGTTTCAAATACCTTGAGGGGTGTAATTTCTTATATGGGGTCACTTTTATGGAGTTTCTACTCTAGGGGTGCATCATTGGTGCTTCAAAGGGACATGGTATAAATAAACCAGTCCAGCAAAATCTGCCTTCCAAAACCACATGGCGCTCCTTTCCTTCTACGCCCTGCCCTGTGCTCGTACAGTAGTTTACGACCACATATGGGGTGTTTCTATAAACTACAGAATCAGGGTAATAAATATTTAGTATTGTTCCTCTGTTCACCCTTGCTTTGTTACTTGAAAAAATGGATTGAAATGGAAAATTTGTCCCAAAAAATCGAAACTCAGAAATTTTAACTCCATTTGCCATTAACTCTTGTGGAACACCTAAAGGGTTAAAATAGTTTGTAAAATCAGCTTTTAATACCATGAGGGGTGTAGCTTCTATAATAGGGTCATTTTGTGTTGGTTTCTATTATGTAAGCCTCACAAAGTGACTTCAGACCTGAACTGGTCCTTAAAAAGTGGGTTTTTAAAAATGTCTGAAAAATTTCAAGATTTGCTTCTAAAATTGGTACCAAAAATCATAAAGTTCGGTACGGACTTGCTCAACACTACCTATAAGCCTATCTAAGAGACTCACAGCTATTATCTGCAGGATGCCCCAACAGTGCTACAGCTATTGCTGGAGGCATTTAGCATGCTTCCCAGGTAACATATATCCGATGCAAACAGGGCGCAGGATTTAGGACCTGGAGAGAAGTATAGTGTACAGGAGTTGCTCTGTTTGACGCGTTTCAACTAAATTATATCATCAGGAGCATAGGTAAGTTACAACAGGTAGGCTACAAGATTAAACCACAGTGGTGGTGTGTGGTGCGGCGTCCGGCGCTATTTTGGCTGTGAGCGTGTGCACGACCTGTCAGACTGATAAAGGGGAAGCTCCACCCCTAGCCGGGATGGGAAGCGCAGCGGCTGCCAGCCATAGAGAGGGAGCAGGACAAGCCCACATTAGCTTCTCCTCCCTCCAGGAGGGCCACACCAGAACAACAACTATAAAAACAGGATAAACCAAGAATAGAAAGGTAGGACCGATGTGGGCAAATAAGGGGGCACCACCAAGCCCAATTGTAATGACCCAGATTGCCATTACCACCTCCTTTTGTACCCCCACTATCTGAAATATGTGATCCTGTGTCATTATAGATATATTTTTTACCATATCCTGCAATATGTGTATGTATTTCCATATAAACTGCTGTTTACATGTTATGTGCCTGGCCTACCAGCAGATGACGACAATCTGTGCAGAGCTTGTTTTCCTGGAGAGGAACCTTCTATTTACATTTCAGCCCTCTCTAGAGAGGAAGGAGTTTAGTGCAGAGCACTGCCTGCTCTGCTAGGCCCAGAGGCCGTGCGTCTGAAGTCTAGATGGTTGCTTGTCCCCTCCTGGGCTTGCATTGCCTCCCAAGCTTACAGAGCTTGATGCCAGGAACAAAGATTCCTAGAATTAAAGTAAGAGACAGACAACAGCTAACCTAAGTTCCAGCAGAAGAGGAAAAGTTCTCATTTTGGCAAGCCAGCATAGCAGAGCTGTGAGAGCTACCGCATAGCAGAGCTGAGATTGTTGCAGAAGTGTTTGCCTGCCATAAAAAGCCAATACCTGCTGATGACCAAGATAAAGTTTGAAAACTGTTTGGATTACCTTTTATGCCAAGTAAAGCTGTGTTCAACATTACTACAAAGTCTGGACTCCATTTATTCATCTTATTCATCACCCAGGTTCAACAACAGCTTTTTGCACTTGCTTTGGACTACACCACATCTGGGATCCAAGAATATCCAGGTAGGAGCACCGTGACACGGGTCTATACCATCTACAAACACACTGTCGGCCACTTTACACCACTCTGGCATTCCTACCCTGGGTTCCACCAATACCATCTACAAAGGGGACTTCAAGTCCTCATTGCTTAACTGCAACTGCTGTCATGACTACTTGCTTTAATAGAGGGACATATAATTGTAGATACCTCTTAAGGGGCAAATGACCACCCAGACACTGGCAATAGGCCACTGCACAATCTGTATGAGACAGATCATAATAATTGTGCCCAAGCACCCAGGTACCAGGGGCCTGGGCCAAACCCTGGGCACAACTCCACAAGTCTTACCTTGTATGTAAGCGAGAAAAATACATTGGGCTTCTTTCTAGTTTAGGAATTTATCAAAGTTCCCCCCCCCCCCAGAGGACGGTGGAACCTCCTCAATCCCCTGAAATCGCAGAACATTGGGGTCACCATTGTGACAGGCCCCTATGTGCCTCGCGACCAGAGTATCTCTCTCATTCCGGATATCTCCAAGGTGCTCGCCAATTCTGCGTCTTTGTTCACGGACAGTCTTTCCCACACATTTCATCCCACAGATGCAAGAGATCAAATACATCACACCTGTGGTCCTACAATTAATAAGTGATCGTATAGTATGCTCTCTGCCCTCCGACATGCATGTAAATGAGTTGCCAGTATAAATAAAGTCGCAGGCAATGCAGTTACCGCATCTGAACGTGCTCGTCAGACCATGGGCAAGCCAGGTGTGCAGAGTAGGGGACTCATAGAGGCTATGTTGGACTCGTCTATAAGTAATAGAAGGGGTAGATCCCATAAGGTGTCCAATGTCAGGGTCTGCTTGTAAGATGCCCCAATACTGATGCAAAATCCTTTGCACCTCTTGGTGAGAGGCGTCGAAGGTGGCGACAATACATATGGGGCCCCAGTTTCTTCCTTGGGTTTGGAATTCAAGAGAAGTTCCCTATTGCTCTCTAATGCATGTTAGTACGCTGATTTTAGTACCTGTCTCGGGTATCCCCACTGTTGAAATCTCTGGCGGAAATCACCCGCAGCCCTTTGGAAATCAGAGATGGTACACCAGTTACGTCTGATCCGAAGAAACTGACCCTTCGGTATACTCCGTTTAAGAGGTGATGGATGCCAGCTATCCCACCTAAGAAAACTGTTGGTGGAGGTGGGTTTACGGAACAGGTCAGTCACTACTCGGTAATCGGGTTCCTTAATAATACGTAGATCCAAAAAAGTAATAGTGGTCTCCTATATTTCAGAGGTGAAAAAAGGGCAAGATTGTTAATATTGAGGGCCGCCACAAAGTCGGCAAACTACTTCTTGGATCCCTTTCGGAAAATAAGTGTATCATCAATATACCAGATCCATAAGTCAATCAAAGCTGACCACTGGCCTAAGTCGTCCCCAAACATGATCTCTCTCTCCTACCAGCACAGGTATAAGTTGGCAAACGTCGGCGCACAGGGGCTTCACATGGCCACACCCCTCAGCTGGTGGAAGAGACGACGATCAAAGAACACATTGTGTCCCAAAATAAATTTGAGCAAGGACAGGACAAACTGGTTATGTGGGTGACATTGTTCACCCCTTTTACTGAGGAATTCCACTGATATGGCCGGGATCGCTTTTTTGCAGTACGTTAACAAAGGGAGGAGGAGCTAATGTGGGCTTTTCCCGCTACCTCACCCTGGCTGGCAGCCACGACGCTTTCCCTCCCGCCTAGGGGTGGAGCTTCCCCTTTATCAATTTGACAGGTGGTGTGCAAGCTCATGGCCATACTAGAGCCGGATGCCGCACCATATTTATTTAATTTTGCTATCTAATGCCTACTCTTGGCTCCTGGACTAGATCTAAAATTTAACTTTTAATACTTCTAACTAAACTCTATATTAAAATCTGAATGTTCGCTGCCCTGGCTGACTAACACTGTCACTATGTTTTACAGAGTATCGCTCCACTGTTACTACGGAGGATAGTCGCGCGCACTATCTCCCCTCTAATGATTCAAGTGTATCCAGGTATAGCGATCAAATACTAAAATCACTGCACACTATCCGATACCCCTGAGGACGCCTGTTTAGGCGAAACATGTCGGGGGATAGTGTGCAGTGATTTTAGTATTTGATCGCTATACCTGGATACACTTGAATCATTAGAGGGAAGATAGTGCGCGCGACTATCCTCCATAGTAACAGTGGAGCGATACTCCGTAAAACATAGTGACAGTGTTAGTCAGCCAGGGCAGCGAACATTCAGATTTTAATATAGAGTTTAGTTAGAAGTATTAAAAGTTAAGTTTTAGATCTAGTCCAGGAGCCAAGAGTAGGCATTAGATAGCAAAATTAAATAAATATATTCATAGCCTCTGCTCACTGGAGGGAATGGTGATATAGGATGCCGCACCACACACCACCAGTGTGGTCATATGTTGTAGCCTACTTTTTGTTACTTACATATGCTCCTGATGATACACTTTAGTTGAAACATGTCGAGCAGAGCAACTGCTGTACACTATACTTCTCTCCAAGTCCTAAATCCTGCGCCCTGTTTGCGGTGGATATATGTTACCTGGGAAGCACGCTAAATGCCTCCAGCAATAGCTGCAGCGCTGTTGAGGCTGCTGAGGCATTCTGCAGATAATAGCTGTGAGTCTCTTAGATAGGCTTATAGGGATTTTGTGAGATCTGGTACTAGTTCATGCCACATTAATATGGACATTTGGACATTTGGGTCCTACTGTTTGGTATGAGAGTGTAATCCTTATTAGATACCATGAATGTGCCGCTACCGAGCACACAGCATCCAATATTAATGATGTGATGGCAAGTGCTGTATGCTAGCACTCTATATTGAGGGTTATAGGGACTTGATTTGTACATCAGTGAGTGTAGACAGATCTTGCAACTACACAACTACAGGGAGGGTATGAATGTAAATACCCTTCTATATGAAGTTTGCAGACCCTGCTTGACTTTATAAAAACAATTACGTCTCACAGCCAATTTGTGTGTGTGTGTGTGGGGGGGGGGGCAGTTCTTTCTTTTTTCTTATGTTATTAGAAGAATTAATAAAAGATATATTTTAGAAATAATAAAAAAAAGGCCATAAGCAATATTTATATAGCCTAAGGCTATTGGCTCTTACAGTCAGATCTTGGATGCTTTCACGGTTTCCTCCGGTTCTCTCTGACTTCCACTTTCCCTAGGGAATACTCTAGTTTATACCAATACCTGAGGATCCCATCACTACTCTCACGCCTCGTCCTCCTGGACATGTAACCTCCCAACACATACGTGGGTCTACACTACCTACAGGTGGCATTTTGTCTGGAGGACTTCATATGTTTGTCAATAGCCTGTATTTGGGTGGCACCCTATTTTTAGTAACACATAGTAATAAAGGTTTATTATTTTCGTTTTTAGCATCTATACAGGCAGTGATACATTTCTACTAGTAGACGTACACCCTTTTATCTGTTTTCCGTGAATTGATGTTACATAACTGCCAGGGGAATAATGAAGAAGAATGAGAGGAAGGAGCATATAATGGATTGTAGTATGTAATAGGCAAGTTGTAGAAATGATCAGTCAGCACTCTGGAAGAAGGTTGTGCTCGTATCCTGGGTTGCCGGCCCATACATCCAAGTAGAAGTGGCCTGTATTCTGCTTATGGCAATAAAGTGAACATTTATTACCATCAAAAAGTGAGTGCTAATCCACTTCTACTTGTATAAAATAGGAACTAATGTAGTGTGTGTGTGTGTGTGGGGGTGGGGGGGGGGGTATAATAGGACTTGTTCTTATGGAACTGACACTGGTAGTGGAAAGACAAAATGTAATACTCTATGTAATATACTTTTAATAGATCTGTGTTATTGTATCTATTTGTATGAGTGAGCATTCTTGTCTGTATTTGCTAATATATGTGCATGTGTCAGTACGTGTGTACAGTTTATGCATGTTTGCAGTTGTGTGTATCTTTGAACATGAGTATACATTTTCTATGTGTTTTATATACAGTACATATGTGCACTTGTGTGTTTGTTTATTTGTATGTTTTTTTGTGTATTTATCAGAATATGCTTTGCTGCTGTAATGGAGGGGGCCTCCATTTAAAATGTTGCTATGGACCCAACAATCACTATAAGGCCCCTGGAGTGTAATAAGTCAATAAACTGATTAAGGTCTGATTAACATGTCAATAGAGATGAGCGACCACCTGGAGGTTCGGGTTCGAGAAGTTCGGCCGAACTTCCCGAAAATGTTCGGGTTCGGGATCCGAACTCGACCCGAACTTTATCCCGAAACCCCATTGAAGTCAATGGGGACCCGAACTTTTGGGCACTAAAAAGGCTGTAAAATAGTCCAGGAAAGGGCTAGAGGGCTGCAAAAGGCAGCAAAATGTAGGTAAATGCCCTGCAAACACATGTGGATAAGGAAATAAATTAAAATAAAATAAAATAAATAAAAATTAACCAATATCAATTGGAGAGAGGTCCCATAGCCGAGAATCATGCCTCATATCACCCACCACTGGAGAAGGCCACTTTCAGTTATTTAGGCCCCAGCACCCAGACAGAGGAGAGAGGTCCCACAGCAAGGAATATGGTGTCATATCACCCACCACTGGAGAAGGCCACTTTCAGTTATTTCGGCCCAGTACCCAGACCGAGGATACAGGTCCCACAGCAAGGAATCATGCGTCATATCACCCACCTCTGGAGAAGGCCACTTTCAGTTATTTAGGCACCAGCACCCAGACAGAGGAGAGAGGTCCCACAGCAAGGAATAAGGCGTCTTATCACCCACCACTGGAGAAGGCCACTTTCAGTTATTTAGGCCCAGCACCCAGACAGAGGAGAGAGGTCCCACAGCAAGGAATAAGGCGTCATATCACCCACCACTGGAGAAGGCCACTTCCAGATATTTAGGCCCCAGCACCAAGGCAAAGGAGAGAGGTCCCACAGCAAGGAATAAGGTGTCATATCACCCACCACTGGAGAAGGCCACTTTCAGTTATTTCGGCCCCAGCACCCAGACAGAGGAGAGAGGTCCAACATCCAGGAATAAGGCGTCATATCACCCACCACTAGAGAAGGCCACTTTCAGTTATTTAGGTCCCAGCACCCAGACAGAGGAGAGCGGTCCCACAGCAAGGAATTATGCATCATATCACCCACCACTGGTGAAGGCCACTTTCAGTTATTTTGGCCCCAGCACCCAGACAGAGGAGAGAGGTCGGTTGGCAGAGGTTCAGGCTTCATGTCACCCACCATTGTAACAGGCCACTTTCAGTTATTTAGGCCCCGGGGCCCAGATTGAGGAGAGGTTCATTCAACTTTGGGTTGCACCGCAAGATCATGGTAAAGTTAAAAAAATGAGGATTCAATAAAGAAGTGCCCCGGAGTACAAGAATACATGGTTGAGGGGAAGGCAGTTATAAATGTCTATTCTGCACAAGGGAGTGACAGGTCCTGTGGGATCCATGCGTGGTTCATTTTTATAAACGTCAGCTTGTCCAGGTTGGCTGTGGACAGGCGGCTGCGTTTGTCAGTAATGACGCCCACTGCCGTGCTGAATACATGCTCAGATTATAACGCTGGCCGCCGGGCAGGCCAGCACCTCCAAGGCATAAAATGCTAACTCTGGCCACGTGGACAATTTGAAGAGCCAGAAGTTGAATGGGGCCGAACCATCAGTCAGTACGTGGAGGGGTGTGCAGACATACTGTTCAACCATGTTAGTGAAATGCTGCCTCCTGCTAACACGTTCCGTATCAGGTGGTGGTGCATTTAGCTGTGGCGTGGAGACAAAACTTTTCCACATTTCTGCCATGCTAACCCGGCCCTCAGAGGAGCTAGCCATGACACAGCTGCATTGGCGACCTCTTGCTCCTCCTCTGCCTTCGCCTTGGGCTTCCACCTGTTCCCCTGTGACATTTGGGAATGCTCTCAGGAGCGCGTCTACCAGCGTGCGCTTGTACTCGTGCATCTTCCTATAACGCTTCAGTGCAGAAAGTAAGGTGGGCACATTGTCTTTGTACCAGGGATCCAGCAGGGTGGCAACCCAATAGTCCACACACGTTAAAATGTGGGCAACTTTGCTATTGTTGCGCAGGCACTGCAGCATGTAGTCGCTCATGTGTGCCAGGCTCCCCAGAGGTAAGGACAAGCTGTCCTCTGTGGGAGGCGTATCGTCATCATCCTCCGTATCCCCCCAGCCACGTAGCAGTGATGGGCCTGAGCTGTGTCAGGTGCTACCCCGCTGTGAACCTGCTTCATCCTCATCCTCCCCCACCTCCTCCTCATCCTCCTCGTCCTCCAGTAGTGGGCCCTGGCTGGCCACATTTGTATCTGGCCTCTGCTGTTGCAAAAAAACTCCTTCTGAGCCACTTCTAACAGACTGGCCTGAAAGTGCTAAAAATGACCCCTCATCCTCCTCCTCCTCCTGGGCCACCTCCTCTTCCATCATCGCCCTAAGCATTTTCTCAGGAGGCATAGAAGTGGTATTGTAACGCTGATAACAGTGTCATCACCACTGGCCATGTTGGTGGAGTACTCGAAACAGCGCAACAGTGCTCACAGGTCTCGCATGGAGGCCCAATCATTGGTGGTGAAGTGGTGCTGTTCCACAGTGCAACTGACGCGTGCGTGCTGCAGCTGAAACTCCACTATGGCCTGCTGCTGCTCGCACAGTCTCTCCAGCATGTGCAAGGTGGAGTTCCACCTGGTGGGCACGTCGCATATGAGGCGGTGAGCGGAAGGCTGAAGTTACGCTGTAGCACAGACAGGCGAGCAGCGGCAGGATGTGAAAGCCGGAAGCGCGCACAGAGGGCCCGCACTTTATGCAGCAGCTCTGACATGTCGGGGTAGTTGTGAATGAACTTCTGCACCACCAAATTCAGCACATGCACCAGGCAAGGAAGGGATGTGCGTCAAACCGGCTAGTGCACATTATCGCACACCACCAGGCCGGGCTTGAGGCCCACTGGCAGAAACCACTCGTCAGTCTGTTGTTCAATACCCCGCCACAACTCCTGCGCGGTGTGGGGCCTGTCCCCCAAACATATGAGTTTCAGAATGACCTGCTGACGTTTACCCCGGGCTGTGCTGAAGTTGGTGGGGAAGGTGTGTGGCTGACTGGATGAGCTGGTGGAAGCAGAGGAGGAGGAAGCCGAGTAGGAGGAGGAGGCTACAGGAGGCAAAGAATGATGCCCTGCGATCCTTGGCGGCGGAAGGACGTGCGCCAAGGAACTCTCCGCATGGGGCCCAGCAGCCACTAAATTTACCCAGTGTGCAGTAAGGGAGATATAGCATCCCTGGCCGTGCTTACTGGTCCATGTATCTGTGGTTAGGTGGACCTTGCAACAGATGGTGTTGCTCAGTGCACACTTGATTTTATCGGATACTTGGTTGTGCAGGGAAGTCACGGCTGTCTTGGAGAAGTAGTGGCGGCTGGGAACAACATACTGTGGGACAGCCATGGACATCAGCTGTTTGAAGCTGTCTGTGTCCACCAGCCTGAATGACAGCATTTCAAAGGCCAGTAGTTTAGAAATGCTGGCATTCAGGCCCAGGGCTCGAGGGTGGCTCGGTGGGAATTTACGCTTTTTCTCTAAGGTTTGTGAGATGGAGAGCTGAACGCTGCCGTGTGACATGGTGGAGATGCTTGGTGACGCAGGTGGTTTTGTCGGTGGCACATCCTCTGTTTGGTGGGCGGCAGGTGCCAACATTCCTCCAGAGGCGGAGGAAGATGCTGAGGCAGCACCAGAAGAGGGAGCAGGGGGAGCCAGAGTGAGTTCCTTGCTTTTAATGTGTTTACTTCACTACAGTTCATGCTTTGCATGTAGATGCCTGGTCATGCAGGTTGTGCTAAGATTCAGAACGTTAATGCCTCGCTTCAGGCTCTGATGGCACAGCGTGCAAACCACTCGAGTCTTGTCGTCAGCACACTGTTTAAAGAAGTGCTATGCCAGGGAACTCCTTGAAGCTGCCTTTTGGGGTGCTCGGTCCCTGGTGGCGGTGGCCAGTAGCAGGCGAACTCTCTTGGCGGCGGCTGTTCTGCTTTTGCCCTCTGCTCCCTCTTTTGCTACGCTGTTTGCTCGGTCTCACCCCTGCCTCTTCCTCTGAACTATGAAAGTCAGTGGCACGACCTTCATTCCATGTGGGGTCTAGCACCTCATCGTCCCCTGCATCGTCTTCCACACAGTCTTCCTCCCTGACCTTCTGTTCCGTCTGCACACTGAAGAAAGACGCAGCAGTTGGCACCTGTGTTTCGTCATCATCAGAGACGAGCGGACTCCGATGAGGTGGTATTCCCATGTCCTCATCATCAGGAAACATCAGTGGTTGTGCATCAGTGCATTCTATGTCTTCCACCACTGGGGAAGGGCTAGGTGGATTCCCTTGGGAAATCCTGTCAGCAGAATCTTCCAACAGCATATGAGACTGCTGCATAACTTGAGGCTCCGACATTTTCTCTGATATGCATGGGGGTGAAGTGACAGACTGATGGGCTTGGTTTTAAGGCGCCACATGTGCGCTTTCTGCAGAAGACTGTGTGGGAGATAATGTTGTGAACGTGCTGCATCCACTATCGGCCACCCAATTAACTAGCGCCTGTACCTGCTCAGGCCTTACCATCCTTAGAATGGCATTGGGCCCCACCAAATATCGCTGTACATTCTGGCGGGTACTGGAACCTGAGGTAGTTGGTTCACTAGGACGTGTGGCTGTGGCAGAATGGCCACGTCCTTTCCCAGCACCAGAGGGTACACTAACACCACCACGACCGCGTCCGCGTCTCTTACTAGATGTTTTCCTCATTGTTACCGTTCACCAAGCACAACAATAAGAAGAAAAAAAAAATTTGGCCCAATGTATTGATTTCAAATTCAGGCCTTTTTTTACAGGCACCTAACACTATCTGCCTATTTATTTATATTTATAAAATATGTAGGATTATGCCTTCAGCAATTGTATTTTACACCTTGTGTAATATACCCTTTATCGGAGAGAAGTACAATGGGAGATGCACGGTAGCATGTGAAGTTATTGAGGATGACCCTCTCAGCACTTGTATTTACACCTTTAGTGTAATATACCCTTTTACAGACAGATTAACACTTGGCCTGCAACAGCTGGAAAACCAGTTCAGAGTATTGCTATATTGGCAATTGAATTTCACCCCAGAACAAAATATATGTTTTGGTGGACACTATTATACTTTGCCAGCCAGTGCTGGGACACCAGATTCAGGGTATTGCTATTTTGGCAATTGAATTTCACCCCAGAACAAAATATATGTTTTGGCGGACACTATTATAATTTTCCAGCCAGTGCGTGGATACCAGATTAAGGGTATTGCTATTTTGGCAATTGAATTTAACCCCAGAACAAAATATACCCTGTTACGGACAGATTTAAACTAGGCCTGCAACTGCTGGAACACCATATTCAGGGTATTGCTATTTTGGCAATTGAATTTCACCCCAGAACAAAATATATGTTTTGGTGGACACTATTATACTTTGCCAGCTAGTGCTGGGACACCAGATTCAGGGTATTGCTATTTTGGCAATTGAATTTCACCCCAGAACAAAATATATGGTTTGGCAGACACGATTATATTTTGCCAGCCAGTGCTGGAACACAAGATTCAGGGTATTGCTATTTTGGCAATTGAATTTCACCCCAGAACAAAATATATGTTTTGGCGGACACTATTATACTTTGCCAGCCACAGCTGAAACCACTGATTTACTGCATTTATTGCTATTTTGGCTATTTTATTTCACCTTAGAACAAAATATATCCTTTGCCAGACACTATTTCACTTTGCCAGCCACTTCTGGGACACCAGATTTAGGGGATTGCTATTTTGGCAATTGAATTTCACCACAGAAAATAATCTATCCTTTGCCAGACAGCAGACAGTATTACACTTGGCTAGCCAAAGCTGGAACACCAGATTTTGGGGATTGGTATTTTGGCAATTGTATTTAACCCCTTAATAAAATATAGATTATTGCTATCCTGAGTTTCTAGGGGTGACAATAAGCACAGCCAAGCCCCTGATGTAGGATATAGCAAAAAAAAAAAAAAAAACTAGTATTGATGGATTGATGGACTTGGTGGCAGCTTGTTCTGGTGCACCACAAGTCACAAAATGGCTGCCGATCACCCTAGAAAAAAGTGACAGAAAAACTCTTTGTGCAGCCTAAAAACCAGTGAGCAATTAACTAGCAGAAGTTGAATCATTCACAGCTGTATATCGATCAGTTCATTAGGTGCTGTTGCTGACTTTTCCCTGCCTAATCTCACCCTCACAGAAGCTGCATCCTCTCCCTACACTAATCAGAGCAATGTGACGTGCGACGCTACGTGACTCCAGTTAAATAGAGGCTGGGTCACATGCTGCACTTGGCCAATCACAGCGATGCCATTAGTAGGCATGGCTGTGATGGCTTCTTAGGGCAAGAAGTAAAACGCTAGCTGATTGGCTGCTGTGCAGCCCTTTAGAAAGCGTGAAGAAATTGCCAAATAACGGACCCGAACCAGAACTTTTTTCAAAATGTTCGGGTCCGGGCCCGTGTCCCGAACACCCCAAAATTCGGTCAGAACCCGAACTGCTCGAACTGTTCGCTCAACACTACATGTCAACATTTTGATCAGTGATTTTTATTAATGATTGGGAGCCTTTCCATTATACTGTTTCTTTGTGTAGGGTCCGCTTTTGGCTTTGGCTCATAATCACTGATAGCAATCACTGTCCAAACACCGATAGTGTAAAAGTGCCCTAGATGACCTAGTACCCGTCAATGTATTCCAGTTTGTTGCAATGCACCACAGTTGCTAAGTTTACGTCTATATGTTTTTGTTTCTATATATATATTTTTTTTATATATATTTATTGTATATGTGGATGTAACAGAGCTGAATGTATTGTTTAAGGGGAAACTCTATTCTCCCATCAGGGGTTAACAAGGCCCCACTGTGGAGTATGTAACCGGATCTCCACCTAAAATGTAAAATAAAAAAAATATTAAAAAATGTGCATCCTCTCCTGTGACAAAGGGGCCTTTAACAGGAATGGGCCCATTGATGCAAATGTGTGTGTACATCATAGCAGAAGTATGACCATGGGTGATATAGAGGTATGTGTGTTATGTTATATTTCATGTGGAAAGGGGGGGGGGTAAGATTAGCTAAAAAAATTTTTAAGTGGAGGTGAATATGGTGGAGGTGGAGAGGGAAGGATCACTACACTGAATCTGTGTCTCAGGTGAAGAAATGTTTAGTTACAGTTCTCCAAAATGTGTTTTACAGTATGTTTCCATATACTTACATATCAGCTCATGTGTGTCCGTCTATCTATCTATCTATCTATCTATCTAAAAAAAAATACAGAAACCACTGCTTGAGAATAGTCTAAATGAGAGGACTGAAGCATCGCATTATACCTGGTAAGTAAATGCACAATCACGTGCCATGGAGTTTATTTTTTGTATCTAGTATCTATCTATCTATCTATCTATCTATCTATCTACCACTAGGGGTGCAACAATTTTAATATTACTCTAAATTGAAAATGTAAATTCAGTATGATAGGATTAAGAATGTAGTGTTTTTGCATTTTTGAGATACTTATTAACTGTAAACTACTCATTATAACAGTAAAGAGACATGACATCTACCTTTTGGCAACATTTTCCCATCAACAATTCAAGCATAAAATGGCACCATTTGTCATCATCTGTCAAGCGACCATGGATATATGTCAGTCCTGTCAATTCCAAATAATATCCCTTTTGTCAGGACATGATCAAGTAGAATTAGTAAGCAGAAACATCCAAAATTATTCAGCATTCAATATGACAGCTATTGCTAAGAGCAGTCATTTTGATGCCTTTAAAAGAGGACTGTTGACAAAAAAATACAACTACTGCAGAGTTTAAAAAAAACTCAAATCTTTAGAGATTAGAAAAAATACTTTAAAACAAAAAAGATATAAAAAAACGTTTTCTATTAAATGGCAACTAAAGCTATAATGCAACATGTATAAAATAGTTACAATCTAAGAAATATCAGAAATATTTGAGATGAAGTTCACATTGAACGAAGATATTTTCCTACTGACAGAATACATCCTGTCTATTAATCCCATCAAAAGACTCTGCAGTCCCTCTCAGTCAGAAATGGCTACTTCTGTAGATCAATAGTTTTGCTCATATTCATAGCAAATGTCAATACAATGTTAACTGTCTCAAACTGTGTGAAATCATGGGAACTGTGTGACCTATTTCTGGCAATTTCTTTATATAAGTCAGCTTAAACTTTAGTGGTCTTTTAAATAATGAAGACCAACACAGAAAAAAGTGTATTGTAGATCATTTGAAAAGGAAGTTTGGGATAGCACATTCTTAACTAAACTCTATAACTAGGGAAATGATTGTTACGTAGCGTTTGACTGCCAAGAAACATTATATCAATACCTTACTTTGTTACATTAAGACTGGATCAATGATTATTACAGAGCATATCTACCATGTTCAATATGTTACCTGAGTCCCAATTAGAACCAAGGTTCCAAGTCCATATCCTTTGTTGGATTCTCTACACATTATGTTCATAGAGATAAAAGAAAGGAGCATTTCATGTGTAGAACTGTAAAAAAAAGAAGAACGCAAGTAGGATGAATGGTACAGTCACCTGATATTGTTATGCTTGTGGGCACAGCGCGTATAGAAGGATAGTATGGCTAGAGTTCCCTGGATTGCTACCCTGGATGCAAATCAGATACAGGAGCTATGACCATACTGTATATAGGTGTATCTCAATAAATTAGAATATCATTGAAAAGTTAATTTATTTCAGTAATTCATTTTAAAAAGTGAACATATATTATATAGATTAATTACACAAAGAGTGATCTATTTCAAGTGTTTATTTCACTTAACCACTACCCGATGCCAGGGATGCGTCCTGCGGGCAGCCAGGTTATTCTTCCTTGACGCGCTGGTGCGTCATCTGGCGAGAGGCGAGATTTCCTGTGAACGCGCACGCTGATCATGCGCTGGCAGGCTGTAGATGTCAGAAAAAAGCCATCTAAATCACATATCAGACGCTGTTTTGTAAATAAGGAATAAATAAGGAATAACGATAAGTAGATAGTTGATAAGGAAACTATGATATATAGCTTATTCTAATAATAATATTATAATATTATATACTGTGTATTGTGTGAAAATAACTTTTGTTTACTTAAAGTAGAGATACTTGTATTGATGGAATTTGTGGTATGGCCTTGTAATGCCCCGAGTGGCATTACCACACCTACGCCCTGCTTTTATCTGGGTACGCAATCTCAATGTCATTTTATACATTTATTCCAGGTCCCATATATTGTGCATTTCCTGTTATGCATCTGTTTATGTTCAACTGTAATGTGCCTGGTTCACCAGCAGGTGGCAGCAAATATGGCAGAGCAGTATGTGGAATAAAGTTCTAACCCTCCCTGTTGAGGAGTGGGCGAGTCCCATGTCCTGCAGGAAGGGTGGGGACCAGTTAGTTCCAGTTAGTTCTAGCTCACCCCCTGCTAAGGAAGCAGGTGTGGAGTGCTGCATCCTTCCTGGATGTGTGTTGCCTACATCAGCCAGAACACCATCAGTTCAGCTGGAACAGAGAGACCACATCTAGAAGCTTCATTAGCCAGGAAGAAGTTACCCTGTGTCTTGCCATAGAGTCAGAAAAAGAGAGAAGTGGCAGCAGAAATCAAAAGGAAAAGTTCCTATTTAATCCTGTCAGCATAGCAGAGCCGAGGGGGTTTACCTGCCATTTTCATGCTAAAGCTTGCTGGAAACCAAGACCAATTCTGTAAACAGTTTGAAGAAATGTTTATGCAAAGAAAAGCTGCAGTTGAACTTCATACAAGGGCTGGAATAAATTTCTTCACTATCCAAGTTTAATACCACTTTTTCTGCTTCGGACGACAACGCCTGGGGTCCACAGTATCCAGGTAGGAGCACCATGACCCATGCACAGCCACACGCTAAGGAAAATTATAGCCTGCTCAACACCACTCTGGCAATCCTACCTTGGTACCATCAAACACCACTATACTTAAAGGGAGCCCTGTGCCCTTGTTGCTGAAATGCAGCTGGCGTCACGAAAAATTACATTTATTTCATCTTAAAAGGACACTAGCCCTGGACCTTAAAAGGGTTCTTCAGGAATAAAAAAAAATGAAAATACTTAAATATTATTTTATAATAAATACAGTACATTGATTACTTAGAATGTTTTTTCTAGGGAGCAATCATTAGGAGAAATAAAATGGCCGCTGTCCTATCAGTACACACAAAACCTGTCCTAATTAAAGATGAGCAAAGTTAACAAAGGGGAATTTGAACAAAACAATAGCTGATCTCAGGGCGACTAGCCACAAAAACACTGCAAAGCCTCAGTTAAGAGTCTCAACACAGCAATCCAAAGTGCAAAGCTCTCTGGGAAACAATAATATGCACAATAAATGTGGAGCCGCAGTATTAGGTCTACAACACAATCAAAGCCAGATATCCCTCAAAGGAAGGAAAACCGGTGCAAAGGGGTGTCTCCAATACAGAGATCACCAAATCCACCATATTAAGTGGCCCCCATGTCAAGATCCCGCTTTTATACAAGCTTGAAGGATGTGACGGGGAAAACCTAAGCCAGTTATCCATCCACAGACAGCTGTTTCAGGGTGTTGCCCCTCTTCAGTGTGGAGTAGGATTCTGGCTAACCGGGAGCAATGCCTTGGAGAAAACTCAAACAAAACAATAGCTGATTTCAGGGAGACTAGCCACAATAATACTGCGGAGCCTGAGTTAAGAGTCTCAACACAGCAATCCAAAGTGCAAAGCTCCCTGGGAAACGGTAATATGCAAAATAAATGTGGAGCCTAGAGATGAGCGAACACCTGGATGTTCGGGTTCGAGAAGTTCGGCCGAACTTCCCGAAAATGTTCGGGTTCGGGATCCGAACTCGACCCGAACTTTATCCTAAATCCGAACCCCATTGCAGTCAATAGTGTCCCGAACTTTTGGGCACTAAAAAGGCTGTAAAATATTACAGGAAAGGGCTAGAGGGCTGCAAAAGGCAACAAAATGTAGGTAAATGCACTGCAAACAAATGAGGATAGGGAAATGAATTAAAATAAAATAAATACAAATTAACCAATATCAATTGGAGAGAGGTCCCATAGCAGAGAATCTTGCGTCATATAACCCACCACTGGAGAAGACCACATTCAGTTATTTAGGCCCCAGCACCCAGACAAAGGAGAGAGGTCCCACAGCAAGGAATACGGCGTCATATCACCCACCACTGTAGAAGGCCACTTTCAGTTATTTAGGCCCCAGGACATAGAAAGAGGAGAGAGGTCCCACAGCAAGGAATCATGCGTCATATCACCCACCACTGGAGAAGGCCACTTTCAGTTATTTAGGCCCCAGGACCCAGAAAGAGGAGAGAGGTCCCACAGCAAGGAATCATGCGTCATATCACCCACCACTGGAGAAGGCCACTTTCAGTTATTTAGGCCCCAGCACCCAGAAAGAGGAGAGAGGTCCCACAGCAAGGAATCATGCGTCATATCACCCACCACTGGAGAAGGCCACTTTCAGTTATTTAGGCCCCAGGACCCAGACAGAGGAGAGAGGTCCCACAGCAAAGAATAAGGCGTCATATCACCCACCACTGGAGAAGGCCACTTTCAGTTATTTAGGCCCCAGCACCCAGAAAGAGGAGAGAGGTCCCACAGCAAGGAATCATGCGTCATATCACCCACCACTGGAGAAGGCCACTTTCAGTTATTTAGGCCCCAGGACCCAGACAGAGGAGAGAGGTCCCACAGCAAAGAATAAGGCGTCATATCACCCACCACTGGAGAAGGCCACTTTCAGTTATTTAGGCCCCAGCACCCAGAAAGAGGAGAGAGGTCCCACAGCAAGGAATCATGCGTCATATCACCCACCACTGGAGAAGGCCACTTTCAGTTATTTAGGCCCCAGCACCCAGACAGAGGAGAGAGGTCCCACAGCAAGGAATAAGGCGTCATATCACCCACGACTGGAGAAGGCCACTTTAAGTTATTTTGGCCCCAGCACCCAGACAGAGGAGAAAGGTCCCACAGCAAGGAATAAGGCGTCATATCATCCACCACTGGAGAAGGATACTTTCAGTTATTTAAGCACCAGCACCCAGACAGAGAAGAGAGGTCCCACAGCAAGGAATAAGGCGTCATATCACCCACCACTGGAGAAGGCCACTTTCAATTATTAAGGCCCCAGCACCCAGACAGAGGAGAGAGGTCCCATAGCAAGGAATAAGGCGTCATATCACCCACCACTGGAGGAGGCCACTTTCAGTTATATAGGCCCAGCACCCAGACAGAGGAGAGAGGAACCACAGCAAGAAATCATGCGTCATATCACCCACCACTGGAGAAGGCCACTTTCAGTTAATTCGGCCCCAGCACCCTGACAGAGGAGAGAGGTCCCACAGCATGGAATAAGGCGTCATATTACACACCACTGGTGAAGGCCACTTTCAGTTATTTAGGCCCCATAACCCAGAAAGAGGAGAGAGGTCCCACAGCAAGGAATCATGCGTCATATCACCAACCACTGGAGAAGGCCACTTTCAGTTATTTAGGCCCCAGGACCCAGACAGAGGAGAGAGGTCCCACAGCAAGGAATAAGGCGTCATATCACCCACGACTGGAGAAGGCCACTTTAAGTTATTTCGGCCCCAGCACCCAGACAGAGGAGAGAGGTCCCACAGCAAGGAATAAGGCGTAATATCATCCACCACTGGAGAAGGCTACTTTCAGTTATTTAAGCACCAGCACCCAGACAGAGAAGAGAGGTCCCACAGCAAGGAATAAGGCGTCATATCACCCACCACTGGAGAAGGCCACTTTCAATTATTTAGGCCCCAGCACCCAGACAGAGGAGAGAGGTCCCACAGCAAGGATTACGGCGTCATATCACCCACCACTGAAGAATGCCGCTTTCAGTTATTTAGGCCCAGCACCCAGACATAGGAGAGAGGTCCCATAGCAAGGAATAAGGCGTCATATCACCCACCACTGGAGGAGGCCACTTTCAGTTATTTAGGACCAAGCACCCAGACAGAGGAGAGAGGTCCCACAACAAGGATTACGGCGTCATATCACCCACCACTGGAGAATGCCACTTTCAGTTATTTAGGCCCAGCACCCAGACAGAGGAGAGAGGTCCCATAGCAAGGAATAAGGCGTCATATCACCCACCACTGGAGGAGGCCACTTTCAGTTATATAGGCCCAGCACCCAGACAGAGGAGAGAGGTCCCACAGCAAGAAATCATGCGTCATATCACCCACCACTGGAGAAGGCCACTTTCAGTTAATTCGGCCACAGCACCCTGACAGAGGAGAGAGGTCCCACAGTATGGAATAAGGCGTCATATTACCCACCACTGGTGAAGGCCACTTTCAGTTATTTAGGCCCCATAACCCAGACAGAGGAGAGAGGTCCCACAGCAAGGAATAAGGCGTCATATCACCCACCACTGGAGAAGGCCACTTCCAGATATTTAGGCCCCAGCACCCAGACAAGCTGTCCTCTTTGTGAGGCGTATCGTCATCGTCCTCCGTATCCCCCCAGCCACGCACCAGTGATGGGCCTGAGCTGTGTCGGGTGCCACCCCGCTGTGAACCTGCTTCATCCTCATCCTCTTCCATCTCATCCTCCTCGTCCTCCAGTAGTGTGCCCTGGCTGGCCACATTTGTACCTGACATCTGCTGTTGCAAAAAACCTTCCTCTGAGCCACTTCTAACAGACTGGCCTGAAAGTGCTAAAAATGACCCCTCATCCTACTCCTCCTCCTGGGCCACCTCCTCTTCCATCATCGCCCTAAGCGTTTTCTCAAGGAGACATAAAAGTGGTATTGTAACGCTGATACCGGTGTCATCGCCACTGGCCATGTTGGTGGAGTACTCGAAACAGCGCAACAGGGCACACAGGTCTCGCATGGAGGCCCAATCATTGGTGGTGAAGTGGTGCTGTTCCACAGTGCGACTGACGCGTGCGTGCTGCAGCTGAAACTCCACTATGGCCTGCTGCTGCTCGCACAGTCTCTCCAGCATGTGCAAGGTGGAGTTCCACCTGGTGGGCAAATCGCATATGAGGTGCTGAGCGGGAAGGCCGAAGTTACGCTGTTCCGCAGACAGGCGAGCAGCGGCAGGATGTGAACGCCGGAAGTGCGCACAGAGGGTCCGCACTTTATGCAGCAGCTCTGACATGTCGGGGTAGTTGTGAATTAACTTCTGCACCACCAAATTCAGCACATGCGCCAGGCAAAGGATGTGCGTCAAACCGGCTAGTCCCAGAGCTGCGACGAGATTTCGCCCATTATCGCACACCACCAGGCCGGGCTTGAGGCCCACCGGCAGAAACCACTCGTCGGTCTGTTGTTCAATACCCCGCCACAACTCCTGCGTGGTGTGAGGCCTGTCCCCCAAACATATGAGTTTCAGAATGGCCTGCTGACGTTTACCCCGGGCTATGCTGAAGTTGGTGGTGAAGGTGTGTGGCTGACTGGATGAGCTCGTGGAAGCAGAGGAGAAGGAAGCCGAGTAGGAGGATACAGGAGGCAAAGAATGATGCCCTTCGATCCTTGGCGGCGGAATGGACGTGCGCCAAGGAACTCTCCACCTGGGGCCCAGCCGCCACTACATTTACCCAGTGTGCAGTTAGGGAGATATAGCGTCCCTGGCCGGGCTTACTGGTCCACGTATCTGTGGTTAGGTGGACCTTGCCACAGATGGCGTTGCGCAGTGCACACTTGATTTTATCGGATACTTGGTTGTGCAGGGAAGGCATGGCTGTCTTGGAGAAGTAGTGGCGGCTATTTGAAGCTGTCTGTGTCCACCAGCCTGAATGACAGCATTTCAAAGGCCAGTAGTTTAGAAATTCTGGCATTCAGGCCCAGGGCTCGAGGGTGGCTAGTTGAGAATTTACGCTTTCTCTCCAAGGTTTGTGAGATGGAGAGCTGAACGCTGTAGTGTAACATGGTGGAGATGCTTGGTGACGCAGGTGGTGTCGTCATCATCAGAGATGTGCGGACTCCGATGAGGTGGCATTCCCATGTCCTCATCATCAGGAAACATCAGTGGTTTGCATCAGTGCATTCTATGTCTTCCACCACTGGGGAAGGGTTAGGTGGATTCCCTTGGAAAACCCTGCCAGCAGAGTCTTCAAACAGCATAAGAGACTGCTGCATAACTTGAGGCTCAGACAGTTTCCCTGATATGTATAGGGGTGATGTGACAGACTGATGGGCTTGGTTTTCAGGAACCACCTGTGCGCTTTCTGCAGAAAACTGGGTGAGAGATAATGTTGTGAACGTGCTGGATCCACTGTCGGCCACCCAATTGACTAGCGCCTGTACCTGCTAAGGCCTTACCATCCTTAGAACGGCATTGGGCCCCACCAAATATCGCTGTAAATTCTGGCGGGTACTGGATCGTGAGGTAGTTGGTTCACTAGGACGTGTGGCTGTGGCAGAAGTGCCACGTCCTTTCCCAGCACCAGAGGGTACACTAACACCACCACGACCGCGTCTGCGTCCCCTTACTAGATGTTTTCTTCATTGTTACCGCTCACCAAGCACCACAATAAGAAAAAAATTATTTGGCCCAATTTATTGATTTCAAATTCAGGCCTTTTTTACAGGCACCTAACACTATCAGCCTAATTATTTATGTAGTGTATTACACTAATCCAGGCATAGCAGTAAAAACTGATTTAGCTGAATATTTCTTTTAGGGCTAGTATTTAGGCCCTGGATGAAAGCTGTGCTTTTATGGAAAGATTTACACTTGGAGATGCACAGTAGCATGTGAAAAAATATGTAGGATTATGCCTTCAGCAATTGTATTTTAACACTTTGTGTAATATACCCTTTAACGGACAGAAATACAATGGAAGATGCACGGTAGCGTGTGAAGTTATTGAGGATGACCCTCTCAGCACTTGTATATACACCTTTTTGGGGTATATAAGTGTAAAAAAAAGTCTGTCTTATTTGCCGGTTTGCGGTGCAGCTACTTTGTACTACATCTTTTTTTGGGATGTATAAGTGTAAAAAAGAAGTGCGTTTTATTTCCCATTCTGCGGTGCAGTTACATTGTTCTACAGCCTTTTTTAGGGTGTATAAGTGTAAAAAAATCTTATTTGCCTTTCTGCTGTTACACCCGTGTGTGGGTGGAAGACACCACCCCGGATGAAGAAGTAGAGGGAACAACGAACAAGGCCTGAAAGCAAGGCAAGAAAGAAGGACAACTCCTAGTCAAATCCCTAGTCACAGTCCTGACTGGCTATCAGTATGTACAGATCCAAAAGGTAGGTGAGTTCATACACAGGAGTACCCAGAGTCCTAACTGACCCTATAAGACCCTGGCAATAGTGACAGGACTGAGACTACCTGTTCCTCCAGAAAGAAAGGACGACCAGGAGTCTCACTCAGGCCTACAACAAAGGGCAGGGAAAAAACAACACACAAATAAACCAAAACAAAAAGGTAAAGGAAACACTAAACTTTCCAGTAGCTATGTCATCAACAGGAACTCAGCCGAGAACCAAACACCAGTATACCAAAGATACCACTGAAGCTATAAACTGCACAGCATTCTGGGAGAAGTAACTATAAATTAGAAAAGTTAAATGACCACAATAGCAATACCTGGATGTTAGAGGTGTGGCCAGTATCAGAAACAACACAGACATCTCTTGATCCACCAAGGAAACCTGGCAGATCAAAGCACGTGTTGCCAGTCTCACAGATCTGTCACGGGGACATCCGTATGCCGTATTTGCCGTTCTGCGGTGCAGTTACATTATTCCACAGCTTTTTTGGGGTGTGTAAGGCCTCATGCACACTACCTTATGTGTTTTGCGGTCCGTTATTTTTGCGGAACCATTGTAATAATGCCTATCCTTGTCCACAAACTAGAAAAAAATAGGACATGCTCTATTTTATTTGCGGGGCTACAGAACGGACATCCCTGATAAAGCCGCACATGCGGCGAAACATGTCGGGAGGGTTAGTGCCTGCTGGCTTTTAGACAGGGACCGAATCGTAAGCATACAATTGTATGAATGAATGTGTGGTTGGTAAGCGCTAAACAGCGTGTATCTGCGTGGCTGAGAAAGTTGGTGTGATATGGCTCATAGTAAAGAGGGATGAGCAGTGGGTGCCCCCTTTACGATAAAATAGGGAAACCATTCCCTGGTAATTTTGTAGGAATCTATTTCCTCTCTCATGAGCCATAGTGTGACAAAACATGTGTGCACAAACATAGGAATTAGTCAAGTGGTTCCAGCGCCATAATATAAGTGCAGTAGGAGCAAATAGAAATCTGCTCTATTATACAATCATATTGTTGCAACACTGACTTACAATCAGAATCTGACTGCCAAGAAGCTTCATAGAGTGAGCAATTGGCTACACATTCCAGTGTTGCAACAAAGTTGTAGGTTGCCATCAAGCACAATGTTGAGCAACGAATGTGCTGGATTCCTGATAGGAATGTAGAAAAACATATGCATTAACCTATGGCAGATGCACACATTATAACACAGCAAAGTGAACTGCAGCCATAAGCAGTACCTCCAAGTAAAAGAGGATTACACACATTCAGTATTGAGTGGAATATCTGATTCCTTCCCTGATAATTTTAATGGGACTGGGTGTATAAATAAATGTATCAGCTTTTATAAAAAATATAATAAAGGTTATGTTTTAATATCTATGTTGTAACCTCTAAAAGGATTTAGTAGGTCTATGTGACCTTTTTGTAAATAAACAGTATGCTTGCACTCATCCAACGGCGCAGAAGCCGAACATGCTCCTGGCCAAGTTGCTGGTTCTGCAGTCCCTCCCTTTCTAAGTGTTAAACCCTGCACCTTTCAGAGAACTGTCCCAAGCTGTAATTTCTTTGCCAAAAAGTCAGTACCAGCCCTGCACACATATGTAGAACAGAAGGTGGGCCAGTCCTTGAGCCTGTCGGTGTCTGCCAAAGTGCAAGGCAGCGCGGACGGGTGGAGCTATAATTACGGTCAAGGACAATATATGTCCTTTACTGCCCACTGGGTAAATATGGTATCTACCCACCCACACCAGCAACTTGGCAAGGTGACACCGCTTCCGCCTCCACATTGTCACACCATTGGTCCTGAGACAATGTCCATCTCTGCCTCCTCATCCTCCACACATTGGCTGTTGGGGAGGTAATTAAATACTAAAGAGGTTAGGCAACTTTCCTATTGGTTGCTAGGGATGTTGCTAAACCCAGACAAAGACATTGCAGCCTTATCATTGGACCACAAGCAAGAAGCGGTTAGGGATCATGAGTTCAGATGAAAAAAAGTCTAGAATATTTGAAAATTACAAATATATATCAGTAATTTCTAAAAATTCTCAAAGTGGCAATATTTGCGATTGAAATTTACAATTCGAAAATTTGCGCTCATTACTATTCTGCACTATTCTGCACCTAGTTTGCCTGGGCAAACGGAGTCACACAGGGGAGGAACTGCTCCGCGTTCTTAATCAAGAAATCGAATCCTGGCTTTCACCTCGACAATTGAAAGTCGGAACCATGGTAACCGACAATGGGAAGAACATAGTGTTGGCGCTGCATCAAGGAGGGCTGAGCCATGCGCCCTGCATGGCGCACATGTTCAATCTGGTTGTCAAACGGTTACTTAAGTCTTCACCCCATCTGCAAGACATCCTGAAAATGGCCAGGAAACTTTGCATGCACTTCATCCACTCGTACACCGCAAAGCACACTCTCCTTGAGCTTCAGCGGCAGAACGGCATCCCCCTAACATAGGCTGATATGCAACGTTTCCACCCTCCATATGTTGGACCGATTATATAAATAGAGAAAGGCCATATCCCATAAATGATTTATTGATGATACAGGCGGACAGAGGTACTCCCCTGTGTAACTTCAATGTTAGCCAGTGACAGCTCATGCATGACACCTGCTTGGGCCCTTTGAGGAGGCCTCATTATTTATCAGTCTCCAGGACTACGGGATGAACAACATCATTCCACTGATTTATGTCGTGGTACAGGTAAATCTGGCTGGCCATGGGACAGGAGACGTGGAGACTATATCTCATGGCCGCATGAGCCCTGTGGGGGCTGAATTAGAGAAGGAGGACATTCGCGCACAAGCAATGTGTAGAGAAATAAGTGGTTTTTCTACACAGGATATAAGAGAGGAAGAGCAGGAGGAGCAGGAGCAGCCGGAGGAGCTACAGGGCGATGAGGAAGAGGAGGCACAGGACCCAGACACACCGTGGCAGTATGCAGTGGAGATGGAGGCAGGAAGTCCCTCTGAGTCACTTGCGCAAATTGCCCGATGCATGCTCACTTTCTTGCGTAGTGACAGCCTAAATTGTCACCATTCGCCAGATGGATGACTACTGGCTCTCCACCATGTTAGAGCCCCGCTACGGGTCCAAAATGGGGGTCTTTTTTACACCCGTTTAGAGGGAAGACAGACTGAACTACTATTGAGACATCCTATGTAGTCAGTTGGCAGCTTCCTATCTGCGCCATCGTTCATCCTCTCGCAGATCTGATCAGGGGGGCCCTCTGCGCTCATGTTCCACTGCCATGGCTGCTGGGGAGTGGTGGTGTGGCAGGAGCAGTACCAGCTTCATCAGCAGAAGCCTGAGTCTATAGGCGCTGAGTAGCTTTCTTCACCCGCATAGTGAAGAAACTACTCACCAGCAGCAGGTAGACCTGAAGCAAGACCTGAACTAGCAGGTGGTGGCTTACTTGGTCAGCCCCCTGCAACCCCACATTAAAGATCCGCTGGACTACTGAGTAGCCAAACTGGATTTGTGGCAACTAGCAGAGTTTGCCCGGAACAAGCTATTCTGCCCGGTCAGCAGTGTCGCATTAGAGCGGGTGTTTAGTGCAGTAGGGGCCATAGTTACCTCACCTGTCCACCCAAAATGTGGAGAAACTTACCTTTGTGAAAATGAATCAGGAGTGGATAAGCCAAGATTTTCAAACACCAGTGCCTGATGCATCAGATCATATCATCTATGATGCAACAACTACACTTTGACAAAAGAGGCCTGTTTCTTCTGGCTACCTTCATTAGCTACTATTCTGATGCTGCCACCCGCCTCATGCCACACCTAATGTCAGGTGCTCTTACTGCCAGCCACCATCTTCAGCTGGTACTGGTATTGCCCCCCACCTCCCCACTCTGTCACTGTTGCCACTCTGTGGTCTCCCCATCCTGCTGCTACCTCAACACTATGTCACTGGACCAGTCTGTGGTCTCCTCATGCTGCTGCCACCTCCACACTATGTCACCTTGCCACTCTATGGCCTGCTCATGCTGAGGCTGCCACCTCCACACTCTGTCATTGTGCCACTTTGTGGCCTCCTCATGCTACTGCTACTTCAACACTATATCACCTTGCCACTCTGTGGCCTCCTCATGCTGCTGCTGCTACCTCCACACTCTGTCATTTTGCCACTTTGTGGCCGCCTCATGTTGCTGCTGCTACCTCAACACTATGTCACCTTTCCACTTTGTGGCCTCCTCATGATGCTGCTACCACCTCTACATTCTGTCACTGTGCCACTCTGTCGCCTCCTCATGCTGCTCATAGCTCAACACTATGTCACTGGCCTACTCTGTGGCCTTCTTTAATCTGCTGCTGGTGCAGCTACCTCAACAGTATGTCACCTTACCACTCTGGGGCCCCTTCATGCTCCTTTCACCTCACCACTATGTCATTGGGCCACTCTGTGGACTTCTCAATCTGTTCTCTAACCCTCCACACTCGATGATTGGGCCAGTATTTTGCCTTTTTGCCCCGGATAACATCACCATTTATTTGACCCTTCTTCTTATCTGTCAGAAGGAAGGAAAAATGAGATGCACAACGGATCATGTCTATGTAGCAGCTGTAAGGCCTGTATGACATGGTCCTTATTTTGCATCATTGGCTTATGATTTGGTAGACAAAAGCAGGAGTGGGTACAAAATGCAGAAGACATGGAAATATTCCATTCATGTGTCATCTCTGTTTTGGATCCACTTCTGTTTTTTTATTTTTTTTGGCTTTAGCAATTCTAATGGATTATGACCAAAAGCTGACCAAGTGAAGGCGGATGTTCAACAGATAGGATCTGTTTTTTGGGAGATATTGTTCTGACGGATCAGATGAAGGACAAAATAATCAGTGATATAAACACAAAATTACTGCTGACACCCTCTCCACTCTATAGTACTCCAAAATGATAGCCCACGATCCTCAGGTTGGTTGCACGGGAAGGGGCTATCCCCATATAGCAAAAAAAAGAAAAAATCCCAGCAACAGTGGCTTCTTATTTTTGAAATGCTGCTTTAATCACATCAAGTGATACAAAATTTAAAGGGGACGCGTTTCGGCTCGTCCAGCCTTTCTCAATCAGTGGTTGAGAAAGGCTGGGAGAGCCGAAACGCGTCCCCTTTAAATTTTTTATCACTTGATGTGATTAAAGCAGCATTTCAAAAATAAGAAGCCACTGTTGCTGGGATTTTTTCTTTTCTTTTTTTTACCCTCTCCACTCTGTCAGGGGGCTCTACTTGTATAAGGGTTTAATAAAACAGGCTCTGTAGACATCTATGTGCAAAAATAGCTATTTCCTGGCTGCTGAGAGCCTTTATAGTGGTGTAGAACACTGTGCCTTGCAGTAACACACATACAGTAGGAAGTCTGCTTTGGTAGTGAAATAATACTGTGAGTCCGTATGACATGCAAATGACAGGTATCGTTGTTAGAATCACTGCTCACTTCACTTTTTTGGGCAGTCATGGGGCCAAAACGGACCAAATAACTCAAGTAGGAACTCAGCATTACAGGTCGATGTTAGTGCCAAGAATAAGCACACTGCGTTTACACCATCGTCAGCTGATTCCACATAGATGTCTACAGAACCTGTTCTATTAAAAGCATATAAAAGTAGAGCCCCCCCCTGATAGAGTGGATAGGGTGTCAGCAGTAAGTTTGTGTTGACGTCACTGATTAATTTGCTCTTTCTCTGATCCATCAGAACAATAACCCACAAAAAACGGATCCTGTCTGTGGAGCATTCGCCTTCACTCGGTTAGTATTTGCTCAATAATCCATCAGTATTGCTAATGTCAAAAAAAAAAAAACAGAAGTGGATCTAAAACAGAGATGACATGTGAATGGAATATTTGCATGTTTTCTGTGTTTTCTACTCACTCCTGCTTTTGGCTACCAAATTATAAGCCAATTCTGATGGGACAATAAAGACCTTACAGCTGCTACACAAACAGGATCCGTTGTGCATCCTATTTTTTCTTCCTTTTGACAGATCAGAAGAAGGGTCAAATAAATGATTATGTCAGCCAGGCCGAAAGCCAAAATAGTGGACCAGTCATGAAGTGGGGAGGGTGGGAACAGCATGAGAAGACCTATGACATAGTGGTAAGGTGGAAGCCGTATGCGGAGACCACAGAGTGGCCCAATGACAGGGTCTGGAGGTGGAAGCAGTATGAGAAGTCCACCGAGTGGCACAAACACATAGTCTGGAGGTGGCAGCAGTATGAGGTGGCCACCAAGTCGCACAATGACCGATTCTAGAGTTGGCAGCAGTGTGAGGAGGCCACCGAGTGGCACAATGACCGAGTCTGGAGTTGGCAGCAGTATGAGGAGGCCACCGAGTGGCATAATGACAGAGTCTGAAGTTGGCAGCAGTATGAGGAGGCCACCAAGTCGCACAATGACCGATTCTAGAGTTGGCAGCAGTATGAGGAGGCCACTGAGTGGCACAATGACCGAGTCTGGAGTTGGCAGCAGTATGAGGAGGCCACCGAGCGGCATAATGACAGAGTCTGAAGTTGGCAGCAGTATGAGGAGGCCACCAAGTCGCACAATGGCCGATTCTACAGTTGGCAGCAGTATGAGGAGGCCACCAAGTGGCACAATGACCGATTCTGGAGTTGGCAGCAGTATGAGGAGGCCACCGAGTGGCACAATGACAGAGTCTGAAGTTGGCAGCAGTATGAGGAGGCCACCGGGTGGCACAATGACAGAGTCTGAAGTTGGCAGCAGTATGAGGAGGCCACCGAGTTGCAGAATAACCGAGTTTGGAGGTGGCAGCAGTATGAGGAGGCCACAGAGTGGCCCAATGACAGAGTGTGGAGGTGGCAGCAGCAGCTGTATCAGGAGGAGGCCACCGATGAGTGAATCAGGGGCTGGCGACAGCAGCAGTTTCAGGAGGATACCACAGAGTGGCAAGGTGACATAGTGTGGAGTTGGCAGCAGCATCAGGATACCAAAGAGTGGCAAGGTGACATAGTGTGGATAAGGCAGCAGCAGTATCAGGATACCACACAGTGGCAAGGTGACATATGTGACATAGTGTTGATATGGCATCAGAATAAGTATACCACAGAGTGGAAAAGTGACATAGTGTGGATAAGGCAGTATATGTTCGCATTGCGAATTCAACTTAGAGCTGAGTTCCTAATGGTTGGCTTGCTAGAATATAACGAAGATTGAGAATATAGTGCTATATCCGTGAATTTGTGATATTCGTTATATTCTATCAATACAACCATTAGGAACCCAGCTGTAAGTTGATTTCGCAATACGTGTAATTCAGGTTATATTAATCGCATTGCGAATTAAACTTAGAGCTGAGTTCCTAATGGTTGTCTTGCTAGAATATAACAAAGATTGAGAATATAGTGCTATATTCATTATATTTGTTATATTCTAGCAATACAACCATTAGGAACCCAGCTCTAAGTTTAACTTGCAATGTGAACACATAAATTTGCGTAAAATTTGCAATATATAGAATAATGACGAATATTCCATTTTGACAAATATATGACAAATATTCAATCGAATATTGACGAAATATCGCAAAATCTAATATGGCAGCTCCCGCTCATCACTAACCAAAGAGTGGCAAGGTGACATAGGGGTGAGATGGCAGCAGCAGCATCGGGATACCACAGAGTGGCAAGTTGACATAGTGTGGATATGACAGCAGCATCAGGATGCCACAGAGTGGCAAGGTGACATAATGTGGAGATTGCAGCAGCAGCATCAGGAGACCACAAAGTGACCCGGTGGGGTGGTGGGTGGCAATACCAGTAGCCGCTGATGTAGGTAAGTGAAAGAAGGAGCACTTGGCATCAGATGTGTGGCATCAGGTGGGTGGCAGCATCAGAGTACTAGCTTAGGCAGGTATACAGAAGAAACCGGTCTCTTTTGAGGCATGGATGATCTAATCAGATGCAGTCTCTCCACATTTTGGGTGGACAGGCGAGTTTTCCTTGGGGTAACTATAGCTCCCACAGCACTAAACACCTGCTCTGATGCCACACTACTGGCCAAGGAGGACAGCTTTTCTAGGGCAAATACAGCCAGTTGCGGCCACAAATCCAGTTTGGCTGCCCAGAAGTCCAGTGGATCTTCAATGTGGGTTGGCAGGGTGCACTCCAAGTATGCCACCACCTGCTGTTTCAGTTCCTGCTCCAGGTGAGTAGTTTCTTCACTATGCCAGTAAAGAAAGATACTCATCAGCGTCTGTAGACTCAGTAATGCTCCTGCCACCCCACCCCACCCCAACAGCCGTAAGAGTCGAACGTGATCGCAGAGGGAACTCCGTATCAGACCTGCGAGAGGATGGACAGTGGCACAGAGAGGCAGCGGCCAACTAACTACATATGATGTTTCTCTAGTAGTTCAGTTTGTAAAAAAGGCCCCCCATTCTGGACCGGTAGCGAGGGTCCAAAAAGGTGGAGAGCCAGAAGTCATCCCTCTGCTGAATGGTGACTATTCGGCTGTCACTACGCAAGCGAGCATGCATCTGGCCATTTGTGCAAGTGACACGGAGGGACTCCCTGCCTCCATCTCCACTGCACACTGCCACGGTGTGACTGGGTCCTCTGTCTCGTCTTCCTCATCGCCCTTTAGCTCCTCTTGCTGCTCCTCATCCTCCCCTCCTGTCAGTTGAGTAGAAAAACCACCTATTTCGCTACACATTGCCTGTGCTCCAATGTCCTCCTCCCCCTCCTCCTCGTCTTCCAAATCAGCCCTCCCAGGGCTCATGTGGCCGTGAGACCTAGGCGCCATGTCTCCAGTCCCCTGACCAGCCATTGTTACCACCATCTGTTCCAGGACTCGAAGCAGTGGAATGATGTAATTGATCCCGTAGTCCTGGCAACTGAAAATAACATGGCGTCCTCAAAGGGCCTGAGTGTCACGCATTAGCTGCCACTGGCTGACATCGAAGTACACAGGGGAGTACTCCTATCAGCTTGCAACGTTAAGAAATCATTGATGGCCTTTCTCTGTTCGTATACTCGGTCCAACATATGTTGGGAATTCCAACGGGTGGAAACGTTGCATATCAGCCTATGTTGGGGGATGCCGTTCTGCCGCTGCAGCTCAAGGAGGGTGTACGAGTGGCTAAAGTGCATGCAAAGTATCCTGGGCATTTTTAGGATGTCTTGCAGATGGGTGGACGACTTCAGGAACCGCTTAACAACCAGATTGAACACTTGTACCAGAAGGTTGCATGGCTCAGCCTTTCTTGATGCAACGCCAACGCCATGTTCTTACTTTTGTTGGTCATCATGGTTCAGATTTTGAGTTGTCGCGGAGAAAGCCAGGATTTGACTTGATAAAGGAAATGGAGCAGTTCCTCCCTCGGCCTCTGCCTCTATCTCCACTGCATACTGCCACGCTCTGCCTGGGTCATATGCCTTATCTTACTCATCTCCCTCTTCTTCCACCAGATGATCCTGCTCCTCCTCTCCTGTCACCTGTGTAGAAAAACTACCCATTTCTGTACACATTGCTTGTGCTTCAATGTCCTCCTGCTCCTCCAGTTCAGCCCCCACAGGCCTCATGTGGCCTTGAGATATATACGTGCCATGTCTCCATTCCCCTAACCAGCCAGATTTACCAGATTCTTTTCCATGATATGAAGCAGTGGAATGATGTTGTTTATCCCGTAGTCCTGGTGACTGACAAATAACATGGCCTCCTTAAAGGGCACAAGCAAATGGCTGGTGTCACGCATGAACTGCCACTGTCTAACATCGAAATTACACAGGGGAGTACCTGCTGCAGCTCAAGGAGGGTGTGCTTGGCGGTGTACGAGTGGCTGAAGTGCATGCAAAGTTTTCTGGTCATTTTTAGGATGTCTTGCAGATGGGTGGAAGACTCCAGGAAGCGCTTTACAACCAGATTGAACAGATGCACCATGTAGGGTGCATGGCTCAGCCCTCCTTGATGCTGTGCTGACACCATGTTCTTCCCGTTGTTGGTCACCATGGTACCGATTTTGAGTTATCGTGGAGAAAGCCAGGATTCGATTTCTTGATGAAGGACACATAGAAGTTCCTCCCTTGTGTGACTCCATTCACCCAGCGAAACAGTCGTAAGCAGTATGACTTTGCCAAGTTGCTGGTGTGGCTCTGCAGAAACCACATTCACCCAGTGGGCCGTAAAGGACATGTACTGTCCCTGACCGTAGTTACAGCTTGACACGTCGACGCTGCCTTGCACTTTGGCAGACACCGACAGGCTCAAGGACTGGCCCACCTTCTGTTCTCCATATTTGTGCAGGGCTGGTACTGCCTTTTTCGGAAAGAAATGACAGCTTGGGACTCTCCACCTCGGCTTAGCAGAAGCCATAAGTTCTCTGAAAGGTGCAGAGTCCACTACTTGGAAAGGGAGGGACTGAAGCACCTGCAACTTGGACAGGAGTGCGTTCAGCTTCTGCTCTGTTGTATGCGTGCGTGCATACCGCTGTCTCTTGGTGATCGCTTCGGTGATCGATTGCTGACGGAATAACTGACGAGGAGTAGGAGGAGCAGGAGCATCTGGACCAGCAGAAAATGGTGACAGACAGACAGCTCCCTTCGGCTTAGGTGGTGGAGCCGTGACTGCATTAAATGTGTTGTGTGCCACTGGGTGATTCAGTGTTTGCTGCGACAAGCTGGACCACCACAACGGAGCCGCAGCTATCCCAAGCCTCCGTATGACAATGCTGGACCCTGGCCATGCTTCACCTTCTGCCCACAGATTCAACACATGGCAACGTTCACCTCTTCCAGCGACTAAAGAAAAAATTGATACTCTGCCGAGTAGGTGATTTTCCGTGAAACAGTCCGCACTGACTCACTGCTACCGCCGCTGCCTCTGTGAACCTCTGCACCACTACTTCCCAGGCAGGTAGGCTGCTGTGAAGCAGGTGGTCTACCCCGGGCACGTTTGGCTCCCGAACTCCCACTGCTGCCACCCTTCTGACTCCCAGCCATGCTACCACCTTGCTGGCTCCACCACTTACTCAATGGCAAGCTGCCACCCTCTTCTCCGGATGATGATGATGATGATGATGAAGCCCCTTCTGCACCCCGCTCCCAAGTGTGATCGGCTTCATCATCATAGAGTAGTGTCTGCCTGTCACTTATGTCCTCCTCAACGGTCTCTGGGTCAGGAGCCAGACAGCTTGCAACACCACCACCCATGCCACTCTCCTCATCAGTACTTGCCCGCCTAGCGTAGGAAGCGGCGGATGTCTCCTCCAGATCTTACCTCGGCAGTAGCTGCTGACTGTTCTCTAGTAGCTCGACCTCGCTGAATAGTGGAGCTAAGCCCCATACTATACTTCTGTGGCTGAGGGAACAGCAAAAGACAGAGGCAGGTTGAGGACAGATGAGGGCACAGGGCCTTCTCCCGGACCATGACTAATAAGGGTTGTGTCTGACGAACCTACTGACTGTTGGCTGAGGGTGTCTGATGTCACTTGGGATGAAGTGGATGACCGAGTTAACCAATCAAAGATTGCTGGGTTGCTGGTGAAGACATGACCGTTAGATGATATCGGGAGCTCAGGCCTCTCGCTGCAACTCCTGCTGCCATGCCCCCTTATTCTGCTGCGACCTCTACCTGCGCCAGTAACATTTAGGCCTCTGCCACTCCTCTGTACATAGTCTGGCACTTCTCTGTCTGACATACTGTTAGCTGAACTAAATAAATAAAAATCCAAACACCCCTAAAAGCGCCAAATATATTTTTCTTTTTGTACTGAAATACGCTACTAAATGCTTTCACCACATATAGCTGCAGAAGGGAATTGAGAATATATTTTTCTTTTTGTACTGAAATAGGCCACTAAACTCTTTTACCATATATATCTGCAGAAGTGAACTGCTTATATATTTTTCTTTTTGTACTAAAACAGGCCACTAAACACTTTCACCACATATAACAGTGATCTGTGTATATATTTCAATTTTTTTTATGAAATAGGCCAGTATGTTTTTAGCGCAAATAGCTGCAAAAGTGAACTGTGTATATATTTCTCTTTTTGCACTGAAATAGGCCAGTAAACGATTTTAGCGCAAATTACTGAAAAAGTGAACGGCGTATATATATATATATATATTTCTTTTTCTACTGAAATACTTCACTAAACGCTTTTACCACATATAGCTGCAGAAGTGAAGTGAGAATATATTTTTCTTTTAGTACTGAAATACATCACTAAACCCTTTTACTGCAAATAACTACAACAGTGAACTGCATATATATTTCTCTTTTTGTACTGAAATACGTCACTAAACTCTTTTACCGCATATAACTGCAGAAGTGAACTGCGTATATATTTTTCTTTTTCCACAGATAGAAGCCACTGAAGGCTTTTCAACATAGCACTTGCACCCCAAGTGGATGCCCAAATTATTTTTCCCTGCACTTGTAAATCGCTTTTCTTCAAGTGCCCCTAACGCCTTCTGACATCTCTCCCTGCACTAAGATGCTGTAAAATGATTCCTCCGTATCCTTTCCCTGCACTTTTCCTGCACTCGATTTGATCATCTTTAATTATATTATTTATTATAGTATAGTCTTTTAATATGGTTTTAAATAAAATTTCTCCAGGGATGCCTATATTCAAGGCAGATCACTATACCACTAAACTATAGCATTGCCACGTAGAGATGCATGGTTTTCTATGTTTATAAGCTATCACATAGTATTGGTATCTGTTAGTGTTGATCGAGCATGCTCGGCAGAACACCAGTTCGGCTCGAGCATCTCGATGCTCGGCACATGGTGGTATTTGGCTGAATACTGCATATGCTTAAGCCAATATACATGAAGGTAAGTACTGCCCTCACTGAAATGCCGTAGCCATGTTGGTTATTGACATTACAGTGATTGGCTGGCCGGAATGACCATCGGGTGCTACACTGTGTCATCCAGTGTACTTTTCCGTAGACGGTGTCCACTGTGGTCAGTGACAGTAGATGCGCCACATCTCCTGTGTAAAGTGTGCGCATCCAAAAAAGATCTGTGACATCCAGTGTACTTTTTCCGTAGATGGTGCCTGCTGCAGACAGTGACATTAGTTGCGCAACATCTCCAGTGTAAAGTGTGTGCATCCAAAAAATATCTGTGACATCCGGTGTACTTTTTTCCGTAGACAGTGTCTGCTGCGGACAGTGACATTACCAGTGCCACAACTGCAGTGTAACCAACGGCGTACCGCCCATAGAGGCAGACCACGGCGTTACTATGGGGCCCGCTGCACGGGGTGGCTCGGAGCTCACGGAAGGCCCCACCCCCTCTGTTTACTCTGCACAGACAGGATTCATAGCCTGCCCTGGTAATGTGCGGCACTTGTCTTCTCCCTCGGGCCCCCCCATCTGACCTGATGATCCGGCTGCGGCCGTCACACTGGCCGATCAGCATTCAGCAGTGCAGAGATCCTGCTGCTGATTGGCGAGGCAGCAGGAGCAGTCGTTGCTCAAGTACACAGAGGCGAGCGCGCCCTGTAGCATCCTTTCTCTGTGCTCATGTCTGCCAGTGTCAGTGAGTGCATCCCCACGTGGCCCAGACTAAAGGCGGACTGCTCCAGAGTCTATATGGTTGGTTGTGGACGTGGTTGGCTATAGGTATTCTTGAGGGCAGAAACAAGGCAAGCAGTAGGGTTTTGGGGGAGCAGCTCATAGAAGACTCGGGGGGGTCATAGAGGCTAATAGAGGACTCAGGAGCAGAGCAGTGTGCTTTCCCCCTACTCTCCTCCCCCACCAGGGCATTTTGGGGGCATTAGGGGTTGGATAGCCCCTTTAACATATTGATGCTTAGTGCCACCAATCATATTAACCCCCCCAGCACATCAGTCTCTTTTTTTTTTTGGGGGGGGGAGGGGGGGATATGATTGGTGGCTATGTGCACAGTCAGCATCAGCAGCAAGGAGTTAAAGGGGTTAACCAACACTAAAATGCCCAGGGACCTTACTTATCTCATTCCCCCATCACCTGCATTGCTTCTGATGCCCCCACAACCGCCACTGCCTCCCTCCTGTCACGCAGATGAAAACATCCAGCGACAAGGGGGGCAGTCAATAGCAGGCCATGATGGGACATTCATACATTGCTATCATTTTTTTGAAGAAATATGTTGCTGATAATATTTATTATATGAAGATGTGTGTGTCTGTCCCTGTGTGCATTTCACCATCCCTGTGTGTGTGTCTCTCCCTGTGTGTCCGTCCCTGTGTGTGTGTGTGTGAGTCACCATCACCATGCCCACAGTATTCCTATGTCTTGATGCAGCTTCATCAGAACGTTCTGTGCGGGGCAAGAAGAAGATGGAAGAGGAGGCAGCGCCACCAGCATGGAGTCGGTAAGACTACCACATGATCTACACTGGTGTTATCTGTGGTTTGACTTAGGGCTGCAGGTAACACTGCTACATTATCAGCACCAGTGTTATCTGTGGTTTTACATAGGACTGCAAGTAACACTGCTACATTTTCGGTAATCAGAGAGCCATCACTTGTTATTTCTGCTGTAACATAGGACTACAGGTGACATTTACTACATTATTAGTAGTTTATTTGTAGTGTTACATAGGACTGCAGAAAAAACCTTTATGGAATATCCACAAGAATACCATAGATTCAGATACCACAGGGTTTTGTTCTGTGGGGAGTTGCTCTGGTAGACAGTGGAGCGGGTGCAGTACAGAGGCAAAGGGAGTCCAGGTAGTGCAGCAAACAGTGTTTTATTTCACACTTGCACAAACAAAACTCAAAACAGTCACTTAGTGTTACTTCACACACATAGCAAAAACTTGAGGCAAAACAAAAGTCCAAGACGGAATCAAATCACCTGTGTGGTTTAGGTGCGTGTTCACACCTGGCTGTCAGCCCAGCCGCAGGAAAGTCCAACCTCAGGCTTCCAGGCAGACTGCACGCCTCTTTGCAAGCTCTTGCTTCCTGCCCTGAGAGCTCCACAGAACACCAGCAGTTTCCAGGTTAAATCACCTCAAATCCTAGGTGTCAGTTCACACCTGGCTGAATGCTCGGCAACACAAAAAGCCCACTGACCGTCTTTAAATGGCCTGCTCTCCTGACACACAGGTCTCAGCTTTTCAGCCCAGCACAGGGCTCAGATCCCAAACACAGAGAGAGAGCTTTGCATAAACCCAGCTGTCTTTTAAAGGCAGCTAGGTATTAACCCAAAAAACCCGGACCGGCACCTAAAATCCGGTCCAGTACCTAAAATCCGGTCCAGTATTTGCCCTCACCTGGCTGCAATCAACCCAGCAGCACAGGCTGAGAGGAAAATACCTGTTTTTTACCACCAAACCTCTCACTGTGTCACATACCCCCCTTTGTTCAACCCTGAGGGGGTGAACACACGCCAGACAGTATACCCAGAACCGGGCACTCGCATTTCCCTGTAACTGCCCTGCTCTGTGTTCCACTGAAAATCTAAAGTTCTGAATTTACCCGAACCCTCTGGTGACCCAGGACTTTCCTTCTTTGTCCAGATGGGGACAGGCTGCGGCCAACCCCATATCACTCTTTCAGAGATGGCTTGTCGCCGAGCCACGGGCACCTGGTACGGCTTTAACCAGACTTTTGCCTGGGGCTCAGTGACAATATCACGGTGAGTTATGGAAGGGCATTCAGGGAAATCACAGAACACCTCTGTGTTCCGACTAACAAACTCCTTGGCTCTCTGAGTCTGTTCAGTGGAAAGGCTGCTAGTAATTTTATCTGTGGCAGCCGCTTCCCTGTTAGCAGACAGAGGGACCGGAATCTCTTTCCCTAGATAAACCGGCCGCGGGTTGTTCTCAATACAAGTCTCTCTAACCTTCCAAGGTTTCCGTAAATTTACATGGTAGACCGGCTCCGGCTTTTGCAGTCCTGGCTGGTGTACCTTGTAATTTGGGTCTCCAACTTTCTGTGCTATTTTATAGGTCCCCTTCCCCCTAGCGCTGTCCTTACTGTCCACAGGTGGCCCAACATTTGCTACGGACCCCAGACACTCGATTGCAGGTCCGGCTTTGGCCTGGCTGAGCCACCTTCCTATGTTTCTATCTATCCTAATAAGGGGGACTGTCTTCCCCTCACCCAGCGGACCTACTGTGGGTCCCTCTGCCTTGGGTTTCTGGGGTTCTAACACCTCACCTGGGCTAGGCCTCACTACTGGAAGTTTTCCTACCTGTCTGGGAACTGTACGTACAATGGCCGGCCACAGGGCTGGGAACAATGGAAAGTCTCTTCCTATTATCACATCATAGGGCATACTCGTGGTTACAGCTACCTCATGGACCTGCCTGCCGACACACGTGCTTACAGACAACAGAGCAGTGGGGTATTTTTTTAAATCTCCATGAATGCTGAAAACCCCGACTCTCCGGCCTGTAAACTCTGTGGGTCGCACCAGGGAAGCCCTCACCAGGGTCACCTGACTCCCCGAATCCAGCAGAGCTGCCACTGGAGTGTCTCCCACCTCCACCCGACACAAATGTTCCTCATGGATAACCTCTGACACATCGACCCTTCTGGCATACAATGACTGTCGATACCCAAAGTTTACATCCATGGGCTCTCCCAGGAGGGGACAGTTGGCCCGTACATGGCCAGGCTCCTGGCACCGCCAGCAGATTATAGAGTCCTGATCCCCAAAGGGCACATCCCGTGCGGTCTTTCTCAGCTCAGGCCGCAGGGTCTGGGGAGGGATTTTCTGGGTTTTATTACTCCCTTCCCCAGAGTCCCCCCTTAAGTTCCTCAGTAGCCCCATAACATTCGACCAGGTCCACCATCTCCAGGGCACTAGTAGGAGATGTCTGGCCAACCCAGCGCTGGAGGGGTAGTGGCAACGCCCTCCAGAATTTGTCAGCTACAATACGGTCCAGCATAGCAGTGGGACTAAGTACGTCAGGCGGTAGCCATTTTTGTAAGAGTTTTAGCAAATTGTAATACTGGGGTCGTGCTGGCTCAGCTGGGTTAAACTCCCACTGATGTACCCGCTGGGCCCTGACCAACACATTCACCCCCAGTCTCGCCAGGATCTCACCCTTAACCACAGAGTAGTCTGCTGCTTGGTCGTCCGGTAAATCAAAGTAAACCTGTTGGGGTCCTGACGCCAGAAACGGAGCGATGACCTCTGCCCACTGGTCTCGGGGTAGTCCCTCTCTCACGGCCACCTTTTCGAACATCGCCAAGTAGGTTTCAACATCATCTGTCGGTGTCATCTTGGGAACGGCGGTGCGGACTGCTTTCCGGGCATTGTGCACTCCCTGAGGCATCCCTGACTTTTCTAGCATCATTACGTGTTGCAGCAGCCGCTGGTTCGTGTCCTGCTGTCGCCGATTAGCCTCTAGCAGCTGTGCGACGGCCTCTTCATGTCTTTTTTGCTGTTGTGCGATGGCCTGCTGTTGGACAAGTAAGGCTTCTTCATGTCTCTCTTGCTGCTTTAAGTTGGCGTGGACAAGCTGCTTTATCATCTCCTCCATCTTGTCCTGTGTTGGTGGTTGCAGCTTGGCAGGCTTAATCTAGGACATACAACAGTGCCCAAAAAAAAAATGCTACAAAAAGTTTTGTCTTCACGCCAGCCTCACTGCAATTGCCCGCATTCTCCACCAAATGTGGGGAGTTGCTCTGGTAGACAGTGGAGCGGGTGCAGTACAGAGGCAAAGGGAGTCCAGGTAGTGCAGCAAACAGTGTTTTATTTCACACTTGCACAAACAAAACTCAAAACAGTCACTTAGTGTTACTTCACACACATAGCAAAAACTTGAGGCAAAACAAAAGTCCAAGACGGAATCAAATCACCTGTGTGGTTTAGGTGCGTGTTCACACCTGGCTGTCAGCCCAGCCGCAGGAAAGTCCAACCTCAGGCTTCCAGGCAGACTGCACGCCTCTTTGCAAGCTCTTGCTTCCAGCCCTGAGAGCTCCACAGAACACCAGCAGTTTCCAGGTTAAATCACCTCAAATCCTAGGTGTCAGTTCACACCTGGCTGAATGCTCGGCAACACAAAAAGCCCACTGACCGTCTTTAAATGGCCTGCTCTCCTGACACACAGGTCTCAGCTTTTCAGCCCAGCACAGGGCTCAGATCCCAAACACAGAGAGAGAGCTTTGCATAAACCCAGCTGTCTTTTAAAGGCAGCTAGGTATTAACCCAAAAAACCCGGACCGGCACCTAAAATCCGGTCCAGTACCTAAAATCCGGTCCAGTATTTGCCCTCACCTGGCTGCAATCAACCCAGCAGCACAGGCTGAGAGGAAAATACCTGTTTTTTACCACCAAACCTCTCACTGTGTCACAGTTCCTACGGTGTTCCCTTTGCCACAAAACTGACCTGTGCCCTTCATTCCCTGGGTCAGTACGAATACGTATGTATAAATTTATTTATTGGCAAATGGGGGTGTGGCAGGGGAGGAGCCAGGATAGGAGGTAGGATTGGCCAGGGTGGGTAGGGTAGTGGGTGGGGTTATGGGGCCCAAAGCAGATTCTTGCTATGGGGCCCAGTGATTTCTATGTATGCCCCTGAGTGTAACGTGTGCGCTTAAAAATCTTGTCTTATTTTCCAAGGGTGTATTGGAGTGCCGATTCCTTGTAATTTTTGTCAGCCCTTTCACTTAGTGCATAGGCTTTATGAGTGTAGGAGTCCCACTAGATGAACAATTGTACCACAATGTGAATGAGACCCTCCTTTATGTGATATACAGGTTGTATCAGAGTGGCTCTTGCTTGTAATTTTTGGCAGCACTTGCAGTTTATATACAAGTAAATTTACAGGAAAGAATGTTTCCTAACAATTTTTCCTCTAAAATCAATTTTATTTTTGGTTTTATACATATTATTGTCAGTCTGTAAAAGTGGCGTACTACTCGGACAACATTGTTCCCAGCAGTGACCTGGGAGTCCAAGATGCATCCATACATCCTCCCAGTGCTGTTTCCGAACCATTTCGGTGGTGTTTCCATCAATTTCTGACCTTTTCCTATGAACCAGGCACCCTCCCCTCTTCAGAGCAGGGGATGCCTGGTTTAATGCTCAGGTTCTCCCATTGACTTCCATTATACATATGCATCCCAATGTGTTCGGCCCTGAGCACTTTGGTGCTCGATCAACACTAGTATCTGTACAATCATACATTGTGCCTATGAATACAGCAGTATTATGTATATCAACTTTTATATATGGTGGGGACACACCATAAAATCCATTATTTTTTTTTAACTTGTGACAGTACATTTGTGGTATATCTCCTTCAATGCCCTTGTGGTCTGCTCTATGTTGGAGAGACCACCTGGGACTTGAAGACGAGATTAAACCAACATAGATATACAACTATACAACATTTTGTTGAATTTGTACACAAAGAAAAGCATTTGAAATTTAGAATCCTTGATCAAGTCCCACCTTTAAGAAGAGGTGGGGATAGGGAATTAATTTTCAAGCAAAGAGAGCTCCAATGGATCCACTGATTACAGACCCTGAGACCAAAAGGCCTGAATACGGAGTTCAAGTGGAGCCTCTTTCATTGAGGAGTGGGGTTTGCTACAGCTCATTGTGGTTGAATTTTCTCATCATGATAAGCTGTAGGTTATTATGAATTATGTCATTGTCATTATTATTGTGTCTATTTTTCTGTATTATGCAGGAAACTTACACTTTTTTTTATTATTTAGAATGATACCATCTTTGTCATCTTATCAGCACTTGTGATTAGTGATGAGTGAGCACCAAAGTGTTCTGGTGTTCGGGTACTCGGTCCGAACACATAGCGATATTCGTGAACTCGGCCGAGCACACGAGTATAATGGAAGTCAATGGGAGACAACCAGGTGCCCCCTGCTCGGATAAGGGTGCATGGTCTATTGGAAAAGGTCAGAAAGTGACAGAAACACCACCCACCACCAAAATGGATCTGAAACAGCATGGGGACCATGTCTGGGTGCATCTTGGACTCCAATGTCGCAGCTGGGAACCATATTGTCCCAGTTGCCCGCAACTCTTAGAGGTAAAATTGTTAGAAAACATTCTTTCCTGAATATTCAATTGTATATAAAGTGCAAATGCTGCCAAAAATTGCAAGGAAGAAGCACTCCGATATAGCCTGTATATCACATAAAGGAGGGCCTCATTCACATGGTGCTACAATTGTTCAGGTACACTGCTGCCTATGCACTAAGTGAAAGGGCAGGCAAAAATTACAAGAAACTGGCACTCCAATACACCCCTTATTACACATAAAAGAGGGCATTATACGCACATAAAACATTGCCGTGATGGCCTACAGGTGAGCAGACCGTATAAAACATTAGAGGTGAGGGTCTGAAGCCTAGCAAACCCCATAAATCATTGCAGTGATGGCCTACAGGTGAGCAGATGGTATAAAGCATTGGAGGTGAGGGCCGGAAGCCTAGCGAACCCCATAGATAATTGAAGTGATGGCCTACAGGTGAGCAGATGGTATAAAGCATTGGAGGTGATTGACTGAAGCCTAGAAAACCCCATAAAACTTTGCAGTGATGGGCTACAGGTGAGCAGACGGTATAAAGCATTGGAGGTGAGGGTCTGAAGCCTAGTGAACACCATAAAATATTGCAGTGATGGCCTGCCGGTGAGCAGACCATATAAAGCATTAAAGGTTAGGGCCTGAAGTTTAGCAAACCCCATAAATCATTGCAGTGATGGTCTAAAGGTGAGCAGATGGTATAACGCTTTGGAGGTTAGGGCCTGAAGCCTAGCAAACCCCATGAAACTTTGCAGTGATGGACTACAGGTGAGCAGACTGAATAAAGCATTGGGGGTGAGGGCCTGAAGCCTAGTGAACCCCATAAAACATAGCAGTGATGGGCTACAGGTGAGCAGACGGTATAATGCATTGGAGGTGAGGGCCTAAAGCCTATTGAACCCCATAAAACATTGCAGTGATGGGCTATAGATGAGCAGACGGTATAAAGCATTGGAGGTGAGTGCCTGAAGCCTAGTGAACCCCATAAAATATTGCAGTGATAAGCTACAGATGAGCAGACCTTATAAAACATTGGAGGTGAGGGCCTGAATCCTAGTGAACCCCAAAAAACATTGCAGCGATAGCCTACAGGTGAGCAGCCCTTGTAAAGCTTTGGAGGTGAGGGCCTGAAGCCTAGCAAACCACATAAATCATTGCAGTGATGGCCTACAGGTGAGCAGACGGTATAAACCATTAGAGGTGAGGGCCTGAAGCCTAGATAACCCCATAAAACATTGCAGTGATGGGCTACAGGTGAGCAGATGGTATAATTCATTGGAGGTGAGGGCCTGAAGCCTAGCGAACCCCATAAAACATTGCAGTGATGTCCTACATGTGAGCAGACGGTATAAAGCATTGGAAGGGAGGGCCTGAAGCCTAGCGAACCCCATAAAACATTGCAGTGATGGACTACAGGTGAGCAGACGGTATAAAGCATTGGACATGAGGGCCTGAAGCCTAGCGAACCCCATAAAACATTGCAGTGATGGACTACAGGTAAGTAGACGGTATAAAGCATTGGACATGAGGGCCTGAAGCCTATTGAACCCCATAAAACATTGCAGTGATGGGCTATAGATGAGCAGACAGTATAAAGCATTGGAGGTGAGTGCCTGAAGCCTAGTGAACCCCATAAAATATTGCAGTGATAGGCTACAGGTGAGCAGACATTATAAAGCATTGGAGGTGAGGGCCTGAAGCCTAGATAACCCCATAAAACATTGCAGTGATAGGCTACAGGTGAGCAGACCTTATAAAGCATTGGAAGTGAGGGCCTGAATCCTAGTGAACCCCAAAAAACATTGCAGTGATAGCCTACAGGTGAGCAGCCCTTGTAAAGCTTTGGAGGGGAGGGCCTGAAGCCTAGCAAACCACATAAATCATTGCAGTGATGGCCTACAGGTGAGCAGACAGTATAAAGCATTAGAGGTGAGGGCCTGAAACCTAGATAACCCCATAAAACATTGCAGTGATGGGCTACAGGTGAGCAGACGGTATAAAGCATTGGAGATGAGGGCCTGAAGCCTAGCTAACCCAATAAATTATTGCAGTGATGGGCTACAGGTGAGCAGACAGAATAAAGCATTGGAGGTGAGGGCCTGAAGCCTAGTGAACCCCATAAAACATTTCAGTGATGGGCTACAGGTGAGCAGATGGTATAATTCATTGGAGGTGAGGGCCTGAAGCCTAGTGAACCCCATAAAATATTGCAGTGATAGCCTACAGTTGAGCAGACCTTGTAATGCATTGGAGGTGAGGGCCTGAAGCCTAGCGAACCCCATAAAACATTGCAGTGATGGACTACAGGTGAGCAGACGGTATAAAGCATTGGAGGGGAGGGCCTGAAGCCTAGCGAACCCCATAAAACATTGCAGTGATGGACTACAGGTGAGCAGACGGTATAAAGCATTGGACATGAGGGCCTGAAGCCTAGCGAACCCCATAAAACATTGCAGTGATGGACTACAGGTGAGCAGACGGTATAAAGCATTGGAGGGGAGGGCCTGAAGCCTAGCGAAACCTATAAAACATTGCAGTGATGGACTACAGGTGAGCAGACCTTGTAAAGCATTGGAGTTGAGGGCCTGAAGCCTAGTGAACCCCATAAAATATTGCAGTGATGGGCTACAGGAGAGTAGACCGTATAAAGCATTGGGGGTGAGGGCCTGACGCCTAGTGAACCACATAAAATATTGCAGTGATAGGCTACAGGTGAGCAGACCTTGTAAAGCATTGGAGTTGAGGGCCTGAAGCCTAGCAAACCCCATAAAACATTGCAGTGATGGCCTACAGTTGAGCAGACGGTATAAAGCATTGGAGGTGAGGCCCTGAAGCCTAGCGAACCCTACAAAATATTGTAGTGAGGGCATTTATATTCTGTATGGAAAAGGAGTTGGAGGAGGAGGCGGATGAGAAAACAAGATTGAAACATATACCCTTTTTTGCAGTGAAAGGGGTAAAAAAAATGGAATCTTGTGGACTGAGTACGTTACAAAGCATACATTTTGTTCCTCATTAGATCAGCTTTCCTCTGGTGGAATGGAGAAGTCAGGGGCAATTCAGGGCTTGTTCATTTTTATCTGAGTCAACCTGTCAGCATTGACAGTGGACAAGCGGATACGCTTATATAATGCCGCTGCAGCCCTAAATACACGCTCAGACAATACTCTGGCGGCAGGGCAGGCCAGTACCTCCAAGGCATAGAGCGCAAGCTCGTGCCACGTGTCCAGCTTGGACACCCGGTTGTTGTAAGGCACTGAGGGCAAATTTAGGATGCTGACACGGTCTGCAATGTATTCCTTCACCATCTTCCAAAACTTTTCCCTCCTTTTAGCACTAGGCCGCGATTCAGGGTGAGGTAGCTGGTGGGGTGATGAAAGTGTCCCATGCCTTGGAAATCGTTGCCCTGCCTCTGTTGGAACTACTGTGTGTTCCCCTTGTCTCCCTTCCTCGGAAGGGAGACTTCCTAGGAAGTACTGACTCTGGCGGCCGCATTGTCAGATGGAAAATTTTGGAGCAATCTGTCAACAAGTACCTTCTGGCATTGCATGGTTTTACTCGTTCTCTCCACCACAGGAATCAGAGATGAGAAGTTCTATTTGTAGAGGGGATCGAGAAGGGTGAACATCCAGTAATCTCTGTTACCTAAAATGCGTATAACGCGAGGGTCGCGGGAAAGGCAGCCTAACATGAAGTCAGCCATGTGTGCCAGAGTACCAATGGGCAAGATGTCAATGTCAACTTTAGTCTTCTGCTCATCCACGCTGTACAGATGGAATTAAAGTTTCATGGGTACTAGCCTCTGTAGTAGAGGCAAGTGTCTCCAGCTCCTCCTCCTCCTCGTCATGGCCCAATTGGCGCTGAGAAGATGAACTGGGGGAGGTCTGGCTATCACTCTGTGAAATCTCCTCCACCATTACCTCGTCTGCCACATTCAATGCATCCTCGTTCATTGTGAGCAGGGATCCTTTGAGTAGACACAGGAGTTGGATGGTTACGCTGATAATAGCGTTATCACCACTAACCATCTGTGTGGATTCATCAAAGTTTTTAAAAACCTCACATAGGTCTGACATCAATGCCCACTCCTCGCTTGTGAATAGTGGCAATTGACTGGAAAGGCGACGTCCATGTTGCAGCTGGTATTCCACAACTGCCCTCTGCTGCTCACAAAACCTGGCCAACATGTAGAACGTGGAGTTCCACCGCGTGCTCACATCGCACAACAGTCGGTGAGCTGGAGGCTGCAAGCACTGCTGCAGCGTTGACAGACCGGCTGAAGCTGTGGACGACTTGCGGAAATGAGCACACAAGCGGCGCACCTTCACTAGTAGCTCCTGAAAATTGGGGTAGGTTTTGATAAACCACTGAACCAATAAGTTTAAGACATGGGCTAGGCATGGAGCGTGTGTCAGGTTGCTGAGCTCCAAAGCCACCACCAATTTACGGCCATTGTCGGACACAACAATGCCAGTTTTTAGGTTGAATGGCGAGAGTCAGAGCTCGGTCTGGTCCCTTATACACTGCCACAGCTCTGTGGCGGTGTGCTGTTTGTTCCCTAAGCAGATCAGCTTAAGCACTGCCTGTTGACGCTTACCCACAGCAGTGCTAAACTGCTTCCAGCTAGCGACTGATGGCTGACTGCTGTTGGAGGTGGAACTGGAGGAGGAGGCGTCGGAGGAGGAGAAGTGGGGGTTGGAGACAGTAACATAGCTGCTGGCGGAGACCCTGATGGACGTAGGGCCCGCAATTCTGGGTGTGGGTAGTACTTGTGCCATCCCAGGGTGCGACTCACTCCCGGCCTCCACAACATTTACCCAGTGTGCGGTCAGGGAAATGTAGCGTCTGTGGTGAGGTGGACCTTCACAGTAAGTGCGTTGGTCAGGGCACAGGTGATGTTATGGGATACATGCTGGTGTAAGGCGGACACGGCACACTGTGAAAAATAGTGGCGGCTGGGGACCGAGGGACGGCCGCTGACATCAGACTGCTGAAGGCCTCAGTGTGCACAAGCCTAAATGTCAACATTTCAAGGGCCAGTAATTTCGAAAGTTGCGCATTTTGTGATATGGCCTGTGGGTGGGTATTTGCACTTGTGTTCAAATGCCTGTGTTATTGACATTTGGATGCTGCGCTGGGACAAGGAAGTGGATGTTGTTGCTGATGGTTCATGCGAAGGTCCAGGTGCAGGGCGAGGAGCATCCGGGCCTGCGCTTTCGACAAGGGATTGGCCAACAGTGCTTAATACAGGGGAAGTGGAGGCAGTGGTGGGACCCTCAGACACAGAGTGTGGACCCAGGCGTCTGCCCCACTTATTAGGGTGCTTGGATGCCATGTGGCGGACGATGCTGGTGGTGGTGAGGTTGCTCACTTTGGTACGGCACAGGGTGCAAACTACCACTCTTTTGTCGTCTGCACTTTCCTCAAAAAAGCGCCATACTGCAGGACACCTACCCCTTGGCAAGGTAGATTTGCACTTGGGTGTGCTTGGTGTAACAGTTGCGCGCCTGTTTGGTGTTGGCCGACGTCTCCCTTTTGCCACTGCCTCTTCCAGACTGTTTCAGTGCTACGGATCCCTCCCCCTCTGTTCTGCTGTCATCGCTCGGCTTTTCACCTAACCATGTTGGGTCAGTGACATCATCGTCCACCACCTCCTCTTCCACTTCCTCACTCTGCTCATCCTCCTGACTTGACCTAACCACCACCGCAGTGATTGGCAACTGTGTCTCATTATCATCCACCTCATGAACAAATGATTGCGGTTCACCACCGTCATCTTTCTGAGACTGTGAAGGCATAAGAGGTTGGGAATCAGAGCACAATATCTCAGGTACCTCTTCATGCGTGCTTGGCAAGGGAGTCAAACCCAGTATTGGCGATGAAAAGAGGTCATGTGAATATCCGAGTGTGGGATCACTTGTTTGCCCAGACGCAACATGGTGGGAGGAAGGAGGATCAGAGTGAGGATTCGGTTGACCAGACTCTTGGCTATAGAGACTCGACTTGGTGGAAGAGAGGGTTGTGCTTAACTGACTGGGAGCATTATCTTCTGCAATCCAACCAACACCTGTTCGCACTGGTCCAACTTGGACAGTGTTGCCCTGTGCCGCCCAGCTAAGTTGGACATGAAGCTAGATAAGGTGGATTTTTTTGTTTTTTCTGGTACACTGACAGCAGGCACAGTTTCATTACACCCAGGGCAACGGCCTCTGCTTGCACCATCAGCATCACCCCAACGGCCACGGCCTCTGCTTGCACCATCAGCATCACGCCCAGGCACACGGCCTCTGCTTGCACCATCAGCATCACACCCACTTCCCCTTCCCTTTGTGCTCGCTTTTATCATATTAATGGTTTAGTCTGTAGATGTGGTGGATTGTTTTACTGTACGCTAAAGACACAGTTTTCTGATGCGGGACAGTACTGGATACAGAAGAATACAGATTTTCGGCACCACACTATCCCAGAGATAATGTTATTTTTACAGTACACACTGTATTGGCTTGCTATAATGTATTGAACACAGAAAAATAAAGATGTTCAGGAGTACACTAGGCCACAGATAATTAATTTTTTACTGTACACACAGTATTTGCTGGCTGTAATAAACAGGAGACAGAGAAATACAATTTTTTGGCACCACACTAGGCCACAGATAATGTAATTTTTACAGTAAACACTGTACTTGCTTTCTGTATGGTACAGGAGACAGAGAAATACAATTTTTCACCACCACACTAGGCCACAAATAATAGAATTTTTACAGTAAACACTGTATTTGCTTTCTGTAATGTACAGGAGACAAAGAAATATAATTTTTCACCACCACACTAGGCCACAGATAATGTAATTTTTATAGTACACACTGTATTTGCTTTCTGTTATGTACAGGAGACATTTTTTCACCACCATATGAATGCATATGAATAAAAACACAGATATCTTTGCAGCCGTTTAACATACAGATAAAAGAAAGATGTAGTATTAATCAGCATGATCAGCCCTACCAGGCAGTAGTAATAGTGTTCATCCTGGTGACAGAGCAGACTTAAGGAAAATTGGAAAACCATAATAAATAATTAAGATTATAAATAATGTATGTCTATTAGAGTGTTTCATTTTTCCAAAAATATGATTTTCATATGACTTTGCTTATGCCCTGAGTCTCAGTGATGTAAAAGTTATATATGCCAAATTTCAAGAAGATTGGATAATATTTAAGGGTTGCACACATTGATTACTTCTATTACAACTCTCACTCCTGTACCTAGGAGGTTGGTCTAAAAACGACTTCAGTTTCAGGATCCCAAGGGCTCTGCATCAAGCAAGGTGGATGGCAAAGGCAAAATGTGCACTTAAAATTGTCTTTTTCACTAAACAGTTTAATATTCCTCAACGAGAATTGAAAGAAATGAAATGGGTTGATGGGCTCCAAAGAATGATTTGGATATGCTACAGCTTCTGAGCACTTTCCCAGATGCAGACGTCAAATAAAGTGCTCTCACAGTTGCTAAGAGACACCTTTGGTATCTGTCAGAAACAAACATAGACTTGGCTTTTTTGGACAAACTTATTACTCAGGCTGTGAAGCAAATATTAAGGAAAAATTTTGAAACCAAACCTGCGAAGAAAAAGGAAATTAAATGATTAGAGGGTAAAAACCTAGTTTTTGAAGGAAAAGACCTGAGCCATTTTGTTACTAATAAAACAAAGACGTTCTTTGAATTGTTTGGGATCCACAACGTGACAGAATACTGCAGTGATTCTCTAAGAAGCCATATGAACGCTCTTAAGGTGGTCAATGATACCGCAGAAAGAGGAATTGCTCTGATAAAAAAAGCTTAACGAATCGGTCAGGGACGAAACAACAAAAACAATTCTTGTTGAGGGTAGTCGAGCATCACAGAAAAGTCGTCACCAAGCTAAAAAGAAGGAATTGCATTGTTCAAAGTTGATTTATATAACACATCTTTTGCCTATCATACTACCTATAATCTTACTGTCTAGCTTTAATATTATTTTAAGTTTGTGATTTCTAGTTTTCCCAATAAAGGTAATTAGCATTAAAAAATCTTATTATTTTCCTATTTTACAAAACTGATCAAAGTGTGCATCCTCTAAATATTATCCAATCTTCTTGAAATTTGGTATATATATATATATATATATATATATATATATATATATATATCTATATATATATATATATATATATATATATATATATATATATATATATATATATCTTTTACACCACTGAGACTCAGGGTGTAAGCAAAGTCTGAAAAAATATTTAATTTTATTTTTTTCCATTACAAAATGAAACACTCTAATGTTTATAGCTCAATATTCTGATAAGAACTTATTACTGGCATTTACTGTATGCTGTAAAATGATGATAATTACCACCAAAATAATCTAGTGAAATACCAGCAGCCTCACAAAAATCACGGACACATCTATTTTTTTCACAGACACAGGAAAAAATTCCCCTTTTTTTACGGACTGTCTAGAAATTTCTGGACAGTTGGCAACCCTGCTTCTGAGCTGTGTATCTAATCCTATCCTGTATGATACTGCCTGCTGAAGAGTGTATATACACTCACCTAAAGAATTATTAGGAACACCTGTTCTATTTCTCATTAATGCAATTATCTAGTCAACCAATCACATGGCAGTTGCTTCAATGCATTTAGGGGTGTGGCCCTGGTCAAGACAATCTCCTGAACTCCAAACTGAATGTCAGAATGGGAAAGAAAAGTGATTTAAGCAATTTTGAGCGTGTCATGGTTGTTGGTGCCAAACGGGCCGTTCTGAGTATTTCACAATCTGCTCAGTTACTGGGATTTTCACGCACAACCATTTCTAGGGTTTACAAAGAATGGTGGGAAAAGGGAAAAAACATCCAGTCCTGTGGGCGAAAATGCCTTGTTGAGGCTAGAGGTCAGAGGAGAATGGGCCAACTGATTCAAGCTGATAGAAGAGCAACCGAGGTATGCAGAAAAGCATTTGTGAAGCCACAACAAGCACAACCTTGTGGCGGATGGGCTACAACAACAGAAGACCCCACCGGGTACCACTCATCTCCTCTACAAATAAGAAAAAGAGGCTACAATTTGCACGAGATCACAAAAATTGGACTGTTGAAGACTGGAAAAATGTTGCCTGATCTGATGAGTCTCATTTTCTGTTGAGACATTCAAATGGTAGAGTCCGAATTTGGCGTAAACAGAATGAGAACAAGTATCCATCATGCCTTGTTATCACTGTGCAGGCTGGTGGTGGGGGTGTAATGGTGTGGGGGATGTTTTCTGGGCACACTTTAGGCCCCTTAGTGCAAATTGGCCATCGTTTAAATGCCACGGGCTACCTGAGCATTATTTCTGACCATGTCCATCCCTTCATGACCACCATGTACCCATCCTTTGATGGCTACTTCCAGCATGATAATGCACCATGTCATAAAGCTCGAATCATTTCAAATTGGTTTCTTAAACATGACAATGAGTTCACTGTACTAAAATGGCCCCCACAGTCACCAGATCTCAACCCAATAGAGCATCTTTGGGATGTGGTGGAACGGGAGCTTCGTGCCCTTGATGTGCATCCCTTAAATCTCCATCAACTGCAAGATGCTATCCTATCAATATGGGCCAACATTTCTAAAGAATGCTATCAGCACCTTGTTGAATCAATGCCACGTAGAATTAAGGCAGTTCTGAAGGAAAAAGGGGGTCCAACACCGTATTAGTATGGTGTTCCTAATAATTCTTTAGGTGAGTGTGAATTCTTATGTTCACGATCATATTCGTTTTGCGGTCTGCAAGTTGCGCATCTGCTAAATAAGGATACCATCCATGTGCGATCCACATTTTTTTGCTGAGCCATTGACTTCTATAGGTTCAGGGTCTTCATTTTGAGGAGTAGAATAGGACATGTTCTATGTTTTGCAGAATTGGCATACGGATATGGAAAGCACACTGATGACCCCCATGTGTTTTCCACATCTGAATGAGCCATCCACAGCGTCGCCCCCCCAAGTGCCATCCTCAGTGCCCACATTGCTATTTACAGTGCCCCCAAATGTTATCCAGTCTCATCAACAGTTTTCCCAATGTCATCCACAGTGCCCCTCAAGTACCATCCACAGTGACCCCCCAGTGACATCCACTATTGATCAGCCTCTGTGGTTGATCGCTATGCTGTATGAGACACAGCGCATACATCACGTTGTGTATGAGTCAGTACAGGCTTCACAGAGAATCGGGTACACAAAGAGATAGCCAGTAGTTTAGTGCATACGCACTAGTGTGCAGGCGTCGGAACTAAGAAAGGCCGGCAGGAGGTGGTGACGTCAGAGATGACATGCCATCTTTTGCTTCACAGAGGAACATAAAAAAAAAATTTGATGGAGCAGAAAATGCTGCAGTGTTCATGTGACTGTGAAGAGGATCGTGGAAACATTGCTGGGGGTAAGTATGGCTTTCCTAATCTCTCCACAGGTTAAATTTGGACCCCATTTTTTAGGTAGCGCTGGAGAACCCTTTAAGGAGTTCAGTGACTTGAAAGTTGCAGTAGCATGATGTAAGATGTCACAGTTGACTTGAAGGGAATGAGTCACCCATATTTAATTCTTCCAGTTAAAACCAGATGGTGACACATATTCAAATTTTTATAATCTTTTTATTTTTTGATTGTTAAGTTTTTAAGTCAAGTGCCCCAGTGAACTGTAATTGTTAAAAGGGTTTTCTGGTACCTAGATATTAAAGACCTATGCTGGGCAGCCACCAGCAATGGAAGCTATATAGTAAATCTCCAGCATTAGCATACTGCAGGCTGCGTAACTACCGGGGAAGCAGCTGCTTTGGGGCCCGGGCTTACAGGGGGCCCGGCAAGCACATGTTGTCCTCACTCCTCTCCTGGGTAATCAGCACGTGTCCTCACTCCTCTCCCGATCGCTAATTACACAGTGAATCACAGTGTCCTCTCGCTCTTGTCTATTTAAAACGTATTTATTCTTTCTTTCAGAAAAGCTTGCCCTGGGGATCGAACCTGCGACCATTATGTTCAAAGGCAAGACACTTATCCACAAGGCTATATCAGCTGCATAGCCAGACAGCTTTTAAAAAAATAAAAAATAAATAAATATGACCTCTAGATGTGGAGAACTTTGATAGTGTATCCATACACATTACAGCTGCACCAGCACATTGGATATGGATGTAGCAGAGCTTGGTGTGTTGGGGCAGCTGTAATGTGTATAGATACACTATCAAAGTTCTCCTTATCTAGAGGTCTTATTTATTTTTTTTAAGCTACCTGGCTATGCAGCTGATATAGCCTTGTGGTTAAGTGTCTTGCCTGTCATCCTAATGGTCACAGGTTTGATTCCCTCCCAAACTTTTCTGAAAGACAGGATAAATGAGGCTTGCCTAACATGACACGGATATGTGTTTTTTTTTTTTTTTAAATACTGGACTTTTACTTTACTGCCACAGGGAGGAGGGGCTGTTGGCACTATGATATTGGCAAATGGGGGAGATAGGCACTTCATATTGGCACACACATTAGGGGGCAGGGGAGAGGATGGCACTATGATATTGGGATGGGGGAAGACAGAGGCACTTGATATTGGCACATTATAGGGGGCACTATGGGGAGAGGAGCACTATGAGGGCATCTGGTGCTATATGGCTGGCTACTGGCACATTATAGGGTGGGTTTATATGGCTGACTACTGGCACATTATAGGGGGTTATATGGCTGACTACTGGCACATTATAGGGGGTTATATGGCTGGCTACTGGCACATTATAGTGGGGCTGGGGGCTATATGGCTGACTACTGGCACATTATAGGGGGCTATATGGCTGGCACATTATAGAGGGGAGCGAACGCGCGGTTAGGGGCCCAATACAAAAATTTGCTGTGGGGCCCAGTCATTTCTAGCTACGCCCTGACTGCAGCTACACATGAATAAGCCAGGACCTACAGTACCTTGGCACAGCCACTACACGGTTGTCAGAGCCTTCTGCTTCTGGCTCTGTCCACTATATAGCTGGCCAAAAGAGCTGATTGGTGGGGTGTAAGGTGTTGCCCTCACATTGATCTAATATTGATGACCTATCCTGAGGATAAGCCATTAGTAGGTAAGAATCTGAAATCCCCTTTAATGGAAGTGTCAGGGAGTAACAACAGCTCAGCCGCAAAGCAGTATACCATGCAGTTACAGAAATGAATACGGAGTACTGAAGAGTGAAGCATGTGAAAATCAAATTCCTTCTGTTCAATAATTCACTACTGAGTTTAAAAATAGTTTCTCGAAGGGACGACAGCAAACAAATTGTACATTGGGAGTTTGTGGAATGGATTTCGATGGTTGAGCTGCTGTACAAAGCGTAGAACCGCCATGTGCAATGCCAGTGGTGTAAAGCCATGGGTAGAAACGCATTCCCCTAATCTTGTTTTAATATGTGGGAGTCTGGCAGAAAATTCTGGGATGGCTAGAAAATGCTAGCCACCCAAATGCGTGAGGGAAAATTCATCATTCCTCTTACGGCATTTTTTTACACAGAAAAGTTGTAAATCCAGTGGATTTGCAACTTTTCAATACATCGTGACTTTTCAAAATCTGCATTTTAGGCCAGGTCTACGAAAGGGTGTGTGGTAAGGGTGTAGTGAGGGCGAGGGTTGAGTGAGGGCTGCGCCCCAGCTAATTCATCATATTTTATGTCAGAAACTGGAGTGAATAATGACTGATCTATGGCAGGTCCGAGTAGCTGCACATTTCATTCCTGTGCAAGGATAACCAGAGAAGGCAAGTAACTTATAATAAGGCCTGCTCCTTGTCTCCTCCGGCAAAGCAGACCCTATTATGGCCAGCATAGCACATTGTTAAATGTTTGAAATTGGGTCTGTGTCTAGAACAGCTTGGTCACAGTCACTCTGGCTGCCATTTTCGAACAGGTTTTTATTCGGGAGTCCAGATGAACATAACTGTCTAGTATACCAAACTATATATATATATACATATATATATATATATATATATATATATATATATATATACAAAGCTTCGAAAAATAAAAGTTAATAAAGCTTTTAAACCTTTATACTATAGTAAGTGAGCACAAGATATATGTTACACTACAGAACCTAATTTTGCTCTCATAGAATGCATGAAAATGTTATAACTTGATATAATAAATGCAGTAATAGGACTGGGGCTCACTGTATAGTAAACACCATTTTTTCTCTCGTAGTGTAATAATTATTTCTAGAAATATAAATACCTACAGACTTCTAGAAGCTATTTTGTCAGTTTCATTTGTGATTGCTATTGGCGTCACATTCCCATAATTGTTATGATTTTATGAAGGACAGTCTGACATCTCCACTTCCCAAAGGAATAGGAAGTTTGCAGAAAGGGCGATATGAATATGTTTACACAAAATATATCAGTAATTGGCTATTCTGCAGGGACCCCAGCTGCATACACTGTCCTCCATGCTGAAGCTCCAGAAAACAAATATGCATACTATCCTTCCTACTCACAAACAAGCAGTCAAAGGAGCTGACTGAAGAAATTAGAGTTGTATTTCATATCTTAATGAAACTAAGTTATTGCCTGATGATGGTAGAGGAACCACTTTTATTTATTAAAGGCAAAGAGTTTGATGCTTTATTTTTAGTTTAGCATATTCTGTATTTTAAGACACTTAGTATATTAGCATAAAAGCATTTCCACCCAGTAACCATTTCCCTTGGCTCAAAGAAAAATGATGCCTATTGAGATAGTATGCTAATATGCTAATAGCTAAAAGTTGAATTAATGGAGTTAAAATAAAGCTTTTATATTTTACATTTACCAAAATACAGTTCAGTGAGATCTTCAACTTTGTGTGCTACTTATTGGACAAAAATCTGAAGGAAAAAGGGGGTCCAACACCGTATTAGTATGGTGTTCCTAATAATTCTTTAGGTGAGTGTGAATTCTTATGTTCACGATCATATTCGTTTTGCGGTCTGCAAGTTGCGCATCTGCTAAATAAGGATACCATCCATGTGCGATCCACATTTTTTTGCTGAGCCATTGACTTCTATAGGTTCAGGGTCTTCATTTTGAGGAGTAGAATAGGACATGTTCTATGTTTTGCAGAATTGGCATACGGATATGGAAAGCACACTGATGACCCCCATGTGTTTTCCACATCTGAATGAGCCATCCACAGCGTCGCCCCCCCAAGTGCCATCCTCAGTGCCCACATTGCTATCTACAGTGCCCCCAAATGTTATCCAGTCTCATCAACAGTTTTCCCAATGTCATCCACAGTGCCCCTCAAGTACCATCCACAGTGACCCCCCAGTGACATCCACTATTGATCAGCCTCTGTGGTTGATCGCTATGCTGTATGAGACACAGCGCATACATCACGTTGTGTATGAGTCAGTACAGGCTTCACAGAGAATCGGGTACACAAAGAGATAGCCAGTAGTTTAGTGCATACGCACTAGTGTGCAGGCGTCGGAACTAAGAAAGGCCGGCAGGAGGTGGTGACGTCAGAGATGACATGCCATCTTTTGCTTCACAGAGGAACATAACAAAAAGATTTGATGGAGCAGAAAATGCTGCAGTGTTCATGTGACTGTGAAGAGGATCGTGGAAACATTGCTGGGGGTAAGTATGGCTTTCCTAATCTCTCCACAGGTTAAATTTGGACCCCATTTTTTAGGTAGCGCTGGAGAACCCTTTAAGGAGTTCAGTGACTTGAAAGTTGCAGTAGCATGATGTAAGATGTCACAGTTGACTTGAAGGGAATGAGTCACCCATATTTAATTCTTCCAGTTAGAACCAGATGGTGACACATATTCCAATTTTTATAATCTTTTTATTTTTTGATTGTTAAGTTTTTAAGTCAAGTGCCCCAGTGAACTGTAATTGTTAAAAGGGTTTTCTGGTACCTAGATATTAAAGACCTATGCTGGGCAGCCACCAGCAATGGAAGCTATATAGTAAATCTCCAGCATTAGCATACTGCAGGCTGCGTAACTACCAGGGAAGCAGCTGCTTTGGGGCCCGGGCTTACAGGGGGCCCGGCAAGCACATGTTGTCCTCACTCCTCTCCTGGGTAATCAGCACGTGTCCTCACTCCTCTCCCGATCGCTAATTACACAGTGAATCACAGTGTCCTCTCGCCCTTGTCTATTTAAAACGTATTTATTCTTTCTTTCAGAAAAGCTTGCCCTGGGGATCGAAACCTGCGACCATTATGTTCAAAGGCAAGACACTTATCCACAAGGCTATATCAGCTGCATAGCCAGACAGCTTTTAAAAAAAATAAAAAAATAAATAAATATGACCTCTAGATGTGGAGAACTTTGATAGTGTATCCATACACATTACAGCTGCACCAGCACATTGGATATGGATGTAGCAGAGCTTGGTGTGTTGGGGCAGCTGTAATGTGTATAGATACACTATCAAAGTTCTCCTTATCTAGAGGTCTTATTTATTTATTTTTTTAAGCTACCTGGCTATGCAGCTGATATAGCCTTGTGGTTAAGTGTCTTGCCTGTCATCCTAATGGTCACAGGTTTGATTCCCCTCCCAAACTTTTCTGAAAGACAGGATAAATGAGGCTTGCCTAACATGACACGGATATGTGTTTTTTTTTTTTTTTTTTTTAAATACTGGACTTTTACTTTACTGCCACAGGGGAGGAGGGGGCTGTTGGCACTATGATATTGGCAAATGGGGGGGGGAGATAGGCACTTCATATTGGCACACACATTAGGGGGCAGGGGGAGAGGATGGCACTATGATATTGGGATGGGGGAAGACAGAGGCACTTGATATTGGCACATTATAGGGGCACTATGGGGAGAGGAGCACTATGAGGGCATCTGGTGCTATATGGCTGGCTACTGGCACATTATAGGGTGGGTTTATATGGCTGACTACTGGCACATTATAGGGGGGGTTATATGGCTGACTACTGGCACATTATAGGGGGGTTATATGGCTGGCTACTGGCACATTATAGTGGGGCTGGGGGGGCTATATGGCTGACTACTGGCACATTATAGGGGGGCTATATGGCTGGCACATTATAGAGGGGGAGCGAAACGCGCGGTTAGGGGGGCCCAATACAAAAATTTGCTGTGGGGCCCAGTCATTTCTAGCTACGCCCCTGACTGCAGCTACACATGAATAAGCCAGGACCTACAGTACCTTGGCACAGCCACTACACGGTTGTCAGAGCCTTCTGCTTCTGGCTCTGTCCACTATATAGCTGGCCAAAAGAGCTGATTGGTGGGGTGTAAGGTGTTGCCCTCACATTGATCTAATATTGATGACCTATCCTGAGGATAAGCCATTAGTAGGTAAGAATCTGAAATCCCCTTTAATGGAAGTGTCAGGGAGTAACAACAGCTCAGCCGCAAAGCAGTATACCATGCAGTTACAGAAATGAATACGGAGTACTGAAGAGTGAAGCATGTGAAAATCAAATTCCTTCTGTTCAATAATTCACTACTGAGTTTAAAATAGTTTCTCGAAGGGACGACAGCAAACAAATTGTACATTGGGAGTTTGTGGAATGGATTTCGATGGTTGAGCTGCTGTACAAAAGCGTAGAACCGCCATGTGCAATGCCAGTGGTGTAAAGCCATGGGTAGAAACGCATTCCCCTAATCTTGTTTTAATATGTGGGAGTCTGGCAGAAAATTCTGGGATGGCTAGAAAATGCTAGCCACCCAAATGCGTAAGGGAAAATTCATCATTCCTCTTACGGCATTTTTTTTTTTTACACAGAAAAGTTGTAAATCCAGTGGATTTGCAACTTTTCAATGCATTCGTGACTTTTCAAAATCTGCATTTTAGGCCAGGTCTACGAAAAGGGTGTGTGGTAAGGGTGTAGTGAGGGCGAGGGTTGAGTGAGGGCTGCGCCCCAGCTAATTCATCATATTTTATGTCAGAAACTGGAGTGAATAATGACTGATCTATGGCAGGTCCGAGTAGCTGCACATTTCATTCCTGTGCAAGGATAACCAGAGAAGGCAAGTAACTTATAATAAGGCCTGCTCCTTGTCTCCTCCGGCAAAGCAGACCCTATTATGGCCAGCATAGCACATTGTTAAATGTTTGAAATTGGGTCTGTGTCTAGAACAGCTTGGTCACAGTCACTCTGGCTGCCATTTTCGAACAGGTTTTTATTCGGGAGTCCAGATGAACATAACTGTCTAGTATACCAAACTATATATATATATACATATATATATATATATATATATATATATATATATATACAAAGCTTCGAAAAATAAAAGTTAATAAAGCTTTTAAACCTTTATACTATAGTAAGTGAGCACAAGATATATGTTACACTACAGAACCTAATTTTGCTCTCATAGAATGCATGAAAATGTTATAACTTGATATAATAAATGCAGTAATAGGACTGGGGTTCACTGTATAGTAAACACCATTTTTCTCTCGTAGTGTAATAATTATTTCTAGAAATATAAATACCTACAGACTTCTAGAAGCTATTTTGTCAGTTTCATTTGTGATTGCTATTGGCGTCACATTCCCATAATTGTTATGATTTTATGAAGGACAGTCTGACATCTCCACTTCCCAAAGGAATAGGAAGTTTGCAGAAAGGGCGATATGAATATGTTTACACAAAATATATCAGTAATTGGCTATTCTGCAGGGACCCCAGCTGCATACACTGTCCTCCATGCTGAAGCTCCAGAAAACAAATATGCATACTATCCTTCCTACTCACAAACAAGCAGTCAAAGGAGCTGACTGAAGAAATTAGAGTTGTATTTCATATCTTAATGAAACTAAGTTATTGCCTGATGATGGTAGAGGAACCACTTTTATTTATTAAAGGCAAAGAGTTTGATGCTTTATTTTTAGTTTAGCATATTCTGTATTTTAAGACACTTAGTATATTAGCATAAAAGCATTTCCACCCAGTAACCATTTCCCTTGGCTCAAAGAAAAATGATGCCTATTGAGATAGTATGCTAATATGCTAATAGCTAAAAGTTGAATTAATGGAGTTAAAATAAAGCTTTTATATTTTACATTTACCAAAATACAGTTCAGTGAGATCTTCAACTTTGTGTGCTACTTATTGGACAAAAATTTGGTGCTAGTCAGACTCCTATAGTTCACATTTCCGTCAAGAACATTCCGACATTAATCCATCGGGGGCCTGGATGCTTTCCTCCATAAGTGCTGGTTTTCTTTAGGACAAAAAAAAAGCCGTTGGATGCAATGATTTTTATCTGGCGAAAAGCCAGCATTTAGCACTAAAGCAGCTGTGGTCAATGAGGTCCAGTGGTGATGACAGTATCTGGCTAGGCCAGATCCGATGATCTGCAGCAGGCTGTTCTCTTCCAGAACAGCCTGTCTGATCAGTTAAATGTAAATGCATTACATGCGTTCGAACGAGCATAAAAACGCACAACTGTACAGTACCCATGCATTCCTATGGGCCTGGTTCACACTTGCGCGTTTTTATGCGCGTTCGGACGCGCGTAAAAACGGCCGACGCAAAAGCAAGTATGTTTGCGTTTTTTGGCCCGTTTAACGCGCGTCCCCATAAACAGAGTTTAATAGGGATGCGCGTTAAACGCGCGATTCCTATTTTGTGCAGCGCGATTTAATTCGTGCGTTAAAAACGCACGAATTGAACGCGCTGCACGAACGCCCAGGTCTGAACCCAGTGTTAGTTTGCTTTGGCATATATGTAGATGAAATTGACCAAATGTCACACATTGTTTGATAAATTTGGTGCATTTTTAAAACTATCCCTTGCATAGCAGTTACTTAGGTCTACTATACCTTGTCCATAGAAGATTGAAATTGCAACCTTTTTTGAAGTAATCAGGCATACACCTCATTATCATAGCTAACCACACACACTCTAACCTGCTTTTAAAAGTAGAGTAAGTGGGGTACAAATCACAAAAAGCTGCAAATTTCTTTTTTGCTCAAAAGTGGCTTTACACAAAAATGTTCTTTATTTTCTTTATATCTGTAACAGGCAGTGGGGTGACTGTGGACCCACTGTACCAACTAACCAGTTTGACTGGGGTTATTTGTAGTCCCCTAGGTTTCACCCTTTGACCCCTATACAGGGATCTGGTCTTTGCTGCAGTGGAGTTACCAGGCCACTACCTCTTGAGATAGTCCTCAGTGTAGTAAGCAGCTGAAAAATGGGGATGAGACACCAATGCCAAGCACCAAGAGGTCAGCAATATGCAATATACATGATCTTGTGAAAGATTGGAGTTCGGTCAAGTAGCCTACTGACAAATCCATTAAACAAGTCTGATGTCAGGGCAGACAGCAATGGGGCAATACAAAAAGCAAGCTAAGGTCAAGGAAGGTGACTAGGAGTCAGAGTTGTTGTCGTGCAGGAGATCAGTGCATGGATAGTCATACAAAGAATCAAACCTTCTCTGGTAACTAGAGACTAGGAACCTAAAAGCGTGCATACCCTTCCACTGGGGAAGGTGTCTTATATACTCAGGGACCAGCAGCCATAAGCTGGGGAAGACTTTTGCTTTATGCACACTGGCCCTTTAAATGGCCTGAGAGCGAGAGCATATACACACTAAGAGTGAATTCACACGACCATGTATATTTTGTGGTCCACAAAATGTGGATCAGCAAAAAACATGCATGACATCCATGTGACATCCATGTTGCATCCCTTTTTTTCAGGCCCATTGTAACCATGGCTATTCTTGTCTGCAAAACGGAAAAGAATAGGACATATTCTATCTTTTTTGCAGAAGTGAAGACATGCGGATGCGGATTGCACACAGTGTGATGTCTGCATTTTTTGCAGTCCCAGTGAAATTAAGGAGTCAGCATCGAATTCGCAAAAAATGTGGATCGGATGAAAACCAAAAATACATTTGTGTAAATGTACTTTTTGTGTTAAAGTCGCACATGGAGGTCTCCTGCCATGAACACTGAAGATGTCGGAGGCCAGGAGCTCTGCCAGAAGGGGAAGGAGAGCGACTGGTCCCAGAATGCTGGGTAAAAACAGGGATCTGGTGGGTGAATAGCCAACTTAACAATACATTCACTAAGTGCAAAGCATTTTAGGCTACTTTCAGATGTAGTTTTCAGTGGTGTTTTTCAGCACTTCTGTGTTCTTAGTAGCATTTTCTACATCTGCATTTATCCAACGTTTTTGAGTGAAATAACACCAGCTCGAAATGTTTGCTGAAGATCTATAAAAAAAAAAATTGTAGACCATTGCTCATTGTGTTTTTGATATTTAGCGTATTTTTAAGGCATTTTGCCAACAACTTCTCTATAAGATGCCATGAACAAAATGCTAGTGGTGAGATGTGTGAAAAAAATAAAGTTGCAAACACAGCAAATAAACACAGGTGCAAAAAAAAAAAAGGTTGTTCATGTTCATTTGGGAAAGGCTCCTATGGTTATTCATTTATTTATTTATTTGCATTACTTTTGTTTGCCTTTAGTGTTCATGTCATTTATAACAAAAGGGTTTACTTTTTAGGCTTCTCTATGGGAGTTGAAAAATGCTTGAAGAAAATGGCTTTATAAAGTATATATTAAAAAAAAAGTAATAAATCTGCAAAAAAATAGCACTAAAGACAGGCTAAAATGGTAACTACAAATTCCTGACCTATTCATTTGAATGGGTCAACATTCCAGGAGTTATGTGCCTGGAAAAACACTTATGTGAAATTAGCCTAAGGCCCCTTTCACACGAGCGTGATTTCCGCGCAGGTGCATTGCGTGAGTTGAACGCATTGCACCCGCACTGAATCCTGACCCATTCATTTCTATGGGGCTGTGTACATGAGCGGTGATTTTCCCGCATCACTTTTGTATTGCGTGAAAATCGCAGCATGTTCTATATTCTGCATTTTTCACGCAACGCAGGCCCCATAGAAGTGAAGCAAATGCGGATGCAGTAAAGGACCTTCAGTGACGTCACTGGGTCACGTGGACTGGCAGCTACGCGATCAAATGGAGTAGGTGAGTTTTTTTTAATTATTTTTAACCCTCTATTGCCCTTTTTACTTTGCATTCTCTATTGAGTATGCTATTATTTTCCTTTATAACTATGTTATAAGGGAAAATAATAAAATATACAGAATACTCAACCTGAAACCGGACTTCAGTGATGAAGTCCGGCTTTGGGTCTGGGTATCAAACATGCTGATTTTTCACACACGCGTGCAAATTGCATTAAAATGCTTTGCACTCACGCTGAGAAATTGCGCATTTTCCCGCAATGCATCCGCCTCTGACGCCCGTGTGAAAGAGGCCTAAATGTATCAAAAATCAACTAATTCCTTTACTGTTTCAGTACTAAAGACATCATTTACCTAAACCTTTATTGTTTGTTGATATACTTATCTATTTAGCTAATTATATTAGTGTTATATTATTTGCAAACTTTACTCTTAAAGTGTTTCTGTCATCAGAATTAACCGTTAAACTAGCTAACATTAGCAATTAGTGTTGAGCGCGAATATTCGAAATGCAAACTTTTTTTGCGAATATCGGCACTTCGAGAATTCCCGAATATTTAGAATATAGTGCAATATATTTGTAATGACAGCCTCTGGTTTAGGCTTTAGTTAGTTTCAGCGTCTTTTGTGTGTGGAAAAAATATTAAATCTTATAGTCTTAGTTTGTTAGTGTTCAGTTTGTGTAGTAAGTGTTTTCATCTATTGTCAGTGAAAAAAACAACAAAAAAAAGTATTTTAATCTTAGTGTTTTAGGCTTTAGTTAGTGTCAGCGTCTTTTGTGTGTGAAAAAAAAAAAGTTTTAGGCTATTTTCACACTAGCGGCAGGACAGATCCGACAGGCTATTCAGCCTGTCGGATCCTTCCTGCCGCTAGTTCAAATGTGTCGCCGGACTGCCGCTCCGTCCCTATTCACTATAATGGGGCGGGGGCGGAGTTCCGGAGCAGCACAGCAGTGCACGGCAAGAGGCCACAGGACTAGGGCCCCTTTCACACGGGCGAGTTTTCCGCGCGTGTGCAATGCGTGAGGAGGACGCATTGCACCTGCACTGAATCCGGACCCATTCATTTCTATGGGGCTGTGCACATGAGCGGTGATTTTCACGCATCACTTCTGTGTTGCGTGAAAATCGCAGCATGTTCTATATTCTGCGTTTTTCACGCAACGCAGGTCCCATAGAAGTGAATGGAGCTGCGGGAAATTGCAAGCATCCGCAACCAAGTGTCCAGTTTTAGTGTCCAGTTTGTGTAGTGAATGTGGTTAGTGTTTTCATCTTTTGTCAGTGAAAAAAAAAAAAAAAAAAGTATTTTATTCTCAGTGTTTTAGGGTTTAGTTAGTGTCTGCATCGTTTATGTGTGGAAAAAAAAGAAAAAAGTCGTATAGTCTTAGTTTTTTAGTGTTCAGTTTGTGTAGTAATTAGTGTTTTCGTAGTTTTCCAATGAAAAACAAAAACAAACAAAAAAAGTATTTTAGTCTCAGTGTTTTAGGCTTTAGTTAGTGTCAATATCTTTTGTGTGTGAAAAAAAAAAAAAGTCTTAGTTTCTTAGTGTTCAGTTTGTGTAGTAATTAGTGGGTTTAAAAAAAAAAAGTATTTTATTCTCAGTGTTTTAGTCTGTGTCTTTTGTGTGCGAAAAAAAAAAAATTTGTTTTACTGTCTTTCGGTTTATTGCATATTTTATTTTATTATTTCCCCATTGTCCCGTCCCCCCATTAAAGTTTGGCCAAATTCCCTCTTTATTTTAATTTATTTTTTGAGTGTATATATAAACCCATCATCATCATGAGTGCATGTGGGCGTGCAGGCAGCAGTGGTAGTGGTAGGGAAGTTGGTTCCAGCGCTTCTCTATCCACGGAGGGGCGGGCACAGGTGTCAGGGGCATCCGCCTCATTCGTGATTTATTTTGGGCGTGGCAGCCGCCCCATTTCTTCTCAAGATGCTGAGGCAGTGCTTTCCTTCATGACACAAGCCAGTGGAACGGAGTCCTCTGCCCCGGCTTTGAGCAGCAGCAGCTCTCCACCTCCTGCAGGACCAGCTCCCAGCCCCCAAGAATGGACACTGATGCTTTTTGACAACGACAGTGAGAGGGACATCTTGAGGGTGGTAATACAGGAGAGTGAGCTAGAGCTTGGTCCGGATGCTCAGGACCTTTTGGAAGGGATGGAGGAGGAGGAGGAGGGAGTACCGCCCGTCAGTACCCCAGTGACATCCCTTCCAACTGGTTTAGGTGGTTTCAGACACAGAACCCCCGCACATAGTCAGACCCAGACATCAGCGAGTGGACAGCGGAGCCAGGTCAGGGGCTCCACGTCTGCTGTTCCCCTCAGTCAACCACTGGTCGACCATGGGTCTGACATTACAGGCGATGAAGAGGAGGATGATTTAGAATGGGTGCCACCTCCCTTGTCAGGTGACAGCAGAACTCAGGAGGAAGGTAGGCACCCAAGGCAAATGGTGCGTCAGGTCACCAGGGAGCCCAGTGGCAGGGACTCCACTGGTAATGGCAGCAGGAGGTGGGAGCAACAGCAGCAAGCTCCACATATGCGCATCCAGCCTGAACAAGCGCAAGCCAGCACCACCCCATCTGATAGGTGGTCAGTGCGTAAGTCACCTGTTTGGACTTACTTCACCCTGGTAGCAGACAATGTGACAATTGGCATCTGTCAGCTGTGCCATGCCAGGGTGATGAGAGGCAAATCTGTTGCTATCCTGGGTACCACAGCACTTACCCATAAACTGAGAGTCAACCACTGGCGGGAGAGGGAACAGATGCAGGGTGGTCGTAGCAGCGCCACCAGCAGTGTGCAGAGGACAGCTCCTGCCACTGTCATGCAGCCTCCCCACCCCCTTCCAACAATGCATTCCCACTACCACTCCCAGAGGTACTGGTATTGGCTGCCAGACCTATGCCTCCTCTGCACCCTCCTCTATCTCCTCCACTGCCGTCCGGCTCCATCCCTTGGTTGCTGACGCATTTGAATGCACTGTGCCCTATGCCCCCGAGGCCGACGCATGCGTTCACTCAATAGGCTCCTGGCAAGGGTTTTCGCCCAACATCTGCTGCCCTTCAATATTGTGGACAGCAATCCATTCCGGCAGATGGAGCAGGCCCAACCCAGATGGCGTGTCCCCAGCCGCCATTTCTTTTCCAGGACTGGTATCCCTGCCCTACACCAGCAAATTGTGCAGAATGTATCCCTGTCGCTGGATCATGCTGTCAGAAACAGGGTGCATCGGACAATGGATGCCTGGAGCAGCAAACATGGGCAGTGACGATACATCAGCTTTACAGCCCATTGGGTGTCCCTCCAAGGCACCGGGAAGGGATCATATCAGTTTGTGGTGCCACCCCGGGGTGTCCAGGGGAGAACTGCAGCTCTCCCTCAAACCACTGTCTCCACCGCGCTGATGAGCCCCCCAGCAAGCGTTCCCATAGCTACACAAGTGTGGGGCACATCCGCAGCCAGGCCGTGCTCCAGCTTGTGAGCTTATGGGAACGAAGACACACTGGACCTGATGTTCTGGCCAAACTACAGGCTCAGGTCCAGAAGTGGCTGACACCAAGATGGCTAGAGGCAGGTATGGTTGTCTGTGACAATGGCAAAAACCTCCTGGCCACCCTCCATGCTGGCAGTTTCACTCACGTGCCCTGCATGGCACATGTCCTCAATCTTGTGGTACAGAAGTTCCTAAGCACATACCGAAGGTTGATCGACATTGTGCAAAGGGTACGGAGGATTTCCAGCCACTTCTGATGCTTCCACCGCATTCCTGTCCAAACTGCAGCAGGACAACAGCCTGCCCCCTCAAAGGCTGATTGTGTACAGCGTGACGTGGTAGAACTCCACCCTCCACATGCTGGAGAGTTTGTGGGAGCAGTGACGAGCAGTCAAAGAATACCTGCTGGACCAAGGCACTTCTGGGCCATCTCACCTACTCCCCTACATCACCAATGTGGAGTGGGGGCAGATACACCAGGTCTGCCACATATTGACCCTATTCGAGCAGGCAACCAAGATGGTCATCGGGGAGCATGTCGGCCTCAATTACGTGCTCCCCTTAGTGTTCCTGCTGGACAGGACACTAGGTTACCTGCTCGAGCCTGGGGAAAGTGCCTTTGTGAAGCAAGAGCCAACAATGCTCCACCATGAACAGGCCCAGGACGAGGAGGAGGAAGAATTTGTTGAGGGGTTTGCCGACGTCCAGGAGTCTGGGCCTGGTCAGGAGGGAGAGCCGGTGCTGGGGGCACCATTAGTCCGGGGGTGGGGCAGCAGCAGGAGGACCAAGAAGTCTTGGTCCCGGGCAGCCAAGAGGAGTCACAGCAGGCTGTCCTCTTCCCCATGGCTGACCAAATACTGTGATGCCTCAGGAGGGACCCCCGGATCAAGAAAATTAGGGAGAGGGACAATTATTGTTTGGCCACCCTTTTAGACCCTCGCTGCAAGGGGAAAGTGGAGCAGTTCATCCCAGCCACCCAGAGGGAGCAGGCAAACCCTCAGCCTCAGGGGCGACTTTAGGGGTGAGATGAGGTTGTTCTACCAGTCTACCCAGTAGCAACAGCAGCAGCAGTCACCACCAGCGGCTGGCCCACATGGTGGCTGACTACATCGGGTCCGTTGGTGCTTCCGACAGCATGAGCACCGATGACCCCATGGAGTACTGGGTTGCCAGGCTGGACACCTGCTGTGAGCTCGCTCAGTATGCGCTGGAGTTAATGTCTTGCCCCCCCTCCAGCGTACTATCTGAGCAGACATTCAGAGTGGCAGGTGGGATGGTCACCGACATGCGGACCTGTCTGTCCACAGACTCAGTGGACAGACTAACATTAATTAAAATGAATGAGTCCTGGATCGGCGGCGACTTCTTGACCCCCACAGTCGGTTCAGGGTGCTGGAGGGTCCCGTGTCTATCCCTCTCCTTGTCTCTCCCTCCAAACCTACGTAGTTTTTTAAATCTTTTTATGTATTTAATCATATATATATATATTTATTTATTTATTTATTGATGCATTTTTAATGTATTTTTTACTACTTTTTTGATATATTTATATATTGATTATCTTTTTTTTAAATCATATGTTTCTAGATTAATTTTTTTATTGATCCTTTAATTATTTCATATATTTATTTATTTAAATATTTATATTTTAATGAATTATTCTAATCATGTCTTTGTAGATTACCATATTTTGCGCCCTATAAGATGCATCAGCCCATAAGACGCACCTAGGTTTTAGAAGAGAACAATAAGAAAAATAAATTTTCCATTACACCTCAGGTCAGACCATCAATCAGACCCCAATGTTAATCAGACCTCAGTTTACAGCCCCAATCAGACACCCACTGTCAATCAGACCTCAGATCAGACCACCAATGTCTCAGATCAACCCCAAACCTTCAACCATCTATCAGCCTGTATATATGTCAGCCATCAGCGCAAATAAAATAAAAAAACTCACTTACCTCTCCTGTTCCTGGACGTCACTGCTCCTCACCATCGTAATCCTTTTCATATTGCTGTCGGCTGTGTATCGCGGCGCACAGTGTGAGGTCACAGAGCGCCCTCACGCTGTGCACAGCCCTGCACAGCCGATAGGCGAGCCGAGGACCAGGAAGCGGTGAGTACAGAGCCTTCACCACTTCTACGTTCTTCGGTACAAATGAAGGTCTTCCATAATGGACGCTCTTCATTAGTATTCGTCCCATAAGATGCAGGGGTATCCACAGATACCCCCATAACAGTGTCAGCCACAGACCACCCCCATAACAGTGTCAGCCACAGACCACCCCCATAACAGTGTCAGCCACAGACCCCCCCATACCAGTGACATCCACAGTGCCCCATAACAGTGTCATCCACAGTGCCCCCATAACAGTGTCAGCCCCAGCGCCCCCATAAGTGTCAGCCCCAGACCACCCCCATAACAGTGTCAGCCACAGATCCTCCTCATACCAGTGTCAGCCACAGACCACCCCCATAATAGTGTCAGCCACAGACCCCCCCATAACAGTGACCACCACAGATCCCCCATAACAGTGTCAGCCACAGATCCCCTATAACAGCATCATCCACAGATTCCCATAACAGCGTCCGCCACAGATCCCCCCATAACAGTGTCATCCACAGATCCCACCATAACAGTGCCATTCACAGATCCCCCCATAACAGTGTGCCATCCACAGATCCCCCATAACAGTGCCATCCACAGATCCCCCCGTAACAGTGTCATCCACAGATCCCCCCATAACAGTGTCAGCCACAGACCCCCATAACAGTGTCAGCAATAGACCACCCCCATAACAGTGCCATCCACAGATCCCCTATAACAGTGTCATCCACAGATCCCCCATAACGGTGCCAGCCACAGATCCCATATAACAGTGCAATTCACAGATCCCCTATAACAGTGTCATCCACAGATCCCCCATAACAGTGCCATCCACAGATCCCCCATAACAGTGCCATCCACAGATCCCCCATAACAGTGCCATCCACAGATCTCTCCATAACAGTGCCATCCACAGATCCTCCGAACAGTGTCAGCTATAGACCCCTATAACAGTGTGTCCTCAACAGATCCCCCATAACACTGCCATTCACAGATCCCCCCATAACAGTGTGCCATCCACAGATCCCCCATAACAGTGCCATCCACAGATCCCCCCGTAACAGTGTCATCCACAGATCCCCCCATAACAGTGTCAGCCACAGACCCCCATAACAGTGTCAGCAATAGACCACCCCCATAACAGTGCCATCCACAGATCCCCTATAACAGTGTCATCCACAGATCCCCATAACGGTGCCAGCCACAGATCCCATATAACAGTGCAATTCACAGATCCCCTATAACAGTGTCATCCACAGATCCCCCATAACAGTGCCATCCACAGATCCCCCATAACAGTGCCATCCACAGATCCCCCATAACAGTGCCATCCACAGATCCTCCATAACAGTGCCATCCACAGATCCCCCCGAACAGTGTCAGCCATAGACCCCATAACAGTGTGTCCTCAACAGATCCCCCCATAACACTGCCATTCACAGATCCCCCCCATTACAGTGTGCCATCCACAGATCCCCCATAACAGTGCCATCCACAGATCCCTTATGACAGTGCAATCCACAGGTCCCCCATAACAGTGCCATGCACAGACCCTTCCACAACAGTGTGTCCTCCACAGATCCCCCATAACAGTGCCATCCACAGATCCCCCATAACATTGCAATCCACAGATCCCCTACAACAGTGTCATCCACAGATCCCCTATTACAGTGCCATCCACAGATCCCCTATAACAGTGCCTTCCACAGAACCCCTATAACAGTGCCATCCACAGATCCCCCCATAACAGTGCCTTGGCCACAGATACCTCCCATAACAGTGCGTCGGCCACAGACCCCGCCATAACAGTGCATCAGCCACAGACCGCCCCCCCATAACAGTGCGTCGGCCACAGACCTCCCTCCCTCATAACAGTGCGTTGGCCACAGACCCCCTTCCCCCATAACAGTGCGTCGGCTACAGACCCCCCCTCCCCCATAACAGTGCATCGGCCACAGGCACCCCCCCCTCCCCAATAACAGAGCCAGCACTAATGTTCTAGCGCCCGTTATTGTAACGGGCCTAATGTCTAGTGGAGTTTATAATGTTCTTGAAGCCATGTCACCATTTTGCAAGTGATTATACTCATTTCCATGGTTGCAATCATGTGACCGCTTAGATATGATGCGGTTGTGGCTTAGCTTGCATTCAATTTCAGGTGTAAACATGTGATCTTTTATCATGTGAACGCCTTGTGTATGGACACTCGCGGCCTTTGTGCGTTCCTCATTCAATGCGAACACATGATTGCTTCACATGTTTCTTTCTGTAAGGAGCAAGCTATGGTCCAACATGCACAGTTAACAAAACGAGACGCTATCTCTGATCCATGCTGGTTAGTTCTTAGCCCACTCCATTATGTTTTTAATCTGAACAGCTGATTTTTTTATGACACAGTTGGTTGTTGGCAATTTTTATTTACTTGGATTAATTAAGCACATATTATTAAGCAACATAGTGTTAATGAAGTTATTATTCTCCTCATTGTATCGATACTTGTCTATTATGTACATACATTTTTAAAGTATAATTTATTTATAGACACATTACGAATCAGGCAAATTTTTTGGTGATGTACGCAGTCTCTCTCTCGCTCTCAAAATACTAGATATTTTATGCATGGGGGGACATTCCTGATGTAAGTGAATAACAAACATGCTGCTGTTGGGGTTGCATAAGTTTATTTTTGTTGTTTCACCAGCATTGCAGGAGCCCATTCCTGGGAACACTTTCCTGCTGCAAACATAGAACATGCTGCTATCTGTTACTGCTGACTTAGGCCGAGCTATGTGTAGGCCTTAAACAATTCTAAATGAAGAATTGGCCCCTGGACTAAAGGGTCCTTACAGCAAAGTTATCGTTTAAAATTGCACTATAACATAACATTAATAAAAAATGAAAGCACATGTTACAATTTAAAAAAATATTTATTAATAACTTCTAAATAAAAAAAATAATTTTCTATGGCAATTTGGTCAGTAGCTCCTGGAGGTCCCATAATTCCTGCAGATCGGTATGCTGAATCTCCTCCAGCTGCTGCACCCATTTGTTCAGACTCCGCAGCTGCACCCGGATGTCTGTCACGGCTCTTTGCTGAGTCTGCTGCATTTTTTTTAAAAACATTTTTCAGGATCACTGTAATACAAAAAAATTAAGACATTCAGATTAAGAGGCAATTAGTGCATATTGTGTAGTATTTGGTTAAGCACTGCCGATTGACATCTCAATCAGTTATTTAACGATTTTTATGATAATAATTATACAGTTGGTTAGTTATTGATAGTTCAGTAGTGTATAATGTTAGTCATTTGGTTAGTTAATGGTTGAATAAAGAGTTTGTGTCCAGGGTTGTTGTTTTCTATTACTGTAGTTTGTATAGTTGCACATATAGTGGCACATATGGGGTGTTGGTGTATTTGGGGAGAAATGGGGAACTAAATGTGTGGTGTATTTAGTCCTGTTACCCCTTGTAAAAGTTAAAAATGTGGGGGAATAACAACTTTTTGCAGGACAAATTATTTAAAAAAAATAATTTCTTAGGCAAGCGTTTCCAAATTCTGTGAAATGCCTAATGGGTCAAAGTGCTCACTGTACAGCTTGAAATATTGCTTGAGTAGTGTAGTTTCCAGAATGGGGTAACTTTTTGTTGTTTTCCACCCTTGGGTTACTTCTGGGTGTCTTTACATGCGACATAGCCAATTACCATTTGAGCTAAACCCTCTCTTCTCACGCCATATGGTGCAACTTCCACTCTAACCATGGGTTCAGACCTGAGCGTTCTTGAAACGCGCGTTTTACGCGCATTTGTGTCGCGCGTATTACAGCGCGTTTTTGCAAACAGGAAACGAGCGTCATACGCGCGTTCTTGTGATTGACTACTGTGGTGTCAATCACAATACGCGCGACAAACACCCCAAAAAAAGCTCAAGTACTTGTTTATGCGTAGGGCGTTTTACAGCGCGTTTGAACGCGAAAATGTGAACCAGTCCCATAGGAAAGCATTGGTTTGCATGTGTTGAGCGTTTTACAGCGCAATCGAACGCGCTGTAAAACGCGCAAGTGTGAACTTAGGGTTAAGACTGCTGTGCACCCATACATCAGTTTTTGATTGCACATGGGGTGTTTTTGTAAACTTGTGATTCCGGGTAATAGATTTAGAGTTTAGTTTTGCTATAAACCCTTGATGAGTTGTATAAAAAATAGATAAAAATTTAAATTTTAGAATGTCATTTACTTATTCAGTGAATTCTCTTTAGGCACCTAAAGGGTTTACAAAGTTTGCAGAATCATTTTTGAATAACTAAAGGGGTTTTGTTTAAAAATGGGGTGATTTATGGGTGGTTTACACTGTGCAAGCCCCAGAAAGTTACATATTAAATGAATTGGTCGTTAAAAATTGGGTTTGGTAATTTTTCTTATAAATTTTTAAATTTGCTTCTAAACTTCTAAGCTTTGTAATGTCAAGACTAAAGTAAATGTAATTTTAAAACTGAGCCAAAAATGAAGTAGACATATGGAGAATGTTAAGTAATAACTATTTTTGAAGGTATTGCTATTTATTATAATATTTGAGAAATTAAAGTTAATAAATTTACCAATTTTTTTTTAGTAAAATCAGGATTTTTTGATAAATCAAAAAAAATTGTATGGACTAGTAGTAACTATGTCATCATGAAGTACGATATGTGATGAGAAAATCTCACAATGGCCTAGATAAGTAAAAGGGTTTTAAAGTTATTAACACATAAAGTGACACATGACAGATTTGCTAAAAATGGACTTGACAGGAGGTTGAAAACTGACATGGGGTAGAAAGGGTAAATGTTTCTGTATATGTTATGGGTACAGATTTATTTTGCTGTGTACACATATTTACCCTGTTGGCGTGGGGTGGTGACTACCTCCTCCTCTTCATCAACTGGACATGGGGGGAGAGGTGAACCAACGCCTGGGAGGCTTCTGCCTCGACCTCCACAACTTCGCCAACATCAGGTGGGGGAGGGGCATCCTGCTTCCCAGAGGGTCCAGCCTGCTCTCCGTCCTCCTCTTCCTCCTCAGAGACCTCCACCACCCTCAGATCCTCTTTATAAGATCTGTGGCGGATGCAAGGAAGGGGAACACCTGTAATCACACAAATATATATATACACTCATAGCGAGGTAGAGATTTATGATGTAACTGTAACCAGCTGATTTAGTAATTGCCACACCAGGTGCTACTATTTAATCATTTGTAAAGGGATGAAATAATTATTTGCATAACTACCGTATACAGTATATATACTTTACAGAGTGTTGGCGAAAGATACAAAAGTAATGTAAGCATTATACCTGAGCATTTTTTATCACAGATCTCTCTGATCCGCTCCCCATGCAGGGTGCACCCGCTGTATACTGGCTGCAATACAGCCACGGGCGGCACACGTTAGTATGGTTACCGTTATAAGATCGCATTGTCTTGCTTTTGTATGTGTGTGGGGTCTGAGCAATCGTATATTGGCCAGCTGAGCAGTTGTACCTGTCTACTGAAGTGACGGTACAGTATGGGTTGTACAACTGGTTCGCCTCCCCGTGGTGCACCCTAGGTAACGCTAAATGAACCAGCAAATTATGGCGGTTATCCAAAGAAAGCTTCTCCTGACCAACAGGACAAAAAATTGAATCTATAGACTATGTATCTGTGGGGTATATAGTGTGTGTTATTATATATATATATATATATATATATATATATATATGTGTGTGTGTGGCAGGAAAATAAATGTGCATGTGAGAGAGATTTCTCTGCTGTCCATACATACATGCTACAGAAATAGTGCTGTGATGTCCCAACAATACTTAGTGCACCAATCAGTATTATGTTGTCAGACCTGATAAATAGTATTGCGCTAAAATATTTGAATCAATAGTGGCAATTTGCGCGATCTAGAATACTTAAAAACACTCTATCTGCATATAAAGCTATTGTTATGACATGCATGGAAATTTAATCTAAAACAGTGCTGTAATGTACAATTACTTACCGTGATTAGTTCTTCCTCACTATCTCGAAAGTTGCTGCCAACCATTTTCATCACTTATGTAATGAATAGCGTGTGCGTGCTTGCGTGCGCACGTGCGTGCACGTATAATAGCGCAATCGAAAAGAATATCACGAAATCACGAATATTTGGCAAATATTCGTCTAAATATTAGTGATATATCGCAAATTCGAATATTGCCCCTGCTGCTCATCACTATTAGCGATGTGCTAATGTCAGCTGAACCTAACTATCCTATTCCTACTTTTATCTATGCCCCGTTATTGCAGAAATATAACATTTATAATATGCTAATTAGCCTCTAGGAGCAGGTAGGGGGGGGCATTGTCCCTGCTCCTAGAGGCTCCGTTCTCCCACCTCTGGCCACGCCCTGCTATGCTAGATTGACAGGGCCAGGCAGCCTTCATCTCCAACTACAGGCCCTGTGCGCTGTGGAAATCTCTGTTCAGTATTCGGAAGCCAGCAGCTGGTGAGTGCCCTTCACTCACTGTGCCTGTGCTAAATACTGAACGGGATGGGATTTACACGCCAGACAGGGCCGGCAGTAGGAGACCAACGCTGCCTGGCCCTGTCAATCTAGTGTAGCAGGGCGTGCCAGAGGTGGGAGAACAGAGCCTCTAGGAGCAGGGCCACATCCCCACTCATAGAGGCGAATTAGCATATTTCAAACGTTATATTTCTGGAGTAACGGGGGCATAGATAAAAATAGGAATAGGATAGTTAAGTTCAGCTGGCATAGCACATCGCTAATGTCAGCTAGTTCAATAGGGTTAATTCTGGTGACAGAAACCCTTCAAATATGTATGGTAACGAATTAGAAAAATACAATTTTAAAGGATACTGTAATGACTGTATAGACTGCTTCTTTTTCAGTGCATTCATATTCATTTTCTGCTATAATGTTCAATAGTCATTAAAAGTGCTACGTAAAATAAAGTGTAATAGTCATCAGAGCCCACAGTCCTCCACACAAGCAACTGTAATTTATTATCTGAAGTTCATCCATTATGTCAGCATGAAAAGGCTGCATCTGTACATGAATGCAAATAATTGAGCTATATAAATGTGACTGTCATAAGAGAGAATGCAATGTGTACAGACTAAATGAATACACCCACACTTGGCAGTCACCTCTGTGTTTTATAAGTGTTCTCTAACCATTAGCTAGTTATTTCCCTGTGGACGGAAAATGTTCAATATGCAAAGTATGGGTATGTCTACCTACAATAAAAAGCTGCAATAGGAAAATTGATGCTGCATTCATTTTTATCTGTAGGAATTAGTATATTACAAGCCTGCTTGTTTATTAAAATCTGTACGAATCTATGGTTTCTTATTACATGACAGATTTGCACAAGCTAAAAGCAAAGAGTATGTTACCCTGGGTTCACACCTGAGCGTTTTACAGCGTGTTCCTACGCGCTGTAAAATGCTCAACAGGCGAAAACCCATGTTTCCCTATGGGCATGGTTCTCACCTGAGCGTTTACAGCGCGTACGAACTCCCTACGCCCAAAGAAGTACAGGAGCTTCTTTGGGGCGTTTTGTCGCGCATATTGTGATTGACGCCACAGTAGTCAATCACACGAACGTGCGTACAACGCGCATTTCCTCTTTCCAAAAACGCGCTGTAATACGCGCGACTAAAACGCGCGTATCAAATACGCTCAAGTGTGAAACCAGCATTACTGTGTAAAATGGCTGTTGCCTACTTAAATAAATGTAAAAACAGTTCTTTATCTATATTATTTTTGATTAGTAATGTTGAGCAAATCAAAGCCAAACAAATTTAGTTTGATCCGAATTCCAGAAAAAACTTGATTTGCCGGGAAGCCGAATTTCCTCACATTTCATGCTAACTAATCTATTCTTCCTGAAATGGCAGCAAAAAAACCCTCCAAAAAAAAACCTCCCCAAAAAAAACCCTCATCCATTTGTTCTCGAGAGGCAATTGCAAATTGTTGATTTTGACATGAGAAACGGATGCTCAGAATAAAGGATCTGCGAAGCGAAGGATTGAACATGGCTTTACTTGTATTTCATTCATTTTCATTCCTGCTATCAATGATTGACAGCTTTCTCTGTATGCAAAATCATAAAGGGAAGGCTGTCAATTACTGATAGAACCACCTCCTTGACATCAAAGCCCAAAATGAGCAGGAATTTAAATAAATGAAACACAGGTCATTCTAAATCTTTTACCACAAAACTATATATCAACCTGCTCTGCTCCTCTTTGAAATACAGGATTTGCCTTGATCAACAACTCAATAAAAAAGCCAACCTGTTAGGCTTTTCCCAAAACATGCTCTTCTTTAAACCCTATGGTAGCTGTGGAAAATTACCACCATTTCATTATTAGCTAGATAGTCCCAAAAGTCTTTCAGTGTTCATTAACCCTTTCCACAGTGCCGTGCAAATGAGCAGGATATACTGCATTTCTGCATATGACTATATCTAATGTATATATATATATATATATATATATATATATATATATATATATAAAAAGGACATATGTACAGTATGTTCCACAAAAACTTGGTATACACATCCCTTGCTACCAGGAAAGAAATCTTGTGGGGTCTCAGCTCTCTAGTACGTATCATTTGAGATTTTCCCCAAAAATTACCTGAATTATAGCCAATACAAGGCTTGCTGCCTTTCACTTAAATCCTAACTGCCATACACACGGTCACATGTCCCTTATCAGCCAATAGAAGCTCGCAGGTCCTACTCAAGGTTGCCATAACAACTGATCACAGCTTTTACCAGTTCTTTTCGCAGGTCCTGAAATGTTCAGTCATATGACGTATGGCGGCACAACTACACTGCTACATGCATGGAGGGCAGGGGCCACCTTTAAAAAGACGTGCGCTGTGGAGTTCACTGTTAAAGGGACAGTCACTGTTAAAGGGTGGCCAGTGGCCACTGTGAAAGTCACTGTTAAAGGGGCAGTCAACGTTAAGGGGAAGGTCACTGTTAAAGGGGCAGCTACCGTGAAAGTCACTGATAAAGGGGCGGCAACTATGAAAGTCACTTTTAAAGGGAAGGTCACTGTGAAAGTCACTGTTAAAAGGTCAGCCACAGTGGAAGTCATTGTTAAAGGAGCAGTCACCGCGAAAAGGGCGGACACGGTGAAAGTTACTGTTAAAGGGGTGGTCAACGTTAATGGAATGGTCATGTTAAAGGGGCGGCCACAGTGAAAGTCACTGTAAAGGGATGGCCACCATAAGAGACACTGTTATAGGGGTGGTCACCGTGAAATTCACTGTTAAAGAGGCGGCCACCGTGAAAGTTACTGTTAAAGAGGCAGTCACCGTTAAAAGAGCAACCACTTTGAAAGTCACTGTTAAATAGGCAGTCACTGTTAAAGGGACGGCCACCATGTGTCCATGAGATGCCACGTCTACCTGGCCAGCCAGATTTAGCAGCATCTGTTCGAGGACATGACTCAGTGGAATGACATTGTTCGTCCCGTAGTCCTGGCGACTGAAAAATAAAGTGGCCTCCTCAATGGGCCCGAGCAAACAGCAGGTGTCACACATATGCTGCCACTGGCTAACATCGAAGTTACACAGGGGAGTACCTCTGTCCGCCTGTTTCGTCAAGAAATCATGTATGGCTTTTTTATCTGTTCATATGGTCCAACATATGGAGGGTGGAATTCCAATGGGTGGAAACTTTGCATATCAGCCTATGTTGGGGGACGCCATTCTGCCGCAGTAGATCAAGGAATCTGTGCTTTGAGCAGTAAGAGTAGCTGAAGTGCATGCAAAGTTTCCTGGCCATTTTCAGGATGTCTTGCAGATGGGGTGAAGACTTCAGAAACCGCTTTACTACCAGATTGAACACTTGCTCCATGCTAATAGGACATATATATTTTTCCAATTAATACACTACGTAAATGGTTGTAGTACAATGTAACTTCACTGTAGAATGGCAATTAAGATATATATTTTTTCCAATTAATAAACCCCCCAAAAAATAAATATGACAATCACAATTTACTGCAGAATGGCTAATAGGACGTACACATCTTTACTATTAATACACCCCATAAATGGCTGTAGTACAATGTAACTTCTCTGCTGAACGGCAAAATTCACCACAGAACGGCTACAGGACAGAGTTATATTTCCTATTAAAATACTCCCGTAAATAACTGTAGTACAATGTAACTTCACCACAGAACAGCAATTAAGATGTATTCTTTTTACTATTAATAACCCCCCAAAAAAAAAAAAAAAAAGTATAACAACCAAAATTCACTGCAGAACGGCTAATAGGATGTACATATTTTTCCTATTAATACACCCTGTAAATGGCTGTAGTACAATATAACTTCATAGCTGAAAGGCAATTATGATATATATTTTTCCTTTTTTTCCCCCTATTAATACACCCTCCAAAACACAGTGTAAAATCAATAGAGAACGACTAATAGGACGTACATATATTTCCCATTAATACACCCTGTAAATGGCTGTATCACACAGAACTTGCACCCCAATAACAAGCAAACAATAGGGCAAACAACCTAAAAGCAGCAGTATAACACCAATTTGGACTCCCAATTAGTGTATCAAGGTATAATACTCCTATTACCCAGGCTGTACACTCTCCTATTGCACCCTGTTCTCCTTTTATAGTGTAGATGATGCCTCCCTATTAGTGTTGAGCGAACCCGTAACTGTAAAGGGTTCGTATCGGACTTTAGGGTTTTCTGTACCCGGACCCAAACACGAACTTTTCCGTAAAAGTTCGGGTTTGAGTTCAGTGTTTAGCCATTTAATAAAGCTTGCTGAAAGGCTGCAGGGCAGCCAATCTACAAACGTTTAAGATGAGTGCCCTTAGAAGCCATCACAGCCATGCCTACTAATGGCATGGCTGTGATTGGCCAGTGCAGCATGTGACCCAGCCTCTATATAAGCTGGAGTCACATAGCACCGCACGTCACGTCAGCTCTTACTAGTGTAGGGATAGGATGCTGCTGCTGTGAGGGAGAGATTAGGAACGATACCTCCTACTCCATATGGACCTTCTCCTCCTCCTAGTTCAAGATTATCATTTTAAATTTTTATGTATTTTATGTTATTTTAAGTCATTTCCCTATCCACGTTTGTTTGCAGGGCAATTTTCCTGTTCTTATCCCCATTTTGCTTCCTTATGCAACCATCTAGCCCTTTCAATGACTTTTTTAGAGACATTTTAGTGCCCCAAAGTTCCGGTCCCCCTTGACTTCAATGGGGTTCGGGGTCAAGTTCGGGCGAAGTTCGGCCGAACCCAGCGAAACCCGAACATCCAGGTGTCCGCTCAACTCTACTCTCTATCCTTTCCCTACACCTTGACTAATCTTTCCCTTAACTTCTAAATAGATTTTTCAGCACAATAAAGTCTTTCCTAGCACTGTCCCTAGCACCTGTCACATTTCTCCCTGCACTAAGTACACTGGAAAATGGATGATTTTAAGATGGCTAAGGCTATTTGTAGGGCTGTGACATCATAGGGGCTGGCTGCTGATTGACTGCATGCATTGTATTGTGGGTGATCCCTCATTTCCAGAGTTCTATGCTCCATGTCCTAACACATGCAGCAGCCATTTTAGGAAAAAATGTGATTCTTTACCACAAAAAGTTAGGAAATTCGGCTTCAGTGCAAATTAAATTTTCCCTGAAATTCGGATCGAATTCCACTTCTTCAACTTTGATTCGCTAATCTCTAGTGGTGACATCTAGCTCTAAAGTACCCTAATAAGGCCTGTTTCACAATACTGAACATTAGCGAATGGCCTGCCAGATCTCTCTGCATTCCGGCATTGCCAAAAACAAACAAAAGTGACGATCTGGTCGCAACCCGGCAAATATGACGAGATGAAGAAAGGTAATGCTGCATTCAGCGGTATTTGTCTAGCCTCTTCTTGGCATGTTTGCCAGATTGCCGTCAGTCCCCATTGTTGTGAATGGGGCCAGTGGGTTTCTGGTGTCTTTCAGCAGTGCAGGATCTGGACATCTCCAGCACGTTGCTCCACTGCCAGAAAAGCCTGCCGGAGATAATAATTGCTAGTGTGAAACCAGCCTTAGTCATATGAATGAAAAAGAAAATGGTGTTCACTATGCTAGTGTACAACCTCTTAAGGACACAGGGCGTACATATACGCTCTGTGTCTGGACTTCAAAGATGGCGCCCGCTCCGGCTTTATGTGAGCGCCTTAGCCGCGGGTGTCCGCATGTTTCTTGTAGCAGACACCAGCGGCTAATGTCCGCGACCGGCAGCAATTCCAATCACAGGCATTTAACCCCTGAGATGCCGTGGTCAATCCTGACCACGACATCTGAGTGCGCACAAACTGTAAGTTTTACGATCTGAGGATCCGGAGCATGCCTGTAGTAGCCTGGGTTTCTATGAATAAAACCCAGGCAGCTCTGTAGTATTTCCTATGGAGCCTTGCCTGTAATAGGCTTCATAGGAAATATGCAATTTTTTTCATACATTCCAATGCTAATCTGCATGCAGCATGCTATAGAGCAGGTAAAGCTGAACGCATTGATATACACTGAACAAAAATATAAAACGCAACTTTCGGTTTTGCTCCCATTTTTCATGAGCTGAACTCAAAGATCTGAAACATTTTCTACATACACAAAAGAACCATTACTCTCAAATATTGTTCACAAATCAGTCTAAATCTGTGTTAGTGAGAACTCTCCTTTGCCAAGATAATCCATTCCGGTGTGGCATATCAAGGTCCCGGTTTTCACTGTTCAGGGCAGAGGGCATACATAGTGTGTGGCGTCATGAGGGTGAGAGGTTTGCTGACGTCAATGTTGTGGATCCAGTGGCCTATGGTGGCGGTGGGGTTATGGTATGTGCAGGCGTATGTTATGGACAACGAACACAGTTGCATTTTATTGATGGCATTTTGAATGCACAGATATACCGTGCGTGATGAGATCTTGAGGCCCTTTTTTGTGCAATTCATCCACGACAATCACCTCATGTTGCAGCATTATAATGCACGGCCCGATATTGAAAGGATGTGTACACAATTCCTGGAAGCTGAAAACATCCCAGTTCTTGCATGGCCAGCATACTCACGGACATGTCACCCATTGAGCATGTTTGGGATGCTTTGGATCGGCATATACAACAGCGTGTTCCAGTTCCTGCCAATATTCTGCAACTTCGCACAGCTATTAAAGGGGAGTGGACCAACATTCCCCAGGCAACAATCAACAACCTGATCAACTCTATGCAATGGAGATGTGTTGCACTGCGTGAGACAAATGGTGGCCACACCAGATACTGACTGGTTTTCTGCATCCCCCCCCCCCCCCCAGTAAGGCAAAACTGTGCACATTTCAGAGTGACCTTTTATTGTGGGCAGTCTAAGGCACACCTGTACAATATTCATGTTGTCTAATCAGTAGCTTGGTAGGCCACACCTGTGAGGTGGGATGGATTATCTCGGCAAAGGAGAAGTGCTCACTAACACAGATTTAGACAGATTTGTGAACAACATTTTGTGTATGTAGAAAATATTTCAGATCTTTGAGTTCAGCTCATGCAAAATGGGAGCAAAACCGAAAGTGTTTATATGATGTGTTTATATTTTTATGAGAAAATATTAAGTTAAAACTTGAAATTTAATTTTTTTTAAAATCTCTGCTGTTTATAACTAGTGTTATAAAGTGTTTTCCATAAGTTTCATCTTAGAGACCTACCCCCAGGATATGTAAGCAGTATCTAATCGGACCCCCTGGACCCCCACCAATCAGATTTTTAAGAAGGCACCACCAGTGCTTCTGTGAGCGCCGCAGGCGTCTCCATGCTTACCAAGCACAGCACTGTACATTCTATAGTGGTTGTGCTGGGTATCGCGCCTATCTCCATTTATTTCAATAGGGCTGAGCTGTGTGACTGATGAACATATTTTCAGTGGCCTAGGAAAAGCTGGATAAGGTCTTTTCAAACAGCTGATCATGGAGGTGTCGGGTGTCAGACCTCTGTGGTGAGATACTGATGGCCAGTTTTTTGTACATAATAAATCTTATTGACGAGAAGCCTTCCGTGTATTGGCTGCCGTCAATCTACACCATCTGATACTCGACCCTGGCAAGGGGGGAAGTTGGACACAGGTGTCTTGAGATTTATCCTGTGTCCACCCCCCCCTGTGAAGTGAGTACAGTCACTACTAATCATATACGAAGAGAACCTAAATGATCCACTTTATACATTTGGTGTAGACCCCTCTACTTGAGTCATTACCACTTTTCGGTTACAGGGAACACTGTAACACCATCTCACATGTCAATATTTTCCAGTTAAAGGGATCATACCCTCCTCCAACTCTATCATATCTCCTCTTCTTCTGGGAGTGACGCCTCCATTGGTGTGTTTTTTCGGACAAGGGATCCGGCAAATCACCGGAACCCGTCCATCCTTCTCTTTTATTACCATCACAGACACAGGTAAGTATTAGCCTTTATATATTTTTTTTTGTGTGTGTCAACTTTGTGGGATAGAAGAGGACATATTGCTGTAGGGGCAAATAAATAAATGGGGGCAAATCACTTAATATGGGGTAGTGTGGGCGCAAGTCACCTAATGGGGGGCAGTATGGGGGGCAAATTATTTAATGGGGGCAGTGTAGGGGCTAATTAATTAATGGGCGGGTGGACAGTGTAGGGCCTTATTAATTAATGGGCGGGCGGACAGTGTAGGGGCTAATTACTTAATGGGGGGCAGTGTGAGGACAGAGAACCTAATGGGGGCAGTGTGGGGACAAATTACTTCATGGGTGTCAGTGTGGGGGCAAATTACTTCATGGGTGGCAGTGTGGGGGCAAATTACTTCATGGGTGGCAGTGTGGGGGAAATTACTATATGGGGGAAATTACTATATGGGGGCAGTGTGGGGGAATATACTGTATGGGGCAGTGTGGGGGGAAATTACTATATGGGGGCAGTGTGGGGGATGCTGCTTTGGGGAGGCACCTTAGGGGCTATTCTATTACAGGACATAATAGGGGACATTATTTTTGGGGACACTATTCAGGCATTATTACCTGGAGCATAATATAGGATGTTATTATTACTGGAGGCATTGTAGTCACTATAGGGATCTTTGGGATAATTTATCAAACTGGTGTAAAATAGAACTGGCTTTGTAGCCCATTGCAACCAATCAGATCTCACCTTTCATTTTTGACAGCTCCTTTGGAAAATGAAAGAAGGAATCTGATTGGCTGCTATGGGCAACTAATCCAGATCTACTTTACACCAGTTTGATAAATGACTCCATTATGTCTACTGGGGGTCACTATTTTTCAGCAGCATAGTACCTGGGGCATTGGGGAGCACCACGGGCACAGTTTTGGGAGTGGCAGCAGGAGGGGGGGGGGTGATAGAAAAATTTAGAAATCTAACGTGTCTGTGTAATAAACTCTGTAGAGCCGAGATATGGCTGAAAGAATTTGTCATGGTGGTATGGGTCAGACGCAGGAGAAGAGGACAGAGAAGGTCTACATGACAGGAGGAGATTTATATTCATATGTATTTAAAATTTGGCACATTTGTAACAGCCCAGATATTAGTGATAACTTTCTGTGTGCAGATAACGTAGCAGATGTTCCCTGTAGCCCTATGTAGTACCACACATAACAATAATTCACTGTGTTATGTGGGGTGTTACATAGGACTGCAGGTAACATCTATGATATCTGTACTCAGAGAGTTATGAGATGGTGGAGTCTGACTCCTGGCACCCCCGCCAATCAGCTGTTTGAGTAGACCGCGATGTCCCAGTGAGCTCTGCAGCGTCTTTGCTCCATACCTAGCACAGTGCTGTTCATTTGATAGCACTGGGCTTGGTATTGCAGCTCAGACCCAATCACTCAGATGAGACAGCACTGCACCTAAGCCATGTCAACGATGAATGTGATGTTATATGGCTGAGGAAGAGACTGTGGCACTCACAAAGCACCTCAGCCTCTTCATAAAGAAACATTTTTAACTAAAATGGAGGGAAGGACCCAAGTTGGGTAGACAACCCCGGGCCTTTCATTCAATTAATCCACCCCTGTTTAGGAACATGTATTTTGTTGTTCTTCAGTAAGAAATAACATCAGTGGTGATGCATATTAAAGGTTACAATCAGTAAAAAAGTCCATCACCACCACCAAGCTTTTGCAACAATCATAAAGCAAAGCAGACGTAATGAAACAGAGTGTTATATAAAAAAAAGAAACAAAACTAAATAAACCATAACAGGAAAAAAAAAGAAATAAACAAAAAAATAATAATAATTTACATTCTAGTGTACTGGGCAATAAATCTGAGTATAGGTGCCAACAAAAGCTGAAGCTTCTTGGTCTTTCATAAAGATGCTCTCAGCCTATAAGATAGACCCAACAAATAAAGATACCTACATTATCCATCAGGATATGCTAAACTCAGAGAAATGCATCATCCACTTTTGCAAAATAGAAAGGTAGGAACACTTAGTCCCCCTGCACAAGGCCAAAGTACCTTCCATTGCACAGTTATAACATGATGTTTTACAACCTTTATGGTTGGGCTATTGTGGTAGAGTGCCACTGTTTTGCAATAAATGTTTTAGCCACAGATAAAACATGAAATAGTTTTGTACGATCTAATGAAGGGATCTCCTCTATTCCAACATGAAGAAAACAAAAAGTGGGTGACCACAGGTATGAATAACTAAGTAACAGAGGAAGGTAAACGGCTCAACTGTTCAATATGACTGATAGAGGTGTGAATCTGCTGAAACGGACTCACCCAGTCAGATGGGTATAATATAAAGTGGAGAAATAAGCAGGCAACACTCATATTCGGTGGAGAAATTAGCAGTGGAGAAATTATGAATAACTAAGTATCTTAAGCAAGAGGGAGTGTATGGTATCCCAAAAATGGGCTTAATGCTATGCAGTCCCAAAATATGTGTTTGATATAATCTATGTCCGAATTATAATGTCAACACAAGGCTGACACCTCAGGATAAATCAGAGATAAGCGATAAGAAGTCATTTACCACATGTAAAGCATTTTGTGGTTAGATTCTAAATGTATTGAACAACGAGAAAATTTCTGCGCTGACATAATATTAGAGATGAGCGAATCGAAGATGAAGTGGAATTTGTTTAGAATTTCAGGAAAAATTTGATTCGCAAAAAATGCGAATGTCTTCGCACTTTGTGGTAACGAATCGCAATTTTCCTAAAATGGCGTCAACACGTGTGAGGATTGAGGACATGGGGCAAGGAACTCTGGGAAGGCGGGATCACCCAGATTGACATGCCTGCATGTAGCCAATCAGCCGCCAGCCCTGTGATGTCACAGCCCTATCAACAGGTAGTCCATCTTACAGTCAGACATTTTCCAGCGTTCAGAGTGGAGAGACAGACGTGTGGAGGCGCTAGACAGAAAGTGGAAAAAAGATAGTGGGGAAAAAAAGACAGAAAAAACAATTTATAAGTGCAGGAAAAGGATAGGGAGGAATCATTTCACAGCATCTTAGTGCAGGGAGAGACGTCAGAAGGCGCTAGGAACATTGATAGGAAAGTGCAGGGAACGATTATTTGGGGATCGAAATAGTAATTAGACAGCTCTGTCATTCCAGATTTTTGTTATCGGGCTGCATGTGTTATGTTGAAAAGCCTTTAGAGGCGTATATCTTAGTATCTTATTCAGTACTACACGAAAAATATATGCGCATTTCACTTCTGCAGTTATTTCTGTTGAAAGCATATATGGGAGTATTTCAGTAAAAAAGAAAAATATTCAAGCACTGCACTGTTGCAATTATTTTCTGGTGAAAGCTTATAGGGCCGTATTTCAGTACAACAAGAAAAATATATACGCACTGCACTGTTGCAGTTATTTCTGGTAAAAGCGTATAGGGGCATATTTTAGTACTACGCGGAAAATATATACGCACTTCACTCTTTAATTTTTTTCTGGTCAAAGTGTTTAGTGACCTATTTCAGTCCAACAAGAAATAAATATTTTCCGGTCACTTCTGCAGTTAGTTCTGGTGAAAGCATATAGGGGAGTATTTCATTTAAAAAAATAAAAATATATATGCACTGCACTGTTGCAGTTATTTCTGTTGAAAGTGTTTATGGGCGTATTTCAGTAAATAAAGAAAAATATATACGCACTGCGCTGTTGCAGTTATTTCTGGTGAAAGCGTATAAGGGCAAATTTCAGTACTACAAAAAAATATATATACTCATTTTACTCTTTAATTGTTTTTTGGTTAAAGCATATAGTGGCCTATTTCGGTCCAACAAGAAATATATATTCTTTGGTCAATTCTGCAGTTATTTCTGGTGAAAGTGTAAAGGGGAGTATTTCAGTAAAATAAAGAAAAATATATACGCACTGCACTGTTGCAGTTATTTCTGTTTCTTCAACAAGAAATATATATTCTCAGTGCACTGCTGCAGTGATTTCTGTGGAAAGCGTATAGGGGCGTATTTCAGTACTTCAAGAAATAAATATACACACTTCACTCTGAGTTATTTCTGTTCAAAGCGTATAGGGTCGTATTTAAGTACAACAAGAAAAATATATTCTCGGTGCATTTCTGCAGTTAATTGTTGTAAAAGCGTTTAGTGGTCTATTTCAGTAACATAGTACATAAGGCTGAAAAAACACATTTGTCCATCCAGTTCGGCCTGTCATCCTGCAAGTTGATCCACAGGAAGGCAAAAAAAACTAACTTGTGAGGTAGAAGCCAATTTTCCCCACTTAAGGGAAATAAAAAAATTCCTTCCAGACTCCAATCAGGCAATCAGAATAACTCCCTGGATCAACGACCCATCTCTAGTAGCTATAACCTGTAATATTATTATACTCCAGAAATACATCCAGGCCCCTCTTGAATTCCTTTACTGTACTCACCATCACCACCTCCTCAGGCAGAAAGTTCCATAGTCTCTCTGCTCTTACCCTAAAGAATCCGCTTCTATGTTTGTGTACAAACCATCTTTCCTCCAGACGCAGAGGACGTCCCCTCGTGACAGTCACAGGCCTGGGGATAAATAGATCATGGGATAGATCACTGTCCCCTGATATATTTATACATAGTCAGTTGTCTTTGTTCTAAAGTGCTTTTTCACAGGAGCCCAGAACTGTACACAGTACTCCATGCGTGGTCTGACTAGCGATTTGTAAAGTGGTAGGACTATGTTCTCACCAGAAGTCGCAGCAGAGTAAGGGGTCGTTGCAGCAGTAGTCACAGCGAGAGGCCTTAGCTCCCGGTGTCATCTAGAGGTTGTATGTTGACCAGCAACCCAGCGGTTCTTGATTGGTTAACTCGGTCATTCACGTCATCCCAAGTGACATCAGACAACCCCTGCCAACAGTCGGTGGGTTTGTCAGACACAACCCTTAGTTGGCATGGCCCGGGAGCAGGCCCTGTGTCCTCACCTGTTCTCAACCTACCTCTGGCCATTTTTATTCACTCACCGTGAGAAGTACTACATGCAGTGGGCTCAGCTTCACTTTTTAGCAAGGATGAGCTACTAGAGAACAGTCAGCAGCTACTGCCCAGCCAAAATGGAGAGGAGACATTCGCCGCTTCCTCCGCTAGGCGGGCAAGTAGTGATGAGGAGAGTCGCATGGAAGCTTGTGTTGTGAGTGGTCCTGACCCAGAGGCCGTTAAGGAGGAAATCAGTGATGTGCAGACACTACTCAATGATGATGAAGCCGATCACACTTGGGAGCTGGGTGAATATGGGGCATAGTCATCATCAGGAGAAGAGGGTAGTAGCTTGCTCGTCAGGCAGCAGCTGAGCCAGCATATCGCTAGCGTAGCCAGGAGACAGCAGGGTGGAAGCAGTAGGAGGTCGGGAGCCAATCGGGCACAGAATAGACCATCTGCTTTTAAGCAGCCTACATGCCTGGAATGGAGTGGTGCACAGGTTCACGGAAGCCACCGGAGGAGGTCAACATGGCCATTTGTAGAATATGTGGGCAGAAGATGAAGCATGGACAGGGTATTGCACCATGGCCCTGCGTCAACATATGCAGCGTTACCATAAAGGGGCCTAGGACAACCATGGTTCTGATGTGGTGGTCCAGCCTACCGCAGCTACCGCTACATTACCCAGTGGCATGCAACCAGTTTCAGCCAGTCAAGACTCCACCACCTTAGACGATGGGAGCTGTCTTTCAATCCCATCTTCTGCTGGTCCAGATGCGCCTGCTCCTACTCCTGGTCAGTCATTCCGTCAGCAATCGATCACCGAAGCGATTGCCAAGAGACAACAGTATGTGTATATGCATCCCACGGCGCAGAAGCTCAATGTGCTCCTGTCCAAGCTGGTGGTGCTTCAGTCCTACCTTTTCCAAGTGGTGGACTCTGCACCTTTCAGAGAACTGATGGCTTGTGCCGAGCATAGGTGGAGAGTCCCAAGCTGTAGGCAGTACCTACAAAAAGGCAGTACCAGCCCTGCACACAGGTAGAACAGAAGGTGGGCCAGTCCTTGAGCTTGTCGGTGTCTGCCAAAGTGCAAGGCAGCGCCGACATGTCGAGCTGTAACTACTGAGTACTGTACTGAGTGACAATACATGTCCTTTACGGCCCACTGGGTGAATGTGGTTCCTGCACAGCCACACCAGCAACTTGGACTGGTCACGCAGCTTCCGCCTCTATATTGTCACGCCGTTGGTCCTGCGACAATGTCCGCCTCTGGCTCCTCATCTTTCACCATGTTCTCAGCCTCCACTGCAGGAACAAGTCACAGTGCCCTTCCAGAATACCACAAGGGCAGGGCTCGGCAGTGTCACACAGTTCTGGAACTGGTTTGCCTTGGCGAACAGAGTCACACAGGGGAGGAACTGTGATGCATCAAGAAATCGAATCCTGGCTTTGTCCGCAGCACCTGAAAGTCGGAACCATGCTGATCGACAACGGGAATAACATGGTGTCGGAGCTGCGTCAAGGAAGGCTGAGCCATGCACCCTGCGTGGCACACGTGTTCAATCTGATTGTTCATCTGCAAGAAATCCTAAAAATGGCCAAGAAACTTTGCATGCACTTCAGCCACTCGTGTACCGCAAAGCACACCCTCCTTGAGCTGCAGCGGCAGAACGGCATCCTCCAACATAGGCTGATATGCAACGTTTCCACCCGTTGGAATTCCACCCTGCATATTTTGGACCGACTATACAAACAGAGAAAGGCCATCAAAGATTTCTTGATGATGCAAGAGGATAGGAGTATTCCCCTGTGTAACTTCCATGTCAGCCAGTGGCATCTCATGCGTGACACCTGCCGTTTGCTGAGGCCCTTTGAGGAGGTTACATTATTTGTCAGTCACCAGGACTACGGAATTAACAACGTCATTCCACTGCTTCATGTCCTGGAACAGATGCTGGTAGCAATGGCTGGTCAGGGGAAAGGAGACATTGTGCCTCGATCTCATGGCCACATGAGCCTTGTGGGGGCTGAACTGAAAGAGGAGGAGGAGGAAGGGGAGGAAGACATTGGAGCACAAGCAATATGTAGCCAAATGGGTGATTTTTCTACTCAGCTGAAAGGACAGGAGGAGCAGGAGCAGCCAGAAGAGCTACAGGGCGATGAGGAAGACAAGACAGAGGACCAAGACACAATGTGGCAGTATTCAGTGGAGATGGAGGCAGGGAGTCCCTCCAAGTCACTTGTACAAATGGCACAATGCATGCTCACTTGCTTGCGTAGTGACAGCCAAATTGTCACCATTCGGCAGAGGGATGACTTCTGGCTCTGCACCTTGTTGGACTCTCGCTACTGGTCCAGAATGGGGGCCTTTTTTACACCGACCGAGAGGGAGGACAAACTGAACTACTACAGAGACACCCAATGTAGTCATTTGGCCACTGCCTATCTGCGCCATCGTCCATCCTCTCGCAGGTCTGACTGGGGGGGGGGGGACTCTGCGCTCACGTTCCACTGCCATGGCTGCTGGGGAGGGGTGGGGTGGCAGGAGCAGTACCAGCTCCATTAGTAGCAGCCTGAGTCTAGAGTCTTTAATGAACAGCTTTCTTCACCCGCCTAGTGAAGAAACTAGTCACCAGCAGGACCAGCAGCTAGACCTGGAGCAGGACCTGAACCAACAGGTGGTGGCATACTTGGACTGCACCCTGCCACCCCACATTGAAAATCTGCTGGACTACTGGGTAGACAAACTGGATTTATGGCCCCAACTAGCAGAGTTTGCCCTGGAAAAGCTGCCCTGTCCGGCCAGTAGTGTGGCATCAGAGCTGGTGTTTAGTGCGGCGGGGGCCATAGTTACCCCAGAGAGACTGACCTTTGTCAAGATGAATCAGGAGCGGATAAGCCAGGATTTCCAACCACCAATTCCTGATGCATCAAACTAGATCATCCATGGTGCCACACTTTGATACAAGAGACCGGTTTCTTCTGACTACATGCCTTAGCTACTACTTTCATGCTACAACCCGTCTGACGCTACACATCTGATGCCAAGTGCTCCTTATTTCACCCACCTTCGTCAGCGGGTACTGGTATTGCCACCCACCACCACACTCTCACTTTGTGATCTCCTGATGCAGCTGCTGCTGCCATAATCACATTATGTCACCAAGCCACTCTGTGGTCTCCTCATGCTGCTGCCATATCCACACTATGTCACCTTGTCACTCTGTAGTATCTTGATGCTGCTGCCATCTCCACACTATGTTGCCTTGCCATTCTGTGGTCTTCTCATGCTGCTGCCATCTCCACACAATGTCCCCTTGTCACTCTTGTCTCCGGATACTGCCGCCACCTCTAAACTATGTCACTTAGCCACTCGGTGGCCTCATCATACTGCTGCCATATACAGACTGTCATTGTGCCACTAGGTGGCTTTCTCCTGATGCCACAACCTCCAGACTCGGTCATTGTGCAACTCGGTGACCTCCTCATTCTGCTGCCAACTTCAGACCCTGTCATTAGGCCACTTTGTGTGGTCTCTTCATGCTGCTTGCACATCACCATTATGTCATAGGTCCACTCTGTGGACTTCTCATGCTGTTCCCACCCTCCCCACTTCATGGCTGGTTCACTATTTTGGCTTTCGGCCTGACTGACATCATTATTTATTTAACCTTTCTTATGATTTGTCAGAAGGAAGGAAAAATGAGACGCACAACTGATTCTCTCTGAATAACAGCTTTAAGGCCAGTATGATCCCATCAAAATATGATTTGGTAGCCAAAAGCAGGAGTGAGTACAAAACATAGAAGACATTCAAATATTCCATTCACGTGTCATCTCTGTTTTAGATCCACAGGTTTTTTTTTTTTGGGCATTAGCAATACTGATGGAATATTGAGCAAATGCTGACCGAGTGAAGTCGTATGCTCCACAGACAGGATCAGTTTTTTGTGGGTTATTGCTTTGCAAGATCAGAGGAAGGGCAAATTAATCAGTGACGTCAACACAAACTTACTGCTGTCACCCTCTCCCCTCTGTCAGGGGGGCTCTACTTGTATACGCGTTTAATATAACAGGTTCTGTTGACATTGACGTGGAATCAGCTGGCAACAGTGTAAAAGGAGTGTGCTTCATCTTGGCACTAACATAGACCTATAAGACTGAGTTCAGTTTTGGCCCCGTCACTGCCCAAATAAGTGAAGTGTGCAGTGATTCTAAGAGTGACGCCTGTCATCTGCATGTCATACTGACTCACAGTATTATTTTACTACCAAAGCAAACTCCCTATGCATGTTACTGCAAGGCACAGTGTTCTACACCACTATGAAGGCTCTCACCAGCCAGGAAATAACATGTTTTTTAACGTAATTCCCCGTGAATATATTCAGATCTAATCAAATTTTTCCCCAAAAATTCAGCAAATTGGCGAATTGAATTTTTGAAAAATTCGCTCATCTCTAATAAATATCAAAGGCAAAGATAATTTGTACTGTGTGAGTCCAAAATCTGCTATCCACTTAATAGGGTCCTGTGAACTTCAGTGTGAAATTCATCAGACAAGGCTTGATAGATTTTAGAAAGGACTTTTTTCCCTTCCCAAAGAGCCAAAATAATACAGCTCAAACAGTGGTTTAGCAGTAGTAGAACCCTTAATAATAGAACAAATGCTTAAGGTGCAAATATGTATAAAAGTCCTTATTAATATACATTTAAATTCTATATATGAGAAGGGCAAAAGGCGGGTCTTATCTCAAATTTGTTTAATGGTGTTAATTCCTAAACATTTCCAATTATTGAAAGTCATGGCAGCAGGTAATATCAATTCTACCAGATAAGAGATAGGTCTTTAAACTTTACCAAAAACATTTGTTCATTTATAGCTAAATCTCCAAGTATGAAAACTAGCTTGAACAGTCAGTAGCTGTGCAATTGGAGTATCAAATTAAAAAATGCTGCCCATAGATATCTACTAAGAAAGCTTGAGCCATTAAACTACTTTTAATAGCAACTCATTCAGGTGCACCTTGTCCAAACAACCAACAGTGTATTTGATCTAATAACGCCGCACGATAGTAAAGAAAACGGTTTGCAAAACCTTCTTTGTTAATGGGCATAAATAAAGTGGCTACAGCCACCCTAAGTCTAGCCTCGTTCCAAATAAATTTGGTGAGAAGTGATTACAACTTATAAAGGTATTTTTAGATTCCAGAATAGGAAGATTTAAAAACAGATAAATATCTTATGAAGTATGATCATTTCACCATGGCCACCCTACCAACCCAATAAGTATCTACTTTGCAGTAGTTAAGGTTCATCTGTATTGTTTGAACTAATGGGATATAATTTTATTTATGTAAGTGTATAGAGGGAAAGGAAAACATAATACCTAATGAGAAATTCCCCATCAGGCCAATTAAAAGGATATTGGGAAAATAGTTATTCAAACAGATTGGAGGTAAACCCATATGGAGTATTTGAAATTTGTTAGCATTGAGTTTATTGTAAGATACATCAATAACCCATTGTAATAGCAGTATTACCTCTGGCAAAGGTTTCAATGGAACAGTGAGTGCAATTATAACTTTGCCGGCGAGTTGAATGCCCTATACAATACCTGCGATGTCTGGAGAAGATTGTATACCTGCTGTCAATTGCTCCATAATTACAGTAAAAATCAAAGGGGCCAGGGGACACCCATGGTTAGTGCCATTTGAAATAGAACAGGAAATAGATAAATATGCGGATGCTAAAACCGTCACTGAAGATGTGGTACAAAGAGCCATTAATGACATTTTTGCTGCTGCAGAAATCCTGAGTTTGTCCAAAACTCCCAAAAGGTAATCCCAGTGGACCTTGTCGAATGCCTTCAATGCATCAAGTGAAAGCAGCAAAGAAGGAAAACGACAGGACTCCTCCCACACAGTGATATCAACAAATCTGGTGCCATCCACAGATTGATGTGGCGAATTTTGCGCATTCGCGATTCGCCAAACATGCGAACATATGACGATATTCACATGTGCCATATTTTTTTGCATTGCACCGAACTTTGAGCCATGACACATCCATCAGGTGGGACAGCACAGCCAATTGAGACATTTCAGCACATAGACACCCCCCCAACCCTATAACAGAACCCGATCTGGCATCCATTTTACGTTATATGTTTTGCCAGTGTAGGGAGAGGTTGCATTTTGGAGCAGGGACAGGCTGTTAGGAACATAGGGACACCAAATGCTAGCTAATAGGGCCTTTTAAGGACTGGTAACGTTGTGCTATCGATAGGTGTGATACACAGAGGGGTGTGATATACTTATAATATACTTTCTAACATAGAAAGTATATTATAGTGCATTTGTATGCTTCCAAAAAATACTGATTGAGGGCTGCGATCTATCAGCTTCCACAAAATAGTGATTGAGGTTTTTCATATACCTGCATCCACAAAATACAGATTGCAGGTTTTGATATACTTGCTTCAACTAACAACTCATTGAGGCCTGTCATAGATCAGCTTCCACAAAATAGTGATTGAGGTTTTTCATATACCTGCATCCACAAAATACAGATTGAGGGTTTTGATATACCTGCTTCAACGAACAACTGATTGAGGCCTGCTATTCTTCTCTACGGACTTAGGCACAGGGTCATTTAGAAAATGACAGGCAGAGGAAGAAGCAGGCCGTTCTGCAGGTTTGGTAGGGTCGGGCAAGTACACCAAGCTGGAGCCTAAGTGGGAAGTTGGAGAAGGCGAGTGTGATAACTTCAAAGGGCACACCAGAGTTGGTTGAGTGGCTCCCTCAGCCTTCCGATTCTGCACCCTCCTCATCCTCTGTATCTGCACCCTCCTCACTCTCTGCTGTGTGCACCCCCAAAGACACCAGCACCACCATAGCTCCTCCATTCAAGTCAGAGTTATTATTTTGCCATCCATTCCTGGACCTTACCGATGCACAGCCATTCTTGGCATTGGATCAGGAAGATGAGGTAGCAACGGCCGCCACCCAGCAGTCTGACGACAGTACCCAGATCAGCCCAAGGAGGGAGGTCCCCGCTGTTGCTGCCTACTCAGAGATCTCAATTGTCAGTGGTGGTGAAGGTGACAATGATGACATGTCGATGGACGTCACATGGGTACCCACAAGAGAGGAAAAGGAGGGAAATTCAGAGGGAGAGACAAAGCAGCAGAGAAGGAGGAGAAGCAAGTAGAACTCGCAGTGCACAGGAGGCAAAAATCTGACTGCAAATACATCTGGAGCGAGTTATCTACCATGCACAGTCACATCTGGTGCTCCCAGGATGCTGGCACATGGCTCTGCAGTGTCGGCTTTTTTTAACATGTCAGCTGCTGACAATAGTGTTGCTACACTCCCGGAGCTTTAAGTCCTGTCACTTCTCCTCTTTTCTCCAATCCACCTTCCACCGTGCCATCGTCATATTCATCTGGGACAAGGCAGGCTTCCATGGCCCAAATGTTCGAGCATAAAAAAATTATGACGCCGGATAATCCTCTTGCCCAATGGTTGACTGCTGGCTTGTCGGAACTGCTAGTCCGCCAACTACTGCGATATTAATTGGTGGACTAGGAGGCCTTTAGAAAATGTATGGCCATTGGCACATACACTGACATCATTGAAAGTTTCTTCCTACACCCAGCCACATACAACACCAAGGGTCCACGAAAGGTGACAACAAGCCCCCTGGGAAGCCTGCTGTGGTTTGTCTTCCACCTCCTCAAAGCCACCTTCCTCCTCTGACTCCTCTTCTTCAGACTCCTCTCTCTGCATTGCCACAGGTCCAGCAATCGATGACAACAAGGCTGCTTCTGGTGGTGATGGTGACCACAACTCTTCCTCTTCATGCTCATCTACGGCCTGATCCAGCACGCTTCGCAGGGCACGCTCCAGAAAAAACGCATATGGAATGAGGTCGATGATGTTGCCTTGGGTTTGACTGACCAGGTTTGTAAACTCCGCAACAGGACGCATGAGCCTAAGGCCATTGTGCATGAGTGTTCTGTAACGTGGCCAAAAAATACCCAGCTCAGGAGAGGCTGTACTTTTTTTTTTTTAGTAAAAAAATCTGTTCATACCAGTTTAATCTCCGTTTTGTTTCCTATCAGAGGCCGGTGTATTGAATAGATTTTAGGAACCGGGAGATGGAAAAAGATGGTTGGTCGGTACTCTTCCTTCCAATTTTGGGCACTGCGCGTCTGCCGTGCAATGTACTGTGACACCCTATATGAGTGGTGTGTTAAGTAGTACTATTCCTATCAGTTTAACCCCTGTTACGTCCCCTATCAGGAGACGTGTATCGAATAGATTTTAGGAACCGGGAGATGGAAAAAGATGGTTGGTCGTCCCCTTCCCTCCAATTTGGGGCACTACACGTGCGCCGTGCAATGTACTGTTACACCCTATATGAGTGGTGTGTTAAGTAGTACTATTCTTATCAGTTTAATCCCTGTTACGTCCCCTATTAGGGAACGTGTATTAAATAGATTTTAGACAACCGCAAAGAGTTGTCAATAGTTGACACACTCATGACATTATTTTATTCCTCTATGCGTCAATCTTGGTGTAGTGATGACTGTGCTCCTGAGCACGTTTGGGAAATTGCAGGCGATGGAGGTTTTTCAAAGCCTATGGTCATGCTGAGGGAGTTCAGCGACAGTTAAGTGACCCAGAAAGCAATGATTCTGCAGTGTTGGCCCATTGTTGGCCTAGTAGACTTTAATGATCACCTTAGATGATCACAAAGAAAATTAATGTTTTTTCTATGAAAAATAATCCATCCGATCACTTTTTGTCTGTTCACAATGAAGCAACGACCTTATCATCTGGGTTGTGCCAACATTGCCAACACACTCATAGAGGTGATCGCTTCATTGTGATACGCAAGCCCCTTCACCACAACAAGGTAACCATCACGAAGGGGAATTGACACATGTATGTGCCTTTCTTTTTGTTTTGTTTTTGCAGCCACAGTGCAGCACCAGAGGCCAGAAAAATTAGGCATGTGCACATGCCTGAAAAATTAGATATTGCTGCAGCCGCTGCTGTAGCAGTGGCCAGAAAAACGTATGTTTTCCAGGAAAAAAGTGTAATAAAACATTGCGGCTTGAACCCTAGTTGATGGCGGAGAAGTCACGCAAGTCATGCGGCAAGCAGAGATTAAATACAGCAGTGTGGGGACGATTTTTAGACCAAGGCATCTCATCAGGCCTTTTTTAGTCAAATGTATCCCCCACTGTCATTCCCTTTGGTATCCACACCTCATTCATCTTAATAAAGTTGAGGTAATATAGACTTTTTTGACCTAGGCGACTTCTCTTGTCAGTGACAATACCTCCTGCTGTGCTGAAGGTCCTTTCTGACAGGACACTTGAAGCGGGGCAGGCCAGAAGTTCTATTGCAAATTGGGATAGCTCAGGCCACAGGTCAAGCCTGCAGACCCAGTAGTCAAGGGGTTCATCGCTCCTCAGAGTGTCGATATCTGCAGTTAAGGCGAGGTAGTCTGCTACCTGTTGGTCGAGTTGTTCTCTGAGGGTGGACCCCGAAGGGCTGTGGCGATGCGTAGGACTTAAAAAGCTCTGCATGTCCTCCATCAACAACACGTCTGTAGAGCATCCTGTCCATGCCAGCGTGGTCATGGTAGGAGGAGGATTAATTTCACCTCTTCCCCCGTTAGATTCCTGTTGTGCTATGACATCACCCTTTTCCCCTTTCGTCCTCCGGCAGCACAGAATGGGTTAAACTGTCGTCTTCTTCTTTCTAGGACAGCCCACCTAGTCAAAAACAATTAAACAATTAATTATCCAGTGACATGCCCTATAAATGGTTCCTCCACTATAGCATTTCTGTGTTTTTTTTTTATGTCCTCTTCATGGAGCCCACCTAAGGATGCCTATGGATATTATGAGCCCTTCATACCTTGTGGCAAGGTTTACTCAGGGCCAGGAGTGGGAATAGCCATGTGTGTGCCCCTTGCTCCACTCCTCTCCGCTCCAGCGTCATCCCTGAAGTTCTTCTAAAACTTCTGCAGCGGGGATTAGAGATTCGGGCGAACCCGGTCCTTCAGCCGGAAGTGGATGGCCTAACTTCCAGTTTTCTCCTGTGGAACGCATAGGTGACACGGAGGCGTCATGGGAGCGCCGCCTCTCTCCCCGTGTGGCGCGCTTTTTCAGTAGGTATATAACAGCGGAGGTAGCGGAGCTTGGTGCCCATTGTGCCAGGCAGCCAAGCTCCAGCACGTTAAAGGTACACAGCCGATCTTTGACCAGGCAAAAAGCCTTCCTGACTCTCTTCCCTCTGCCTTTTTATATCTTACCTATTTGTTTCTGAGGTCTGAGGAAAAGGACTCAGGAGGTTTTTAACTTGTTTCGGAACTACTGCATCCTTTCCGACTTTCGGTAATTCGGTAACATTTCAGCGACTTTCTGCTTATACCGGGGGTCTAGTAGTGCAGCCACCAAGTACAGGTCTTTCTCCTTCAGCCTTTTTATACGAGGGTCTCTCAACAGGCATGACAGCATGAAAGACCCCATTTGCTCAAGGATGGATGCCGAGCTACTCATTTCCCGTTCCTCGTCCTCACTGATATCATTGAAGGTCTGTTCTTCCCCCCAGCCACATACAACACCATGGGTCCCAGATAGGTGACAACAAAGAGCACCCTGGGATGCCTGCTGTGGTTGGTCTTCCTCCTCTTCAAAGCCACATTCCTCCTCTGACTCCTCTTCCTCAGACTCCTCTTCCAGCGTTGCCGCAGGTCCAGCAATTGATGATGATAAGGCTGTTTCTGGTGGTGATGGTGACCACCACTCTTCCTCTTCACGCTCATCAATGGCCTGATCCAGCACTCTTCACAGGGCACGCTCCAGGAAGAAAACAAATGGGATGAGGTCGCTGATGGTGCCCTCGGTGTGACTGACTAGTTTTGACACCTCCTCAAAAGGACGCATGAGCCTTCAGGCATTGCACATGAGCGTCCAGTAACGTGGCAAAATAATACCCAGCTCCGCAGAGGCTGTCCTAGCACCCCGGTCATACAAATACTCGTTGACGGCTTTTTCTTGTTGGAGCAGGCGGTCAAACATTAGGAGTGTTGAATTCCAACGTGTCGGGCTGTCGCAAATCAAGCTCCTCACTGTTGTTTCGCCGCTGAATATCGCAAAAGTGCACCATGGCCATGTAGGAACGCCTGAAATGGCCACACACCTTCCTGGCCTGCTTGAGGACGTCCTGTAAGCCTGGGTACTTACACACAAAGCGTTGTACAATCAGATTTAACACATGTGCCATGCCGTGCCGTTGTCACACACCACTTTGCCGATCCCCAGTTGTTGCGGTGTCAGCCACTGATCCACCTGTGCGTTCAGGGCGGACAGGAGTTCTGGTCCGATGTGACTCTCTGCTTTCAAGCAAGTCAACACCAAGACGGCGTGACACTGTCGTATCCGGGATGTGGAATAGTCCCTGGGGAGCTGGGGGGTGCAGTTGATGTGGAGGAAGACGCAGCAGCAGAAGAGGACTCAGCCGAGGAGGTTAGCGAAGAGGATGAAGTAGAGGAGGTGACAGCAGGCTTGCCTGCAAGTCGTGGCGGTGTCACCAACTCCGCTGTAGAGCCACGCAATCCATTCTTGGCAGCCGTCAGCAGGTTTACCCAAAGCGCAGTGTACGTGATATACCTGCCCTGACCATGCTTTGCAGACCAGATATCAGTGGTCAGATGGACCCTTGCCCCAACACTGTGTGCCAGACATGCCATGACTTCCTTTTCCACAATAGAGTACAGGTTGGGGATTGCCTTTTGTGAAAAAAAAATTTGTCTGGGTACCTTTGACTGTGGTGTCCCAATAGTTACAAATTTTTTGAAGGCCTCAGACTCCACCAGCTTGTATGGTAAAAGGTGGCGGGCTAAGAGTTCCGACAAACCAGCTGTCAGACGTCGGGCAAGGGGGTGACTCTGTGACATTGGCTTCTTACGCTCAAACATTTCCTTGACAGACAACTGACTGTGGGCAGGTGAGCAGGAACTGTTGAAGGTGAGAGGCGGAGTGGTGGGTGGTTGAGAGTGGGCAAGGAGGACAGCAGTGGTTGACGAGGCTGAAAATGCTGGACCAGGAGGAGGATGTGGCTTTGATTTTGTGTGCTGCTTGTACTTATGTGTTGATCCCATAGGCGTTTGTGATGTGAGATCATGTGCTTTCGCAAAGCAGTTTTACCTAGGTGCGTGTTGGACTTCCTTGGCACAGGTTGCAAATGGCATCGCTGATATCAGAGGCAGACACACACAAAAAATGCCACACTGCTGAGCTTTGCAATGACACATTTCTGGTGGTGGCAACAGCATGCATTGATTGGCGTGCTGTCTGGCTGACCCCGGGTGCCGATACATGCTGTCTGACTGTGCCACTAGCTCCTTGCAACGACCTCCCCCTGCTTCCAACTCATCTCCTCCTCCTCTCCCCATCTGAACTTTCCCCCTGTTCTTCTTCCCTTTGAGCGGGCACCCACGTGACATCCACGGACACTTCGTCATCATCAACCGCTTCACTTGTATCTGACAACTCAGCAAAGGAAGCAGCAGAGGGTACAACATCATCATCATCACACCGTACGTCCATGTGTGTAATGCTGCCTGACTGAGACATATCCCTGTTATCTACATCCTCTGGCAATAAGGGTTGTGCATCACTCATTTCTTCCAACTGATGTGTAAATAAATCCTTTGACAGATCAAATGAAGCGGCTGTTGTGCTAGTGTTGTTGGTGGCAGTAGGCGGGTCAGTGGTAACTTGAGAGGTGCACGAAGCTGAGCTAGAGAAGGATGCTGCGTCAAGGTTCCGAGCGGATGCTGTAGAAGATTGGGTTTCCTGTGTAGGCCACTCAACTATGTCCTCAGAATTTTTCGAGTTCAGAGTAAGTGGCCTCTGAACACTGGGCGTTATTCTAGGGCCAAAGGAAATCACAGCACCACGACGGCCCCTGCCTGCCACTGCCTTTTATTTTTTTTATTATTAGTGGTACTATGTGTGCAAGGTACTGTGCCACCCTATATGGCACTGGCAGTGGGCACAGTACAGTCTGTGGGCCTGACACACACTGACAGGGAACTGAAATTATATTAAAGAGTAAAAATGAACTGACTTTTTTATCTGCAAGGTACTGTGCCACCCGATATGAGTGGTGGGCACTGGCAGTGGGCACAGTACAGTCTGTGTGGGCTTGACACACACTGGCAGGCAACTGAAATTATATTAAGGGGTAAACATTTTATGACTTTTTTATCTGCAAGGTACAGTGCCACCCTATATGAGTGGTGTGCTCACAGTACAGTCTGTGGGCCTGCGGCCTCTCAGACATGGGCAGGCAACTGCAATATAATATATATATGTAGCTAAGGCTGTATTCAGCCTGTATTTGTGGGAGGGGCATGTTATATTTATTCACCCCTCCCGCAGCAGGCCGTGCGCGCTGACAGCCGGTCAGCTTACCCGCGTCACTTCCGGTTCCGGCCAGGTTCCCTAGGCAACGCCGGCAAGCTCGAGTCGCCTCTCCACCGCTGAAGCCGTATCTCCGGCCGCAAGCCGCCTCTGCTCTCGGCTGGGTAAGTGCTGGGGGAGATCGCAACCGACGCGATCTCCCCCCCCTCCTCATGGCTCTCCAGCTAGGGGCCGCGCACCCCGCCGGCTTCTCCCGATCCCCCCAGATGGCTACTGAAGCAGCACCGTCTGGAGTCAGCGCTGCGCACTGTTCTCCCCCCTGGATGTCCGTGCGGCTTGCACGTGGCCGCGGCGCCTCTTGGCAGGGGCTCTGCGGATCCCCATCTGATGGATACCGCGGGGCCTGTTGGGCAGGCGGGGCTGGAATGTTGGGATAGATTATTAAAAGCATGGGTGTTAAGTTGTGACCGTATAGTGTTCAGAATGATATGCAATTCACAAAATATATTTATATATTCACACTGTGTAAATCACTCATACCCTATCCTTCATACATCAGTAATACATACAACCACCCTCTATCCAGGGCTCATGCACCCATGACCACATACCTGCCATATGTACATGCATCCTATATACGTGGGTCATATGTTTATCCTGCATACATCAGTCGCGCATACACCCACCCTCCATAAATCAGACATACATTGATTCTCCATAATTAGCCATACCTGGACCCATCCTCAATAAATGGGTCATACACCTACATACATCAGTTCTCGGCAATTCATGAGGATGGCGGACAGACGCTCGTCGTGCAGGACAGGGCCTGGCGACAGGACAGGGTTTGGTGGCCCAGCAGTTAATGACCGCCTCGTAGTTGGCAGTAGTTCTGTTATATATCCTGTTATGCTGGGTGTTGTGGCTGTTATATTCACACATTATCGTCCGGCATGTCACAGCCGTTCAGCATGCTGCATCTATATTGTGTTTGTTTTGTTGCCCGCTGATTTCATGTATCCATGCAGGGTGTCACGGTATCACAACCTATCACAACCACCGTCCATCGTCAGGCTTCAGTGTCATTACCTGGATCGCCCAGGCAGGGTCTCGGTACGTGGATAGGCCACCCTTTTCTTTGGGTCATTTTTTATGCTCTGTGTCTAACAATTCATTTTGGATTGCTCAGGTTATTTAATCTCAAGTGTTCCTCCTACTAATCGGTGGACCTCGTTCTGGTTGCCTCTGGTTTCCCAGGTAGGGATCCCGACCAGTTCAGGTCTATGGCTTAGTTTCCCGGATCGCCCGGGTTCGCTCTCCCCTCCATTCTACTTGCCGTTTACTCTCGGGGTGTTAGGGTACACTACTCGGTTCGCCGGGTCTGTCTCCTGGATCGCCCAGGTCTCTGTCTCCTGGATCGCCCAGGTCTCTGTCTCCTGGATCGCCCAGGTCTCTGTCTCCTGGATCGCCCAGGTCTCTGTCTCCTGGATCGCCCAGGTCTCTGTCTCCTGGATCGCCCAGGTCTCTGTCCCCTGGATCGCCCAGGTCTCTGTCCCCTGGATCGCCCAGGTCTCTGTCTCCTGAATCGCCCAGGTCTCTGTCTCCTGAATCGCCCAGGTCTCTGTCTCGTGGATCACCCAGGTCTCTGTCTCCTGGATCACCCAGGTCTCTGTCTCCTGGATCACCCAGGTCTCTGTCTCCTGGATCGCCCAGGTCTCTGTCTCCTGGACCGCCCAGGTCTCTGTGTTCAAGTCGGCCTGTCACTCCCGTTTCGGGTCCCCAGGCCCGCTCACCATGGTATCTCCTTGGTCTCTGCTCAGTCATTTCGTTTCGGTTAACACGTCCAGGCACAAGGGCACACTTTTCTCCAGGGGTCGCCCGCTTCCATCACTCTTACCATTTCCACTACCTACTGACCACTATCTGGGAGTCTCTGTATTAGTGACTTGCTCTGTTCCAACCTTCCAGGTCATCGTCGTTGGAGTTAACTCAGGTTCCAAAAGGTAAGTGTTGTTATCTTCTCTTGCGGCCGAGCCGTGCCCGCCCGCTCTAAGGTCTTCTCCTTCCTTAGTTGCACATAGGTCCTGTCAGTCCCGCTCAGAGGTCTACGGTGCTATCATCCCAGGTAAGTGTCTCGATCAATTCTGCTGATTTAGTTCACCCGCGTTAGGATGGTGTGTTATTTTATTCACGTATCGTGTGCAGGGCCAGAATGTCTCACGTGTCGGAGCTGGAGGACAATCTGTTGCTTCCGGGATCTTCAGTGTCAGGCCACACCAGTTCAGCCTCTCTGAAGAATTGGACAGTCGCGAGGTTGATTGCAGAACTCAATAGCAAGGGGATCCATCATTCTGCATCGGCCCGGAAAGCAGAACTATATCGCCTGTTAATGACATCAGGGGGTCCTGCTCCGAGGCCAGTGGAAGACCAGTCCAGTCCTCCTGCCATTCAGCAGGCCTTAGCCCAAATACAGTCATCCCTGGATGGCCTGGCTAGTTCTATGTCAGACATCCAAGCCAGGGTTGCAGTATTAGAGGCTGGGCCAGTCGTACCTCCAGCTCCAGTGGCTGTAGATACTCCTGTGTCTTTACCGGATGTGGCAGGTAGGATGGTCTATAGTCCGCAGATCGCCCCCTCTCATTTCATTCCTGACCATATAAAGAAAGATATTCTAGCCGGTAAGGATGTGAACCTCGCATCCATCCTGATCGCGTCCCAGGATATTTCCGAAAACAGGGTCATTAGTTGTGGGGAGGTGTCGGTGGTGCTGAAGGCCAAGGACGCCCGTCTCAACCAGAAACTTTCCATCTCAGAGTTTGTCTTGGCTTTCAGTATCTACCGGGACATCGTCTGCTCGGCCCAACCCAACCGTAGGGAAGAACTGGATACCTACCTCTACCGGGTGACCGATTTGGGGTATAAGTACGGTGGGTCGGCATTTTACGACTATCACCGCTCATTTTCCGCTAAGGCGGCAGCAGCCCTGTCCCAGTTCCAGTTCACCACGAACTGGGCTGACCTTGACATGGAGCTGTTCTGCCGCCATTTCGCAGGCCTCCGTGCACCAGCTTGCTCCACTTGCCAATCAATTTTCCATACGTCCGAGTGGTGCCCCAACCTGGCTAGTTCTTCCCAACCGGGTCCCTCCCAGAGCTTGCCTAGCACTTCCAAGAATCCCGCCCCTGCGGACAAATTAGGCAGGCCGATTGTGTATTTAGGCAGTAGCCAAATATGCAATAATTTTAATGCGGGGGGTTGTTCGTTTAATGCATGCAGGGCTCTTCATATCTGCTCGGCTTGTTTCCGCGCTCATCCTCGCTCCACCTGCTCCAGGAAACCGAAAAGCTCCTGACTAGCCGACATTGACATCGAAGTTCTAGCCACCCTGCTGTCGGATCATCCTGATCAGCGCTTTGTGGGTTTCTTGTTGGCCGGTTTCAGAGAGGGCTTTCACACGGGGCTCGTTTCCCTTCCCCAAGCCTCGTGGGAGGGTCCCAATCTGCGCTCGGCCATCAGCGACCCAGAAGCCGTAAGCTCCCTTCTGGTCTCTGAAGTAGAGAAAGGTTTCATGATCGGCCCATTGCCCTGGATTCCATTTCATGTATGGAGAATCAATCCTATTGGTCTCGTGTCTAAACAGTCCAGCAATAAAAAAAGGCTAATCTACGATCTCTCAGCGCCTCATAACTCCTCTGTCCCCAGCCTGAATTCCCTCATCCCATCCGAGGAATATACCATAAAAATACTCGTCGGTGGATGAGTCTATTCAGCTCATCATGCAATCAGGGGCTGGTTCTTGGCTCGCCAAAGTTGACATCGCCGATGCCTTCAAGCTCCTTCCGGTGCATCCCCACCTTTGGGGGTACTATGGCATCAGGTGGTTAGACCAATATTACTTCGCCAACAGGTTGACTTTTGGATCCAAGAGCAGCCCCTGGTTGTTCGACCAATTTGCAAAGGCCCTCCACTGGATCTTGGTGCACCATGGGGGGCCTTCCTATGGTGATTCATTATTTAGATGACTTTTTGCTTATCGAGGGCCCTCAGCTGTCCCCCTCTATCCCATCCACATTGTTAAACTTTTTCGCTCAGCTCCAGGTTCCAGTGGCCTCCGCCAAAACCGAGGGTCCCGCCACCCAGGTCACTTTCCTAGGGATTACACTGGACTCGGTCAGCATGCAAGCTAGCCTCCCGCCTGCAAAGTTAACCAAGATCCGTTCAGCGATATACAGGGCAGTCAGTGTTCGGGCCCTGACCAAAGCGGAGCTTCAATCCCTACTAGGGTTGCTCAGCCACGTCACTAGAATCATGCCTCAGGGTCGGTCCTTTCTCTCCAGACTCTTGCAGCTCCTACCAGCAGCCCAGGATCAAGACGCGGTCGTTCACCTGGACAGCAATGCCCTTGCGGACTTATCCATGTGGAACACATTCCTCACCGAATGGCATTTCTTTCTTTGTTCCACTCTGGGATTCTTCATCACCTATGGTTTTCTCTGACGCGGCCGGTTCTACCGGGTTCGCTGCAATCTTCGGTTCCCATTGGCTGGCTGCCAGATGGCCGACCGAGATCAGCTCTGATCCTGCTGCCATTTCTTCTTCCCCTCTCTTGGAGTTATTTCCAATCGTGGCAGCTGCTTTGGTCTGGGGGGACAGATGGGCCAATTCTTCTGTGCTTTTTGTCACCGACAGTCACACCCTAGTGGACATCATCAAAGCTGGCCGCGCCAGGTCCCACAAAATTATGTCACTCCTTCGCAGATTGGTCTGGCTCTCCCTGAAGTTTAATTTTCATTTTCGGTGTGAACATATACCAGGGGAATCCAACGGGGCAGCAGACGCTCTATCCCGTTTTAATTTTAATGTATTTTTTAAGGAGATGCCCGAAGCAGATCCCGTCGGAGTCCAAGTACCTCCATTAGCCATGTTCACCCTGGATTAGTGCCCCTTCTGGCGCAGGCCGAAGCTCTGATAGAAGGCTCCTTATCCTATAACACCGCAAGGAACTATAAGGCAGGGATGAAGGCCTTCAAGAGGTTCGGGAATTCCTTTCCCAGGGGGCAACTAGTTGAGACGTCATATTTTCTAGCATTTATCGCTTGCTGCCACTCCCAGCTTCATCTCTCTCCAAACACCATCAAAGTGTATTTAGCCGGTATCCAACATCATCGTATGCTGCTTCACCCGTCCAGGGGCTCCATACTCTCGATTCAGGCTATCAGGGCTACCCTCAGAGGCTTACAGAAAGCCGGAGGGGGTACCCGGTCCAAGAGACTTCCGGTCTCGGGCGAGTTGCTTAGAGCTCTGTCTTAGACGGCTGCCCTTTTGGGCCCTCTCTCAGCCTGACATTGAAGGCCGCAATCTACCTGGGATTTTACGGCTTCCTCAGGCCTGGCGAGTTCACCACTAGACCAGGCCAGCGCAGGTTCCTCCGGAAGTTTCAACTGAAGAAGGTAGATAGTCACTACGTCCTCTACCTTCAAATCAACAAGACCAACCAGACAGGTCCTCCAACCGAAGTCCGGTTCTACCCGACGGGGAACCAATGGTGCCCAGTCAAGGTTTGCGGTCAGCTGTGCTCTTCATTATTGGATTCCCCCTCCCGATGGTCCGTTACTTCCTTGCGAAGGTAAACCTCTCACCGCTAATGTGTTCATGTCTTACATCCGCTCGCTCATCCAGGGAATGGGCTTAGATCCCAGCGCAATTCCAGGTCATTTCTTCAGAATCGGGGCGGCATCGGCTGCCTCAAAGCATAACACCCCGGCTCATATTATTCGGTCCATGGGGCGGTGGCGTTCTTCCTGCTTCACCAGATATATCCCGAATCCGCAGCAGGAGATTTCTCAAGCATTTTGTCATCTAGCTTTGTAATATGATATTTAAAAAACGATTATGCAAACTACATGGTGTCTTTTTCCCCCTTCTTGGCATACCCGCGTAGTGGCTCCCGGCACACCACAGCCACTATTGTAGGTAGGGGTTACCGCTCGCCTGAGTGTTGGCCCTGACCACAAGTAGCTAAGGCTGTATTCAGCCTGTATTTGTGGGAGGGGCATGTTATATTTATTCACCCCTCCCGCAGCAGGCCGTGTGCGCTGACAGCCGGTCAGCTTACCCTCCCGCCCACCCCTTTTCTCTTCATCTAACCTAGGGTATGCCCCCTTCTTGGAATACCCGCATCGTGGCTCCCGGCACACCACAACCACTATTGTAGGTAGGGGTTACCGCTCGCCCGAGTGTTGGCCCTGACCACAAATATATATATATATATATATATATATATCTAAAAATAAAAATAAAAGCAGACTGATTTACCAGATCTAAAAAGGGCTTTTTGGGGTGCTGTAGGGACGCTGTCCTTACAGCAGATGAGTATTTGAGGACTGGAGTGGACACAGAACACTAGTAGCTAACGCTTTCCCTAGAATCCCTATATTTATTCAACAGCAGCAGCACTCTCCCTGCTCTAACTAACACTGCAGCTTCAGAATGAATCTAAGATGGATGCTGTTATTGCTTTTTCATAGGAGGTGGGGGGTCTGGGAGGGAGGGTATGCTGATTGGCTGGAATGTGTCTGCTGACTGTGAGGTACAGGGTCATAGTTTGCTCAATGATGATGTATAGGGGGCGGACCGAACATCGCATATGTTCGCCCGCCGCGGCGAATGCGAACAAGCGATTTTCTCCGGGAACTGTTCGCCGGCGAATAATTCGGGACATCTCTAGTGATGAGCGGCAGGGGCTATATTTGAATTCGCAATATTTCGCAAATATATGGGTGAATATTCGCCATATATTTGCAAATTTGCAGTTATTTTCTTGATTGCAAAAAATCTAATGTAAAATTCACGTAATGTGCGCGCCATACAGGTGTGGGTCACTTTGGGTATATTTTTCAAGCTGCTAGAAGTTTACTGGGACTAGAAATAATGGTTGGCACAGAAAAACATTACAATAGCTTTATATATGCAAGTAGAGTGCTCCAATATATATTTGCGATTGCAAAAATCGGCAATTAATGATGCACATATTTTTGCGCAATACGTGCAACTAGGTGATATCACAGGGCTATGTATGTATGGACAGCAGAACCTATCATACTACCTAACACCCTGCACTTGAAGCTATCAGCTACACTATAAATCAATGTAATCTACACTGACTATCTCCCCCTAACTATCTGAATTATATATCTATGTTAACTGTCTAATGTATATACAGCAAAGCACAGAGCACTACAATCACACTGCTGTCTCTCAGAACTCCATTACACTACAGAAAATGGCTGCTCAGGAGGTTCCTTATATAGTAAGAGGTAGGCAACTATACTATTAGTTGCTAGGGATGTTTTTAAGCTCAGACAAAGGCATTGCAGCCTTCTCATTGGCCCCACAAGCAAGAGGGAGGTTATTGTTGAATAAAAAATGTAGAATATTCAAAACTACGAATATATAGCACCATATTCTAAATATTCGTGAATTCTGCCGATTTTCGCTATAAATATTCGCGATTCGAATATTCGCGCCCAACACTACTTCTGACGGCCGTCAGTGGTGGGTAAACTTATTACTCAACTGAGCTGACTATCAACAAAACAGCGATTGCATTTTTTATGAGAGACACATTTTTTAAACGTAAACTATATAGGAAGGTACATTGTTATTAACTTAATAAGGGTATTCCTAACCATCTGAACATACCTTTCTCAATCCTCGACACTACATCTTTCACTCCACAACGTTTCATCCTATAAGACGCACGTAGTTTTTAGAGGAGGACAATAGGAAAAAAAAAAAATTTTCATTACACCTCAGGTCAAACCACTAATCAGACTCCCAATGTTAATAAGACCTCCCTCAGATCAGACGTCAGCTCAAATCCCAAAGTAAATGACCCCCAATTAGACCTCAGATAAGAGCCCCATGCCTCTCATCATCCCCATTATCATTAATGATGCCTCTCATCATCCATAATGCCTCTCATATCCCCCATTATGATTCTTATCATCCCCTTTATTATCCCTGATGCCTCTCATCATCCATGATTTCTCTCATATCCCCCATTATGATTCTCATCGCCCCATTGCCTCAGATCAGCCCCAAGTTTCATAAAATAAAAAAGCACTTACCTCTCCTGCTCCTGGATGCCGCTGCTCCTCACCACCCTCGCTCTGTGTTCCTCCTGCTGTCGGCTGTGCTGTGAACTGGCGTGCACAGCGTGACATCACAGAGCGCCTCACACTGTGCGCAGCCCTGCACAGCCTACAGCCGAGCACCAGGAAGCGATGAGTACAGTCCTTCCCCTGCTGCTATTTTTGCAACGGGCAACGAAAATCGCACTGTACATGTGAGCCTGCACCTAGAACAGCCAATATCTAGAGCCACTGTTTGCTGACCACTGTGCCAGGTGATATGTTGCCAACTTGCCATGCTGTGTTGCGGCTGTTGTGTCTGGAAGCCAAGAGCCACATTGGTCCGGCACTGCTTTCAGCTCTGCGGTCACAGGCCAATCAGTGGATAACCCCGCTCAATTTGACAGTTGGTAAAGGGGTGTACAACAACGGTGCCAATCTGCTGAGCGCTCTGAAACAGGGCAAAATGACACATGTGCCATGCATGGCACACTTCCTGAACTTAGCCGTGAAGCGATTTGTTGCCAAATACCCAGGGACAGCTTGCAGCAGGCCAGGAAAATCTCTGGCCATTTTAGAAGATCTTACACGGCCATGGCTCGCCTTACTGACGTTCAGCGGCGACACCACTTGCTCAGATGTCTGATCTGTGAATGCCCGACGCACTGGAGCTCCACCTTGTGTATGCTTGATAGACTGCTTCAGCAGAAACGTGCTGTTAACCACTACCTGTACAAACTCTGCAACAGGACAGGTTCTGGGGAGCTTGGTTTCTTTTCACCACACCAGTAGCTACTCATGCGTGACGTATGCAGACTTCTGTGGCCATTTGATAAGATCACCAAACTGGTCAGTCGCAGCAAGGGTGCCATCAGTGACATTGTACCTTACGCCTTGTTTCTGGAGCCATGGAACTCTTGGCTTGCCCCTCGTCGAGAGTCCTGTCCGAAAGGACGGTCAGCGCAGCAGGGGGGATCGTGACTAGCGTAGCTCATGACAGTGTGGACTACCTCACATTTCTAAAAATAAATGAGGCATGGATCTCGGGGGAATTCAACACCTGTGATGACCACGTGCAATTGAATTTCCTCATGCCAGCCCACAGATATCCGCCACCACCCAGAACAATGAATGGTCCTTGCCTTATGTACTGTATATACAGCGGCAATAAAAGGCCTTTTCTGTTAGGTGAATGTCTAATTTTGGGGGCCTGTACTGCCCGACAGTTACATTTTTATCCTGTGACCGCCTAATGTACCGGCAGCTACAGAATCCAAAGTTCTTTGCTGTCAGGTGTATGCCTATTGCCTAATTTTTGGGGCCCGTACTGGCCAACAGTAACATTTTTATACTGTGACAGCCTAATGTACCTCCAGCCACAGACTCCAAGGTTCTTTGATTTTGATGTCATGTGAATGCCTATTGGCTAATTTTTGGGGCCTGTACTGGCCGTTACATTTTTTATCTCTAGCCACATAATCACACCCCTGTCTCACTCCTCTGCCTCTCATTATGGAGTCATATAAACTGCATTCACCATAATAACCTTTTAAAGTCACAGTGTCATGTGACTGTGCCCCCCACCCCGTACTGTGCTCCTCACCCCATACTGTGCCCCCTTTTACCCTGCATTGTGCCCTATTACCACACCCTGTGCAGTGCCCCTAGTCATTCCCTGTACTCTGCCCTCTTATTCCCTTTTATCCGGTCACGGTATGGCGGTGTTATCCGGTCAATGTATGGCGGGGGTATCCAATAACTGAATGGCCATAACTGTATCCCTTTCCCTGCCCACACAAACTTTTTTAGGCCTGGAAAAATATGCAGATTGCGGTGCTAAGGACCTTTGCGCCACAATCTGTGTCAGAAATACAGAGCACCCGAGCATTAAACCAGGCACCCCCTGCTCTGAAGAGGGGAAGGTGTCTGGACTCTAGTTCAGCTTAGGAGACCCTACTTTGACTCCATACATAGCTATGTCCATATATGGAGTCAGTTCTTGGGGACACTGAACAGCGATCTTCTGCATAGACACAGAGACTAAATTTGATTTAAATACACTGACTCAAGCATAGCGCTCGAACACACGTGGTGTCTGGCCAAGCATGCTTACTCAACACTAATAATAATCATTAGACCATTAGCCTTGTTTGATTTCAAAGGAGCAATAGTAGAAATAATCTTGGAGAGAGTAAATTCAGCAGATAATTTCAGCGATTAATCAGAAGATAATGATAGCACATTTACAGAGCATAGAAGGTTACTAATATCCTGTACGTTCTGGTATAGTTTATATAAAGAGGAGTAAAACTGTGCAATGGAACTAACAATATCCTGAGGGTTCAGTGGCGTACTGCCAATATAGGCAGATCACGCAGCTGCTATGGGGCCTGTGGCAAAGGGGGCCCAGAGCGCAAGGAAGGCCCCACCCACTTTTCTTTTGTTTCAGGCCCTGCTTGCTTCTCCTATGCTCAGTCAGGGCCCCGGAGTGGGGAATTTTCCGGCTTAGGAGTCCCTGCTCTGACTCCATATATGGATGTGTCCATATATGGAGTCAGTGTCATGAATGTGAAAGGGGTATTCCCAAGCACGGTCACTATGCTTGGGGGACACCCTGTGTATACAAGTCTAATTTAGACTCTATTTTTAAAATGTTTCTGTGAGGATTCAAACTCACAACCATCTAAATTAAAGATAAAAAAAAAAAAAAACTTAAACCACTTGGCTATAGAGCTCAGTGTTAAGTCACTACCGAAAAACCTCAGAAGTTTCTCTTGTGTCATACAAGAGAAACTTCTGAGGTTTTTAATGCAAGAGAAACTTCTATGAGGTGTTTCAGCAATGACTTAGCATTAAGCTCTGTAGCCCAGTGGTTAAGGATCTTGCCTTTAATGTAGATGGTTGTGAGTTCAAATCCCCACAGAAATATTTTAAAAATAGAATCTAAATAAAACTTAAATACACAGGACTCACTTCACAATTTTTTATTTTTCATCGCGATATTCTGACCCTCATAACTTTTTTATAGTTATGTCTACAGAGATGTATGGGGGCACATTTTTTTGGGACGGTCATTTTTGACAATACCATTTTGGGGTGTGTTTGACTTAATCACCTTTTATTCAATTTTCTTGGGAGATAAAGTGATGAAAAAACGCTAATCGGCCTTTTTAAAAAAAAATCTGTTAGGCCATTCACAATATGGGCTAACTTTTTTAAATATTTTAATAGTTCGGGTGATTAAACTGTTGTAAAACTCATAAACAGGTAGGAGCATGGTCAGACCATCCAATATACCCAATCTCAGAGGAGAGAATTTTCTGGAAAAGTATATGGTCCAACTCTGTGGAATACTGAAGACAGACATTTAGTAAACCTTCTCTCTGTGCAAGTTCTGGAGGATAAATCATTTTAGGAGTGGCAGAAGAATCTAGAGATGGCCTTTTTAACTGTATTAAAGGGGTTTTCTCATCTCGCCATTACAAAGGCGAGATAAGACACAGTTCCGACCACCTCCAGGCCGGGAAACAATAGAAGCGCTCCGACACTCTGCTGCTTCAGTAGCTCTCATTGCCGTGCATGAGAGCTACTGAAACAGCATAGCACAACAAACTATGATGTTTCTCTAACTCAGAAACAGTATAGTATGCTGTCCTATGCTGTTTCAGTAGCTCTCATGCACAGCAATAAGAGCTACTGAATCAGCGATCTGCTGTTTTCCAGCCAAGAGGTGGTCGGAACTGTGTCTTATTTTGCCTTTCTAATGGTGAGATGAGACAACCCCTTTAAGCAAGCTAAAGACTTTTTTTTAATCTAAATCTAAGTTTTCTCCTACTAGGGCTGTACAAATAAATGACTGGGCCCCGCAGCAAACTTTTGAACGCCTCCCTTGTCCCGTGCTACCCCCGCTCCTGTAGCTAGTCAAAATCGCTCTCAGACCAGGCCCAGCAGCCGCTCTGTCCATTTCGTCCACATATATACTGTATGTCATGTCACATTATATAATGCAATTGTATAATACTGTTGAGGGAGCCCTGAGAATAAAATCTAGTCCGCCTCTTGGGTGGGCCTCTTCTAAATTTGGGCCCTGTAGCAGCTGCTTCCCCTGCTTCAATAATAGATTTGCCCCGCTCCTAAGGTATATATATCATAATAAATCTCATAGATAAAAAGAGAACATTTCCCTAATCAATATGAGAATCTAGAAGATTAAATGCCAAAGAGTCTCAGACAGCTATTTTGGGTCGGTAGTGGGGGGAAAAAAATATAAGGAATTTGCTCATGTCTGAACCTTGTAAATCTGATTGAAGCAAATGTGTTTCTTGGACAAATAGAATATCAGTTTTAGCCCTCATAGTTTCTCACCATAGTTGTGAATGTTTAAAAGGACTGCTCAGAACTTTGACATATACAGAAGTAATTTTAAAGGGGTACCCCGGGAATTAAGAAAACTAAAATACTTAAATATTACTTTATTATAAATATATTCCCAAATATCTTTCATTAGATATAATGGCTAATTTTCTCTGGGGAGCAATCATTAGGAGAAATAAAATGGCCGCCATCCTATTAGTCCACGTAAATCCTGTCCTCATCAAATAGCAGGACAAGATACTTCACAGCACTTAGGTAAAGAGCTGTCTCATCTTCCTCTCTGCTCTGCTTTAAGATCTTCAGCTGAATCTCCGTAGGAATGGAGTTTATGAGGAGACATGAAGGTGGGATGTGAATAATGAGCAGCAGCACTTGAAAGCAGTTTCCTTTACAACAGCCCCACATTACGACCGTCTGTCACGTCCATCCTCTCTGTACTTCATGTCTCCTAATCAACTCTATTCCTACAGAGATTTAACTTATTATCTGTATTCAGGTTTATATACCCTGCCAAGAAGAGCAGAGAGGAGGATAAGGCAGCTCTTTAGCTCAGTGTTGTGAAGTAACTTATACTCCTGTGTGATTAGGACAGGTTTTGTGTGGACTAGTAGGACAGCTGCCATTTTATTTCTCCGAATGATTGCTCCCCAGAGAAAACGAGCCATTATAACTAAAGATAAGCGAACACCTGGACGTTCGGGTTCGAGAAGTCCGGCCGAACTTTCCGAAAATGTTCGGGTTCGAGATACGAACTCGACCTGAACTTTATCCCGAACCCGAACCCCATTGAAGTCAATGGGGACCCGAACTTTTAGGCATGAATAAGGCTGTAAAATAGTCCAGGAAAGGGCTAGAGGGCTGCAAAAGGAAGCAAAATGTAGGTAAAGGCCCTGCAAACAAATATGAATAGGGAAAGGAATTAACATAAATAAAAATTAACCAATATCAATTGGAGAGAGGTCCCATAGCAGAGAATCATGCGTCATATCACCCACCACTGGAGAAGGCCACTTTCAGTTATTTCGTCCCCAGCACCCAGACAGAGGAGAGAGGTCCCACAGCACGGAATAAGGCGTCATATCACCCACCACTGGAGAAGACCACTTTCAGTTATTTCGGCCCCAGCACCAAGATAGAGGTCCCACAGCAAGGAATAAGGCGTCATATCACCCACCACTGGAGAAGGCCACTTTCAGTTATTTCGGGCACAGCACCCAGAAGGAGGAGAGAGGTCCCACAGCAAGGAATAAGGCATCATATCACACACCAATGGAGAAGGCCACTTTCAGTTATTTCGGCCCCAGCACCCAGACAGAGGAGAGAGGTCCCACAGCAAGAAATAAGGCGTCATATCACCCACCATTGGAGAAGGCCACTTTCAGTTATTTAGGCCCCAGCACCCAGACAGAGGAGAGAGGTCCCACAGCAAGGAATAAGGCGTCATATCACCCACCACTGGAGAAGGCCACTTTCAGTTATTTAGGCCCCAGCACCCAGACAGAGGAGAGAGGTCCAACAGCAAGGAATAAGGCGTCATATCACCCACCACTGGAGAAGGCCACTTTCAGTTATTTAGGCCCCAGCACCCAGACAGAGGAGAGAGGTCCCACAGCAAGGAATAAGGCGTCATATCACCCACCACTGGAGAAGGCCACTTTCAGTTATTTAGGCCCCAGCACCCAGACAGAGGAGAGAGGTCCAACAGCAAGGAATAAGGCATCATATGACCCACCACTGGAGAAGGCCACTTTCAGTTATTTAGGCCCCAGCACCCAGACAGAGGAGAGAGGTCCAACAGCAAGGAATCATGCGTCATATCACCCACCACTGGAGAATTCCACTTTCAGTTATTTACGCCCCAGCACCCAGACAGAGGAGAGAGGTCCCACAGCAAGGAATAAGGCGTCATATCACTCACCACTGGAGAAGGCCAATTTTGAGAGGTCCCACAGCAAGGAATAAGGCGTCATATCACCCACCACTGAGAAGGCCACATTCAGTTATTTAGGCCCCAGCACCCAGACAGAGGAGAGAGGTCCCACAGCAAGGAATAAGGCATTATATCAACCACCAGTGGAGAAGGCCACTTTCAGTTATTTAGGCCACGGCGACCAGATTGAGGAGAGGTTCATTCAACTTTGGGTTGCACCACAAGATCATGGTAAAGTTAAAAAAATGAGGATTCAATAAAGAAATGACCCGGAGTACAAGAATACATGGTTGAGGGAGGGACAGGTCCTGTGGGATCCATGCCTGGTTCATTTTTATGAACATCAGCTTGTCCACGTTCGCTGTGGACAGGCAGCTGCGTTTGTCAGTAATGACGCCCCCTGCCGTGCTGAATACACGTTCAGACAAAACGCTGGCCGCCGGGCAGGCTAGCACCTCCAAGGCATAAAATGCTAATTCTGGCCACGTGGACAATTTGGAGACCCAGAAGTTGAATGGGGCTGAACCATCAGTCAGTATGTGGAAGGGTGTGCAGACGTACTGTTCAACCATGTTAGTGAAATGCTGCCTCCTGCTAACAAGTTCCGTATCAGGTGGTGGTGCAGATAGCCGTGACGTGGAGACAAAACTTTTCCACATTTCTGCCATGCTAACCCTGCCCTCAGTCCATGGCGACCTCTTGCTCGTCCTCTGCCTTCGCCTTGGGCTTCCACCTGTTCCCCTGTGACATTTGGGAATGCTCTCAGGAGCACGTCTACCAGCATGCACTTGTACTCACTCATCTTCCTATCACGCTCCAGTGCAGGAAGTAAGGTGGGCACATTGTCTTTGTACTGGGGATTCAGCGGGGTGGCAACCCAGTAAGTAGTCCGCACGCGTATCGTCATTGTCCTCCGTATCCACCCAGCCACGCACCAGTAATGGGCGTGAGCTGTGTTTGGTGCCACCCCGCTGTGAACCTGCTTCATCCTCATCCTCCTCCACCTCCTACTCATTCTCCTTGTCCTCCAGTAGTGGGCCCTGGCTGGCCACATTTGTACCTGGCCTCTGCTGTTGCAAAAAACCTCCCTCTGAGCCACTTCTAACAGACTGGCCTGAAACTACTAAAAATGACCCCTTATCCTCCTCCTCCTCTTCCATCATCGCCCTAAGCGTTTTCTCAAGGAGACATAGAAGTGGGATTGTAACGCTGATAACAGTGTAATCGCCACTGGCCATGTTGGTGGAGTACTCGAAACAGCGCAACAGGGCACACAGGTCTCGCATGGAGGCCCAATGGAGGCATAATCATTGGCGGTGAAGTGGTGCTGTTCCGGAGAGCGACTGACTTGTGCGTGCTGCAGCTGAAACTACACGATGGCCTGCTGCTGCTCGCCCAGTCTCTCCAGCATGTGCAAGGTGGAGTTCCACCTGGTGGGCACGTTGCATATGAGGCGGTGAGCGGGAAGGCCGAAGTTACGCTGTAGCGCAGACAGGCGAGCAGCGACAGGATGTGAACGCCGGAAGCGCGCACAGACGGCCAGCACTTTATGCAGCAGCTCTGACATGTCGGAGTAGTTGTGAATGAACTTCTGCACCACCAAATTCAGCACATGCGCCAGGCAAGGGATGTGCGTCAAACCGGCTAGTCCCAGAGCTGCGACGAGATTTCGCCCATTATCGCACACCACCAGGCCGGGCTTGAGGCCCACCGGCAGAAACCACTCGGCGGTCTGTTGTTCAATACCCTGCCACAACTCCTGCGCGGTGTGCGGCCTGTCCCCCAAACATATGAGTTTCAGAATGGCCTGCTGACATTTACCACGGGCTGTACTGAAGTTGGTGGTGAAGGTGTGTGGCTGACTGGATGAGCTGGTGAAAGCAAAGGAAGGGGAAGCCGAGTAGGAGGAGGAGGCTACAGGAGGCAAAGAATGATGCCCTGTGATCCTTGGCGGCGGAAGGACGGACGCCAAGGAACTCTCCGCCTGGGGCCCAGCTGCCACTACATGTACCCAGTGTGCAATTAGGGAGATATAGCGTCCCTGGCCATGCTTACTGTTCCATGTATCTGTGGTTAGGTGGACCTTGCCGCAGATTGCGTTGCGCAGTGCACACTTGATTTTATCGGATACTTGGTTGTGCAGGGAAGGCACGGCTGTCTTGGAGAAGTAGTGGCGGCTGGGAACAACATACTGTAGGAGAGCCATGGACATCAGCTGTTTGAAGCTGTCTGTGTCCACCAGCCTGAATGACAGCATTTCAAAGGCCAGTAGTTTAGAAATGCTGGCATTCAGGCCCAGGGCTCGAGGGTGCCTAGGTGGGAATTTACGCTTTCTCTCCAAGGTTTGTGAGATGGAGAGCTGAACGCTGCTGTGTTACATGGTGGAGATGCTTGGTGACGCATGTGGTGGTGTCGGTGGCACATCCTCTGTTTTGTGGGCGGCAGGTGCCAACGTTCCTCCAGAAGCGGAGGAAGAGGCCGAGGCTGCAGCAGAAGAGGGAGCAGGGGGAGCCAGAGTGAGTTCCTTGCTTTTAAGGTGTTTACTCCACTGCAGTTCATGCTTTGCATGTAGATGCCTGGTCATGCAGGTTGTGCTAAGGTTCAGAACGTTAATGCCTCGCTTCAGGCTCTGATGGCACAGTGTGCAAACCACTCGGGTCTTGTCGTCAGCACATTGTTTAAAGAAGTGCCATGCCAGGGAACTCCTTGAAGCTGCCTTTGGGGTGCTCGGTCCCTGGTGGTGGTGGCCAGTAGCAGGCGAACTTTCTTGGAGGCGGCTGTTCTGCTTTTGCCCCCTGCTCCCTCTTTTGCTACGCTGTTGGCTCGGTCTCACCACTGCCTCTTCCTCTGAACTATGAAAGTCAGTGGCACGACCTTCATTCCATGTGGGGTCTAGGACCTCATCGTCCCCTGCATCGTCTTCCACACAGTCTTCCTCCCTGACCTCCTGTTGGCACTGCACACTGCAGAAAGACGCAGCTGTTGGCACCTGAGTTTTGTCATCATCAGAGACGTGCGGACTCCGATGAGGTGGTATTCCCATGTACTCATCATCAGAAAACATCAGTGGTTGTGCATCAGTGCATTCTATGTCTTCCACCATTGGGGAAGGGCTAGGTGGATTCCCTTGGAAAACCCTGCCAGCAGAGTCTTCAAACAGCATAAGAGACTGCTGCATAACTTGAGGCTCAGACAGTTTCCCTGATATGCATGGGGGTGATGTGACAGACTGATGGGCTTGGTTTTCAGGCGCCACCTGTGCGCTTTCTGCAGAAGACTGTGTGGTAGATAATGTTGTGAATATGCTGGATCCACTGTAGGCCACCCAATTGACTAGCGCTTGTACTTGCTCAGGCCTTACCATCCTTAGAACGGCATTGGGCCCCACAAAATCCCCACTTCTCCCAGCACCAGAGGGTACACTAACACCACCACGACCGTGTCCGCGTCCCTTACTAGATGTTTTCCTCATTGTTACCGTTCACCATGCACCTCAATAAGAAAAAAAATATTTGGCCCAATGTATTGATTTCAAATTCAAGCCTTTTTTTACAGGCACCAAACTCTATCTGCCTATTTATTTATGTAGCGTATTACACTAATCCAGGCACAGCAGTAACCATTGATTTAGGGGAATATCTCTTTTAGGTCTAGTATTTAGGCCCTGGATGAAAGGTATCCTTTTATGGACAGATTTACACTTGGAGATGAACAGTAGCGTGAGAAAAAATATGTAGGATTATGCCTTCAGCAATTGTATTTTAACACTTTGTTAAATAAAAATACAATGGGAGATGCACGGTAGCGTGTGAAGTTAATGAGGATGACCCTCTCAGCACTTGTATATACACCTTGAGTGTAATATAACCTTTTACGGACAGATTAACACTTGGCCTGCAACAGCTGGAACACCAGATTCAGGGTATTGCTATTTTGGCAATTGAATTTCACCCCAGAACAAAATATACCCTTTTACGAAAAGATTAACACTTGGCCTGCAACAGCTGTGACACCAGATTCAGGGTATTGCTATTTTGGCAATTGAATTTCACCCCAGAACAAAATATACCCTTTTACGAAAAGATTAACACTTGGCCTGCAACAGCTGGGACACCAGATTCAGGGTATTGCTATTTTAGCAATTGAATTTCATCCCAGAACAAAATATATGTTTTGACGGACACTATTATACTTTGCCAGCCGGTGCTGGGACACCAGATTGAGGGGATTGATATTTTGGCAATTTAATTTCACCCCAGAAAATAATCTATCCTTTGCCAGACAGCAGACAGTATTATACTTGGCTATCCAAAGCTGGAACACCAGATTTAGTGGATTGGTATTTTGGCAATTGTATTTAACCCCTTAATAAAATATAGAAATTGCTATCCTGAGTTTCTAGTGGTGACAATAAGCACAGCCAAGCCCCTGATGTGGGATATAGAAAAAAAAAAAAAAATAGTATTGATGGATTGATGGACTTGGTGGCAGCTTGTTCTGGTCACCCCATAAAAAAAGTGACAGAAAAACGCTCTGTGCAGCCTAAAAACCAGTGAGCAATTAACTAGCAGAAGTTGAATCATTCACAGCTGTAGATCGATCACTTCATTAGGTGCTAATGCTGACTTTTCCCTGCCTAAACTCGCCCTCACAGCAGCTGCGTCCTCTCCCTACACTAATCAGAGCAGTGTGACGTGCGGCGCTACGTGACTCCAGCTTAAATAGCGGCTGGGTCACATGCTGCACTTGGCCAGTCACAGCCATGCCATTAGTAGGCATGGCTGTGATGGGCTCTTAGGGCAAGAAGTAAAACGCTAGCTGATTGGCTGCTGTGCAGCCCTTCAGAAAGTGGGAAGAAATCGCCGAACAACGGACCCGAACGTGAACTTTTTTGAAAATGTTCGGGTTGTGGTCCGTGTCCCGAACACCCCAAAATTCGGTACGAATACAAACTATGCTCGAACTGTTCGCTCAACACTAATTATAACTAATGAAAGGTATTTGGGAATATATTTTTAATAAAGTAATAGTTAAGTATTTTAATTTTCCACTCCTCCTGTGCACACTGTCTCCCTCTCCTTACTCCCGCCCCCTCCCTTCAGGGTGGCAGAGTGGCAGCAGGGCAGCAGAGTGTTAGCTGTAACATACAGCTGACACTCTTCTTGAAGTAACTGTTTAACCCCTTCAATGCCACAGTCCTTAGGGACTGCTGTGTGTAAGGAGCTAACCATCAGTCTGCTGCTCTGCCCTGTTAATGGCCCAATGCTTGAAGGGCAATGCCCCCCCTTTATAGATGGGCGAACTTGCGCAGCACCCTCCCCCCCTTTCAAGATGACAGAGCACGCAGCACCAGTCCCCCCCACCACCACCACCACCACTTTTCAGGATGACAGAGCGGCAGCGGGGTAGAGTGTTGACTGCAATGAACAGCTGACATTCTGCTTTAAATGGCCTAAATCCGTGCTGGCACCGATGTCGGACGTTTAACCCCTTCCATGACACAGTCCTCAGGCTCTGCTGTGGCAGCGGCTTGATGCTTGAAGGGTAAACTGAGGGAGGGAGCTCCTAAAGGCAGGAGCCTGATCAGGCTTAGTGTGAGTTCAATACACTGCAGTACACTACACAGTGTACTGCAGTGTATTGTAAGCCATCAGACCCACTGGATCTTAAATAACTAAGTGGGTCAGAGTCCTTTTTTTTTCTTTTTTTTAAGTGAAAAAAACACCTTCCTATATCCACACATAATTGGCAAATAATGTAAAAAATAAAATAAACATGGTTGGTATCACTGCATCCGTAAGGACCTATAAAAGAATCATATTAATTTTACGCATGGTGAACACCATAAAAAAAAAAAAAGAAAATATATGATGGAATTGCAATTTTGTCTACCACCCTTCCCAAAAAATGGTATAAAAAGTGATCAAGAAAGTCATATGTACCCCAAATTCATAACACTTAAACTGGGACCTCATCCCGCAAAAAATGAGCCCCTACATAAGCTAATCGTCCAAAAAATAAAAGAAAAAGGCTTTCAGAAAGCGGAGACACAAAAACATGATTTTATTTCCAAATATGCTTTTATTATATAAAATAAAGTAAAAAAATGCACATATTAGGTATTGTCATGTCTGTAATGACCTGCTCTATAAAAATAGCATGTGATCCAACCCAACTGGTGAACATCATAACAAAAAAATAATAATGTGCCAAAACGAGTAATACCAACCGATCAAAAATTCATATGTGCCACAAAATGGTACCAATCAAACCATCATCTCATTCTCATCCTGCAAAAAATGAGACTCTATGTAAGACAATCGGCCCCAAAAATAAAAATAAAATATGTCTTTCAGAAAATGGAGAAAAATTATTTTCTTAAAAATTCTTTTATTGTGTAAAATAAAATTAAAAAAATGCACATATTTGGTATCACTGTGTCTGTAACAACCTGCTCTATAAAGATATCATGTGATCCCAACCGTTTGGTGAACACCATAAAAAATAAAATAAAAAATGTGCCAAAAATTTTTATCAAAAATGCATATGTGCCCCAAAATAGTACCAATCAAACCATCATCTCATCCCGCAAAAAATAAGACCACACCTAAGACAGTTGCCAAAAAATAAAAAAATGCACATATTAGGAATTGGTCTGTCTGTAACAACCTGCTCTATTAAAGTAGCATGTGATCCAACCAGTCTGGTGAATGCCATAAAAAAAAAAAGTGCCCAAAAATCTATTTTCAGAACCTACCTAAGACAATCGCCCAAAAAAATAAAATGTCTTTCAGAAAATGGAAACAAAAAAACATGTTTAAAAAAAATAAAAAAATTATTGTGTAAATACAAAAAGAAATTTAAAAAGACATATTAGGTTTTGCTGCATCGTTACGAGCTTGTCTGTAAAAATATCACATTATCTACTATGTAAGGTTAACATTGTAACAAACAAAAAATTAAAACTCTGCCAGAATAGCCATTTTTTGGTTACCTTGCCTCATAAAAAAGTTATATATATATATATATATATATATATATATATATATAGTGACACAGTGAGAGGTTTGGTGATAAAAAAATGGTATTTTCCTCTCAGCCTGTGCTGCTGGGTTGATTGTAGCCAGCTGAGGGCAAATACTGGACCGGATTTTAGGTGCCGGTCCGGGTTTTTGGGTTAATACCTAGCTGCCTTTAACCGCTTCAGCCCCCCTAGCTTAAACACCCTTAAAGACCAGGCCACTTTTTACAATTCTGCACTACACTACTTTACCCGTTTATTGCTCCGTCATGCAACTTACCACCCAAATGAATTTTACCTCCTTTTCTTCTCACTAATAGAGCTTTCATTTTTACTTTTTTTGCCATTAATACAAATTTAATGACATTTTTGCAAAAAAATTACATTTTTCACTTTCTGTTGTAAAATTTTTTAAAAAAAAATACATTTCTATATAAATTTTTCTCTAAATTTATTGTTCTACATGTCTTTGATAAAAAAAAAGTCCAATAAGTGTATATTTATTGGTTTGGGTAAAAGTTATAGCGTTTACAAACTATGGTGCAAAAAAGTGAATTTCGGCATTTTGAAGCAGCTCTGACTTTCTGAGCACCTGTCATGTTTCTTCAGGTGCTAGAATGTCAGGATAGTATAAATACCCCCCAAATCACACCATTTTAGATAGAAGACACCCCAAAGTATTCGCGGAGGGGCATGGTGAGTTCATGTATTTCATTTTTTTTCACAAGTCAGCGGAAAATGACACTTTCTGAGAAAAAAAAAAAAAAGTTTCAATTTCTGATAACTTCTGGCAAAAAAAAATAAAAAATCTCAGACGGACTCACTATGCCCCTCAGTGAATACCTCGGGGTGTCTACTTTCTGAAATGGGGTCATTTGTGGGGTGTGTTTACTGTTCTGGCATTTTGGGCGGTGCTAAATTGTGAGCCGCCATGTAAAACCTAAAGGTACTCGTTGGAATTTGGGCCCCTTTGCGCACCCAGGCTGCAAAAAAGTGTCACTTATGTGGTATCGCCATACTCAGGAGAAGTAGGGCAATGTGTTTTGGGGTGTATTTTTACATATACCCATGTTGGGTGAGAGAAATATCTCTGTAAATTGTCAACTTTGTATAAAAAAATTTAAAAGTTGTCGTTTACAGAGATATTTTTCACACAAAGTATGGGTATATATAAAATACACCCCAAAACACATTGCCCTACTTCTCCTGAGTACGGCGATACCACATGTGTGCCACTTTTTGCAGCCTGGTGCAAAGGGCCCTAAAACCAATGAGTACCTTTAGGATTTCACAGGGCATTTTTACGCATTTGGATTCCAGACTTCTTCTCACGCTTTAGGGGCCCCTAAAATGCCAGGACAGTATAAATACCCCACATGTGACCCCATTTTGCAAAGGAGACAACCCAAGGTATTCCGTGAGGGGTATGGTGAGTTCATGTAAAATTTTATTTTTTGTCACAAGTTAGTGGAATATGAGACTTTGTAAAAAACAAAATAAATAAAAAATATAAATTTCCGCTAACTTGTGCCAAAAAATAAAAATTCTGTGGACTCGCCATGCCCCTCACGGAATACCTTGGGGTGTCTTCTTTCCAAAATGGGGTCACATGTGGGGTATTTATACTCACCTGGCATTTTAGGGGCCCCTAAAGCGTGAGAATCCAAATGCATAAAAATGGCCTGTGAAATCCTAAAGGTACTCATTGGATTTAGGGCCCCTTGCGTACTCAGGCTGCAAAAGTGTCACTCATGTGGTATCGCCATACTCAGGAGAAGTAGGGCAATGTGTTTAGGGTGTATTTTTACATATATCCATGCTGCGTGTGAGAAATATCGCTGTAAACCGACAACTTTTACATTTTTTATTCAAAGTTTTCAATTTACAGAGATATTTCTCTCACCCAGCATGGGTATATGTAAAAATACACCCCAAAACACATTGCACTACTTCTCCTGAGTACAGCGATACCACATGAGTGACACTTTTTTGCAGCCAAGATGCGCAAAGGGGCCCAAATTCCAATGAGTACCTTTTAGGAGGGCATTTTTACGCATTTTTCTTCTCACGCTTTAGGGCCCCTAAAATGCCAGGGCAGTAGAAATACCCCACATGTGACACCATTTTGGAAAGAAGACACCCCAAGGTATTCCATGAGTGGCATGGCGAGTTCATAGAAGATTTTTTTTTTGGCACAAGTTAGTGGAAATTGATTTTTTATTGTTTTTTCTCACAAAGTCTCCCTTTCCGCTAACTTTTGACAAAAAGTTAAATTTTTCATGGACTCATTATACCACTCAGCGAATACCTTGGGGTGTCTTCTTTCCAAAATGGGGTCACATGTGGGGTATTTATACTGCCCTGGCATTTTAGGGGCCCTAAAGCGTGAGAAGAAAAATGCGTAAAAATGCCCTCCTAAAAGGTACTCATTAGAATTTGGGCCTTTGCGCATCTTGGCTGCAAAAAAGTGTCACTCATGTGGTATCTCGGTACTCAGGAGAAGTAGGGCAATGTGTTTTGTGGGGTTTTTTTACATATACCCATGCTGGGTGAGAGAAATATCTCTGTAAATTGACAACTTTGAATAAAAAAATTTAAAAAGTTGTTGTTTACAGCGATATTTCTCACACACAGTATGGGTATATGTAAAAATACACCCCAAAACACATTGCCCTACTTCTCCTGAGTACGGCGATACCACATGAGTGACACTTTTTTTGCAGCCAAGATGTGCAAAGGGGCCCTAAAACCAATGAGTACCTTTAGGATTTCACAGGCCATTTTTACGCATTTGGATTCTCATGCTTTAGAACCCCTAAAATGCCAGGGCAGTATAAAAACCCCACAAGTGACCCCATTGTGGAAAGAAGACACCCCAAGGTATTCTGTGAGGGGTATGGCGAGTTTACAGAAAAAAAAAATTTGGCACAAGTTAGCGGAAATTGATTTTTTATTTTTTTATTTTTACAGTCTCATATTCCACTAACTTGTGACAAAAAATAAAATTTTGCATGAACTCGCCATACCCCTCACGGAATACCTTGGGGTGTCTTCTTTCTAAAATGGGGTCACATGTGGGGTATTTATACTGTCCTGGCATTTGGGGGTCTCTGCAATCATTACACGTATGGCCAGCATTAGGAGTATCTGCGATTCTCCTTATATTCAGCATACGGGTAATGAGATTTTTTTTTTCCGTTCAGCCTCTGGGCTGAAAAAAAAAAAAAAATGAGCGGCACAGATTTTTTCATTCGCTTCGATCAATGTGGATGAAAAAATCTCTGCCAAAATCAGTGACTGCGGTGCGGTGGGCTGGGCGCTAGCTACCTAACTAACTGCCGGTGATAGGGGACCCTTATGCCCCATTCACACGTCCGAAATTCTGTTTGCGGAACGGAATTGTGGACCCATTCATTTCTATGGGGACAGACTTTGTCCCGCTCGGATCCGGAATTACGGATCCGCGCTCGGGTCTGCACTTCCGTTCGCAAAAATATAGAACATGTCCTATTCTTGTCCGCACTGCGGACAAGAAAAGCATTTTCTATATAGTTCTGGCAATGTGCGGATCTGCAAAATGCGGAAAGCACATTGCCGATGTCCGTGTTTTGAGGATCTGCGGATCCGATCCGCGGATCCGATCCGCGGATCCGTGAATCCACGGATCCGCAAAACACATATGGACGTCTGAATGGAGCCTTACAAGGGGTGTGATCAATGACAGGGGGTGATCATGGGGTCTAGATGGGGTGATAAAGGGGTTAATAGGTGAGGGGGGGTGGGGTTAGTGTAGTGTTTGGTGCAACTTTACAGTGTTACCTGGTCCTCTGGTGGTCAATCCCAGCAAATGGGACCACCAGAGGACCAGGTAGCAGCTATATCAGACGCTGTTCACAAAAAAGTGTCTGATATAGCTGTTTGATGCGATTTAATTCGCATCTACAGCCTGCCAGCGATGGATCATCGCTGGCAGGCTGTAGCCGAACTGCCGGGACGCGCTTCTCTGTGAACGCGCGCGCGTTCACAGGAAGTCTCGGCTCTCACGAGATGACGCGCCGATGCGTCATCTCAGAGCTACAGGACCGCCCGCAGGACGCATCCCTGCGTTAGGCGGTCCTGTAGCGGTTAAAAGACAGCTAGGTTTATGCAAAGGGCTCTCTCTGTGTGTTTGGGATCTGAGCCCTGTGCTGGGCTGAAGAGTGGGGACCTGGCAAAGGGTTCCGGAAAGCTTGCAAGTCAGAGGCCTGGGACTGGCTCTGTCTGTATGGACTTGGGGGGCACAGAGCGACGCCAAGGCTCGGGTCGCGGGGTCCTAGTAATTGGTTGCACAGCGTTGGGGCTGGTGGAAGTACCAAGAGGTAAAAGCTGCACTACTGCAAGGTGTGAACTGACACCTAGGATCCCAGGTGAACTCTGTTTCTGTTTTGCCGTGCAAGATCAAGCACCAACATTGTTTTGTTTTCTGTGTGTGAACATGCACCAAAGCCTGAAAAGTGACTGTTGTGTTGTGCCTAAAGTCTGAATAAACCCTGCAGATTGATTTACAACGTGTTTTTGCCCTATACTGCACCCGCCTACCTTGTCTACCAGAGCGACTCCCCACATTATATACACACACACACACTGCTCAAATACCTCTAGCAAATGATTTATATACTGCAGGAATAACACTAATATATGTGCGTATATATATATATATATATATATATATATATATATATATAAAACAATGGCAGCAAATCAGGCCAAATACCAAATGGAGGTGCAGGCCAATGGATCCGGCAACAAATCCAGGACAATATAAAAATTGTAAACAAAATGAGTGAGAAGAAAAACACTTTATTCACCCTCTGGTCGCAACTAGGGATAAGTGAACTTGTGTTTCAAGTTTGACATACAAGGTTCAAGTTCCGGTTATGTAAGAATTCCGTTATGGATTCTGCTACCACAGACCATTCACACGTCCGCATCATGGGTCCACATCCTTTCCGCAATTTTGGGGCATCCGCACTTCCATTCCATGGCCCCTGCAAAATAATAGAGCATTTCCTATCCTTGACCCCAGCTACGGACAAGAATAGGCATTTATATCATAGTGCCAGCTATGTGCAGTCTGCAAAATGCATAACGCACATGAGTAGTGTCCGTGTTTGGCGGGTTCACAATTTGCGGACCAAAAAATAGTTGCGGACGTGTGAATGGACCCTTATGATCCATGGTAGCAGAATCCATAACGGTATTCTTAGATAACCTTAGCCTTGTACACTGGACTGGAAACACAAGTACACTCACAACTAAAGATGAGCAACTTTTTCAAAAATTCAATTCGCCGATTCTTTTGGGAAAAATTTGGTTTGATCTGAATATATTCACGCCGAATTACGTTAAAAAAATGATACTTCCTGGCTGCAGAGAGCCTTTATTGTGGTGTAACACGCATAGGGAGTCTGCTAGTGTAGGGAAATACTGTGCGTCCATATGACTTGCAGATGACAGGCGTCGATCTTAGAATCACTGCACAGTTCACTTATTTGGGCAGTCACTACTTTTACACCGTCGTCAGCTGATTCCACATAGAACCTGTTCTATTAAACCCTCATACAAGTAGAGCCCCCCTGACAGAGTGGAGAGGGTGTCAGCAGTAAGTTTGTGTTGACATCACTGATTATTTTGCCCTTTCTCTGATCTGTCCGAACAATAATCCACAAAAAACGGATCCTGTCTATAGAGCATCCGCCTTTACTCGGTCAGTAGTGATGATCGAGCACCAAAGTATTCGGAGGTTCGGCCCGAACACATTGCCATATTTGTGTGCTCGGCCAAGCACCCGAGTATACTGGAAGTCAAAGGGAGACAACCAGGCACCCTCTGCTCTGAAGAGGGGAGGGTGCCTGGTCCATTGGAAAAGGTCAGAAAGTGACAGAAACAACATTGAAATGGATCAGGAACAGCATGGGGACAATGTGTGGATGCATCTTGGACTCCCAGGTCGTTGCTGGGAACCATCTTTTCAGAGTTGTATGCCACTTTTACAGACTGACAAAAATACGCACAAAAACTCCCCAAAAAAATCTATTTCACAGGAAAAATTGTTAGGAAATATTCTTTCCTGTATATTCAATTGTATATAAAGTGCAAGTGCTGCCAAAAATTACAAGCAAGAGGCACTCCGAAACAGCCTGTATATCACATAAAGGAGGGTCTCTTTCACATTGTGGTACAATTGTTCAGGTAGTGGGACTCCTACACTCATAAAGCCTATGCACAAGTGAATGGGCTGCCAAAAATTACAAGGAGTCGGCACTACAATACACCGTTTATTACACATAAAGGAGGGCATCATACACACCCTTGAAAAATTATGATTGTGGCCTGCTGGTGACCCTCAAAAACATTTGGTGCAAGGGCCTGCTGGTGACCCTCTAAAACATTAGGGACGAGGGCTTGCAGCTGAGCTGACCCCCTAAAACAGGTATCCTCAAACTGCGGCCATCCAGCTGTTGCAAAACTACAACTCCCAGCATGCCCAAACAGCCTACAGGTATCAGCCTAAAGCAGGGCATTGTGGGAGTTGTAGTTTTACAACAGCTGGAGGGCCGCAGTTTGACAGTTTGAGGATGCCTGCTCTAAAACATTAGAGGCAAGGGCCTGCTTGTGAGCTGAGGCTCTAAACAGTTATATGCGAGTGCCTACAGGTGAGATGACGCTCTAATCATTATTTGCGAGTGCATGCTGTTCAAATGACGTTCTAAAACATTATATGCGAGTGCATGCTATTCAGCTGACTATAAAACAATTGAGTTGAGGGGCTGCAGTTGAGCTGACCCTATAAAAAAAAAATTAGAGTGGAGGGAATATATACAATCTGGATGAAGAGTAGGAGGAGAAAACAAGATTCAACCATATACTTTTTTGTGGTGGAAAGGGTGCATGTGGATACACTACAGTAGATTGAGTACATTATGAATGATAGATTGAAATTGCCTTTATGTTCATCATCCGCTCAGCTCTGAGAGAAGTCAGGGGCAATCCAGGCCTTGTTCATTTTTATCTGAGTCAACCTGTCAGCATTGCCAGTGGACAATCGGATACGCTTATCTGTTATAATGCCACCAGCAGCATTAAATACATGCTCAGACAAAACTCTGGCGGCAGGGCAGGCCAGCACCACCAAGGCATAGAGTGCAAGTTCGTGCTCTGTATCCAGCTTGGACACCCGGTAGTTGTAAGGCACTGAGAAATCATTTAGGACACTGACACTGTCTGCTATGCATTCCTTCACCATCTTCCAAAACTTTTCCCTTCTTGTACAACTAGGCCACGCTTCAGGGTGAGGATGCTGGCGGGGTGTCATGAATGTGTCCCATGCCATAGAGAGTGTTGCCCTGCCTCTGTTGGAACTGCTGTCTGTTCCCCTTTTCTCCCTTCCTCAGTTGCCTAAGGAAGTACGGACTCTGTCGGCAGGTTGTCAGATGGAAAATTTTAGAACAATCTCTCAACAAGTACCTTCTGGTTTTGCACTGATTTACTCGTCCTCTCTACCACAGGAATGAGAGATGAGGAGTTCTCTTTGTAGCGGGGGTTAAGAAGGGTGAACACCCATCTAAAATGCGTATAACGCAAGAGTCGCAGCAAAGGCAGCCTAACATGAAGTCAGCCATGTGTGCCAGAGTACCAACAGGCAAGAGGTCGAAGTTGACATCAGGATGACTCCATCTCCTTATCCTCCTCCTCCTCTTCTGCCCATCCAGAACAGATGAAATTAAAGTTCCATGGGTACTACTCTCTGTAGCAGAGGCAACTGTCTCCAGTTCCTCCTCCTCCTCCTCTTCATGGTCCAATTTGCGCTGAGAAGACGAACTGTGGGTAGTCTGGCTATCACCCTGTGTAATGTCCTCCCCCATTTCCTCTTCTCCCACATTCAGAGCATCCTCCTTAATTGTGAGCAGCGATAGTTTGAGTAGACACAGCAGTGGGATGGTTAAGCTGATAATTGCGTTATCACCACTAACCATCTGTGTGGATTCATCAAAGTTTTTAAAACCTCACAGAGGTCTGACATCAATGCCCACTCCTCGCTTGTGAATAGTGGCAGTTGATCTGAAAGGCGACGAACATGTTGCAACTGGTATTCTACAACTGCCCTCTGCTGCTCACAAAGCCTGGCCAACATGAAGAACGTAGAGTTCCAGTGCGTACTCACGTCGCACAACAGTAGGTGAGCTTGAAGCTGCAAACGCTGCTACAGCGTTGACAGACTGGCTGAAGCTGTGGACGACTTGCGGAAATGGGCACACACGCGGCTCGCCTTCACTAGTAGCTCTAGCAAATTGAAGTAGAAGTTTTGATAAACTGCTGAACCACTAAGTTTAAGACGTAGGCTAGGCATGGGATGTGTGTCAGGTTGCCGAGCTCCAAAGCCACCACCAAGTTATGGCCATTGTCAGACAAAACCATGCCTAGTTGTAGGTTGAGTGGCAAGAGCCATAGCTCGTCCCTTATGCCCTGCCAAAGCTCTGATGCGGTGTGCTGTTTGACCCTAAGCAGATCAGCTTCAGCACGGCCTGTTGACGCTTACCCACAGCAGTGCTACACTGCTCCCAGCTAGCGACTGATGGCTGATAGTGTTGATCACTAGTGTTGAGCGCGAATATTCGAAAAGCGAATTTTTTTAGCGAATATCGGCACTTCGCTAATTCGCGAATATTTCGAATATAGCGCTATAAATTCGCTATTTCGAATATTGGTTTTTTTTTTTTTTTTTTTAGTTATATTTTTCTTTCCCACTTCCCAAAAGTAGTTCTTACCTGTCATGAGGATTCCTGGCTTCCTGGCTGCTCCAGTCAGTGCCCGTTGCCGCTTCTGCCGACTTCCGTGCTCATGGAGCGTCCCCTTCCATGGGAAAATCTCTATATACTAAAATGTACTGTCGGATTTGAGGAATTACGTTGAAATCGCAATGCGATTAATTCAAGTTATATTAATCGCATTGCGATTACAACTTAGCACTGCTATCTTACATAGGCTAGAATTAGCGAATATGGAATATATAGCTATGCACTAGCAGTGCTAAGTTGAAATCGCAATGCTGAATACTTTAAGTTAAATTAATCGCATTGCGATTTCAACTTAGCACTGCTGCTATATTCCATATTCGTTAACTCGTTAATTCTAGCAAGCTGACCCATTATAAACCCAGCTCTAAGTTGAAATCGCAATGCGATTAATATAACTTGAATTAATCGCATTGCGATTTCAACGTAATTCCTCAAATCCGACAGTACATTTTAGTATATGGAGACGTTCCCATGGTGATGGGGACGCTCCATGAGCACAGAAGTTATGGTTGGCTTGGTAGAATTAGCGAATAGCGAATATGACGAATGTATTCGTCATATTCCTCAAAACGAAGATAACGAAGTATTCTACATCTTCGTTTTAGCTACCTATTCGTCTCGTCATCGTCAACTTCGCTATTCGCTAATTCTAGCAATCAAATAGGAAGGTTGACTTACCAGACAGCTGTGTTAAATTAAGCTATGCGATTTTTTTTTTTTTAATAAATAGAATACTTATAATAATATTATCATATCAAGTAATATAATTATTGTATTAAAAAAAAAAAATCGCATAGCGAATTTAACACAGCTGTCTCTATAGTCAACCTTCCTATTTGATTGCTAGAATTAGCTGAGGTTGACGAATAGGTTGCTAAAACGAAGATGTAGAATACTTCGTTATCTTCGTTTTGAGGAATATGACGAATACATTCGTCATATTCGTCATCCTCGCTAATTCTAGATATGAAACCAATAGGAAAGTAGCCTTAAGTACAAATCGCAATATGCGATTATTTAAATCGCATTTTAATCGCGATAACTAGAAAAAATGACGAATATTCGATTTCGACGAATACGAAACGAATATTCATTCGAATATTCGCGAATTTCGTCGAAATCGAATATGGCACCTGCCGCTCATCACTAATGGCTGACTGCTGTTGGAGGTGGAAGTGGAGGAGGAGGCATCGGTGGAGGAGAAGTGGGGGTTGGAGCCAGTAACATAGCTGCTGGCAGAGACCCCGATGGACATAGCGCCCGCATTCCTGGGCATGGGTAGCACCTGTGCCATCCCAGGGTCTGACTCAGTCCCGACCTCCACAACATTCACCCAGTGTGCGGTCAGAGAAATGTAGCGTCCCTGGCCACCAGCACTTGTCCATGTGTCCGTGGCGAAGTGGATCTTCCCAATAAGTATGTTGGTCAGGGCACGGGTGATGTTCTGGGACACATGCTGGTGTAAGGCGGGCACGGCACACCGTTAAAAATAGTGGAGGCTGGGATCTGAGTACCGGGGGATGGCCGCTGACATCGGGCTGCGGAAGGCCTCAGTGTCCACATTTAATGGGCCATTGATTTAGAAAGTTACGCATTTAGTGCTATAGCCTGTGGGTGGGTATTTGTGCTTGCGTTCAAATGCCTGTGTTATCGACATTTAGACGCTGCGCTGGGACAGGGAAGTGGATGTTCTTGCTCACGGTTCATGCGAATGTCCAGGTGCATTGCGAGGGGCATCCGGGCCTGCGCCTTTGACAGGGGATTGGCTAGCAGTGCGTAATACAGGGGAAGAGAGGGCAGTGGTGTGACCCGCAAACCAAGATTGTGGACCCAGAAGTTTGGCCCACTTATTAGGGTGCTTGGATGCCATGTGGCGGATCATGCTGGTGGTGGGGAAGTTGCTAGAGTTCACGCCCCAGCTCATTTTGGTATGGCACAGGTTGCAAACTACCACTCTTTTGTTGTCTGCACTTTCTTCAAAAAGGCGCCAAACTGCGGAACACCTACCCCTTGGCAAGGTAGATTTATGCATGGGGGTGCTCAGTATAACAGTTGCGGGCCTGATTGTTAGAGGAAGTTAGATTGCAAAAGGGAGAAGTCGGCCCAAACCAGACTGCTGCGATGCTGCTTATCCCTCCTCCTCTGTACTGCTGTCCTCGCTCAGCTTTTCACCTTCCCATGTTGGGTCAGTAACCTCATCGTCCACCACCTCCTCTTCTACTTCTTCACTCTTCTCATCCTCCTGACTTGACCTAACCACAACCTAAGTGATTCGCAACTGTGTCTCCTCATCATCCACCTCATGAACAAATGTTTACTTTTCACCACCATCGTCTTCTTGAGAATCTGGAGGCTCTAGAGGTTGGGAATTAAGGAACAATATCTCAGGTCTCTCTTCAAGCATGCTGGGTGCGAGGAAAAAATCTAATAGTGGCGCAGGAAAGAGCTCCTCGGAAAATCCAAGTGTGGAATCACTCGTTTGGCAAGCCTCTCCATGGTGGGATGAAGGATGATCAGAGTGAGGATTCGGTTTTCCAGACTTTTTCGACAGAGATTGGACCAGAGGGTGGTGCTTATCCGACTGGAAGCATTATCTTTAGCAATCCAACCGACTGTTCGCACTAGTCTGACTTGGACAGTGTTGTCCTGCTCCCCAGTTTCATTGCACCCAGGGCCACAGCCTCTGCGTGCACCATCGGCATCACACCACCTTACCCTTCCCTAAGTGCTCGTCTTCTTCATATTAATGGTTTTGTCACTAGATATGGCACAGATTGTTTTACTGTCTGCTAAAGACACAGTTTTCGGATGCAGGACAGTATATGTCACAGAAACCCACAGAATTTAGACACTATATTAGGCCCAGATTATTTGCATCTGTTAATACAGACACTGTTTTCAGATGTTGTACAGTATTGGTTACAGAGCACCACAGATTATGGACACTATATTAGGCCCAGAATATTGGAATTTGTAATAAAGACACTGCAGATGTTCAGTATTTTTTACACAAATCCACACACTGTGGACAGTAGATATGGCCTAGATTATTAAAGACAGTCTGCGGATGATGCACAGTATATGTCACTAATAGGTATAAAATAAAAATATCTTGCTGCTGTCAAACACACACAATAGTCCTTAAAAGGACTTTGCGGTCTTTGATAAGCTTTTGATAGTAAAAACAGCAAATGTCTCTCCCTGCACTATCTTTCCCTTCCGAAGCACTGTCCCTGAGACTGCAGGAGGTAAATAAATTGCTGCTCTAAAACACACACACACACAGTAGTCATTAAAAGGACTTTTGGGTCTTGGAAAAGCTTTCTCAGAATAAAAACTGTGAAAATTGCTCCCTAATATTTACCTTCCTACGCTCTGCTCTCCTTGTCTACGTCTGAGCCGAACATGCGTCATTGGGTGCTATATAGCACCCGATGATGCGTTATGGCCAGCCAATCACTGTAATGCCAGCAGCCAACATGGCTACTGGCATTACAGTGAGGGCAATACTTACCTGCACCTTTATTGGCTTCTTAAAACCCATGAAACGTGCGGGGCAGAGACTCGAGCATTGCACTTGAGCACATGCGGTACTCGGTCGAGTACTGCCAGGTGCCAAGCATAGTGATGCTCAAGCCGAACAGATATTCGGCCGAGCCTGCTCGCTCATCACTATCGGTCAGCATTTGCTCAATAATCCATCAGTATTTCTAAAGCCAAATAAAACAGGAGTGGATCTAAAATAGAGATGACACGTGAATTGAATATTGGCATGTCTTCTCTGATGGGACCATACAGGCTTTACAGCTGCTATACAGAAAGGGTCTGTTGTGCATCTTATTTTTCCTTCCTTCTGACAGATCAGAAAAGGGGTCAAATAAATGATGATATCAGCCAGGCCGAAAGGCAAAATAGTTGCACAGTCATGAAGTGGGGAGGGTGGGAACAGCATGAGAAGTCCACAGAGTGGCCCAATGACAGTGTGGAGGTGGCGGTAGCATCAGGAGACCTCAGAACAGCACAATGACAGAGTCTGGAGTTGGCAGCAGTAGAGGAAGCCACCGAGTGGCACAATGACATAATTTGGAGGTGGCAGCAGCAGCAGTAGGAGTATCAGGAATAGGCCACCGAGTGGCACAATGACACAGTCTGGAGTTCGCAGCATCAGGAGAAGGCCACCGAGTGGCTTAATGACATAGTCTGGAGTTAGCAGCAGTATGAGGAGGCCATTGAGTGGCACAATGACACATACACCTACAAAGAAGGCCCCAAAATGACTCATAAATGGCTGCGGCCGAGAACCAAAGCGCAATATCCAATAATTGCTCAACAAGAGCAAGAGAAGACACAGCCCAAATGTACAAAAGTATAAAGATTTATTAACAGATAAATAAATAAACAATTTATAACAAATACATACACATTAATTGTGCGGTGGAGGAGCACAGAATGAATGCCCAAGAACCACCACTGACACTGAGTATCCCCCACACCACAAAAATGGTTAAGCACTCAATAGTAAGGCAACGGTAAAGTTGGAGGTCATGATAAACCCCAGAAAATTAAACAACTTAGCCAGAATGTGCATAACATAATCAAACAATCTAGGGCTCAAATAGCATACCGTTAGCCATGGTGTACGGGGGGAAGTCAGTACCAGTGGAACAGAACACCCTCCAACTTTACCGTTGCCTTACTATTGAGTGCTTAACCATTTTTGTGGTGTGGGGGATACTCAGTGTCAGTGGTGGTTCTTGGGCATTCATTCTGTGCTCCTCCACCGCACAATTAATGTGTATGTATTTGTTATAAATTGTTTATTTATTTATCTGTTAATAAATCTTTATACTTTTGTACATTTGGGCTGTGTCTTCTCTTGCTCTTGTTGAGCAATTATTGGATATTATGGCACAATGACACAGTCTGGAGTTGGCAGCATCAGGAAAAGGCCACCGAGTGGTGCAATGACAGAGTGTGGAGGTGGCGACAGAAGCAGCATCAGGAGGATGCCACATAGTGGCAAGGTGACATAGTGTAGATATGGCAGCAGCATCAGGATACCAGAGAGTGGCAAGGTGACATAGTGTGGATATGGCAGCAGCAGCAGCATTAGGATACCACAGAGTAGCAAGGTGACATAGTGTGGATATGGCAGCAGCAGCATGATACCACAGAGTGGACAGATGATATAGTGTGGATATAACAGTTAGCAGCACAATCAGGATACCACCGAGTGGCAAGGTGACATAGTGTGGATATTGCAGCAGTATCAGGATACCACAGAGTGGCAAGGTGACATAGTGTGGATATGGCAGCAGCAGCATCAGGGTGGCATAGAGTGGCAAGGTGGCATAGTGCAGAGATGGCAGCATCAGGATACCACAGAGTGGCAATGTAACATTGCTTGGAGATGTCAGCAGCATCAGGTACCACAGAGTGGCAAGTAGACAGTGTGGATATGGCAGCAGCAGCAGGATACCACAGAGTGGCAAAGTTATATAGTGTGTAGATGACAGCAGCAGGACAACACAGAGTGGCAAGATGACATAGTGTGGAGATGGCAGCAGCAGCATCAGGATATCGCAGAGTGTAAAGGTGACATAGTATGGAGATGTTTACCGAATGACCAAAAAGGGACACGCAATACAATTCCATAAACTTTATTAGTTGATAAAAAAGACCAACAACATACACAATGTCAATATAAAAATATATATATGGCAGCAATACAAATGGTAGCCAAGACATGTGGCTCCCCTCCCATGCAAAAGAAAACACCTCAAATACCTGAGGGACACTTTAGAGAGGAGGACACGGGTTTCTTGTGCAGAGAGGAGAGCCAACCCCGAAGTATGTTTCGCTCCGCTCTCTCAAGGGGCGGAGCGAAACGTACGTCGGGGTTGGCTCTCCCCTCTGCACAAGAAACCCGTGTCCTCCTCTCTAAAGTGTCCCTCAGGTATATATCTATTGAACATATGTGCTTTGTTGCTGTAGTGTATGGGTGGCTTTGCCCATCAGCTCAAGTGGAACACTGTTTTGTTCTTTATATTCTTCCTGTATTGGGGACATGTTTGTTTTTGTCAACACTGCTGTAGAAGGTATTTTACCTTATATAGGAGTACAAACGGTGTTTTATTTTGCATGGGAGGGGAGCCACATGTCTTGGCTACCATTTGTATTGCTGCCATATATATATTTTTATATTGACATTGTGTATGTTGTCTTTTTTATCAACTAATAAAGTTTATGGAATTGTATTGCGTGTCCCTTTTTGGTCATTCGGTAAACATTTTGTATAGTCACGCTTTGTACTGTGATTGAATAGCGTTGGCATTACATAGTATGGAGATGGCAGCAGCAGCAGGACACCACAAAGTGACTGGGTGACAGAGTGGGGCGGTGGGTGGCAATACCAGATGAAGGTGGGTGGAAGAAGGAGCACTTGGCATCAGATGTGTGGCATCAGGCGAGTGGCAGCATCAGAGTAGTAGCTGAGGCAGATAGCCAGAAGAAACCGGTCTCTTTTTTCAAGGTTTGGGTGAGGTGGCATAGAGGATCTAATCAGATGCATCAGGAATTGGTGGGTGGAAATCCTGGCTTATCCACGTCTGATTCATCTTGACCAAGGTCAGTCTCTCCACATTTTGGGTGGATAGGCGAGTTCTTGGGGTCACTATGGCCCCCGCTGCACTAAACACCAGCTCTGATGCCACACTACTGGCCGGTCAGGACAACTTTTTCAGGGAAAACTCGTCCAGTTGCAGCCAGAAATTCAGTTTGGCTGCTCAGTAGATCTTCAATGTGGAGTGGCAAAGTGCTGTCCAAGTATGCTACCACCTGCTGGTTCAGGTCCTGCTCCAGGTCTACCTGCTGCTGCTGGTGAGTAGTTTCTTCACTATGCGGGTGAAAAATGCTGCTCATCAGCGACTGTAGACTGTAGTACTGCTCCTGCCACACCACCCCTCTCCAGCATCTATGGCAGTGGAACGTGAGCGCAGAGGGCCCCTCCGGTCAGACCTGCGAGAGGAAGGACGATGGTGAAGATAGGGAGCGGCCAACTGACTACATAGGATGTCTTTGTAGTAATTAAGTTTGTCCTCCCTCTCAGTGGGTGTAATAAAGGCCCCTATTTTGGACCGGTCAATCTGGCTGTCACTACACAAGCAAGAGCGCATACATACGGTAATTTGTGCAAGTGACTCAGAGAGACTCCCTGCCTCCATCTCCACTGCATACTGTGTAGGAACCACATTCACCCAGTGGGCTGTAAAGGACATGTATTGTTCCAGACTGTAGTTAAAGCTCCACACGTCGGCACTGCCATGTCCATTGGCAGACACCGACAGGCTCAAGGACTGGCCCACCTTCTGTTCAACAAATCTGTGAAGGGCTGGTACTGCCTTTTTCGCAAAGAAATGATGGCTTGAGTCTCTCCACCTCAGCTCGGCACAAGCCATCAGTTCTCTGAAAGGTGCAGAGTCCACCACTTGGAAAGCGGAGGAGCACATTCAGCTTCTGCACTGTTGGATGAGTGCATGCATACTGTTGTCTCTTGGCAATCGCTGTCGGCGGATGTCTCCTGCACATCTTTGCTGGGAGTAGCTGCTGACTGTCCTCTAGTAGCTCATCCTTGATGCATAGTGGGGCTGAGCCCACAGCATACACTACTTCTGTGGCTGAGGGAACAGCAAAGGACAGAAGCAGGTTGAGTACAGGTGAGGCCACAGGGCCTTATAACCATGTTATAAGGGAAAATAATAAAATCTACAGAATACTGAACCCAAACCCGAACTTCAGTGATGAAGTCTAGGTTCGGATCTGGGTACCAAACATGCCAATTTTTCCCAAGCGCGGATAAATCGCGCATTTTCCCGCAGCACACCCGCCTCTTATCTTGGCGTCAAACGTGACGCCCATGTGAAAGAAAGGTTACAGTGCCTCTGATTAACCCCAAATGAAGTTCAGCTTCTCTAGTTGGTCTTTCCTGAAATTTTCTTAGTCGCATCCCACAACAAAAGCCATGGTCCACAGAAAACTTCCAAAGCATCAGAGGGATCTCATTGTTAAAAGGTATCAGTCATGGAAGAGTAAAAAAGCATTTCCAAGGCATTAGATATACCATGGAACACAGTCATCATCAAGTGGAGAAAATATGGCACAACAGTGACATTACCAATAACCGGATGACCCTCCAAAATTGATGAAAAGGGAGGCTACCAAGAGGCCTACAGCAACATTAAAGGAGCTGTAGGAATATCTGGCAAGTACTGGCTGTGTGGTACATGTGACAACAATCTCCCGTATTCTTCATATGTCTGGGCTATGGGGTATAGTGGCAAGATGAAAGCCCTTTCTTATGAAGAAAAACATCCAAGCCAGGCTAAATTTTGCAAAAACACATCCAAAGTCTTCCAAAAGAATGTGGGAAAAGGTGTTATGGTCTGATGAAACCAAGATTGAACTTTTTGGCCATAATTCCAATAGATACGTTTGGCACAAAAACAACACTGCACATCACCAAAAGAACACCATACCCATAGTGAAGCATGGTGGTGGCAGCATCATGCTTTGGGGCTGTTTTTCTTCAGCTGGAACTAGGGCCTTAGTTAAGATAGAGGGAATTATGAACAGTTCCAAATACCAGTCAATATTGGCACAAAACCTTCAGGCTTCTGCTAGAAAGCCAAACAAGAAGAGGAACTTCATCTTTCAGCATGACAAAGACCCAAAGCATACATCCAAATCAAGGAATGGCTTCACCAGAATAAGATTAATGTTTTGAAATGGCCCAGCCAGAGCCCAAACCTGAATCTGATTGGAAATCTGTTGGGTAATCTGAAGAGGGCTGTGCACATGAAATGCCCTCGCAATATGACAGATTTGGAGTGTTTTGCAAAGAAGTGTGGGCAAATCTTGCTAAGTCAAAATGTGCCATGCTGATAGCCTCATACCCAATAAGACTGAATGCTGTAATGAAATCAAAAGGTGCTTCAACAAAGTATTAGTTTACGGGTGTGCACCCGTATGCAATCATATTATTTTTTTTTATATTTTTTTCCCTCTACCTAAAATATTTCAGTTTGTTTTCAAATTTAGTTGTACAGTTTATAGGTCACATTAAAGGTTAAAAAAGTTCTGAAATGATTTATCTTTGTCTCATTTTTTACAGCACAGAAACATGACATTTTAACAGGGGTGTGTAGACTTTTTATATCCACTGTATGTAAGTGGTTGCTAGCTGTGCTATGTAACAGGATGTGGGGGCGGGGCAGTAGAGCTTGTGCTGGCGTATGTGAAATAAACAGGAACGCCTATAGAGCCTCACAGGAGATAACAGCTTTGAACAAAAATCATATCAGAGCATTTCTGAGTGCATGTGAAGCAAAGCTGATACCTGTAAAGAAGCAAGTGCAATTTTATTATGTGCTGCATTACTGTAAGATATGGGGTTATTGATTTTTAGTGCACAAAGGTATCCATAGTCTTTAAGTCAATATTGGACGGTAGAGCAACAGCTAGAAAAAGGTGAACCAAACTAGAGCACAAAACATGTTTTACAGTGTCCATTGCACCATGTCACCTTAATGCCAAATACTATCATGGAAGGGTTCAAAAATGATTAAATTGGCTATCCAGGCCTGAAAATAAGACAAAATCATTACATTATAATGATTACAAGAAACCTAAATTTCAAAAACAAGCTAGAGTGGATCAAACATTAGAGGTTACATGCTGTAACAGAAATGGTCACTTTTTTTGTGTGTCTTTTCCGTTGTTGTGAAGATGCCCAAAAATCTGTACAGCAGGAATACAAAATTGTCAGAGTGTCATAATATCACAGGTACACTGGTACAAGGCACCAAAGGAACAGGCAACTATATAATTAGTAACAGGCTGGGGTCAGGGAAAGCTGAGTTCTTGCTAATACATGATGCAGATCCAAGATCGGGGATGGCAGCAGAGGGTCGCAACAGCAAACGGGCACAGGTCAGGACAGGCAGCTAAGAGGCAGAATCTGGTAAACACTCACACATTGATACATATAGAATTTCAGGGAGGAGGTGTACTACACAGGTGGAGTCACTCACTCCACACAAATAGTGAAGGAATGGAAAAATAGAAAATAGTGTGGCACTCACTGATATCAAGGAGCATATAGAAGGATTAAACCAGTAGATATTTATTGGATAAAAATAAGATAATATGTGTTAAGGCCGATTTATTGGCCTGTATTTGTGGGAGGGGCGATGATGACGGGTGTCCCCTCCCACAGTGAACGTCGTCTCCAGCGTATGGTGTGGGAGCTCTACATACCGTCCTCAGGGAGTAATAAGGGTGCAGCGCTACACGTCAGTTCCAGGCCCCGACTTTCTACGGTCCAGATAAGTAGCTGCCTCATCCAGCAGCATCGTTGCTTTAAGTCCGGCCGGCGGTGTGTCGGCTCCCCGAGTAAGGGGGAGCAGCACCGGAGCGGTCTGCCAGGGAGACACGCTCTTCTTCCCACGCGGCATGACACGTAGGGTGCAGGGCACAGCGTGTGCCCGCTCGATAAAGTATTGCACAGGCCGCTGTGCTGTTAGACAGGCAGGGGGGGAGGGGCGGACAAATTAGGCTTCAGCATGTTGTTTCTATCCAGGGGGTGCACAGGTGAATTCACTCAGCAAGGAGGAGTAGTAAGGTTCAGGAAGCGTGTGTGTTTGAAAAAAAAAAAAAAAAAGAAAAAAAAGAGGGTGTGTTATAAAATAAATGAAATGTCAGAGAAAAAATAAATAAAATGTATTATGGGGAAGGGGCATTGAGTCTAGTGTTCTAGTCAGGGTATGTCAGGCTTCTTAATATGGCTTTAGTGTAAAAATTACACTAGGTGGAAAGCACGTCACAGGAGTCCCTTATAGGGGTAACTCGACCACGTATTCAGCTCTGCTCTGCAGCTGGCTGTCATGTGTTTTCCTCATGCAGAGCTACTAGTGAGGTGGGGTGCATAGGATGCACGGTGTCTGTTTTAGTCAGTATCTCTTCCCGCACTATTCAGGCATGCACTCACCACTGCCCCTCGCTCTGATCTGCTGGCTGGGTTCCACAGACACGCATAGTTGTGGCTCTGGCGCCCTCTAGGTGGCCACAGCTGGAAGCGCGGGGCAGAGTGTGAGTTCAGGCTCCAGTGTTAGTTTAAAAAATAAAAACATATATATGTGTGTTTAGTTTATATGTGTGTGTATAATATATATATATATATATATATATATATGGCACTGTTAGGATGTTGGTCCACACTGCGGATTCGGCACCAGATTCTGAATAGGGTTACGCTTGACGCACGTTTTTACACATAAGTATTCGACTCGTTATTTCATCAGTTCACCATGATACCACGTTAGTGGTATTGGTAAAGATTAAAGGGTTTCTTGCATTTATCTCTCCAGGATCAAGTGTTTATATATGCCTTGATGTTCAGGCGATTGCTGACTTTCCATGTCGGACCACTTTCTCAGGCATTGGTACAGTATTTCTCTTTTATTCCAGAGGTATACAGTAAGTCTCCTAGTTTCCTGAGGCCACGTCAAACTCAGGTTTTGCTGCCCCTTTTTTTGGCCCCCACTGGCTAGCTGGTGGGTGGACGAGTGAGGTTGGTTGATCCCGGGTTCCACAGATTTCAGCGTTGGTTGAACTTTATCCTATAATGGCGGCTGTGCATGCAGGGGGTCGGGATATGTGGTGTATGTTTATGTCTATGTCGCGGTCATGGATATTTGATTAACGGCTTGGTCCTACTGATATCTTTTGTTAGGCATCAGGTGCTTCGCTCGTTACTACACCAAATTCATTACACACATTCATGTACCCGAATCCAAAATATAGCAGCCGGTGCCCTGTCCCGAGCTAATTCTCTGTCACAAGTTTCCCGAAGCGGACGTCTACGGTGCCACAATGCCTCGGTACGCTTCACTACTTCCGATCCCATTACCCTGGCTGCAGCTCGCTCGTTGGTAGCGAAATCGCAATTGGAGGTTGTAATAAAGCTCTTTGATCGAGTTTGTTGTCCTTTTTGGCCCCCTTCAGGCGTCCCTTCAGCGTCGCGGTTCCGGCATAATTCTAACCGCTTTTAGGTATATAGTAGGTAGGGGTCATTCCTTCATGTTTAAGCCCCGACCACAAGTGTTAAGGCCGATTTATTGGCCTGTATTTGTGGGAGGGGCGATGATGACTATATCTGGCCGGGCGTCCCCTCCCACAGTGAACGTCGTCTCCAGCGTACCCACCCTACCCACCCTTATTTTCACTATCTCACACCAGGGGATGTTCCCCTTCAGGCGTCCCTTCAGCATCGCGGTTCCGGCATAATTCTAACCGCTTTTAGGTATTTAGTAGGTAGGGATCATTCCTTCATGTTTAAGCCCCGACCACAAATAAAAATGTATGGTTGACAGACCAAACTCAAATACAAAAGCAAGCCCAATTATTGATGAGCCTCAAGGTAAAAACTCACAAAATGCAAAAATAAATGCAGTAAAAAGTACTTATCCAAAAGAAACAGCTATAATGGATAGTCTCTTGTTGAAAAACTCGTTGCAAGTAAAGTCAGTTGGATAGTGTGTCTCGAATGGCGTCCCACTCCGACACTTAAGGCAGCGGCGCCCCGCTTAAAATCAATAAAGCGATCGCTATGCAATGACAAATTAGAACAGTCTTACCAGGGTCCCGAGGTTTAGGATGGCTCTCTGCATAGTGCAAAATTTGTAGTTATCTTCCACACTCCTGTATCGGGAGCCCTTCAGTTAAACAGAGTCCGCATGCACAGTAGCTACTGCACGTGAAATCTCTGCACTGTGGTGCCGTGTCATGTTTTATCGCTTTATCAAGCTTGTGCTTCTGCGGGTACTTCTGTGGATAATTAATATATCCTCCTCAGACCTCTTCATTGTTCGCTGTTCCTTAACGTAGTTGCTGTGGGGGTGAAACACCAGACGCGTTTCGGGGTTACAAACTTACCCCGTCCTCAGTGGTACTGAGGAAGGGGTAAGATTTATAACCCCAAAACGCGTCTGGTGTTTCATGCGGTGGCCCCAGGGTCGGTTCCCGTGCGTTACGGACCGCAATTTGCGGTCCGCAGCACGGGCCCGGCCAGCAAGCTGAATAGCAATAAAAAATTGCTGTGCAACTGCACACAGCAAAGAAAGGAGGGGAATGGTGGTAGCAGAAATTGGAGCATTAGTTTTCAGTGAATAATGTTCCTAATAGAAGAAGCAGGGCTGTGACGGTCCCAGAGTTCCAGAGTAACAAATCTGTAAAACAATGATGTCAATGCAAAAATAAAAACAGATAGCATGTGACAGTCATGAATCCATTTTCTTAGATGGGAAAACATTCCTGCAAGCAGAATTTATTTTCTGCCAATATACAATATTTTTCTGATTTGTACAATATTCCTTGCAGTAAGCGCTGTCCATACCCTCCACTGAAAGCTCTGCAATAGAAGATCAGTGCAGTATACTCTGCACCAATGTTCTAAGCAGAGTTTTGTTATTTTATTTTTTTTATTTAGAAAAGTATATTCAAGTACAATTTCAAGCACCAAAAAAAGAGAAACAAAAAACCATTTTGGTGCCAATATACATCTCAGACTGATTCAATAACAATAGCACATCAATTTAATCCCCCCCCCTTCCCTCCCCCCCACAAGGTGACGTTGATGCATTCCCACCCCATCCCCCCCCACCAAGGAGGCTTACTCTAGCCCCTTACCATCACATCCTTATTCCATGTTTAAACCTCAAGACCCTTAATTATTTGATCTCAGTCTTTCATATATGCAGATACGATACATCAATTGTTCCCATTCTTCAAATGATGGCGAAGCCGCTACTCCCCAGTACCTAACTAGTAGTACTTTAGCCACCACTCAACCCCTTAACCATTCCTGCTAAATTTTCCCCATTATGTCCCTGTCTGTGCCAAGGCCCAGAATCGCAAAAATTCCATCCGGTCTCCAACTAGTGCCAATTGACTCAGACAGGGATTCCAATAATTGGCTCCAAAAATTCTGAATCACCACACACTGCCATACTAGATGAAATAGATCAGCTTCCTTATCTCCACATTTCCAACATTCCTGAGCAGAACTATCCTTGCCCTTAAACTTATTTATCATTTTTGGTGTATAGTATAGCCCATGTATTATTTTGAACTGGATTAATCTGTGACTTATTGAGGGTGTTGCCCTCCTTATGTTTTTATATATCTCTGGCCAGCTCCCCTCTGGGATGTCCAATACACGGTTCCATTTACTCATACTTCTAAACGTAGTTACTTCAGCCAAAGCTTCCCTTAGTTTGCTATAAATGTGAGAAATCTTATATTTAACCTCTCTCTTACTTATAACACAATATTCTAAGAAAACATTTCTTTGTACCTTCAAATAGACCTTATTATCCGTGCAGTCATATGCGTGTTTCAATTGCATATATCTATACATATCTAAAAAAAATACCCCGCGCCCCGATTAATTCGTTATAGGTCTTAACCCCCTCCAAACCAATAATATCCAACACTTTCGTGATATCCTTCTTAATCCAATATTCCGTATCTTTTATTTTAGAAATTTCCACTAAGTTTGTGTTATTCCATAAAGCCGAAAAAAGTTGTGCATGTGAAATCTGCAACAGCTTTTTCAACCTGTTCCATACTTTTTGCATCGTGCTCCTAATTAAAGAAGGTGATTCCCTTTTATCCAATTTTCCTGATTCTAAATCTAAAAAAACATTCTCGATATGACCTCCATTTTTTAGTGACAAAAATTGAATTAATCTATTATTACCTAAACCCAAACATCTTTGCAATTGTGCACTAAAGAAGTAACCCTGGAACCATGGAATCGCAAGTCCTCCATCCCTCCCAGCGAGCCAGAGATATCTTTGCTTCATCCGGACTCTCTTCCTTCCCCAGATTAAATCGTTCAATAGTCTTTGAGTCTAACCTGCGATAACACTGCCTGAAGTTCCGATAATTGAATCGGCTTACTCAACCCATCGGAATTCAGTTTATCCAGGCTGGAAAGACTGATTTTATCTAGATAGTTGCAGATATCTATTTCACTATATCCAAGTTCAGAGGCATACAAGGCTGAAAAAGAGTTTGCAAATTCCTCTCGGATCATTTCACTATCTGAAATTACTGTGCCCGTTTTCCTTTTGATCACATTAACTTTGGTAGAGTCTTCTCGGTTAGACACTAAAGCCGAGAGGAACTTGCTCGGACGGCCCGCTTCAAAGAATCGTTTTTGTCCCTGAAAAAATAACTTATGTTGTGTCTTATTAATCTGCATTTGTCTATATTGATGCATTACCTCTTTAAATTCAGTTCTAAGGGCCTCCGTATTCTGCTTCTCAAGATCAATTTGAACCCTTTTTATCTTGTTTAACAGCTCTTTCTCCTGTTGGAATAAGGTGGAACGTTTCGTTTTAATCTTACTATAATAAATCCCTCGCAGAAATGCTTTTAACGCATCCCAGACATAATGAATATGAGTAGATACAATGTTAACTCGCCAAAATTCTTCGATCGTTTTATCTACTTCTTCCACCTCAGTTAACACCTTTAACCAATGGGGATTCAACTTAAACGTACAGCTTCCTGCCTGGGAGGTGCCCTTACAAATTACTAGAACCGGTGAGTGATCCGACAGCCCGTGTACTTCATATTTCATTTTGACGACATACTCTACCATTTCATTGTTCACAAGGGCCAAATCAATCCTTGAAAGAGAGCAGTAAGTAGCACTAAAGCATGAAAAAGCTTTTTTCTGACCATAGAGCTTATGCCAAATGTCTATTAATTTAAACTCCTGACAGAATTGAAACAATGATGTACAGTTCTGTTTACCCTTATTCGAAGATGTAATCCTATCTACCTTCGGGACCATAGCACAGTTATAGTCACCCACCGCTATCAGCGGACACCTTCCTTTTCCCTCTGCAAATTCCATTAAACTTATCAAAATCTTCCTGGAAAATGGGGGGGGGGGGGGATATAAACAAAAGCCATAATAAATTCCTTTCCGTACCAAATCGCATGCAGAAAGACAAATCTACCTTCAGTATCCACACTTACATCTAGTGGGACAAAGTCCACATCCTTATGTATGTATACACTTACTCCCCTGGAGTAGGAGGAGTAGCAGGAGTGGTACTCCCATTTAGCCCACCTCCTGCCCAAGAGGAGCTTGTTCTCTCTAGTAACATGCGATTCTAGAATGGCGACTATTGCGGGTAGATGTCTGTTGATAGCATCAAAAATAGCTACCCGTTTTGTTCTATCTCCCAACCCACACACATTCCAGGTTAGTATTCTATGTACCATAATAAAAAGGGGAGACACTTAAGGGAGTTGTGGTGAAATGCATCAACGTCAACCCTACCCCTCCCCTCCCGGCCCAACTCCCACTTGGCTCGTGAGACCACATGATCCACTTGTCTCTTCCACATCGCCAACCCCTCCCGCCACCAACCCCACCCCCAACCTCCAACCCCCCCTGCCCTCCCCCCCACATCCCGCACCAAGAGGCCCAACGGCAGCACTACCTCAAATTCCTTCTGAATCACACCAATTCAAAGCTTTCGTTGAGGTCCCAAAAAAATAGATGGAATCATTATAGACTACCCTTAAGCGTGCAGGAAACATCATAGAGTATTTAACTTTTGCTGCTGCTAATCGTCTTTTGATACCCAGGAATGCCATCCTCTTTTTTTGTGTTTCATGTGAGAAATCTGGATAAATCTGGATCTGTCTACCCTCAAATTCTACTGTGTCTATTTCTCTTTTCTGGCGCAGGACCCAATCCCTGTCACTTGCACAAAGCATTTTAATCAGGAGGATTCGTGGAGGGGCCCCGATAGCTGGCTTTTTAAAAGGAACTCTGTGTGCACGTTCCACACAAAAAGTCGGGGCCTTCTCCTCTAACTTCAAACTCCGAATCAACCAGTCTTGAATAAAGTTAACCAGATTGTTTTGTTCAGCACCTTCCGGAAAACCCACAAATCTCAGATTATATCTGCGTGAACGATATTCGAGGTCCGTGAGTTTATCCCGGAGTGCGCCGAACTCCTGTTCCCTTGCCTTTAGCTGACCACTACATATTTCTACATCTTTTATCATAGACTCCATCTCCACCTCCATCTGCTTTACTTTAATTCTTAATTTGGACATCTCATCTCTAATAATTGTCACATCTGATTGTAAGGTGGCTGCTGACACTGCTAATCCGTTACCGTTTTATTGGTGGTCTGAACTACCTCAAAAATATCCTCTATTTTTTGGGCCATGTTCTCCACCCCTTCTTTTTCCTTAACTCCTACTTGGGAGCTACCCTGAGTCTTGTAACCTACAACTTCTGCCTCTGGGGTTGGAGGCTGACCTCCTTTTTTACCGTACTCCTAGATTTAATAGGGGAGGATCTTAAAAATCTGTCTAACCTGCCCTGAGGACTGTTGCCCACTCCTCCCACCCGATTGGGGCTTAAACCCCCAGATTTCTGTTTTTTTGGTGGCATTATATCCTGCCCCTACTCCTATAAGGGAGAGTCCAGGGATACAAACAAACCAATGGCACACGTGGTTCAAGCTCAGTCCTTCCCTCCTTCCCTTCCTTTCCAAGGGGAAAAGGAGTGAGGGATCCAAAAAAAAAAAAAAAAAAGGACTTTGTCCACTTTACATTCCACGGCCTTATAATACAATGTCCTCGCACCAATTAGGGGGAATCCCACCATACAAGAGTCCAAGTCTGCATATAGCCTCTAAGGACCACACTTCTTCTCATTTGGAGTATTGTGTGCAGTACTGGAGACCATATCTGCAGGATATTGAAACTTTGGAGAGAGTTCAGAGAAGAGCTACTAAACTAGTACATGTATTGCAGGACAAAACTTACCAGGAAAGGTTAAAGGACCTTAACATGTATAGCTTGGAAGTAAGAAGAGACAGAGGGGATATGATAGAAACTTTTAAATACATAAAGGGAATCATCACGGTAAAAGAGGAGAGAATATTTAAAAGAAGAAAAACTGCTACAAGAGAACATAGTTTTAAATTAGAGGGGCAAAGGTTTAAAAGTAATATCAGGAAGTATTACTTTACTGAGAGAGTAGTGGACACATGGAATAGCCTTCATGCCGAAGTGGTAGCTGCAAATACAGTGAAGGAGTTTAAGCATGCATGGGATAGGCATAAGGCCATCCTTCATATAAGATAGGGCCAGGGGCTATTCATAGCATTGAGTATATTGGGCAGACTAGATGGGCCAAATGGTTCTTATCTGCCGACACATTCTATGTTTCTTAACAGAGAGATAGATGAATAGAGGAGAGAGGGGGGACAAAGGACCGCACCAATGGACTGCCATCTGCTGCACTCAGTCCAACAATCAAATCCTCGGTTCCTATAGGCTTCAGTATTAAAGATGTTAAGGTTGCAGGATTTTAACAAAGTCTGAAACCCTCATAACATCATTATCTCCGCCCCTCTATTTTCCTCTCTTTTCACCATTCTTTCTTCCTTGTTTCCCTCTTATCCCTTTTCCCCCTCCTCAACAAGGGAGTATTGGGATAATTGGAATAAATGCTGACCGAGCCACAGCACCGTACAGTCAATTCCAGGAAACTTTTCAAAAAGAAATAAAGTTAATAGGAGCGGTCTCACCCATAACGCAGCAGTCAGCCATCTGGAACAATATGTAGCTTCCTCTCAATGGCAAATCGCTTCCTCACAAGGACGGGAAAAGCAGGAGAGAAATGAGGAGGACAGCCACCCAGCGATGCTTAAAATCCACAGGGTCCTCAGCACTTTACTTCACTTCACCGCCACGGTGCTCCAGCATACCATCCCAACGTGCAGTTCATGCTGACCTCTCATTTCCATCACAGGAGACACAGGAGACGCTCCATTCAATGCTGCCGCTACTGCCGCTATCCAGCTGACGTACACCGGGTTTTAAGCACGGCGGGCACTGACACTAAGACCGCCCGATTCACCTCTGCTCCCACAGTGTGCCAAGAGCTGCACCTAAAAGCTTCAGGCAGACTCAGGCTTCCTGGCCCCCTGCAACTTACGGGAGCTCCTTGGGCAAGGCAGCAACAGCAGAGAAGCACTCCCAATACCACCGGGAGTACAGCCACCTCGTGCCGCCATGAATCAGTGAGAGGGGGGGCGGGGGAGAGAGGAGAGAGGAAGGAGGAAGGGAGCCCAGCGGGAGGAGCCGCAGCACGTCCACGTCCCTACGTCATGCTGCTCCGGCCCATCCTAAGCAGAGTTTTTAGTGGATCACAACGAGGACAGGCAGGAGCTCTGCACAGCACATTGTAGCTTCTTGGACAGAAGCATCAAGGTTTGCTCCTGCAGCGTGCCAGACCGCAGGGGAAACATGTGAGGTGACGGTGGGCCGATGGGGGTAGTAGTTCAATTACTCACGGTTGGCAAAGCCTCCCTGGGTCACCAGTGCAGTGGATGGGAAGACAGCACTGAATCCTTCTGGGTACTCTACTGCAGGGAACACCAGTCAGATGTTGGTTGAGGTGCTTTTGATGGTAATGGGTATGCTTAGGGTTCTTTGGAGGCTGGGCCGTTGTGTCTGTGACACCAGCACCGTAAGGTGCAAATATTGAGAATAGTAGAAAGGATGAGGAGTCAGTTGTAGAAAACAATTGAACTTTTACTGAATCAATAGTCTCTGGACAGTTGTCACAGTTCATGAATATAGGGGGTAAAAAATGGAAGAAAGGCTCCAGCTTCTCCGGTGCAGTGAATGAATTTATTTAAGCATAAAAATTTCCAGTGCAGGTAGGAACAAAAAGTCTACGCATTTCAGACCTTCACATAATGGTCCTTAATCATGATGTGGAGGTCCGAAACGAGTAGACTTTTTGTTCCTACCTGCTGGAGCCTTTCTTCCATTGTTTACCCCTATCAAGTCAGCTTATTCCAGAGGCTGTGGTTCCGTGCTCGCGGATTAAGCAGGTGAGAGCTGCCATTGTACACCTGTTGTTTTCAGCTCATGAATATAGTAATAGCAATAATCCAGATGTTGGTTTACTCGTAATTCCTTATAACAGGTCTGGCAATTGTCAGTTGAGGAGTTCTCTTAATATTGTTACTATACAGGCAAAGAATTGGTAAACTTGCATTAAGTCCACTTTCTAGCACTCAGGTATTGAATATAATCATTCACTATTTATCTTGCAATCCAATAAGGGTGTTCTCCCTCATGCAGGCACACTCTCTGCTACATTATTTGATGCAGGATGCTCTCCTGAAATATTCAGGTTCCTATGTTCCCGGAAGGCATTAAGTGAAAAGAGGACAATTCTGCTTACTAATTATTAACTTGTGTCCAGGTACCTTTAAGTTCTTCCTGGCCACTGGTGCTTGTGAAGTCCCTTGGCTGGACTCAGCTCTAATCTTCACTAGACTTGCTTTATATCCATACTTAGACTTACTCTCTTGTGCTGGGTTGCTGTGATCCCTTGGTCTGTCATCTCTAGGCTTGATCAGGGCCCAGAGGAAAGAAATGCAGCTACATCTTGGACTGAGCCTGTTTTTCTCCATACACTTTCTTCTCCCCTCACTCTCCTTTTTAGACCGAATTCACTTCCTGTCTGCTCTCTTTAAGCTAGCATACCCCAGCTACATATAGTTTGTGGCGCCAGCACCACATAGGAAAATACAGTACATTAAATACACTAAGTATGACATTTAGCAGTAATTTAAAGTTCCCACCTATAGCAAATAGTGGGACACTGCACTCCTGCCAGGACAGCACTCATGGCAGCTCATATTGTACAAAGCAGAATCCGTACACCGCATACCTGGCTGTGTTGTATGGATTCTGCATGCGCTGTAGTGAATAGTGATTCAGGAGGCCTGAACTTCAGGGACCTCTTTTGGTGTTAAAATTTGAAAATAAATAAATAAAGTATATTCTGAAATGGATTTTTAGGGTATTTCTAACACTTTTAATTAATGTTACTTTAAAGTATGGTTACACATAAGTCCTATTTGTGTGTATAGGTGGCCCTTACTGTGACCTTAATACATAACTGAAAAATAATTCTGTCTCCCTAAGTGCATCATTTTACTCTTAACAGCATCAAATTACAGCTTTCACTGGTTTGACATTCCCTCTGGTAAAGCTAAGTTATTAATTGATCACTCCTTTAAAAAGTAAAGAAACAATTCATCCGAAAGTTTCATACAATATAAAAAATCCATTATATAAATTCAGGCTTGTACACAATTTCATACTTTCTAACTTATTTTTCACATATATACAGACATCTAAAAATACACATTGTGATAAACATAGGCCTAACTCTAATATCTGTGTATGATTATATATCATATCTATATCTATATATATATATATATATATATATATATATATATATATATATATATATATATTGTGGGAATTGCTCTGGTAGACAGGCTTATGGACGCAGTATAGAGGCAAGGTATACAGTTCGCTGGGTAAAGCAGAAGTGTTTTATTCACACTCGGCAAAACAGAAACAGTCTTTAGTGCTTGTTCACACAAGGCAAAACAGAAACAGTCTTTAGTGCTTGTTCACACAAGGTAAAACACCCGGCAAAAACATAAGTCCCACAGCAAGGTCACCTGAGTGGTCGGTGTTAGTTCACACCTGGCAGTTAGGTCGGCCACACAAAGTTTCCACCAGCGGCTTCCAGGTAGACTGCACGCCTGTTTGCAGACTCTTGCTCTCAGCCCTGAGAGCTCCACAGCAACACCAGCAGCTTCCAGGATAATCACCTCCCACCTGCTGAGGTGGCTGCCTTTAAAGGCCCGGAAAAGTCCGGCCTGGACCGTGGGGAATAGTCTCCCACCCAGCACTTGACTATTCCCAACAAGAGCCGGCCCGGATCGGCTTTGTAGCCATACTAAATATCAATGTGTCAAGCAGCACTAGCTGCTGCTGACACAAAAATCTGGTCTTATCTCACCGAGGCCAGGAACCTCGGTGACACGTACCTTCCGTCGACGACGGAACCTTGCGCCCTCTTACATACTCCCCTTTGTTCAACCCTGAGGGGGTGAACACACATGAGACAGTGGACGCGGGACAGGGCATCCGCGTGTACCCTGCAAGCGGCCTGCCCGGTGTTCTACTGAGAACTTGAAGTTCTGTAAGGACAGGAACCACCTGGTGACCCGAGCATTCCTCTCCTTGGCCTGGCTCATCCACTTGAGAGGGGAATGGTCGGTCACCAGACGGAACTTCCTCCCTAACAAGTAATAGCGGAGAGACTCGAGTGCCCACTTGATAGCCAGGCACTCCTCTCCACTATACTATACCTGGTCTCGGCTGGGTTGAGCTTACGGCTCAGGAAGACAACGGGATGTTCTTCGCCGTTGACTTCCTGAGACAGTACAGCGCCGAGGCCTACCTCCGAGGCATCCGTCTGTACTATGAACTCCCTGTTGAAGTCGGGTGTCACCAAAACCGGGGACCCACACAGGGCCGACTTCAATGCAGAGAAAGCCTCTTCTGCCTTCTCACTCCAGTGAACCTTTCCGACTTCCGTCCCTTCAACAGGTCTGTCAATGGTGCTGCTATCGTGGCAAAGTGGGGCACAAACCTCATGTAGTACCCTACAATCCCCAGGAACGATTTTACCTGCCTGGTGGTGACCGGTCGGGGCCAACTACGTATTGCCTCTATCTTATTTACCTGAGGTTTGATGAGTCCCCGCCCAATGACATACCCCAGATACTTGGTCTCTTCTAACCCAATGGCACACTTTTTGGATTAGCGGTTAGTCCAGCTTTTCTAAGGGCATCCACTACCGCCTGTACTTTGGGCAAATGGCTTTCCCAGTCGGTGCTGTGGATGACTACATCATCTAAGTAGGCCGAGGCGCACCGACGATGAGGTCGCAGCACAATGTCCATTAACCTTGGAAAGTGGCAGGGGCGCCATGCAGGCCAAAGGGTAATACCTTGTAATGATACAGGCCCTGCGTGGGTAACAAAAGCAGTTTTTTCCTTGGCCGACTCCGTTAAGGGTACCTGCCAGTACCCTTTAGTGAGGTCTAGCACAGAAAAATAACGGGCTTGCCCTAAATTCTCAACAAGCTCGTCTACCCGGGGCATGGGATACGCATCAAACTTGGACACTTCATTTAACTTGCGAAAATCGTTGCAGAACCGCAACGTCCCATCCGGCTTGGGTATTAGGACTATGGGACTTGCCCATTCACTTTTCGACTCCTCAATGACATCAAGCTTCAACATTAATTGCACTTCCTCCGCGATGGCCCGTCGCCGAGCCTCGGGTACCCGGTATGGTTTTAACCGGATCTTGGCCTGAGGCTCCGTGACGATATCATGTTGGATGAGGGAAGTGCGGCCAGGGAGGTCCGAGAACACATCCGTGTTCCGACTGATGAACTCCCTTACTTCCTGAACTTGTTTGGAAGACAGGCTGTCTGCAATTTTTACCGTGGTTACTGCTTCACAGGCCTCAAACTGTGGGGCTGGACCCTTTTCACCTAGAAGCCCTGGACGGGGGCTGTTGTCGGACTGAGTCCCTATCTTTCCACGGCTTTAGTAAATTCACATGGTACACCTGCTCGGCTTGCGCCGCCCTGGCTGGTGTACTTTGTAATTTACTTCCCTACCTTCTCGATCACCTCATAGGGCCCCTGCCACCTAGCTAGGAACTTGCTGTCAAGGGTGGGTACCAGAACCAAAACCCGATCTCCCGGATTGAAGTCCCGTACTCGAGCCTGACGATTATACACCCTACTCTGGGCTTGTTGCGCTGCCTCCATATGCTCCTCGGACCAGCGGCAACACCCTTTCCATCCGTTCCTGCATCTGGGTGACATACTCAATGACACTTTTGTGGGGACGGGTTGTTGTTCCCATGCTTCCTTGGCGATGTCTAACAGGCCCCGAGGGTGTCGGCCATAAAGCAGTTCGAAGGGCGAGAACCCAGTAGAGGCCTGGGGCACCTCTCGCACTGCGAACATGAGATAGGGCAGAAGCAGGTCCCAGTCCCTCCCATCTCTAGACACCACCCTTTTTAACATATTTTTTAACGTTTGGTTAAACCTTTCGACGAGACCATCCGCTTGCGGATGGTAAACGGACGTCCGCAACTGTTTAATACGCAGCAATTTACACAGTTCCCTCATAACCTTGGACATAAAAGGGGTCCCTTGGTCTGTCAGAACCTCCTTAGGCAGGCCCACCCGGGAAAACATTTCCATTAACTCCTTAGCTATGAGCTTAGCTGATGTATGTCGCAGGGCACCGCCTCCGGATACCGAGTGGCGTAATCGAGAACGACCAAATGGTGAGGTTCGCCCTTCTGGGAGTTTTCCTGTTACCAACGACTCATGGACCAGAGTTACCCAGGCTCCCAGAGTCCAGCAGGGCCTGCACGGAGTGTCCATTAACCATGATGTCACACATCGGAGGGGTGTCCGCGGCCAGCAGGGGGTCAGCTATATACACTGGTTGGGCAAAAAGAGAGGACCGGCGAGCGAACCCGCAGTCCATGGGTTCAGATGCCCTAGGGCAGTTGGCGGCCACATGTCCCCAGTCCTGACAATGCCAACACCTGACCCCCGCAGCCTCCCTCCTCCCAGGGTATTCCTCCCACGGACTGGAGATACACTCCCTCCTTATGAGGTAGGATCCCTTTTCCAGGATCCCGGGTTGGCAACTGGGGCTGACGTGACTTCGGTAGTACAGCAGAGTCCTTCAACAAATCCTGAGTGGCCATATACCTCTCCACCAGGCTAACCAGTTGTTCCAGGTTGCCTGGATCGCCTTGTCCCACCCAGCGCTGTATGGCTCTCGGAAGGGTACGCACAAACCTGTCGACCACGACCCTTTCAACCATCTGAGAAGGGCTCAACAGTTCAGGCTGGAGCCATTTTTTTACTAGGTGAAGTAAGTCATAGGCTTGTGACCGGACGGGTCGGGACTCGGAAAACACCCACTGACACACTCTGTGCGCTCGCACATAGGTGTTTACTCCCAACCTGGCCAACACCTCACCTTTTAGCCTCTCATAGTCCTTTGCCTCCTCACAGCTGAGGTCAAAATAGGCCTTTTGTGCGTCCCCCACCAGAAAAGGCGCCACCACCTCAGCCCATTGCTCCAATGGCAGCCTCTCTTGCTCGGCGGTTCTTTCAAACACCATCAGGAATGCCTCTATATCGTCTTCTGGACCCATTTTCCTGAGGGCAGATCGGACTTTGTCCCTGGCGTTAGACACAGTCGGGGCTGTCGTGGTTGCAACTCCTGGCTGGGACGTTCGCACCGACTCCTGCAAGGCTATCAGCTGCTGCATTAGGAGATTGTTCGTCTGCTGCTGTGCACACATAGCCTCCTCATGTCTTTTTGCTGTAGCTCATTAGCCTGTTGCTGCTGTAAAAGTAGCTGATTGGTCTCCTCTGCTGCACGTTAGCCTCCATGAGAGCTTTCACAGCAGCCTCCATGTTGCCAGAAACCACAAAAGTTGCAGGCCTGATATATGACATGCAGTCCAACACAGCAAAAACAAAAACTTTCGGCGTTCACGCCAGCCTCACTGCGCATGCCCGCATCCGACACCAAATGTGGGGAATTGCTCTGGTAGACAGGCTTGCGGACGCAGTATAGAGGCAAGGTACACAGTTCTCTGGGTAAAGCAGAAGTGTTTTATTCACACTCGGCAAAACAGAAACAGTCTTTAGTGCTTGTTCACACAAGGCAAAACAGAAACAGTCTTTAGTGCTTGTTCACACAAGGTAAAACACCCGGCAAAAACATAAGTCCCACAGCAAGGTCACCTGAGTGGTCGGTGTTAGTTCACACCTGGCAGTTAGGTCGGCCACGCAAAGTTTCCACCAGCGGCTTCCAGGTAGACTGCACGCCTGTTTGCAGACTCTGCTCTCAGCCCTGAGAGCTCCACAGCAACACCAGCAGCTTCCAGGATAATCACCTCCCACCTGCTGAGGTGGCTGCCTTTAAAGGCCCGGAAAAGTCCGGCCTGGACCGTGGGGAATAGTCTCCCACCCAGCACTTGACTATTCCCAATAAGAGCCGGCCCGGATCGGCTTTGTAGCCATACTAAATATCAATGTGTCAAGCAGCACTAGCTGCTGCTGACACAAAAAATCTGGCTCTTATCTCACCGAGGCCAGGAACCTCGGTGACACGTACCTTCCGTCGACGACGGAACCTTGCGCCCTCTTACAATATATATATATATATATATATATATATATATATATATATAGAATGAAAAAGGCTCCAGTAGGAGCTGAAACGTTGCCACGCCGATGGGTGAATAAAGACGTATATTCTGTTTGGACACATTTGGAGTGCTGCTCGATCTTTCATTCGTCTATATATATATATATATATCTATATATATATATATATATCTATATATATAGTGTTATTCTGAATATACTTTGATGCCACCATTCTTTAATATTGTCTGTACTGCTAACAACTCCTTGGAAGTGGTAAAACAACGTTTCCTAGATTCAACACTAAAGCCCCATGGAAATCTATAAGCCTGAGACATGGTGGCACCCTCCCACAGCATGTATCCAGCAACTTTTTAGCTTGAGTACCAGAGGATGAATATAATATATCATAAGCTGTAACTCATTCCTTGTAAAACTGTAAGAATTATGTTTGGTATACTGTAATGTGAGCATCACAGGGAGTCTAAACACAGACAATAAGTGTTCCTACATAATGAGCATCTCACATTCTGGTACCCCTACACTGGTCATATTTGGTATTAAAGGTTGAAACATGCATTATAAAAACATGTTGGTGCCCACAGGGTCCGTCAGAGTGAATGGGAAGGCATGCTTATTAAGTGAAAGAAAGGTGGAGTATGCACGTGTGATGAATGCCTTCCTAGAAGGCTGGTCCAAGAATGTGAGGGAGACCCTTCACAGTTCCACCCTCTGCTGAATGGGAATAAAAATGAAGGATTTTGGATATTTCTGGGATGCAGTTTGGGGATCCAATCGTCAATGGGTTGTGTAGCACATTCTGCCTATCCCTGGGAACAGAAACAGACTCTTATCAAGCCATTTGTTAAATATAAGAACCTTTCTGTTTCGATCCTTTTAATTTCTGTAACTGCTTACATGTCCTTTGTTTTGTCATCTATTTTGTTTAGCGCTGTACTTTTGTTGTAAATTAAGGCCTCTTGCACAGGAAGGTTTTTTTTCTGTTTACATTCCGTTTTTTGTGTTCCGTATGCGGAACGTACATGGAACCATTAATTTTAACTTCGTATGCATTCCGTTTCCGTATTTCCATATTTCCATTCCGTTCAAAGCTAGAACATGTCCTATTATTGTCCGCATAACAGACAAGGATAACACTGTTCTATCAGGGGCCAGCTGTTCCGTTCCACAAAAAACGGAATGCGCACATACGTCATCCATATTTTTTGCAGATCCATGTTTTGTGGACCGCAAAATACTGAAAAAGCCACACGGTCGTGTGCAAGAGGCCTAAATATTAAAATTTAATAAGTCATTTTTTGTTGCTTTCAAGTGCCCACCTCTTTGAAGTGTCCCCTTTCTCGTTACCATTGATGCCGATCGACTTGTCGTATGCCAGAATGCAGTGCATTCCTGTTAGGTTGGCGAATATGTAACCAGAGTTTTAAATCAGCCTGCCATGGTGGCAGGTTGTGTATGGATGTGTGTGTGGATGGATGCCATAAGTCCGTGGTATTCTAGTTAGTTAGACAAGTATGGAAGCAGAGTTCCCTTCCATTCCCATCCAGGGTCACTGGAGCCATGAGTTCCAGAGTACCCTTGTGGCCTTTTGTGTGTTCGCTTGATGGTGTGCGATTCGTGACATACATTATTTTATGCAACAATGTGTTAAATTCGAATGCAGCAATATTTTGTAAATTGGTTTACTCTTTGCTAAATTTAGAGGATTGATATAGTAAATGTGAAGTACCAGTAATAAGTAGTAAGGTGCTTTTATGACCCCTGCTACAGGAGTCTGGAACACAAATGAAGACTAAAGGTCCAATCCAGCACAAAAACATATATAGATCTAAGTATAGCTGGTTTCTTGTCAGAAGAGCAAAGCACCATCACTCTCCACCAAGATGAAAACATGTAGATGTAGCATATGTTATAGGGGGATTAGTAAGGATGACGCACAGTCTCCTGCAATTTATTTTCTGACCAAAAATTTAATAACAGAACCCCAATTCAGTGGTTAAAATTTAAATGGAGCAGGAATAATGTCAATATTAACTTTTATTCTGTGAAGCACTGCTCCTGAAGGCAGTCCTGCATTGCACTCTTTGCATTGAGAGACTTCACAGCCCTTCCCCTTTGCTGTGAGTGACAACTGTAGCATCCCACAGAGAGGTACTGCTATTTTTGCTATTGTCTCCCTGTTTCTGTTTTTGACAGAAGATGCAATTGAGAACGTTTGATTAAGATACTACTGTTTCAGGTCCTGATTGTTTGTTGCTATGTCTGTTACTGACCTTAGCTAGTTCCTGGCCACTCTTCTGTTAACCCTTCTAATCCTTGTCTAATACCTGTTTTTTTTTTTTTACCTCGGCCTTGTCCTGGCCACAAGCTTCTCTGTGGCTACTATTTAATCTGTCTGACTACTAACTGTCAACCCAATGCCTTTCTCTGACTACATTTTTATTAGCACTACTTTACTGCTGCCAATTTGAGACTACTCAGGGGACAGCGACCTAGTTTGGTCAATGCAAATTTGATAACATCTTAGAGAGTTGTCTGAGAGGTAACAATATGTTTTATATACTAAAGTTATCAGTGAAAGAAAAGAGAGCAGATAAAGAATCTTCACTATAACTACATAATACATATCAAAAGGTTTAATTAGAATAGTCTACATTTTATTTCCTTTTCTATTTGGAGGATAATATATATGGTGAAATTACCATATAGATAGGACAACCACCAATTGAAGCAATGTATTTATTTCTTAAATAATACGGCATTCCCTGGATGTTCTCTGGATTGACAGATCATGAGCTGCACAATATAAATAATTCAAATTATAGAAAGATTAGACTTTCTTTTCACTGTTGCAATAAGCATATTATGTTAAAAAGAAAAGCTCGGTCTAGATCATAATAACACTGATAATTGAACCATCCTGTGTATTGAAAGCTCAGAACAAAAAAAAAAAAAAAAAACTTGGAATGAGCAGTAAAGTAAAGAATAGATGAACCAATATAGCTGGATATTTCACTGGCGCTTGTGCCCTGCTCCTCTAAATTATAGACCAATCTTTATGATACTGTGCACTACCTTGCCCGAATAAGATATGATCCCCCTGCTGAAAGATACGCACAGTAGTACAATCAGTTTATATTCCAAATTACCTTACTGATAGTTTCTTTCTCTGCGGCATCTCTAATCATATAGATAATATCAAATCATGAGTAATATTCTAAAGAAGAGAAAAAAGCGATTATCTTTATGCATCACAATAACAAGATTATTATTTGGCCTGCAGATAAAGGCGAGGGCATTGTCGTAATGAGTAAAGAAGACTATCATAATGAGGCAATAAAAATATTGGGGGATGGTAGATCAAGCAATTAAAAAGTGACCAATCAGAGTATTTAAAAAAAAAAAGCTGAAAGAGCTCGTCCAAAAAAGGAGGAGCCAAAGGATTCTACATAAAAAAGAATCAGCATTTATTAATATACAATATCCCAAAATTGCTGCATTTTATTATAATCCTAAAATACATAAAAACATGTAGAACCCGCCGGGTAGACCCATTGTGTCTGGGATAGATTGCCTCACAAGCTCTCTTTCTAGATATGTAGATTAGCATCTGCAAATATATGCACATTCTCTCCCCACGTACTTAAAAGACACCAAACATACATTACAAATTTTAAATGACATTAGATGGAAGGATAGTTATATAATTGGCACACTTCAAGTCACTATACACTGTCATTGAGAAAAAGAAAGGGTGCGATGCAGCCAAATTCTTTTTAAAAGCTAAGGGTGAAATGCCAGAAGCACAGATTGAATATATAGGGGAAGGTATTATGTTCATTTAACAGAGAAATTATTTTATTTATGAAATTAAAATTTTTACCTCTAGACGTGGGGGACCGCGATGGGGACGAGATTCGCATTTGGGTTCACCAATTTATATGTGGGGTAGTGGGAGCACCTATATATCCACCCAAATGGCGAGCTCTGGGCAGGCCTCGTCCTATGGAAGCGTTTTATTGATGATGTGGTTAGTTACAGGAGTTTTTTAAAAGTATAAATATAATTTTTACTTAGAATTTCCAATTAGTTACAGTAGTAAAGAGATAAACTTTTTAGACTTGACAATATATATTTAAAGGGGAAAAATTTGTACAAAAACATGCAATAAACCAATGTATGTGGATAGTTTTATTTCTATAGAAAGTTGCCACTTACCGTGATGGTTAGAAACTATACAGAGAAGTCAATTCCTACGCATAAAAAGGAACTGCACGAAAGTAGAAGAATATAAAAGAGAGGCAGAACATATGTTCAAAAAAAGTTTGAATCTAAGGGTTACAGCAAAGAAAAACCGATAGAGCAAAAAATAGAAATAGGACAACTAAATAGACAGGCCTTACTTGAAGATAAAGAGATGGTAAAAATAAAAACAGGAAGAAACAATAATTCCACCCATCATTATACCATATAATGGCCAGGCGATGTACTTTAAGGAGATCGTCAGTAAATATTGGGATATTTTAAAGGAGGATAAAATAGTTGGAAAATTTATCCCTACTAGAGTTGAGCGAACACCTGGATGTTCGGGTTCGAGAAGTTCGGCTGAACTTTCCGAAAATCTTCGGGTTCGGGATCCGAACTCGACCCGAACTTCACACCGAACCCCATTGAAGTCAATGGGGACCCGAACTTTTGGGCAGTAAAAAGAGTGTAAAATAGCCCAGGAAAGGGCTAGAGAGCTGCAAAAGGCAGCAAAATGTAGGTAAATCCCCTGCAAACAAATGTGGATAGGGAAAAGACTTAAAATAAAATAGAATAAATAAAAATTAACCAATACCAATTGGCAACTTGGAGAAGGAGGAGGTGGAGTAGGTGGTTGCGTGGCATCAGGTGGGAATGCTATGGGAGTTGATGTTCTTATCACAGCCAAAAAGGATTCATGTCTGCCTGCAGTGCCACAGGCCTCATTCACAGATTTAGCGCCATGGCACCCAGACGGAGGAGAGGTTCATTCAACTATGGGTTGCCCCGCAAAATAATGGTAAAATTAAAAAAAGAGGTCTATTCTGCACAAGGGATGGACAGGTGCTGTGGGATCCATGCCTGGTTCATTTTTATGAACGTCAGCTTGTCCACGTTGGCTGTGGACAGGCGGCTGTGTTTGTCAGTAATTACAGCACCTGCCATGCTGAATACACGTTCAGACAAAACACTGGCCGCCGGGCAGGCCAGCACCTCCAAGGCATAAAAGGCTAGTTCTGGCCATGTGGACAATTTGGAGACCCAGAAGTTGAATGGGGCCGAACCATGAGTCAGTACGTGGAGTGGTGTGTACCGTTCCACCATACTAGTGATATGCTGCCTCCAGTTAACACGTTCCGTATCAGGTGGTGGTGTAGTTAGCTGTGGCGTGGAGACAAAACTTTTCCACATTTCTGCTATGCTAACTCTGCCCTCAGAGGAGCTGGCCGTGACACAGCTGCGTTGGCGACCTCTTGCTCCTCCTCTGCCTTCACCTTGGGCTTCCACTTGTTCCCCTGTGACATTTGGGAATGCTCTCAGTAGCGGATCTACCAACGTGCACTTGTACTCGCGCAACTTCCTATCAAGCTCCAGTGCCGGAAGTAAGGTGGGCACATTGTCTTTGTACCGGGGATCCAGCAGGGTGGCAACCCAGTATTCCACACACGTTAAAATGTGGGCAACTCTGATGTTGTTGCGCAGGCACTGCAGCGTGTAGTCGCTCATGTGTGCCAGGTTGCCCAGAGGTAAGGACAAGCTGTCCTCTGTTGGAGGCGTATCGCCATCGTCCTCTGTTTCCCCCCAGCCATGCACCAGTGATGGGCCCTGAGCTGCGTTGGGTGCCACCCCACTGTGATTGTGCTTCATCCTCATCCTCCTCGTCCTCCAGTAGTGGGCCCTGGCTGGCCACATTTGTACCTGGCCTGTTTTTGCAAAAAACCTCCCTCTGAGCCACTTCTAAGAGACTGGCCTGAAAGTGCTAAAAATTACCCCTCTTCCTCCTCCTCCTCCTCCTGGGCCAACTCCTCTTCCATCATCGCCCTAAGTGTTTTCTCAAGGAGATATAGAAGTAGTATTGTAACGCTGATAACGGCGTCATCGCCACTGGCCATGTTGGTGGAGTATTCGAAACAGTGCAACAGGACACAAAGGTCTCGCATGGAGGCCCAGTCATTGGTGGTGAAGTGGTGCTGTTCCGCAGTTCGACTCACCCGTGCATGCTTCAGCTGAAACTCCACTATGGCCTGCTGCTGCTCGCACAGTCTCTCCAGCATGTGCAAGGTGGAGTTCCACCTGGTGGGCATGTCGCTACACGTTACGCTGAAGTGCAGACAGGCGAGCAGCCGCAAGATGTGAACGCTGGAAGCGCGCACAGGCGGCCCTCACTTTATGCAGCAGCTCTGACATGTCGGGGCAGTTGTGAATGAACTTCTGCACCACCAAATTCAGCACATGCGCCAGGCAAGGGATGTGCATAAAACCAGCTAGTCCCAGAGCAGCGACGATATTTTGCCCATTATCGCACACCACCAGGCCGGGCTTGAGGCCCACCAACAGAAACCACTCGTCGGTCTGTTGTTCAATACCCCGCCACAACTCCTGGGCGGTGTGGGGCCTGTCCCCCAAACATATGAGTTTTTAGAGCGGCCTGCTGATGTTTACCCTGGGCTGTGCTGAAGTTGGTGGTGAAGGTGTGTGGCTGACTGGATGAGCAAGTGGAAGCAGAGGAGGAGGAAGCCGAGGAGGAGGAGGAGGCTACAGGAGGCAAAGAATGATGCACTGCGATCCTTGGCGACGGAAGGACGTGCGCCAAAGAACTCTCTGCCTGGGGCCCAGCCGCCACTACATTTACCCAGTGTGCAGTTAGGGAGATATAGCGTCCCTGGCCGTGCTTACTGGTCCACGTATCTGTGGTTAGGTAGACCTTGCCACAGATGGCGTTGCGCAGTGCACACTTGATTTTATCGGATACTTGGTTGTGCAGGGAAGGCACGGCTCTTTTGGAGAAGTAGTGGTGGCTGGGAACAACATACTGTGGGACAGCCATCGCCATCAGCTGTTTGAAGCTGTCTGTATCCACCAGACTGAATGACAGCATTTCAAAGGCCAGTAGTTTAGAAATGCTGGCATTCAGGCCCAGGGCTCAAGGGTGGGTAGGTAGGAATTTACGCTTTCTTTCCATCTTTTGTGAGATGGAGAGCTGAACGCTGTCGTGTGACATGGTGGAGATGCTTGGTGACAGAGGTGGTGGTGTTGGTGGCACAACCTCTGTTTGGTGGGCGGCAGGTGCCAACATTCCTCCCGAGACGGAGGAAAAGGCCGAGGCTGCAGCAGAAGAGGGAGCAGGGGGAGCCAGAGTGAGTTCCTTGCTTTTAAGGTGTTTACTCCACAGCAGTTCATTGCATGTAGATGCCTGGTCATGCAGGTTGTGCTAAGGTTCAGAACGTTAATGCCTCGCTTCAGGCTCTGATGGCACAGTGTGCAAACCACTCGGGTCTTGTCGTCAGCACATTGTTTAAAGTAGTGTCATGCCAGGGAACTCCTTGAAGCTGCCTTTGGGGTGCTCGGTCCCTGGTGGCGGTGGCCAGTAGCAGGTGAACTTTCTTGGCGGCTGCAGTTCTGCTTTTGCCATCTGCTCCCTCTTTTGCTACGCTGTTGGCTCGGTCTCACCACTGCCTTTTCCTCTGAACTATGAAAGTCAGCGGCACGACCTTCATTCCATGTGGGGTCTAGGACCTCATCGTCCCCTGCATCGTCTTCCACACAGTCTTCCTCCCTGACCTCCTGTTCGGTCTGCACACTGCAAAAAGACGCAGCAGTTGGCACCTGTGTTTCATCATCATCAGGAAAGAAATACACTTGGAGATGCACGCTGAGTGTAATATACCCTTTTACGGACAGATTTTCACTTGTCCTGCAACAGCTGGGACACCAGATTTTGGGTATTGCTATTTTCGCAGTTGAATTTCACCCCAGAAAATAATATATCCTTTCACGGACACTATTAAACTTGGCCAGCCACAGCTGAAACCACTGATTTATGGTATTGCTATTTTGGCAATTGAATTTCACCCCAGAAAAAGATATATCCTTTGCCGGACACTATTAAACTTGTCCAGCCACAGCTGGAACACCTGATTTACGTTTTTTCTATTTTTGCAACTGAATTTCACCGCAGAAAACACTATATCCAAAGACAGACACTATGAAACTTGTCCAGTCACAGCTGAAACACCAGATTTACTGTATTTCTATTTCGGCAACTGAATTTCACACCAGAAAATAATAACTCCTTTGACAGACACTATTAAACTTGGCCAGCCACTGTTGTGACACCAGATTTACGGTATTGCTATTTTGGCAATTGAATTTCACCCCAGAACAAAATATATCTTTTGCCGGACACTATTTAACTTGGCCAGCCACAGCTAGAAGACCAGATTTATAGTATTTATATTTTTGCAACTGAATTTCACCACAAAAAATAATATATCCTTTGACGGACACTATTAAACTTCGCCAGCCACTGCTGGTACACCAGATTTAGTGGATTGTAACCGATCACCCCAGAAAAAAGTGACAGAAAAATGCTCTGTGCAGCCTAAAAACTAGTGAGCAATTAACTAGCAGGAGTTGAATGATTCACAGCTGTAGATTGATCACTTCATTAGGTGTTTTTGCTGAGTTTTCCCTGCCTAATCTCGTCCTCACAGCAGTTGCGTCTTATCCCTACACAAATCAGAGCAGAGTGACGTGCGGCGCTACGTGTCTCCGGCTTAAATAGAGGCTGGGTCACATGCTGCACTGGGCCAATCACAGTCATGCCATTAGTAGGCATGGCTGTGATGGCTTCTTAGGGCAAGAAGTAAAGCTAGCTGATTGGCTGCTGTGCAGCCCTACAGAAAGCGGGAAGAAATCGCCGAACACCGAACCCGAACCCGAACTTTTTTGAAAATTTTAGGGTCCGGGTCCCGAACACCCCAAAATTCGGTATGAACCCGAACTATATAGTTCGGGTTCGCTCATCCCTAGTAGAATACGTAAGAGAGGCAGAGTCAGCGGCTGCCTCAATTTGTTAATAATTATTATTAATATTAAGCACCAATAATAACAATTAACCACTTGAAGACCACAGGTTTATACCCCCCTAGTGACCAGGCCCTTTTTTACAAATCCGCACTACACTACTTTCACCGTTTATTGCTCGTCCTACAACTTACCACCCAAATGAATTTTACATCCTTTTCTTCTCACTAATAGAGTTTTAATTTGGTGGTATTTTATTCTTGCTGACATTTTTACTTTTTTTGATATTTTACTTTTTTTGACGAAATTTTTGCAAAAAAACTACATTTTTCGCTTTCTGTTGTAAAATTTTAAGATAACACTACATTTCAATTTAAATTTTTCTCAAAATTTATTCTTCTACATGTCTTTGATAAAAAAAAAATGCAATAAGTGTATATTTATTGGTTTGGGTAAAAGTTATAGCGTTTACAAACTATGGTACAAAAAAGTGAGTTTCCGCACTTTGATTTTCTGAGCACCTGCCCTGTTTCCTGACGCACTACAATGCCCAGACAGTAGAAACACCCCATAAATGACCCCATTTCGGAAAGTAGACACCCTAAGGTATTCACTAAGGGGCATAGTGAGTTCATGGATTTTTTTAGTTTTTGTCACAAGTTAGCGGAAATGTAATTATTTTTTTTTCAAATTTTTTTATTTTCCGCTAACTTGTGTCAAAAAATAAAAACTTCCATGAACTCACTATGCCCCTTAGCGAATATCTTGGGGTGTCTACTTTCTAAAATGGGGTCACTTGTGAGGTTTTTCCGCTGCCCTGGCATTTGAGGGTCTCCGCAATCATTACCCGTATGGCCAGAATTTGGAGTTTTTGCTATCCTCCTTATATTGACCATACAGGTAATGAGATTTTTTTTTCCGTTCAGCCGCTGGGCTGAAAGAAAAAATGAATGGCACAGATTTCTTCATTCACATTGATCAAAAAAAAAAGAGGGGACAGACTTTGTCCCGCTTGGATCCGGAATTGCGGATCTGCACTTCCGGATCCGTAAAAATATTGAACATGTCCTATTCTTGTCCGCAATTGCATGATCCATGGATCCGCAAAACACATACGGACGTCTGAATGAGCCTTACAGGGGGGTGATTAGTGACAGGGGGGGTGATAGGGGGTGATCGGGGGTGACATGGGTGATCAGGGGTTAATCAGTGATGGGGGTGTGGGGGTGTGTGTAGTGATTGGTGCACTTTACTTATGTTTGCCCTGGTGGTCCCAGACAAATGGACCACCAGAGGAGCAGACAGCAGGCATATCAGATGCTGTTTACAAAACAGCGTCTGATATGCGTTTTAAATGCGTTTTTTTTTTCGCATCTACAGCCTGCCAGCGCATGATCAGCGCTGGCAGGCTGTAGTTTCAGTTATCCCGGTTACGATCGCATGAACGCGCGTGCGCGTTCATGCGAAATCTCGGGTCTCACTAAATGACGCCAATAGGCGTGAGTGAGACCTGAGAGAGCAGCCGCGCTGACGCCCATCGGCGTTAGCGTGGCGGCAAGTGGTTAATATTCTCCTTTTACATCCCCTAGTCTAATTTATATCAAAAATTCATTTTCGTTCTGATATATTTCTACATTTATGTTGCCATTTTTCCATTGTCTTGTGTATCTGAAAGTTGCTGGTTTCATGACCTTAAGAGGAGACAATGAGGCAGTGCTGTTGTCATGGTGGGGAGTGGGGGAAACCTCCCACTGTGCACTGTTCGCAACTACTGGACAGGAATGCAGGGAACAAGGGAGCAGGTCACCTCCTCACGAGTCCCTATGACTGCCCCTAGACTCCTGATGCATGAGCCACCACAGATGGTAAGGAGGCTCATGCGCATGAAACTGGAGCCCTAGGAATCCCAGCATAGCCCTAGAAGACAGAGACAGGGCAGAGACCACACGCTCATCCTAGACCACGGATGAGCGGTGTTTCCAGAGGCCCAGCAGCTGGTCACCAACTAGACAGGGTTCACAGCCGAACGGCAGACAAGTACGACAAGGCAACAGACAACATAAGTTACCAACACTTACCTGCCACCGCCGAGATGGACCGGAAACGCACTGTCTAGTTGTTTGCTTAAACCCCTCCTGGAAAGAAACCCACTTCTAGACACACCACAACACAAACCTCCAAACAAAGCCCACAACATAACAACATACACCATGTGGGGAAGGGCAAACAGAAGCACACAGGAGAGGACACACAGAAAGAGCAAGGGAAACAATATAACAATTAAGGGTGGCTCACACAGACTAACATTCTGCCAGGGAGCAGAGCTCCTACACAGATAGACAGACAAAACTAAACTGACCGCAGGCTCCACCACACCAACATATAAGAAGGCCTGAGGTCACACCCACTACACCTAGCACACCAAACGGGGGAAGTGCATACATACAAGAATGTTTCAAGCATGCAACACCTCATGTTGCCAGAGGGAACCGCACGTGGGGCGACCAGATATCAACCCACACATGCAGCAACCAGAAACAGAGCCGCTGGCAACAGTATGCCAGGACACCACACCAAGGGAAAAACAAACACGCATGCTCAAATCAACCATGTTGCCAGCGGCAACCGCACGTGACGCTACTACGTAACAGCTCACACGTGCGGCAACCAGAAACCACGCGCTGGAAACCGCATGTGGCGCAACGAGTCACAACCATACCCATGGTCGTGACAGCTGTATGTGCCATCATCTTTTTGTAGAACAAACTGGTGAAAAATATTTAAACAAAAGTAGTAAATCAAATATTTAGTAAAAATATTGCCATAAACAACATCTCCTGGTCCCTGTATTCCATAATGGTTCTATGACTCCTTACATGAAGGTGCACTACAGAAACTTGAAAGAGGTAGCACTTTGTGTGAGATAGAGGTACCAGGGGATGAAAAAAACAGCCCCAGTAAGGCTATGTTCACATATGCCATGTGAACTACAGCAGCCTGATTCGGCAGAGGAAAAGACTGCCAAAGGTCACTGTATTTGTAATAGTCAGATAAGGCCACTCACCTCTGGATTCCTATTGACTTTAATGAAATGTGACAAGCCTCTTTCTGGCTTAAATACCGACTTTTGGATTAACAAAAATACATTTTGTCCAGTCAAAACCTGGCATTTATGCTGGAAATTGGCCAGATCCTCGATGGATCCCATTATAGGCAATGGGGATCCAATGGTGCACAGCCCTATTTGGCCATACCAGATATGATGAACTCCGGCAGTCTGTTTCTCTGTTTCTGCTGTAGTTCACAACATATATGTGTGCTTAGCCTTAGTGTCAAAATCTGATGTTGTGTTTACATCTTTTACAGGATACTGATTCCCTTTTTAAAAGCGTCATGGTCAATTTGAGTTGTTATGTGACATTTGACTTCTCCATGTGTGTATACCGTAAAATGAAAGCCTGAATCCAAGCTCTGTTGGACCATAACTCTGGTCACCAGTAGTCATTCTAGGCAGCATAGTCAATCGTAATCCAGCACAGATAATAGCAACATAGTGCCCCGTCATTTCATAGGCTGGGTGGGCGTGTTAGAAAGAGGTGCCAGATTCAAAGTTAATGAAGGCATAAATTTAAACAGTGTCAAGGCAGCATTAAAGGGGTTATCTTCACATAGACCCCTTCCCTATGAAAAATGCTGCATTGATCAGTTGATCACTGGCTCCATTTCTCCAAGACTTGTGGAAATTAATTTATTTTATAGGGGAGAAGCCAGTCAGGCTTTAAAAAAAAATGCTATTATGTATTGCCTATTCAGATGATTGGCTTCCATGTATTATATGGATTTCTTGAAGGCTACAGCTACTTAATAGAGATTCCCTACTGAGGTTAATGCATATAGACAGAGGTTGTTGCTCCGTTTTAAATTTTGCTTCAGCTTAACATGGTACTCTTCCTATCATTAGCAATTATCATAATCATTTTTAAACAATCTTTACAATCATATAGTCTTTACATGATTTAATCTAATGTACATATGGCCAACCATCTAATAAAAACAATGCAAGAATTAACCCCTTAAGGACCAGGCCATTTTTCTCCTTTCTGCCCAGGCCATTTTTAGCAAATCTGACATAAGTCATTTTATGTGGTAATGACTTTAAAATGCTTATCCAGGCTATTCTATTCTGAGATTGTTTTCTCATCACATATTGTACTTTTTGACAGTGGTAAAATAGAGTCAAAAAATTAAAATTTTATTTATAAAAAAAAAACACATTTACCAAAAATTTGGAAACATTTGCGAATTTCCAAAATTTCTATTTCTCTACTTTTATAATAGATAGTAATAACTCCAAAAATAGTTATTAGTTTGTATTCCCCATATGTCTACTTCATGTTTGGATCATTTTCAAAATTACATTTTATTTTTTTGGAACTTTAGAAGGCTTAGAAGTTTAGAAGCAAATCTTAAATTTTTAAGAACATTTCCAAACCCCAATTTTTTAAGGACCAGTTCAGTAATAAAGTCAAGTTCTGGAGCTTACATATTAGAAACCACACATAAAACACCCCATTTTGAAAACTACACCCCTCAAGCTATTCAAAACTGATTTTACAAACCTTGTTAACCCTTTAGGTGCCCCACGAGAATTAAATGAAAATGGGAATGACATTTCCAAATATCCCTTTTTTTTTTTAGCAGATTTTAAATTTAAATCTATTTTTTCTGCAACACATAAAGGGTTAACAGCCAAACAAAACTCAAAATGTATTACCTTGAATCTGGACTTTACAGAAACAACCCATGTGTTCTCAAAAACTGATGTATGGGTGCACAGCAGGCTTCAGAGTGGAAGGGGCACCATATGGCTTTTGGAGAGCAGATTTAGCTTGAATGGTAATTGGGAGATATGTCGCATATGACGACACCCTGTAGTGGCCTACAGTGGAAACCACCCAAAAGTTACCCCATTCCATAAAGTACACCCCTCAAGGAGTATTTCAAGGTGTGTAGTGAGCACTTTGACACATCAGGCGTTTTAAAGAATTAGGAAATGCCTGGCTGTGAAAATGAAAAATTAAAACATTTTTCCAGAAAAAGTTGCTTTACACCCACATTTTTCAGTTTCACAAGGGGAAACAGCACAGGATACACCCCACATTTTGTTCCCCATTCCTCCTTGAATATGCCAACACCATATATGTGCTCAAAAAGGGAATTAGTGCCATAGGGCTTTTGGAGGACAGATTTTGCAAGATTGGCTTTTGGGAGCTATGTCGCATATGAAGACACCCTGAGGTACCCCTAGAGTTGATACCCCCAAAAAGTGACCACTTTCTGGAAAATAAACCCCTCAAGGAATATTTCAAGATGTGTATTGAGAACTTTGTCCTCAAAGGGGATTCATGGAATTGGCTGTGAAAATTAAAAATTACAATTCTTTCCCGAAAAATGGATTTTAGGCCCATTTTTTTTTATTTTCAGGGGTAACTGGAGAAAATACACACCCTAATGTATTGCCCATTTTTTCCTTATTACAGCAATACCCCATATGTGCTTGTATACTGCTATATGGGCGTACCACAGGGGTCAGAAGGAAAGGAGCACCAAATGGCTTCTGGAAGACAAATTTCACCGGAATAATTGACAGGCGCCAACCTGCAATTGAACACACCCTGAGGTACCCCTAGAGTGGAAACCCCCAAAAAGTGACCCCATTACGGAAATTACACCCCTCAAGGAATATTTCAAGGTGTGTACTGAGCACTTTGACCCATCAGGCGTTGCACAGAATTTAGAAAAGCTTGGCTGTGAAAATGAAAAATTACCATTTTTGGTTTACACCCACATTTTTCACTTTCACAAGGGGTAACAGGAAAAAATGCACCCATATTTTGTTCCTCATATCCCCCTGAATGCGACAACACCCCATATGTGCTCGAAAATGATGTATGGGTTCATGGCAGGGCTGTAGAGTCAAACTGCTAAATATGGATTTTGCTGACCTGAATTGGCAGACATATACAGTTGGGTTCAAAATTATTCAACCCCCACTGAAATTGAGTGTTTTGGCCAGTTTGAAATTGATTTTGATCATTTTAGTCATCGTGTTTACAATTAAATCAAAGAGGCACTTGTAAGTCAGACAAATATAACATAACATTTATAATGAAATAACCACAAATGTCTTTTCTGTGCTCACATCATTATCAGTTTTATTCAACCCCCAAGTGACATTCAATTTTAGTACTTAGTACAACATCCTTTTCCAGTTATAACAGCTTTTAAACGTGAAGAAAAGCTTGACACAAGTGTCTTGCAACGATCTACGGGTATCTTCGCCCATTCTTAATGGGCAAAAGCCTCCAGTTCAGTCACATTATTAGGCTTGCGCGCTGCAACTGCTTTCTTTAAGTCCCACCAGAGGTTCTCAATCGGATTTAAGTCTGGTGACTGTGATGGCCACTTCAAAATGTTCCAGCCTTTAATCTGCAACCTTGCATTGGTGGACTTGGAGGTATGCTTGGGATTAGGGGTCGACCGATTATCGGTTTGGCCGATATTATCGGCCGATATTGATGATTTGCACAGTTATCGGTATCGGCCCCTAACCAGGCCGATATACCGATAACTGTGCTATAACAGAACATTGCCGCGCTGCTCTCAGCGCGGCCATGTTCCCTCAGCAGCACAGGGGAGAAGGAGGCAGTCCCTCCTTCCCCCTGTGCCGCGCTGCCAGTGGAGAGAAGAGGAGGAGGAGGGGCTGAGGGCGCACTGGCCACCAATGAGAGACGAGGAGGCGGGGCTGAGGCGCACTGGCCACCAATGATAATAGGTTTAAGATATTACAAGCACATTGCCCAGACCCTGCCTCTGATGAGAGCTGCGATCCGCGGCACTAACCCCTCAGGTGCCGCACCTGAGGGGTTAATTGCCGCGGATCGCAGCCATCCATCAGAGGCAGGGTCTGGGCAATGTGCTTGTAATATCTTAAACCTTATTATCATTGGTGGCCAGTGCCCTCCCCATCCCCCTCCCCCCCATCCCTTCAGTATTGATATCATTGGTGGCAGTGGCCACAGGGTCCCCACCTCCTCTCTTTCTGATCGGAGCCCCAGCAGTGTAATGCTGGGGCTCCGATCGGTTACCATGGCAGCCAGGACGCTCCTGAAGCCCTGGCTGCCATGGTTCCTGCTGCTGTGTGTCCATAGCACAGGGCAGCAGGGACAGTGTCAGGTCCTATTCACCCTGATAGATCTCTATTAGGGTGAATAGGACAAGGGATGTAAAGAGCCCAGGTTCTACCCCTAGGGGGAAATAGTAATAAAATAAAAAGTAAAAAAATTTAAAATAGTAAAAAAATACCAAAATATTAAGTATAAATTAACCCTTTTCCAATTTTACATATAAAATATATAAACAATAAATAAAAAAACATATCGCCGTGACCAAAAAGTCCAAACTATTAAAATATATTTTTTTAAAAAGCGTCGGACGCCGTAACAGAAAAAAAAAATCCAAAAATTAAAATGCGCAAAATATCGGTATAAAATATCGGCTATCGGCCTGAAAGTTCACAGAATATCGGTATCGGTATCGGCTCTAAAAAATCAATATCGGTCGACCTCTACTTGGGATCATTGTCCTGTTGAAAGGTCCAACGTCTCCCAAGCCTCAGGTTTGTGACAGACTGCATCACATTTTCATCCAATATCTCCTGGTACTGAAGAGAATTCATGGTACCTTGCACACGCTGAAGCTTCCCTGTACCTGTAGAAGCAAAACAGCCCCAAAGCATGATTGACCCCCCGCCATACTTCACAGTAGGCAAGGTGCTCTTTTCTTCATAGGCCTTGTTCTTCCTCCTCCAAACATAGCGTTGATCCATGGGCCCAAACAGTTCTAATTTAGTTTCATCAGTCCACAGAACACTATCCCAAAACTTTTGTGGTTTGTCCACATAACTTTTGGCATACTGCAGTCGACTCTTCTTATTCTTTGGAGACAGCAAGGGGGTGCGCCTGGGAGTTCTGTCATGGAGGCCTTCATTACGCAGTGTGCGCCTTATTGTCTGAGCTGAAACTTCAGTACCCGCATCTGAAAAATCTTTTTTCAGTTCCTCAGCAGTCACACGGGGACTTTTCAACACTTCAGGTAGCGCACAGCAGTCAAAGTCAGCATCTTCTTTCTGCCACGACCAGGTAACGTTTCAACAGTGCCCTTTGCCTTGAATTTGCGAATGATGCTTCCTATGGTGTCTCTTGGTATGTTTAACATCTTTGCAATCTTCTTATAGCCATTGCCCTTCCTGTGAAGAGAAATCACCTCTTCTCTTGTCTTCCTGGACCATTCTCTTGACTTCACCATGTTTGTAAACACACCAGTAAATGTCTAGAAGGAGCTGAGTATCACAGTCATTTTAAATCTGCCGAATTGGTGCTTATTATGCTTGATTGCTGCTCCTTGACATCCATTGGTGTATTCAATACCTGATCGACAATACTTAAATGAACCTCTGTTCTTAAGAGTGGTAGTCTTTAAGGGGTTGAATAATTGTGTCAATGAAGAAATCACAAAAAAAACATTTAATACTGTATTACAAAAACAATTGATGTCATTTTAGTTGCATTTGGTTCTTTAAAAAGTCCTTGTAAGATTTCATTCTGAACACAATTACAAATGTACACTAAATTCCCTAAAACCCTTAACAGCATTAGGGGGTTGAATAATTTTGAACACAACTGTATGTTAGGTGCCATATCGCATTAAATAAATTCCTGAGGTCCCCAGAAATGAAAAACCCCAACAAATGACCCCAGTACAAATATTTTAAGTTGTGGAAAGGGTACTTTTCAGCAAACAGGTGTCTCACAGAAAACAGAAACACTAAAAATAAAAAATTGCTAACAGACCCCAATTTTTCAATTTCACAAGAGGTTAAAGGAGAAAATGCACCCAGTATGTGTTTCCAATTTTCTCCCCATTTTGCAGACACCCCATATGTGCTTGTAGCCTGATTGTTTGGGTGCACAGCAGAGCTCTAGAGGCAAAGTGCAAAATATGTTTTTTGCAGGCCTGAATAAACAGAGATGGATTTTAGCTGCCATGTAGCATTAAAAAAAAATTCCTGAGGTCCCCAGAAATTAAAAACCCCAAGAAGTGACCCCATTTCAGAAAGAGCACCCCCGTACGAACTTTTTAAGGGGTGGAAAGTGCTTTTTTCATCTAACAGTTGTCTCGCAGAAAATAATATGTAGTGGTTGTTGGAAAGTGGATATGCAAGCGAGGTGGACTAAATCAGAGATATAAAGTGGAAATGTTACAGGAAGCATAAAGGATTAAATAAAATCAATACTACATGGATGAGTGGTAGATTCTGAAACACTCCTGCATGCATAGGCCATGTTTTTCAAATCAGGTTTCACAGTGGCAAATTGTGTCTTACCTTTTTTCCCTTTTGTGACACACCCTGCATCTTTTTGGGGGCCTGATGGGATACACAGGGGTCTGATGGAATACACCCAAAGCTATAAAAAGAGCTTAGAGGTGTACTAGCAAAACAATTAACAGATTTATTTAACCAATCACTGGTAACAGGAGTCGTCCCAGAAGATTGGAAATTAGCAAACGCTGTGCCAAATCACAAGAAAGGTAGTAGAGAAGAATCGGGCAACTATAGGTCAGTAAGCCTGACATCAATAGTGGGGAAATTAATGGAAACCATACTCAAGGAGAGGATTGTGGATCATATAAAAGACAGCATGGGTTTACTTCAGGGAGATCATGTAAAACTAATCTTATTGACTTTTTTGATTGGCTGACTTAAATAATGGATGGTGGAGGTGCAGTAGACATTGCTTATCTGGACTTTAGTAAGGCTTTTGATTCTGTCCCACATAGACTGAGGCTTAACCATAAACTGCAGTCTTTGAGCTTGGGCTCACATATTGTTGAATGGATTAGGCAGTGGCTGAAGTACAGAAAACAGAGGGTTATAGTTAATGGAATATATTCAGACCATGGTATTTTTACCAGTGGGGTACCTCAGGGATCTGTTCTGGGACCCATATTGTTTAATATCTTTATCAGCAAAATTGTAGAAGGCCTCAATGGTAAGGTGTGTCTTTTTGCTGATGACACAAAGATTTGTAACAGGGTTGATTTTCCTGGAGGAATACACCAAATGGAAAAGGATTTAGGAAAACTAGAGGAATGGTTAAAAATCTGGCTTCTGAAATTTAATGTCGATAAGTGCAAGATAATGCACCTGTGGCGTAAAAACATAAGAGCAGAATATAAAATCAGTGATACAGTACTAAACCTCAGTATCTGAGGAAAGGGATTTAGGGGTCATTATATCAGATGACCTAAAGGTGGGCAGACAATGTCATAGAGCAGCAGGTAATGCCAGCAGAATGCTTGGGTGTATAGGGAGAGGCATTAACAGTAGAAAAAGGGAGGTGCTTGTGCAGCTCTACAGAGCACTAGTGAGACCTCATTTGGAGTATTGTGTGCAGTACTGGAGACCATATCTGCAGAAGGATATTGAAACTTTGGAGAGAGTTCAGAGAAGAGCTACTAAACTAGTACATGGATTGCAGGATAAAACTTAACAGGAAAGGTCAAAGGACCTTAACATGTATAGCTTGGAAGTAAGAAGAGACAGAGGGGATATGATAGAAACCTTTAAATACATAAATGGAATCAACACGGTAAAAGAGGAGAGAATACTTAAAAGAAGAAAAACTTCTACAAGAGGACATAGTTTTAAATTAGAGGGGCAAAGGTTTAAAAGTAATATCAGGAAGTATTACTTTACTGAGAGAGTAGTGGACACATGGAATAGCCTTCCTGCAGAAGTGGTAGCTGCAAATACAGTGAAGGAGTTTAAGCATGCATGGGATAGTCATAAGGCCATCCTTCATATAAGATAGGGCCAGGGGCTCTTCATAGTATTCAGTATATTGGGCAGACTAGATGGGCCAAATGGTTCTTATCTGCCGACACATTCTATGCTTCCCTTCCTTGCTGTCTGGGGGACTTGACCTGGAAAATGTTGCCCTGGTACAACACTGGCACCATGACTTCCAGAAGTACTGGGACCCTCCTTGGCCTGGGTTTGAAATATTAGGGCCTTGATTACCACCTCTTGGAAATGAAGGAAAGTTCCTGTGTGGCCTCCAAAATGAAATAGCACATATGCATTGCACATTGCCATCTGTACAATCTGTATGGCCAGCTTTTTGTACCACACTTTCATTTTTCGTGTGGTACTGTAGATCTTCATAAGTTGATCTGCAAGATCCACCCCTCCCATGTGCCTGTTGTAGTCCAGGATACAAACTGGTTTGGGGGTAGTGGTTGTGGTACCTCGTACAGGAGCAGGGGAGCTGGCATTAGTGTAAATGGTGGTCAGTACAAGGACGTCCCTCTTGTCCTTGTAGTTAACCACCAGCATGTTCTCATTGTGTAGAGCCCTACTTTCACCCATGCTCAGTGGTTGTCCTACCAGGGATGTAGGGAGGCCTCTTTAATTTTTGTGCACTGTGCCGCAAGCCATAGTACCTCTGGCAGTTAGGGACCTGAATAAGGGAATGCTGGTGTAATAGTTATCCACATAGAGGTGGTAACCTTTATCCAGCAGTGGGTGCAGTAAGTCCCACACAATGTTCCCACTAACTCCTAGGATGGGGGGGCATTCTGGGGGTTCTATCCAGAAATCTTTCCCTTTATAAATGCAGAACTTGTGGGTGTACCCGGAGCTACTCTCACAGAATTTGTATAACTTTATGCCATACCTTGCCCATTTGTTAGGCAGGTACTGGCAGAATCTAATCCTCCCTTTGAACAGTGATAGGGACTCATCTACACAGACATTTTTATCGGGGTTGTACACCTCACCAAACTTTGTGCTGAAGTGGTCATTGACAGGCCTAACTTTGAACAGACGGTCAAATATTGGGTTGTTTTGGGGTGGGCACTGTGAATTGTCATTGTAGTGTAGGAATTTATGAAGTGAATCAAATTGATTCCGACTCATGGTCTGACTGTAAATTGGAGTCTGGTAAAAAAATGTCAGAATTCCAAAATTGCCTAATGGTTGTTTTTTTTTACAATGCCCATATGCAGCATGAGTCCCCAAAATGTCATCATCAATGCTGCACTTGCTGGGGTCCAACCTAGGGGTCTAGCGTATGGTGAAGTAGGGTTCTGTTCAATAAATTGTTGGGCGTATAAATTGGTTTGGGCTACCATTAAAGATGGTAAAAAAATCTAACTCAGTAAAGCCCGCAGAATCTATCTGAATTCCTGAGTTGCCCACAAATTCATGAATTTGAGGCTGATTGTCAGGAGACAATCTGATAAGTTCATGTGAGCTCAGTCTGGGGGGCTCCATCCTCTGCTACCCAGGGGCACCCTCTAGAGGGTCCCTCATCACTGGATGAAGATGATGATAATGATGATGAAGGGGTTGAGGAATAGAGGTAAGTGGCATCCTCTTCTCCCTCACTGGCAGACTCAGTATCGGAGGCAAGCATGGCGTATGCCTCTTCATCTAAGTACACTCTTTGGGATGGACAGGCCATTTTTATTTTATTGGGGTGTGACAGGTGAAATGTGTAAACTAGTGTTGACTGAGCATGCTCGGCCAAACACTAGTTCGTCTCGAGCATCGCTATGCTTGGCACATCGCGGAGTTCGGCCAAACACCCCGTGAGCTCGAGCGTGATATTACACTGATGGAATCCCTTAGTGTAAGTCTGGGGCTTAGGAGTCCCTGCTCTGACTACATATATAGCTATGTCCATATATAGAGTAAGTGCTTGGGGACACCCAGTGTATTTAAATCTAATATAGCCTGTATTTCTTCAAGTTTCTGCTAGGTTTCGAGCCCATGACCGTCTGCATTAGAGGAAAGGCACTTAGCCACTCAGCCACAAGAGGTGTATAGCCAGTTACAAAAAAAAACAAAAAACATGAGACTTCTACTGTAGACTATGTTATAGCTGTGATAGCTAGTGTACATCCATACACATGACAGCTGCCCCAGCACACTCAGCTCTACCAAATCCAAACACATGAAGCTGTCCCAGCACACTCAGCTCTTCTATATCTCTATATATGACAGCTGCCCCAGCACACTTAGCTCTACTATATCTATATATATCTATATATTACAGCTGCCCCAGCACACTCAGCTCTGCTACATCTATACACATGACAGCTGTAGCACACTCAGCTGTCTTCATCTATACACATGGCAGCTGCCCCAGAAAACTCAGCTCTGCCATATCTCTATATATGACAGCTGCCCAAGCACACTCAGCTCTGCTGTATCTCTTATAAATATATAAATCTAATTTAACCTTTATTTCTGAAAAAGCTTGTGATGGGATTTGAAGTCAGGGAATCTGCATCACAGTCCAGAACTTTAACCCCTAGGCTATATATCTGCATAACCATGCACTCACAAGAATAAATAAATATGAGACTTCTACTGTATAGGAATACTGACTACAAGGAAGTATTCTTATAAAGTAGAAGTCTCTTTTTTTTTTTTTAAGTGATGCTCTAGGTAGATATATAGTCTAGTGGATAAAGTTCTGGGCTGTGAAGCAGATGCACTGAGTTAAAATCCCATTACAAGCTTGACTACATATAAGAAAATGAAATCAGTGCTCTAATCTCCTTTTCCACATTATTCTTAAAAGTCGCAATTTCTGGACTGATCTCCTGTCTAGGGTATTTTCTAGACCTCATTTTTAATTCTGTATGTACATATTGATCTGGAACCGGTTGGTCACCCCTTCCCATTGGATTTTTCAGATAGTATTTTTTCAAACATAGTTTTCTAATAAATTTCTCCACTGCTATATGGCTGGAAAACTTATCCAAATTTTGTGTGGGGGCAAATTTTAACCCTTTGTTAAGTAGTGATAATTGTGCTTCAGATAATACTGTTGTGCTCAAATTAACCACATTGTTAGAGCCCTCTTTCAATATCTTACATCGTTTCTTCTGTGAGTGTCTCCCTCTTCGTATTTGTTTGTTCTGTGTTTTTCGTGTCCTCCCTGATACTGATAGTTCATCTGGTGATACCCCATCTGTGTACGATTCGAGTGTTGTCGTGGTTCTCTCTTCCCATAGCGCTGTCTCAGGTTGTAATCGTGTGTATGTCTTGTGTCCTCACTTCGTTGTGGTGGTGAGTAGTGATGATTGGTCATTCGCTCCCTCATCCTGTGATGGGGGGGGCGTCTGGTCTAAAAAAAGTGGGGAACTCAACGTTTCATATCTATTATTGGTAGTCACATTATATTGACCAAGTTCCTTCTCATTCTCTGTGTAGGTGTCACCCGTGCTCTTGTGTCTCCCTTGTGCATATGTTTTTATTATTAGTACTGCAGTTTTTGTTATTTTTCTTTCCCTTTTACGTATTCATTATCCCTTCCTTCCACCTGGCTACTATCGTATGTGTCCTCCTCCCTGTGATAGTTAGAAGCCCCTCACTCACTGACCCAGATGCACGAATTAACAGTTGTGCAGTTAATTCTAGTTTGTTTTAAATTATTTCTCTTTCCACACTATCTAACCCTTTACAGATCCTCTCGTTCCATCTTCTAGTTTGTTCATCCTCTGCAAGCTGACTGATTTCTGTCTTGAATGTTTCAATTTTCTGTCAGTTCATTAGACATTTGCATGCGTCTTTTGATAATTAGTTGGATCAGATTGCAGGATTGGGCCCTCAGTAGGTCGTCCCATTCCTTATTAAATTCTATATGATTAAGGTCTGCTGCTGGTGTTTTGTCAGCATTAAACCCTTTGGTATATGTCCTTTTTCAAGAAATATGCGACAACGATTTTATTTCCCATTTGTTCTTAAGGTGTTTAATCATGGTTTTCTCTAGATTACTAAAAATTTCTTCCGCTGTCTTTGGGAATGGTTCTTCGTGGGTTTGATTAGCAAAATCGAACGATTCTATCTTTTTGCATTTCTGGTTCATGTGGTCCCAAATATCCATAACTATTGGACTCGGGTGCACAAACACAAACGGGTAATCGGGATGAAATAAACAGAAAAAAGTAGTGTCGGCACTCCTGTTCAACAGATGGAATTAGGTTTATTGAATGGGACAGACGAATTCACTAACACCTATCGCACAAGGATAATATATCTATGCATGAGGAGACGCACCATAATACCCACGTCACATTTGTATCTTTTGGCGGCAGTTTCTATAAAGGGGACAGCTCCTAAACAGGACTTATATTGTAAAGGATTCATTGGACATTATTATCACATTTGTCTGCGACATTTTTATTGATTGATTTTTTTATGTGACATTTTATGTGCTATTATATTAAACTAGGGGTTTTTTCTATTTATCTATTTGCGGCTCTGCTCATTTGGACCCGACTGTGTGCCCCTCCATTTTGGATATACATCTCTTTACTGGTTTGCGGGTAAACCCGGAGGTGAGAACCTAATTCCATCTGTTGAACAGGAGTGCCGACACTACTTTTTTCTGTTTATTTCATCCCGATTACCCGTTTGTGTTTGTGCACCCGAGTCCAATAGTTATGGATATTTGGGACCACATGAACCAGAAATGCAAAAAGATAGAATCGTTCGATTTTGCTAATCAAACCCACGAAGAACCATTCCCAAAGACAGCGGAAGAAATTTTTAGTAATCTAGAGAAAACCATGATTAAACACCTTAAGAACAAATGGGAAATAAAATCGTTGACGCAATTTCTTGAAAAAGGACATATACCAAAGGGTTTAATGCTGACAAAAACACCAGCAGCAGACCTTAATCATATAGAATTTAATAAGGAATGGGACGACCTACTGAGGGCCCAATCCTGCAATCTGATCCAACTAATTATCAAAAGACGCATGCAAATGTCTAATGAACTGACAGAAAATTGAAACATTCAAGACAGAAATCAGTCAGCTTGCAGAGGATGAACAAACTAGAAGATGGAAAGAGAGGATCTGTAAAGGGTTAGATAGTGTGGAAAGAGAAATAATTTAAAAAAAAACTAAAAAACTGCACAACTTTAATTCTGCATTGGGTAGGAGTGGGGGGCTTCTAACTATCACAGGGAGGAGGACACATACGATAGTAGCCAGGTGGAAGGAAGGGATGATGAATACGTAAAAGGGAAAGAAAAAATAACAAAAAACTGCAGTACTAATAATAAAAAACATATGCACAAGGGAGACACAAGAGCACGGGGTGACACCTACACAGAGAATGAGAAGGAACTTGGTCAATATAATGTGACTACAAATAATAGATATGAAACGTTGAGTTCCCCAGTTTTTTTAGACCAGACGCCCCCCCCATCACAGGATGAGGGAGCGAATGACCAATCATCACTACTCACCACCACAACGAAGGGAGGACACAAGACATACACACGATTACAACCTGAGACAGCGCTATGGGAAGAGAGAACCACGACAACACTCGAATCGTACACAGATGGGGTATCACCAGATGAACTATCAGTATCAGGGAGGACACGAAAAACACAGAACAAACAAATACGAAGAGGGAGACACTCACAGAAGAAACGATGTAAGATATTGAAAGAGGGCTCTAACAATGTGGTTAATTTGAGCACAACAGTATTATCTGAAGCACAATTATCACTACTTAACAAAGGGTTAAAATTTGCTCCCACACAAAATTTGGATAAGTTTTCCAGCCATATAGCAGTGGAGAAATTTATTAGAAAACTATGTTTGAAAAAATACTATCTGAAAAATCCAATGGGAAGGGGTGACCAACCGGTTCCAGATCAATATGTACATACAGAATTAAAAATGAGGTCTAGAAAATACCCTAGACAGGAGATCAGTCCAGAAATTGCGACTTTTAAGAATAATGTGGAAAAGGAGATTAGAGCACTTCGAGGGTATAAGAGATATAATAATTTGACACACAAGGAACAGAAAGCTATGAAAGATTTACAGAAAAATAATAATCTCACTATTCGCCCTGCAGATAAGGGTGGGGCGATAGTGATTTTAAACACTAAGGATTATTTAGATTTCTATAGAGAGTTACAGATTTATTGTAAAAAGAGAACGCGAGAGGGCTTACTTTTGGAACAGGAAGAAAGATTTATAATGGGGACAGAAAAAAGAATCCCCATTTTCTATTGCATCCCTAAGATACATAAGGACCCCATTAGACCACCAGGGAGACCAATAGTGTCGGGAATAAATTCCTTATCCTCCAACCTCTCCCAATATATCGACAAGTTACTACAACCCGTAGTGAAATGTATGCCTTCTTATGTTAAGGACACTACGGAGGTTGTGAAATTGGTAGAAGGTTTGGAGTGGGATGACAACTGGTATATGGGGTCACTAGATGTGAATACGCTTTATACCATTATAGAGCACTCGCAGGGTTTAGAGTCATTGAGGAGACAACTTTCTGATCACTTATCGGAGACCCAACTGGCTTTTCTATTGGAGGGTGTCCGGTTTATTTTGGAGCACAATTATTTTTATTTTGAGGGAGACTTTTATGTGCAGCAAAGGGGTACGGCCATGGGGACCAGATTCGCCCCCAGCTACGCCAATCTATTTATGGCACAGTGGGAATCTTATCACATTGGGCCCAAGCTGGGGACGAGTCTGGTCCTCTGGCGTCGATACATCGATGATGTTTTTTTCATATGGAGGGATTCTAAGGAAGCCCTAAACAATTTTTTAGAAGAAGTTAACATCAACTCACTTAATTTAAGGTTCACGTCAACTGTGAGTCAAGAATCAATTCAATTCTTGGACCTGAACATCTGTGTTGAGGGGACCAAGCTCAAGCTGGTATGTAGCACATATCAGAAGGATGTTGCCAAAAATGGTTTTTTGAGATATTCAAGTTGTCATCTACCTAGATGGCTATCGAATATTCTGGTCAGTCAGTTCAGACGCCTCAAACGAAATTGTACCAAACCAAAACAATTTGAGGTAGAAGCAGGAATCCTGAAACAGCAATTGCTAGATAGAGATTATCCAGATACAATATAAGAAGAGGCTCTCACTAAAGTAAATAAGATGGATAGAGAGACTTTCTTTAAAAATAAAGTAGCAACAAAGGATGATAATATCAGACTAATATTACCTTTCCAATCTAACTACAAGAAGGTGGAATATATCATTAGGAAATATTGGTGTCACCTCCTAGAAGATAAATATATAGGGGGTTTATTAACGGAACAACCTAAAATAACATATACCAAGGTCCCTAACATCGGATTAAAAGTGGCACCCTCAATAAAGAAAAAGAAAACTATAGGAGCATCTTCGTGGTTATCGTTACAAGGTTTTTTTAGATGCAATAGATGCTGCAATTGCAAAACAACCTCTTTTGCTCGTAGAACCACTAAAATAACTTCCACACAGAACTCGTTTAGTATGGAGATTAGAGAAATGTTAACTTGTGACTCAGAGGGATTAATTTATATCCTACAATGTCCCTGCCCCCGCCAATATGTGGGTAGAACGAAAAGACCACTTAAGAAGAGGGTGGCAGAGCATATGAATAATATTTGTAAGGGCTGTATGACACATCCACTATCTAGACATTACAAAGAAGTTCATGATAGTGACCCTAGCTCTTTGTGCTTTATAGCAATTGAAAAAGTAGTCAAACCATGGAGAGGAGGAGACTATATAGCACAAATGTCTAGGCAGGAGTCTAGGAGAATATATGAATTCGAAACATTGATTCCTAAGGGCCTCAACGCAGAAACGGAGCTGTTTGGCTTTTTGTAAGGCCTGGGAGCCAAGGGCGACGTGACATCGGCAACTGGCTGTTTATCAGCTTGCCGATCTCTCCTCTCCCATGTGCTCCCACGCCTATGCCTAGATATCTACACCCATCTATGCAAGGATCGTATGGATTGACACATATGAATAAGAAATCTCACGTTGAAGTATTCTGAAAGATGTCTCTTGGATCTTTTGTATTTGTTTTAATTGTTTTAATTGTTTTATATTTATTAGTTTTTTCTCATTTTATATTGTGTATGTAATGGGTATATGTGCATTTTGAGGTGCGACTATATTTTTAAAGGCTGGACATGGATTACACCCAATGACGTGCCACATTGGGGGCGGGTTAATTAATAGCCAATGGGACAGTCCGCTCTTACGGCAGACCCCTATATAAGAAAGCTCTCACAAATCTCCCACTATTGCTACCACTGAGGAAGGGACAAGTTGCGTCCCGAAACGCGTCTGGGTTCAACAATAGTGAGAGCGATTATTTATTGAGGCCAGAAAGACGTCTAAGCAAAACATCCGAAAGTGCAAATATCTAAGGATACGAGCCGGACCAATCAGAGAAGAAAGCCCGCGTCACGTGGGACGCCACGTGTGTGACGTAGGGGACCACGTGGGACGCCGCGGCAGGTCCTGGAAGGGCGACTGTAAGGAAGGTGGAATCGGCCGGCGCTTGTACTAAGGAGTGGTAATGTACTAATGTACCAATTTATACCTTGGCATTTGCTGCACCTATAGGGTGAAACTTAATACAAAGAAATATAACACCAGAACTTTAACATCAGCTCAATGGGACAGACCATTTATTGAATGGGACAGACGAATTCACTAACACCTATCGCACAAGGATAATATATCTATGCATGAGGAGACGCACCATAATACCCACGTCACATTTGTATCTTTTGGCGGCAGTTTCTATAAAGGGGACAGCTCCTAAACAGGACTTATATTGTAAAGGATTCATTGGACATTATTATCACATTTGTCTGCGACATTTTTATTGATTGATTTTTTTATGTGACATTTTATGTGCTATTATATTAAACTAGGGGTTTTTTCTATTTATCTATTTGCGGCTCTGCTCATTTGGACCCGACTGTGTGCCCCTCCATTTTGGATATACATTTCTCTTTACTGGTTTGCGGGTAAACCCAGAGGTGAGCACCTAATTCCATCTGTTGAACAGGAGTGCCGACACTACTTTTTTCTGTTTATTTCATCCCATTATAATATTAACAGATAAACCACATCTGCTGAGAATAATTTTTAAGAGACAATACACTATGTCCGCTATGAACTTTTACCCAAACTGAACTCGGTGTGAACTCATCTTGGCCTATTTCAATCATACAGAAAGACTTTGTAACTTTGGTTAAATCTGTCTTTACACTTAAAGGCAATGAGCATTGATATTTAGACTATAATATCGTCAGATAAAACTGTACACTTATGAAAATTCACAACAAATTCCTGTTTCATTCATAAAATGATTGTGTCGATGGTTTACAACCTGAATTCCGCTATAATCTATTCTATTAAACAGGGTTTTAAATCAAAATCAATGTCCAGCCCTTGTAGCAGTTCCTATCTACATTCTCAATACTGACAAACTTCAACCCTTTCCGATCTTTATCATGCACATTTTTGAAATGTGCTGACACACCATGGCTTTCAAGTCTGCTCTTAATATTTCTGTTGTGTTATTGTATTTATGTTTTTAATTTACTCATGTTCCGTCCAACTTACTGGAGGACACACGGAAACTCCAGTAGGTAGATGACCCCCATCTGTTCGCAGATCACTTCACCTTTAATTTTGAAAGTCAAGCCCCTTCTATTGGATTGTATGTTTTGTATATTTTTCTTCTTGTTATCTTGTGTGCGGTTCTTGCAAGAAAGCCAAAAACCGCACCAAGTGAATTGGCTTTTTTCTTTCTTTTTTGTTTTCACAGGAATATAAGTAGCTGTGCACTAACCGATCCCATATATTCGGGGCTTTTTTATATATCACTTCTGGTCTCCCTGTGATAATGGGTCCCAATATGGCATAATTTTTCAGGACAGCCCAATTTTTTCTCAGACAAAACAATAGCTGATCTCAGGGAGAACAGCCACAAAAACACTGCAGAGACTCAGTTAAGAGTCTCAACACAGCAATCCAAAGTGCAAAGCTCCCTGGGAAACAATAATATGCAAAATAAATAAGGAGCCCCAGTATTTGGTCTACAACACAATGAAAGACAGATATCCCTCAAAGGAAGGAAAACCGGTGCAAAGGGGTGTCTCCATTGCAGAGATCACCAAATCCGCCATATTAAGTGGCCCCTATGTCAAGATCCTGCTTTTTTACAAGCTTTAAGGATGTGACAGGGAAAACCTAAGCCAGTTATCCATCCACAGACAACTGTTTCAGGGTGTTGCCCCTCATCAGTGTGGAGTAGGATTCCGGCTAACCGGGAGTAATGCCTTGGAGACTACTCAAACAAAACAATAGCTGATCTCAGGGAGACCAGCCACAAAAACACCGCGGAGCTTCAGTTAAGAGTCTCAACACATCAATCCAAAGTGCAAAGCTCCCTGTGAAACAGTAATATGCAAAATAAATGTGGAGCCCCAGTATTGGGTCTACAACACAATGAAAGCCAGGAATTCCTTTAAAAGAAGGAAAACCGGTGCAAAGGAGTGTCTCCATTACAGAGATCACCAAATCCACCATGATCTCTGTAATGGACACACCCCTTTGCACCGTTTTTCCTTTCTTTGAGGGATATCTGGCTTTCATTGTGTTGTAGACCCAATACTGGGACTCCACATTTATTTTGCAATTTTTTCTCAGGGCATTTTTAATGGGGCCTGTGATCACATTAAACTGTGTATAGAAAGTACATCTAAAATCCTTTTCTTCCTTATTTATTTTCATATTAGTTTTTTCTTTCATTTTTTTCTTCTTCTGTTTTTTCTTTACATTTTCTCAAATCCTCCCTATCATACCCTTTTTCCTCAGAGCGTTTTTGGATAAGACTTTGTTCCCTACAATCTCGTATATCCGTACAATTCCGATGAATTCTATTCAATTTCCCTTTTGAGATATTCTTTAGCCAAGAGCTATAGAGAGAACTATAGCATCCATAAAAAAAGGACGGAGTGGATGGGGGGCTGGGGGAGGGGGGGCTTTAAGAGAAATAGATGAAGGGTGGTTTAGGGATCTGGAACAGCTGATAATGAAAGTAAAAATCTGTGCAGCAATTCCAGATGTTCTTCTTCTTTCTTCTTATTTTCTTTTTTCTTCTTTTCAGCAGGAAAGCGGTTAAATTGCAGTGGTGTGCACCACAAGTCCCAATAAGCCACAAGTAGTACAGAAAGGACTAGTGTCCTCTGCCTGACCTAGGAGGAGACAGGTGCTGACTTGTTCAGCACCAGTCACGTCCACATGACAACCCCCGACCCCTCCCCCCCAGCTGATCCGTATCGCAGCCTGAACTGCGATGCGCATAACTAAGCAATCTGACCAATAACAGCGGTCGGGCCTGCAGGGGGGCGGTTCAGCACCATGCTGCCCTTACCTGGCATGACTGCCTGCCGGTAAGAGCAGGCATGGTGCAGCGATCCCCCCTCCCCCGATTGTTCCCAAGAGCCCCGCGGACCTGGTGACATACATGTAAGTCACTGGGCTTTAAGTCACATCCAGATAAGACATATGTGTACGTCATAGAGCGTTAAAGGGATTCTGTCATCATGTTACAGCATATATAGATGCGGACATGCATGGCTAGATCGCCGCTAGCATGTCCGCTAGCATGTCCGCACTATATGTGTGCCATAGCGCTGCGCTTCTTTATTGACTGTAAAAAATAATTTTATTAATATGTAAATTAGGGAGTCAAGGTGCCCAGGGGGGCGGTACAAACCTTTCCTGTGCCCAGCCACGCCCCCTGTGAAGGAGCCCAGCACCACCTCCGTTGTATCATTCTCATCCGTGCTGACAGTTAGAGCGCTGTAAGTCTCGCAATGCGCGAGATTACGCATGCCCAGTTCTGACATAGTGTTCCTTCCATGTGCTAGCATCAGCCTCAGGGAAGTAACTGGGCATGCGCGATTTCGCGCATCGCGAGACTTACAGCGCTCTAACTGTCAGCACGGATGAGAATGATACAACGGAGGCGATGCTGGGCTCCTTCACAGGGGGCGTGGCTGGGCACAGGAAAGGTTCGTACCGCCCCCCTGGACACCTTGACTCCCTAATTTACATATTAATAAAATAAATTTTTAAGTCAATAAAGAAGCGCAGCGCTATGGCACACATATAGTGCGGACATGCTAGCGGTGATCTAGCCATGCATGTCAGCATCTATATATGCTGTAACATGGTAACAGAATCCCTTTAAGGGGTTAAAATGAAACTAACTTATTATTTATTGTAAAAATGCCAATGAATTTTTATAACATATACAGTATATTTTTGTGTCAATGATTTTTATTGCATTTTGGTAGCATGTTATTGAATGTAAAAGGTGAATTCATTAGCATATAACCGAGAAATTGTATAAATTTATTTTCCTGGCACATTCTTTGATGTTACATTCAAAACTTTTCTATTCAAAGCAGAAAAGGGTAAAAATACACGAGAACTGAACATGTCTACGATCAAAAACAAGAAATTCCATCATCTGTCATGATCCTAAATAAATTAGACTTTTCAAAGAGCAGGATAAAATCTTTTATGAATAATCTCCCTAAATTTCAAATATATTACAAATGAGGACACATTAAAAAGCTAGAACTTGTGGAAAAGAAATGACTTGTTGGATTTATTATATATAGCAATCTTAAAAATTAGATACTAATGTTTAAAATAAATCAGTAAATAACGAATCAATAAATATCAATAGACTATGATTGTGTAAGATAAATAAATGCATTTAATGTATTTTAACATTTAAACAGTTCAATATTTATATCAGTTTAAAGGGAATCTGCCACCACCTTTGCATAGACAAATAGCTGTGGTTCACCTGATTAACTCCTTAAGGAAGCAGCCTTATTTCACCTTAAGGACCCGGCCATTTTTTGCAAATCTGACCAGTGTCACTTTATGTGGTGATAACTTTAAAACGCGTTTACTTATCCAGTCCATTCTGAGACAGTTTATAAAAAATTTTATAAAAAAATACCAAATTTACCCAAAATTTTGAGAAATTTTGCAGTTTTCCAAGTTTCAATTTCTCTACTTCTATAATACATAGTAATACCACCAACGGAGTTATTGATTTATATTCTCTATATGTCCACCTCATGTATCGATCATTTTGGGAATGCTATTTCATTTTTTGGGGACGTTACAAGGCTTAGAAGTTTAGAACCAAATCTTGAAATTTTCTGAAATTTTCAAAACCCCACTTTTTAGGGATCAATTCAGGTCTGAAGTCACTTTGTGAGGCTTACATAATAGTAACCACCCAAAAATGATGCCATTCTAGAAACTACACCCCTCAAGGTATTCAAAACTGCTTTTACAAACTTCATTAACCCTTTAGGTTTTCCACAAGAGTTATTGGCAAATGGAGATGAAATTTCAGAATTTCAATTTTTGGGAAAATGAATACTACACAGGAGGCGGGAGGGGAATCGCGATCCCGCACGCCGCACCGCACGCCTCCTGAACTGCCCACACGCCAGGGGGGGGGACACATTGAGGGCTTGGGGGGGGATATGGTTGGGAATATTTTCAATACATTTTATAAGGTTCTGATTCCCACAGTCACAGGCTGTGGGAATCAGAACCTTTGACCCGGCATTAGAAGTCTCTGATTGGCTAGTCTGTACAGACTAGCCAATCAGCACGATCCCTGGCTGGGGACCGCTCTGATTGGTCCCCGGCCAGTTAGCTGAGACCCCTGGCTGTGTGTAACAGCTGGGGTTTCACCTCTGTCACCATGTCTGCAGACATGGTGACAGTTTAATGCTCGTCCTAATGCAATAGTGCCACTTAGCTAGGACGAGCATTCTCGTCCAGGGTCCTGGAGGGGTTAAAATACTGCTTTTCTTTTGTTGATCTAGTGTTATGATGCTTTTTCTTAATATGCAAATAAGAGTCTTTTTCAAGGGTGCTGGTGCCCACAGAGGGCTCTGAGGGCTGCCTCTAGCGCCAGTACCATACTGGCCTAGGCAAACAGCTGGATAGGGAGGTCGCTGGTGACTCCCTTTAAAGTGAAGATTTTAGTTATAGCAAATTAAACAATTGGACCAATCCAATAATAATCTGTAAGCAGTTGCTATTCTGACTCTGATTGTTGTGATAGCGATCTATCCCTTGTAAGACCTCTATGCCTGTCCTGTATAAGCAGATATAATCAATGCAGACAATTCTTATCAGATAGCTGAACTCACCAATATCTTGTTAATCAAGAGGTTGCTTTATTCTGTACATCAGACAACAGGATACTGCAGAATGAATGGATCATAGTATTATGCGGTCAAAAGATTATACTTTCTTTAGCGTACCATGAAGAATGCAGGTATACCTGTTTAATGTTGCCTGTTAGCTGCATCAATGACACAGGAAGTGCTGTACTCCAGAAGAAGAGTGGAGCATTGCAAAGGAAATGAGTCATAGATCTCAGGGAAGGGGACATGAAAAACAAGTGCCTTACTAAAAAAAGGCCACTAGATGGCAGCATATAACTAACCATAGAAATTTCCATAGGAAATGGTTCAAATAATAAACTACATAAATTCCCATCTACATTAATGTAAATATTAACTGTGTAACAGCATATAGAGATGTCGCAAACATAAAATTTTCAGTTCGTGAACGGCAAATGCGAATTTATGCAAATGTTCGCGAACGGGCGAACAGGGCGAACCGCCATAGACTTCAATAGACAGGCGAATTTTAAAACCCACAGGGACTTTTTCTGGCCACAATAGTGATGGAAAAGTTGTTTCAAGGGGACTAACACCTGGACTGTGGCATGCCGGAGGTGGATCCATTGCAAAACTCCCATGGAAAATTTTGTAGTTGACGCAGAGTGTGGTAAGTTGAATTCGCAATGCGATTAATATAACCTGCATTAATCGCATTGCGAATTTAGCTTAGAGCGGGGTTCCTAATGGTTGTATTGCTAGAATATAATGAAGATTGAGAATATAGCGTTATATTCTCAATCTTCATTATATTCTAGCAATACAACCATTAGGAACTTAGATATAAGTTGCAATCGTAATGCGATTAATATAACCTGCAACTTCACATTTTAGCAGGTCTGACTACATATTACTGATTGGTGCACTAAGTATTGTTGTGAACTTGACATTGCTGTCTTCTCATTGGCCCACAAGCAAGAAGCAGGGAGGTATGATGTGTTCAGATGGAAAAAAATGCAGAATATTTGAAAATACGAATATATTGCACTATATTCTAAATATTTGCGAATTCTCGAAGTTGCGATATTCACGATTAAAATTTGCTATTCGAATATTCGCGCTCAACACTAATTTGGAGTGTTGAATTCCAACGTGTCAGGCTTTCATAAATCAAGCGCCTCACTGGCATGTTGTTTCGGCGCTGGATATCTGAAAAGTGCGCCATGGCCGTGTAGGAACACTTGAAATGGCCACATACCTTCCTGGCCTGCTTGAAGACGTCCTGTAAGCCTGGGTACTTATTCACAAAGCGTTGTACAATCAGATTCAACACATGTGCCATGCACGGCACATGTGTCAACTTGCCCAAATTCAATGTCGCCAACAAATTGTTTCCGTTGTCACACACCACTTTGCCGATCTCCAGTTGGTGCAGAGTAAGCCACTGATCCACCTGTGCGTCCAGGGCGGACAGGAGTGCTGGTCCGGTGTGACTCTCTGCATTCAGGCAAGTCAACCCCAAGACGGCATGACACTGTCGTATCCGGGATGTGGAATAGCCCCTGGGGAGATGGGGGGGGTGCAGTTGATGATGTGGAGCAAGACGCAGCAGCAGAAGAGGACTCAGCTGAGGAGGTTAGCGAAGAGGATGGAGTAGGAGGAGTAGAGGAGGTGGCAGCAGGCCTGCCTGCAAGTCGTGGCGGTGTCACCAACTCTGCTGCTGAGCCACGCATTCCATGCTTGGCAGCCGTCAGCAGATTTACCCAATGCGCAGTGTACGTGATAAACCTGCCCTGACCGTGCTTTGCAGACCAGGTATCAGTGGTCAGATGGACCCTTGCCCCAACACTGTGTGCCAGACATGCCATGACTTCGTTTTGCACAATAGAGTACAGGTTGTGGATTGCCTTTTGCAAAAAGAAATTTCGGCCGGGTACCTTCCACTGCGGTGTGCCAATAGCTACAAATTTTTTGAAGGCCTCAGACTCCACCAGCTTGTATGGTAAAAGCTGGCTGGCTAAGAGTTCCGACAAGCCAGCTGTCAGACGCCGGGCAAGGGGGTGACTCTATGACATTGGCTTCTTACGCTCAAACATGTCCTTGACAGACACCTGACTGTGGGCAAATGAGCAGGAACTGCTGAAGGTGAGAGGCGGAGTGGCGGGTGGTTGAGAGGGGGCAGGGAGGACAGCAGTGGTTGACATGGCTGAAGATGCTGGACCAGGAGGAGGATGGTGGCTTTGAATTTGTGTGCTGCTTGTATTCATGTGTTGATCCCATAGGAGTTTGTGATGTGAGATCATGTGCCTTCACAAAGCAGTTGTACCTAGGTGGGTGTTGGACCTATCACGACTCAGTTTCTTTTGGCACAGGTTGCAAATGGCATCGCTGTTATCAGAGGCAGACACACAAAAAAATGCCACACTGCTGAGCTTTGCAATAACGGCATTCTGGTGGTGGCAACAGCATGCGTTGATTGGCGTGCTGTCTGGCTGACCCCGGGTGCCGATACATGCTGTCTGACTGTGCCACTAGCTCCTTGCGACAACCTTCCCCTGCTTCCAACTCATCTCCTCCTCCTCTCCCCATCTGAACTTCCCCCTGTTCTTCTTCTCTTTGAACGGGCACCCACGTGACATCCATGGACACTTCGTCATCATCAACCACTTCACTTGTATCTGACAACTCAGCAAAGGAAGCAGCAGAGGGTACAACATCATCATCATCACACCGTACGTCCATGTGTGTAATGTTGCCTGACTGAGACATATCCCTGTTATCTACATCCTCTGGCAATAATGCTTGGGCATCACTCATTTCTTCCAACTGATGTGTAAATAAATCCTCTGACAGATCAAATGAAGCGGCTGTGGTGCTAGTGTTGTTAGTGGTGGCGGGCGGGCGAGTGGTAACTTGAGAGGTGCCCGAAGCTGAGCTGGAGGAGGATGGTCCGTCAAGGTTCCGAGCGGAAGCTGTAGAAGATTGGGTGTCCTGTGTTAGCCAGTCAACTATGTCCTCAGAACTTTTCGAGTTCAGGGTACGTGGCCTCTGAACACTGGGAATCACAGCACCACAACCACGAAGGCCCCTGCAGGGTGGCCTGCCTCTGCCTGTCATTTTTTTTAGATTAGTTTAGTTGTACTATGCGTGCAAGCTACTGTGACACCAGATATGAGTGGCACTGTGCACTGGCAGAAGTTGGCAGAGTAGATGCTGTAGGCCTGACACACACGCTTGCAGACAACTAACTGCTATTCAATCTATTACACTCAAAACTGTTTTTTTTTTTTTTTTAAATGTAATCTACTGTGACACCAGATATGAGTTGCACTGGTGACACTGTGCACTTGCAGGGCCTGAAACACACACGTGTGCAGGCAACTGACTGCTATTATTTTCAAAAAATATTTGTTTTATTTTTTTATTTTTTTTATATTTTTTATTTTTCAAATTGTATCATAACATACGATTTATGAAAAACATAATTGCAAAAAACATCCCACCCACCCACCCCAACCAATCCCCCCCCCCGCCTTGCAGAGAAAAAAAAAATCATCCCATTCCTTCCATATACTATCCCACTTTTCATAGGATCCTCGCTGTCTGTACAAAATCCTCTCGTAGCTTTTGACCTTATTAACCAAATTTAGCCAGTTATTACAATCTGGAGCGGAGGAGGAAAACCATCTTCTAGATATAAGAAGCCTGGCTAAAAAAATCACTTTAGTCATAGCCTGACAACTAACCTCCGATAGGTCCCCCAGAACCCATACTTTGGGAGATAAGGGAATATCCATATTGAGTCTTTGGGTTAAGGTTCTTTGAACCAACCTCCAGTACTTACTCACTGTCGGGCAATCCCAGAATAGATGTAAATGATCTGCCCCGGGATCACCACAGCGGGGGCACTCAGAGAAAACTCTAAGTCCTCTCCTGTGGAGCCACAAAGGTGCTATATATATTTTGTGCATAATATTAAACTGAACCACAATGTGATAAAAATTGTGCGAAACCTGACTTAAATTGTTACCTACATTCTCCCAATCCAGGGAACCCAAACCTAGCAGTGAGGTAGACCAGGATCTTTGCCCTGGAGAAAAACTATCCAAAAATTTTTTTTTATCAAGTGCCTATAACAGTGTGATACCCTAACTTTCGTGTCACCCTTCTTTTGAATCAAGTTATGTAAAAATTCAGGGGTATCTATATTAAGTAAGTGATTATCAGAAATACTAAAAAGTGCAAACCGCAATTGAAGATATGCATACCAAACCACCTCACCTACATTTTCCTTTTGTTTTAACTCCGCAAGGGTCAGGATTTGTCCATTTTCAACCACTTGGCTCAAATAATTGATCTTTTTATTCCTCCAATATTGCTGACAATTCGGGTCGTCAAGATTCAAAAGTTTCAGGTTATACCACAGTGGAGTGCAAATGAGTGATGCCCTAACTTTAAACCAGCTTTTTATAACCATCCAGGCTTTCGTAGCCATTCTGCAGAAAGGTTTATAGTCATTCTGAAACTTAAGTAGATAATCAGACTCCAGTACTGTAAAAAAGTCCGGAAAGCCTGAATCTTTAACCAATTTTCTGCAGAGATGGCTATTTTCCCAATCGTTAAAAAAGCAGAGTTGAGATGCCATAAAATAACCCTTAAAGTAAGGGCATAGAAAAATAAACTGCCTTTAATCTCACCCGTTTCCTCCCCCATAGTAGATCATTAATCATCCGATCTATCAATCTAAAGTACTTATCTTCTATCCATATAGGGGAATTCCGAAGAACATAAAGAACCTGGGGCAGCACCACCATTTTTATTAGCGAGATTCTATCCGCTCTTGCAGACAGAATTCTTTGCCATATCTTGATTTTTGATCTCAACTTTTGCAATAAAGGAATCAGATTCAACTGCAAGTAGTCTTGAGCCTTGGCGGAAGTTATTTTCCCCAGGTACTTCATTGTCTCAGAGATCGATAATCGATTAATCAAATCATCAGAGGGTCCTCGCAATTCATCTATTGGAAGAAGAGTAGTCTTAGCCCAATTGACCTCCAGACCAGAGGAATTGCAAAATAAATTAACTAACTCCATTACTCGAGGAAGTGTACTTTCTGTTTGATGGATAAAAAATTGAATATCATCTGCATAAAGAGATATGCGATCCTGCTTCCCCATTACCCCAAAACCAGCCACCCTCAGGTCCTGCCTTATACTAACCGCAAGGGGTTCAATATAGATGTTAAACAAAAGAGGAGAGAGAGGACAACCTTGACGGGTGCCTCTCTCTAGTTCAAAACTCTCAGTCAGCATATCATTGATCCTAATCCTGGTGGCCGGAGATTTATATAGCAACTGTATCATTGCAATAAATTTAGGGCCAAAGCCCATTTTTTTCATCACCTCCCAGAGAAACGCCCACTCGACCCTGTTGAACGCCTTAGTGGCATCCAGCGACAGGATAGAACGGGCACCGTCCTCAGGAGACTGAATATTAGTGAAGAACCTATGTAAGTTATAATGGGTACCCCTTCTCGGCATAAAACCATTTTGATCTGGATGAATAACAAAGGGCAAGACCCTAGAGAGCCTCCTAGCCAAGACTTTTGATAGTAACTTAACATCCGTGTTTAGCAAAGAGATTGGTCTATAGGAGCTCAAGTCTACCAAGTCTTTATCTTTTTTCGGGATTAAAACTATCAAAATTTTTTGGGATCTCTGTTAACACTGGAAGAGAAATTCTCTCCAGGAACAACCTCGCCAGGTCAGATGAGATACCGGGGGATGCCCTATATATCTGAACGAAATATTGCAGAAAGATGTCTCTAATTCCCTCTGGATCACGTATAGTCACACCATCTAAATTACGAATCGAGGTAATAACTTTCTTTTTCCTCTCCTGTTGTGAAACTATTCTGGCTAAAAGTTTACCAGGGCGTCCAGTCTCTGAGAAATACTTTTGTCCTTTAAAGAATAATCTATGGTTTGCTTTTTTAATTACGTGTTCCTCAAGAGAACGACTAGCTTTCTGCATCTCTTCCTTATTATAGTCCGTAGGCTGATTGGTAAATCGCTCTGTTGTGGACGCCACAGTCCTAACCAGTTCCTCCTCTTTTTTCCTAAATGTTCTCCTCATAGCGGTAATGTCGCTAATAAGAACCCCTCTCAGGTAAGCTTTCAGGGCATCCCATACTGAATTGATGTTGGCAGAGAGGAAGTTCACCTCCCAAAAGGAGGATATAAGTAGCTTGGTAGAATGATAGTTGTCCATAGTGGTAAGCCAATATGGATTCAATTTAAAACCAAGCCCTCTATTATCTTTATTCCCCCCAATGCGAACCTCAATTGATACAGGTGAATGATCTGAAATTGTTCTTACTCCATATCGTATCCTTTTGATATTATTCAAATTGCTCTCATAAGTAAGTGCAAAATCAATTCTGGACATTGCTCTACCGCCCCTACTAACACAGGAGTACACTCTCTTTCCTCCACCGAGATGACCCCATATATCCACCAAGCCAACCTCTAAACAGAACTGACGTAATGGAGAAGAACCAATGTTCCTCCCTAAATCTGCATCCAGGGTCAGTCTGTCCATTTTAGGATCCATAACAGCGTTAAAATCTCCCATCAGGACAAGCTGACCTTCTGGCCTTTTTTCCAAAAATAATAGTAGTTGATTAAGTGGATACACCGAAAAGGGCGGGGGTATATAAAAAAAAGCTAAAGTATAGCTCTGTCCATAAAGTCTACCATATAAAAAAATGAATCTGCCCTGCTCATCTATGGAGGATTCTATTAACGTAAAATCTACAGAGTGATGGATTAAGACCGAAACGCCCCTTGAGGCACTACTAAAATTGGAATGATATGATTGTGCTTGCCATCCCGTTGTCAAACGAGACACAGTCTCCTTGGTAAGGTGAGTTTCCACTATGCAAATAATTGCAGGGAGAAATATTTTTATTGCATCCATGATGGCTTGTCTCTTAACCCTTTCCCCGAGACCTCTAACATTCCAGGAGACGATTCTAATTGACATCAATCAAGAAAAAAAGGGGAAAAAAAAAAACATACCCCTGCAAGGCAGGATCCCCCTCCCCATTCCCCTCCCCCTCCACTGGTCCGCCCGATCCTGTCAGCAAACCTCTACCTTCCAACCATTCTCCTCCCCCTAACCCATCCCCCCCCTTCCCCCAATCGCCAAATCACAAGATTTCAGATGCCCATTCGTTCAATCCAATCTTGTGCTTGCTCCGAATTTTCAAAGAATTGGGAAGTCCCGTTATAGACCACTCTTTACTTCGCTGGGTACAGTAACGAATATTTGATGTCCTTAGCAGCTAGGTGTTTCTTGATCTCCATAAAGCTTCTTCTTTTTTCTTGGGTCTCCTGAGCAAAATCGGGAAAGAATAACAATTTAGTACCCTGATGTTCAATAGGTGAGCATTCCCTTGCTCTTCTCAGTATCGTATCTCTGTCCGTAGACAGTAGCAGCTTCATTAGGATTGCTCGCGATGGTTTCCATGGAATGGTTTTTTTTCCCTGGAATGCGATGAGCTCTTTCTATTTGAAACATAGAGGAGAAATGTTCATTACCAAAATTTTTGAAAATCACATCCTTAAGTTGTTCGATCAACTGCCGGCCTTCCACTCCTTCTGGGTATCCGACTATAAGGATATTATATCGCCTCGATCTGTTTTCCAAGTCCTCAAGCTTAGTTTGTAAGTGATGATTTTCTGAGGCAAGAGTCCCGATCTTTAATTTTAACATATCAACGTCGGATTGCAGGGAGTCAGCCATCTTCTCCACATTAAGAACTCGCTCTCGGATTTTGACCAGATCTTCCCTTATTAGGGATATGTCATTCTGCATTGACCCCAGTTGGGTAGCCATCCCTTGCATTAAGGTACCATTACTTTTTACAGCGCCCAGGATCTTTTCCAAGGCTGAGGGATCATGTTCAGACTCAATTTGTGTCGGCAAGCTTTCCTCCCCTCTTTCCTGGTCTACTTCTGATGACCCATCTTCAGAAAATTCTTCTGTTTGAGGGGTGGTTACATTCTTCTTGAGATTTACACTTGGTTTCCCCTTAAACAGTCCCTTTTCATTTGAAGCAGGGGATTTTAAATATTTATCAATTTTCCTCTCTGGGACCTTAACCCCTATCTTTACTCCAGAGGTATCCACCGAGCGCCGCTTCGGAGCCATTGCCCTCTTTTTTTCTTTTCTTTTTCTTTCCTTGTTTCCCCTTTTTTTTCCTCCTTTTCCCCCTCTCGCCCTTTTTTTTTTTTTTTTTTTCTTTCCCCCTTTTTTTTTCCTTTTTTTTCCCCCTTCCTTTTCCTCCTCTCTTTTCTTTTTTCCTTCCCTTTTCCACCCTTTCTCCTCTTTCTCTTTCTCCTTTTTTTTTTTTTTTTTTTGTTTCTCTCTTCTTCTCCCTTTTTCTTCTCTTTTCTCTCCCCCCCTCTCCTTTGCACCTTAGGTTGCAAGGAGCAGCGTTTCACAGGGGGCAGAAACAACAAGAAATGTATACAGGATACAGGAGGGAGAGCAAAACCAAGTACATACCGTCACACAAAATATCAAGCATGCACAGAGGTTCACGTGACCGGCGTCTTCACCCACTAGAACGGGGGCAGATGGAGGGCACAGGGAGGAAGATGGCTCACCGGCAGCGCGAGCGGCCCAGGCCAGCACAGTGAAGAGCGACTACAGAAGCAGGAGGCAAAACGAGGAGGGGCAATGGGAGCCCGATGCGGCCGGAGGAGAGCCAAACCCAAGTCCGGAGGAAGCAAAGGAGCAGGCGGAGGGGGAAACCAAAACCTGCAGCCAGCCCAGGCAGGAGGCAGGAGGCAGACGAGAGAACCAGGACCAACCGGAGCGGCAGACAGCAGGAGGTAAGTGGGAGGCACAACAGGAACCCTCAGAAGGTTCACCTCGGCAGCATCGGAGAAAGAAGGCGCTCAGCGTCCACGGAGCACTCGCAGCGTCAGGGCATCAGCCGAAGAGCGAGGCGGGGGGGGGAAGAGAGGCAAGGAGAGGAGAGTGCAACGTGCGTTACTCACGTCATCGCGTCAAGCCTGCTGATATTTGTTTGTTTTTAAATGTAATCTACTTTGACACCAGATATGAGTTGCACTGGTGACACTGTGCACTTGCAGGGCCTGAAACACACACACGTGCATGCAACTGACTGCTATTATATTACAGTCAAAAAAAATTTTTATTTTTTTTAAATGCAAGCTACTATGACACCAGATATGAGTGGTGGCACTGCGCAAGTGGGCACAGTATATGCTGTGAGTCTGACACACACGCTGGCAAGCAAATGCAATTAGATTACACTGGGGGAAAAAGCAGACTGATGTACTAGCCCTTAAAAGGGCTTTTTGGGGTGCTATCAGTACACTGTCCTTACAGCAGAGATTAGATGAGTCTTTCAGGACTGGAGTGGACACTGAATACACTAGCCTAGCTATCGATTTCCCTATTAAATCAGCAGCAGCTACAGTGTCCCTCCTCTCACTAAGACTGCAGCTTCCGAATGAATCTAAAATGGATGCTGTCCAAGAGATGGGAGGGTCTGGGAGGGAGAGTATGCTGCTGATTGGCTGGAATGTGTCTGCTGACTGTGAGGTACAGGGTCAAAGTTTACTCAATGATGACGAATAGGGGAAGGACTAAACATCACATATGTTCGCCCACAGCGGCAAACACACACAAGCTATATATACTGGAGAGTGAATCTGGATTGCACATCCTTAACACTATGCTTTTGATGTAATGACTGTCTCAGCATAATTACGTGGCATATCCACCCAATTTGTAATACATTGTATGCTGTGCAAAAGAGGCATTAGTATACAGTTTGATCAAAGAGCATAGGCCCACTTACCGCGACAAGGAAGCCTCTACAAGTGGGAAACCACTCTAACCTATAATGCACCGCACCAGCAGCAGACGGCGGGACCCAGAAGCCACACAGCATCCCCACTGTGCAGCAAAGCCTCCTTGGCCCTGGGCCCCACCGCCCCACCAGCACAGCACTGAGGCAGCAATGGCAGACACGCAGTACTGCGCCATGTGAACAGGTGCAAAGAGTTCACCCAGTCACAACCCCCAGGAAATGCATCTGAGAGGTAGTAGGAGTTTATAAACCCCTTGCACTAAGGCTAATTAAAAACACCTAGTCCAAATGGGGAGGAGTGCTGACCACAGAGGGGGAAAAAAGAAAATAGATTATTGCAATATATACTGGAGAGTGAATCTGGATTGCACATCCTCAACACTATGCACACAAGCTATGTTAGCCGGGAACTGTTCACCGGCTAATAGTTCGGGACATCTTATTTGCGAATTCAACTTAGAGCTGGGTTCCTAATGGTTGTATTGCTAGAATATAACGAAGATTAAGAATATAGCGCTATATTCTCAATCTTCGTTATATAATTCTAGCAATACAAGCATTAGGAACCCAGCTCTAAGTTGAATTCGCAATGCGATTAATATAACCTGTATTAATCGCATTGCGAATTTAACTTAGAGCTGGTTTCCTAATGGTTGTATTGCTAGAATATAACGAAGATTGAGAATATAGCGCCATATTTGTTATATTCGTCAATTCTAGCAATACAACAATTAGGAACTCAGGTCTAAGTTGAATTCGCAATGCGATTAATACAGGTTATATTAATCGCATTCCGATTACAACTTAGATCTGAGTTCCTAATGGTTGTATTGATAGAATTGACGAATATAACGAATATAGCGCCATATTCTCAATCTTCGTTATATTCTAGCAATACAACCATTAGGAACACAGCTCTAAGTTAAATTCGCAATGCGATTAATACAGGTTATATTAATCGCATTGCGATTACAACTACTAACACTGCAGCTTCAGAATGAATTTATGATTTTTGATAGGAGGTGGGAGGGTCTGGGAGAGAGGATATGCTGATTGGCTGGAATGTGTCTGCTGACTGTGAGGTACAGGGTCAAAGTTTGCTCAATGATAAAGTATAGGGGTGAACTCAAACATTGCATGTGTTCACCCGCCGCAGCGGACGCGAACAAGCTATTTTCGCCGGGAAACGTTTGCCGGCGAATAGTTCGGGACATCTCTAACAGCATAGTGATGCTTCTAGTCTTTTCTAAGTCCAGACCACTCTTGGGTATAGCCACATGGCACGATCGTGGTCTGACTGCATCATGGCCGTGCGGCAGTTAAATAATTGACCATGCGGGCTGCAGTGGGCTCTTATTAAACAAATGAAGACCGCACTGTTTAGTCAGTCTTTATTGTTAATGGCCATGCTGTATTAAAGGTACTGCACAGCCATTAACAAAGTTGTCTGACTGAACAGTGTGGTCTTCATTAGTTTAATTAGATTCTGCTGTGGGTCATACAGACATGTGTGCACGACCACAGCACAGCTCTACCTCAACTGCGACATCACTGTACCATGTGGTCATACCCTGAGTCTTCCTATAAATGCAACATGGTGACTTTGGCCACAACACACATCATGCAGCCTAAGATCACAGCATTGCAATGATACTGTACTGTACAGTACAGAGCAACATAAAAAAAAAAAAATGAGGTGGCTTTCTGACCATCAATTTGCCTTGATTGAGACTGAATATTTGCTGAATATAAACCTGCTGGATTTCTTGCAACAATCAGATTGTGGTAACTGCAACTTACAAGCTGCAATGCAAACCCATTCTCTTCCATTATATAATGATTTACAGTACAGTGGTATTGCAGTACTGTGATCCTTGGCTTTGTGATGTGTGCTGCAGATAAAATCACCATTTAGCCCCAGCATTAGGTTAGAGCTCATGTTACCCAGTGAGACATATTTTTCATGCAATACATTATGGAACTAAGGATACAGCAGTGGGGATTTATTATACAAATGATCCTGCTTGTGAAAGGAGAAAGTCAATCTTATTTAGGAGAATAACTTATTTTGCACTTTACTATTGCAATGATTTTAACTAGAGATGAGAGAATTGAAGATGATGAAGTGGAATTTGTTTAGAATTTCAGGAAGAATTAGATTTGCAACAAATGCAAATTTCCCTGTCTCTTCAGGATAACGAATCGCAATTTTCCTAAAATGGCGGCTACATGTGTGAGGACTGAGGACACGGGGCAAGGAACTCTGGGAAGGCGGGATCACCCAGATTGACATGCCTGCATGCAGCCAATCAGCAGCCAGCCAGCCCTGTGATGTCACAGCCCTATACGTTCAGAGTGCAGGGACAGATATGTGTAGGCACTAGAGGACAGCAAGTGGAAAAACGATTGTGGAAAAAAAAGACAGAAATGGTTTGTAAGTGCAAAGGAAGGGATAAGGAGGAATCATTTCAAAGCATTTTAGTGCAGGGAGAGACGTCAGAAGACGCTAGGGACATTGATAGGAAAGTGATATACAAGTGCAGGGAAAGATTATTTGGGGATCCAAATAGTCATTAGACAGCTCTGTCATTCCAGCTTTTTGTTATTGGGCTGCAAGTGTTATGTTGAAAAGCTTTTAGTGGCTTATATTCAGTACTACAAGAAAAATATATTCTCAGTTCACTTCTGCAGTTATTTTTGTTGAAAGTGTATAAGGGTGTATTTCTGTACAACAAGAAAAATATATAAGCACTGCACTGTTGCAATTATTTCTGATGAAAGATTATAGGGGCGCATTTTAGTGCAACAAGAAAATATATACGCACTGCACTGTTGCAGTTATTTCTGGTGAAAGCGTATAGGGGCGTATTTCAGTACTACAAGAAAAATATATATACGCACTTCACTCTTTAATAGTTTTCTGTTGAAAGCGTATAGTAGCCAACAAGAAAAATATATTCTCAATTCACTTCTGCAGTTATTTCTAGTGAAAGCATATAGGGGCGTATTTCAGTACTACAAGAAAAATATATTCTCAGTTCACTTCTGCAGTTATTTCTGTTTAAAGCGTATGGTGGCCTATTTCAGTCCAACAAGAAATATAAATTCTCAGGTCACTTCTGCAGTTATTTCTGGTGAAAGCGTATAGGGGAGTATTTCAGTATAACAAGAAAAATATATACGCACTGCACTGTTGCAGTTATTTCTGGTGAAAGCGTATAGGGGCGTATTTCAGTACTACAAAAAAAATATATACGCACTGCACTGTTCCAGTTATTTCTGGTGAAATCGTATAGGGGTGTATTTCAGTGCCACAAGAAAATATATACTCACTGCACTGTTGCAGTTATTTCTGTTGAAAGCGTATAGTGGACTATTTCAGTCCAACAAGAAAAATATGTTCTCAGGTCATTTTTGTAGTTATTCCTGGTAAAAGCATATAGTGGCCTATTTCAGTCCAACAAGAAAAATATATTCTCAGGTCACTTCTGCAGTTATTTCTGGTGAAAGCGTATAGGGGGATATTTCAGTACTACAAGAAAAATATATTCTCAGTTCACTGTTACAGTTATATCTAGTAAAGCCTTTACTGGCGTATTGCAGTAGACAAAGAAATATACATTCACCGGTGCACTTATATGTAGAAAAACCTTTATTAACGTATATCAGTAGAAAAAGAAATATACATTCGCCATTCGCTGCTACACTTATATCTTGAAAAACTTTTATTGACGTATATCAGTAGAAATGGCATATACATTCGCCATTCGTTCCTGCACTTATATCTTGAAAAACCTTTATTGACTTATATCAGTAGAAAAATAAATATATTCAGCGTTCACTGTTGTGGTTATATGTAGTAAAGCCTTTAGTGTCATATTTCAGTAGAAAAATAAAGATATATTCAGCGTTCAGCGCTGCAGTTGTGTGTCCTTTTTGCGGTATGGACCGAATTACGCTGTGGTGACATTTGTTATTTACGTTTCACACACTGCGCGCTTATGTGACGATGTCCATATGAGCGGCGCACCAATACAGGTGAATACACTATTCACTAATGCTGCACAAAAATGCGAACTAATTCACACCAGCCCGCATATATCTGCGGTATTGCTTACTGGACACTATGGGGACTTTTCTGCAGCACAGAAACCACACGAGGACCGCGTCTCGCTCTTCCAGCGCGGACCTACTTCCTCCGCTACTACCCGTTCACTTCAGATCATTCCGCCTCAGGTGCCGTTGGTTTTTTGAAACTGAAATCCTATAACCCTCTGTTAAAAAGCCTTTAGTGGTGTATATTTGTGGAAAAATAAAAATATACTCGGCGTTCACTGTTACAGTTATATGTGGTAAAGCATTTAATGGCGTAAATCAGTGGAAAAAGAAAAAGATATTCGGCGTTCAGCGCTGCAGTTATATGCGGTAAAATCTTTTGTGACTAATTTTGGTGGGAAAAAAATTGTTTTCAACGCTGCAATTATATGTGGTAAAATCTTTTGTGACTTATTTCGGTGAGAAAAGAAAAATTGGATTGAGCGCTGCAGTTATATGGGGTAAAATCTTTTTTTAATTATTTTGGTGGCAACTCCAACATTACACAACTCACAGCCAATGATGTGTGATAATACAACAACAAACACCAATTTGAGAACACACATATTCAAAATATCAAATTTTATTATATATCATGATTACATTATAGACATAATAAAACCCATAAAAGACAGATTAAGAAGGAGAGAATATGGAAAAATGTGTGTCCCCCGATTACACTGAGATGGTAAGGACACAAGGGCAATAACATCAAATTATACCCATCATCATTAAGTTAAGTAACAAACGCTACCCAAGTCCTGCACCCACCCAGCATCCATCAATAACAATCCATCTCAGAAGGCACAATGCCTAACTGTGTAATAGAGACAAGCGCCCACACCCCCAACCGGGAGTGCTAACAGCAAGTCCCCAACACAATTTTGCTACTGAGCAGCCTAAAACATACACATTGTGGGGAGTCGCTCTGGTAGATAGCGGTGCGGGTGCAGTACTGAGGCAAAACAAGGAGTCCAGAATGTGCAACAAACAGTGTTTTATTCACACTTGCACAACATAAATGAAAAACAGTCTCTTGGTGATAGTTCACACATAACAGAAATAATGTGGCCAAACAAAACAGGCCAACACAGGGTTCAGTCACCTGGGAGGTTTAGGTGAGGGTTCACACCTAGCAGGCGGCCCAGCCGCAGGAGATTCCACCTTCAAGTTGCAGGGAAAAACACCACCTTGCTGATCTCTTTCCTCCAGGTCATAGAACTCCACAGGACTGTTAGCAGCTCCAGGACAATCACAGCCCCAGCTGCTGGTGCTGGCTGAGTTTTTAAACCCAGCCCAAAACCAGGACTGGGTCGTGGGGAGCAGCCACCCACCCTACACTTTAGCTGCTCCCGGTAAGAGCCGGCCCGGATCGGCTTTGCAGCCATGCTATTTAAAACTATGTCAGTAGCACTAGCTGCTGCTGACATCAACAAAAACGGCTCTTACCTCACCGAGGCTATGAACCTCGGTGACACATACCTGCCATCCACGACGGCACCCTGCACCTTACCACACACCCCCTTTGTTCAACCCTGAGGGGGTGGACACATGTGAGGCAGTGGACGCGGGAAAGGGCATCTGCATTCCCTGCAAGCGGCCTGCCCTATGTTCCACGGAGAACTTGAAGTTCTGCAGGGATAGGAACCACCTGGTGACCCGAGCATTCCTCTCCTTGGCCTGGCTCATCCACTTGAGAGGGGAATGGTCGGTCACCAGACGGAACCTCCTCCCTAACAGGTAGTAGCGGAGAGATTCGAGTGCCCACTTGATAGCCAGGCACTCCCTCTCCACTATGCTATACCTGGTCTCGGCGGGACTGAGCTTACGGCTCAGGAAGACAACGGGATGTTCTTCCCGTTGACCTCCTGAGACAGCACAGCACCGAGGCCTACCTCCGAGGCGCCGGTCTGTACGACAAACTCCCGGTTGAAGTCGGGTGTCACCAAAACCGGGGACCCACAGAGGGCCGACTTCAACGCGGAGAAAGCCTCCTCCGCCTTCTCACTCCAGCTAACCTTCCCAGACTTTCGCCCTTCAATAGGTCTGTCAACGGCGCTGCTATTGTGGCAAAGTGGGGCACAAACCGCATGTAGTACCCTATCATTCCCAGGAAGGACTTTACCTGCCTGGCAGTGACCGGTCGGGGCCAGTTACGTATGGCTTCCACTTTAGTTACCTGCGGCTTGATGACTCCCCGCCCAATTACATATCCCAGGTATTTGGTCTCTTCCAACCCAATCGCACACTTCTTTGGATTGGCGGTTAGACCAGCTTTCCTCAGGGCATCCACTACCGCCTGCACTTTGGGCAAATGGCTTTCCCAGTCGGTGCTGTGGATGATTACATCGTCTAAGTAGGCCGAGGCGCACCTACGATGAGGTCGCAGCACAATATCCATTAACCTTGGAAGGTGGCGGGGCGCCATGCAGGCCAAAGGGTAACACCTTATAATGATACAGGCCCTGCGGGTAACAAAAGCAGTTTTTTCCTTGGCCGACTCGTTAAGGGTACTTGCCAGTATCCTTTAGTGAGGTCTAGCACAGAAAAATAACGGGCTTGCCCTAAATTCTCAACAAGCTCGTCTACCCGGGCATGGGATACGCATCGAACTTGGACACTTCATTTAATTTGCGAAAATCGTTGCAGAACCGCAACGTCCCATCCGGCTTGGGTATTAGGACTATGGGACTGGCCCACTCACTTTTCGACTCCTCAATGACATCGAAGCTTCAACATTAATTGCACTTCCTCCGCGATGGCCCGTCGCCGAGCCTCGGGTACCCGGTATGGTTTTAACCGGATCTTGGCCTGAGGCTCAGTGACGATGTCATGTTGGATGAGAGACGTGCGGCCAGGGAGGTCCGAGAACACATCCGTGTTCCGACTGATGAACTCCCTGACTTCCTGAACTTGTTTGGAAGACAGGCTGTCTGCAATTTTTACCGTGGTTACTGCTTCACAGGCCTCGAACTGTGGGGCTGGACCCTTCTCACCTAGTAGCCCTGGCCGGGGGCTGTTGTCGTCGGCCATGTTCCTATCTTTCCACGGCTTTAGTAAATTCACGTGGTACACCTGCTCCGGCTTGCGCCGCCCTGGCTGGTGTACCTTGTAATTTACTTCCCTACCTTCTCGATCACCTCATAGGGGCCCTGCCACCTAGCTAGGAACTTGTTGTCAAGGGTGGGTACCAGAACCAAAACCCGATCTCCCGGATTGAAGTCCCGCACCCGAGCCTGACGATTATACACCCTACTTTGGGCTTGTTGCGCTGCCTCCATATGCTCCCGACCAGCGGCAACACCCTTTCCATCCGTTCCTGCATCTGGGTGACATATTCAATGACACTTTTGTGGGGGACAGGTTGCTGTTCCCACGCTTCCTTGGCAATATCCAACAGGCCTCGAGGGTGTCTGCCATAAAGCAGTTCGAAGGGCGAGAACCCAGTAGAGGCCTGGGGCACCTCTCGCACTGCGAACATGAGATAGGGCAGAAGCAGGTCCCAGTCCTTCCCATCTCTAGACACCACCCTTTTTAACATATTTTTTAAAGTTTGGTTAAACCTCTCGACAAGACCGTCTGTTTGCGGATGGTAAACGGACGTCCGTAACTGCTTTATACGCAACAATTTACACAGTTCCTCATAACTTTGGACATAAAAGGGGTCCCTTGGTCTGTCAGAACCTCTTTTGGCAGGCCCACACGGGAAAACATTTCCATTAACTCTTTGGCGATGAGCTTAGCTGAGGTATGTCGCAGAGGCACCGCCTCCGGATACCGAGTTGCATAGTCGAGAACTACCAGAATGTGTTGGTGGCCCCTGGCAGACTTTTGGTACAGGCCCACTAGATCCATAGCGATTCGCTCAAACGGGACCTCAATAATTGGAAGAGGTACCAGAGGACTACGGAAATGTGGCTGGGGGCTATTTATCTGACAGGTCGGACAGGACTTACAATAATTTTCTACCTCCTTGAACACACCGGGCCAATAAAACCGCTGCAGTATGCGGTCCTGGGTTTTCTGCCACCCCAAGTGTCCCCAAGAACATGTTGGTGGGCAAGCTCCATAACCAGCTTGCGATATGCGGTGGGCACCACCAACTGTTCAACGGGCTCACCTCGGATTTGGTTCACCCGATACAACATATCCTGAAGAACAATAAATCGTGGGAACATTAATTCAGCCCCAGGTTTCTGGGGTTTACCATCAATTATTACGACACTTTCCCAGGCCCTGGTTAGGGTTTGGTCCCGGTGTTGTGCGGTCCCAAAATTTTCCCCGGAGACATTGAGGTCTGCCAACTCAGGTCCCGGTGGCAAGTCCTCCGTGTCTCCCACCATTACACTCAGTGGGGTTGTCTCCCTCTACCGCAGCAGTGGTGGTCACCTCTACCGCAGGCCCTTCGGACTCGGGCTCCCAGGGCTCTGGCCTCCCACTGGAACCAGGCCACTCTGCTAGGGTTACCCCTGTCTCAGGGCTATTAGTCACTTTCACCTCAGGCCATAGTGACGGAAAACCAGGGAAGTCTCTCCCAATTATTAGTTCATAAGGTAGCTTTGTGGAGATCGCCACTTCATAAGTCCATGTGCCGGCCGCCGTGGATAGAGACATTACAGCAGTGGGATAGTCCTTTAAGTCTCCGTGTATGCACACCACACCAACTTTCCGGCCCGTATACTGGGTGGGCTGTACCAGGGCAGCACTTACCAAGGTTACTAGGCTCCCTGAGTCCAACAGCGCCACTGCCAGGTTATCACCAACTTGCACCTGGCACAGATGACGATTGTCTATTATCTCGGGTTGCCGGTCGCACACAGTCTCCGGGCATACATGGAAGCCCGGTACCCATAATTAGTCTCCATGGGCTCTCCCGGCGTGGACAGTCGGCCCTTATGTGTCCAGGCTCCCGACACTGCCAGCAGACCACTGGGGATGGGTCTGCAAGGGTACATCCCAGGCGGGTTTGGCCGCCGCCGGGTCTGGGGTGGAGATTTCCTGGGTTTGACTGGTCCCTCCCAAAAGAACCCCCTGCAGGTTTCTGGTGGCCTCATATCGCTCCACCAGGTCGACTCATCTCTAAGGCATTCCCAGGTGACACCTGGCCGATCCAGTGCTGGAGAGGGTATGGCAAAGCCCTCCAGAATACATCGGCTAACAGACGGTCGAGCATAGCAGTGGGAGTCAGTATGTCTGGCTGCAGCCATTTTTGCAACCGTTGTAGCAAGTCATAATATTGTGGTCTGGCGGGTTCAGCCGGGTTGAACTCCCACTGATGCACCCGCTGGGCCCGGACCAAAACATTCACCCCCAGTCTTGCCAGGATCTCACCTTTCACGGTCGGGTAGTCAGCTGCTTGGTCATCTGGGAGGTCAAAAATACTTGCTGGGGTCCAGACGCCAGGAACGGAGCGACGACCTCTGCCCACTGTTCTCGGGTAATTTCTCCTCACGGCCACCTTCTCGAACACCGCCAGATAGGTCTCAACATCATCCGAGGGGGTCATCTTAGGGATCGCTGCACGGACAGCTTTCCGGGCATCGTGGACGTGGTGGGACGCTCCTGCCGCTTGTAACGCCATCACGTGCTGTAGCAGTAGCTGGTTGGTCTCCCGCTGCTGCACGTTAGCCTCTATGAGGGCTTTCACAGCCGCCTCCATTTTGTCAGGGAACACAGGCTGCAACTTTGCCGGCCGAATATATGACATCCAGTCGTGCCCAGCAAAAACAAACTTCGGCGTTCACGCCAGCCTCACTGCGCATGCCTGCATCCTCCACCAAATGTGGGGAGTCGCTCTGGTAGATAGCGGTGCGGGTGCAGTACTGAGGCAAAACAAGGAGTCCAGAATGTGCAACAAACAGTGTTTTATTCACACTTGCACAACATAAATGAAAAACAGTCTCTTGGTGATAGTTCACACATAACAGAAATAATGTGGCCAAACAAAACAGGCCAACACAGGGTTCAGTCACCTGGGAGGTTTAGGTGAGGGTTCACACCTAGCAGTCGGCCCAGCCGCAGAAGATTCCACCTTCAAGTTGCAGGGAAAAACACCACCTTGCTGAGCTCTTTCCTCCAGGTCATAGAACTCCACAGGACTGTTAGCAGCTCCAGGACAATCACAGCCCCAGCTGCTGGTGCTGGCTGAGTTTTTAAACCCAGCCCAAAACCAGGACTGGGTCGTGGGGAGCAGCCACCCACCCTACACTTTAGCTGCTCCCGGTAAGAGCCGGCCCGGATCGGCTTTGCAGCCATGCTATTTAAAACTATGTCAGTAGCACTAGCTGCTGCTGACATCAACAAAAACGGCTCTTACCTCACCGAGGCTATGAACCTCGGTGACACATACCTGCCATCCACGACGGCACCCTGCACCTTACCACAACATGAATGGACACAACTGTGGGAATACCAACCAGCGATCAGGAGACACAACACCCCGACGTATGTTTCGCCGTCGCTTCCTCTTGGAATCCTCTTGAATTTAAAAAGGCAACTAATATTTCTGAATGGAGAGAGGTGCCAGCAGAGGTGCTGTAGGAGCTGTCAGTCCAACAACATACACATGTAGAAATTTGGTGGAGCGTTGAGAGCTGCACATGTTTGGAGGGGATGGCAAGAATTATGGAGTATTATAAATAGAATGCTAGGGATTGATTGAGAAGGCGAGACAGAAGTAATTTAATAAAAGATTGTTTATCCATCAGCTACCATGCTGAATTTTAGGTTGACTTCACATAGTGAGAATGTTAATACAAAGCACTAATGTATTGTTATTATTCATATTGCTTCTTTCCAGGGCTGGATTCTTTTTTCCATCACATTATACACTGCTCATTTCCATGGTTACGACCACCATGCTATCCAGCAGCAGTGGCCGTAGTTGCACACTATAGGATAAATCACCAGCCTATGTGCGCTTCCACGGTCTCAGCCACCAGAAAGGCCAGTGCTTTTTCCTATAGTATGCAAGCCCTGCCACCGCTGATGGATTGAAGGGGGATCATAGAAGCGAGCATTGTATAATGAAATGAAAAAATTAATCAAGCCAGCAAAGGAAGCAACATGGACAATTACAATATATTAGTAAATGGCTTGTCTTAACTTTGTCTACATGAGTAATGCCACTTGCTGAGTTGTGTCGCTGTCGCAATACTGTCTTTACTGCAGATGTCCAAAATTTACAGAAAAAACACAGTATCTTTGCCAGGATTTGTGAAAATGTAGCCAATGTGTGAACCTAGTCTAAGGAGACAAAGAAGGGCACATTCTAAAACCCCTGCCTTGTGCCTTATGAGCTTGTCTCTCTCATGTGTATAGTGTCCTCTGTGGTAATTCCCTGTTTAGAGTGCAGAGATAAACACATTTTAAGCATTAACTATTTCATTCATATAATGTACTCCCATACAAAGTCAATATGAATATTGCATTATAAATATGTTTTTATAAAAGTATTTAGGTAAGCAGATAGAGTTTTATTTTCAGTATAACATTCATTTAGAGAGACAGTAATTATGATATATTTAGCATTGTCTAAAACTACCAGCGTACAGAACAATTGCTGGCAGAAAACCATTCATTTAGAAATTGCAGTGTTCATACAAGAATAAAAATCACCACGTAAAGAATATAATAATAACTGTAAACTCTGGATTGCAATAATAAATTTGTGCAGGAAAAATGCCATGTGTGCGAACAAGAAGCCAAGCTCCAAATAATTGAGAAGCATGTAGTTTTCAATGAAGCAAAATCAATCCTAATTTTTGCTTTTGTCACCTGATATACTCCATATGGCTGCAATTATATATTATACCAGTTTACTCATTTGGAGAGTCAGCTGTTTTTTTTCTAATTTTCACCCTGCGGAGATAGACAGACATATGGCTAAATAAGAAAAGTGGTTATAATAACATTGGTTAAGTACTATGTGCTTCACTTAACACTGTAATATCTTGAGCTGATGATATATCTCAGCTTTTTCAATAGTTTGTGAACATAGTAACATAGGGGGTCAGTTATTATCAGATATACGCCAATTTTTGGAATATACAGTATCTGGCTCAGATTGCAGCGCAAAGGTTAATTGCACTGCAATCTGCGACTTTACCCCGCTCACGCTGGGTCTAAAAAAGGGTGTGTAGTGTGTGCGGTGAAGGGGACATGCCAGCAGGCCCGTCTCAGTTATCATTTTTTATGCCTGTTTTATGTGTAGAAAATGGTGTTAATCTAAACCAGCAAGGAAGCTAGCATACATTTAGACAAGTGGTGGATACGCAGAAGTTTGGTTGAGGCCGGCGCTTCTACATAATTTAGACGCAGCCACAGCCATTGCAAAGGGGTATTAAGATAGACATCTTAATCGACAGACTTAATAAATGACCACCATAGTTTGTAAGGCTGAAAAAAGACATGAGCCAAGTTAAGCCTGTTATCCTGCAAGTTGATCCAGAGAAATAGAAGACACTTCATGAAATAAAAGCCAATTTTCCTCATTTTAGGGGACAAATTCCTCCCTGACTTCAATCAGGCAATCAGAATAACTTCCTGGATCAACAACCCTTCTCCAGAAATCTAATAATTACATATGATTACCCTGCAGAGATACATCCAGGCAGGCTCGGACTGGCCCACAGGGGTACAGGGGAATCCCCCAGTGAGCCCCTGAGCAGGGTGGGTCCCTAGTCTCCCACCCCCTGCACAAGTGGCACATAACACAGTAGATTTTCTACTGTATGCACTACATACATATATTCAATATATAGCAGCTCAAGCAGCTTATGTTCATATAAAAAACTTGTTAAATTATTTATTATATTTAAATGTATCTGTACGGTGGGCCCCCAAAATAAATTTTACTGGTGGGCCCTAGGTACCCCAGTCCGACACTGCATCCAGGCCTCTCTTGAAATCCTTTAGTGAATTCACCATCACCACCTCCTCAGGCACAGAGGATGTCCCCTTGTCACCGTCACAGTCCTGGGGATAAATAGATGATTGGAGAGATCTCTGTACTGACCCTTGATATATTTATATATAGTTATTAGATCTCCCCTCAGTCGTCTATTTTCTAAACTAAATAACCCTACTTTTGATAATCTTTCTGGGTATTGTAGTCCACCCATTCCAGTTTTTACTTTTGTTGCCCTTCTCTAAACCCTCTCCAGCTCTGCTATGTCTGCCTTGTTCACAGATAGATTGGTGTGGGACAGCACCATCAGCGGCCAGATGGCCGATAATCCAAGATGTGGCGGTGCGCGCGATGTTTGGTCCTGACCTGAAGAACCTCTCCAATGGAAACAGATGAAAGAAGATCGCAGCACTCCAAAGTCTTCTAATATTCAAGGTTTATTCCACCACGTGAGATGCGACGTTTCGACCCGGTGGGGGTCTTTATCAAGCATAAAATACATCAAGAGTGCAACACATATATATACACATATACCAATAACCCCATTAGTCAAATGACACACCCCCTAAGGGGGTACCCACCCCTGTCAGGTGATCTCCCGAGAGAACACAAAGGGACAAGTCTTCTAAATTATAAGAAAAAATGCTTCAGGTATATATTATGCAAGAAGTCCATCCTTAGCTCCAAAGATTCATATGCATAAAGGAATAATAATCTTAGCAATAGCCAGGAACATACCCAATACGAGTGAAGTAGCGTGAGCTGTGACGTCACCGGCTGGGGCGTCCAGGCGGTCCTTAGTAACGGCAGACGCGCGAAGTCCAGTGCCGTACGTCAATATGTGAAGTCGGGAACTGCGCATGTTCAGATGACGTAGTGGTCATGTGATCTAGTCACATGACCTCGACTGATAGTCATGGCAACGGCCGACGCAGAGGCTGAACGCTGGTGGCGAGCATCTATGCGTGTAACAGGAAACTATGTTTGGAGTGGTGACGTCCTGATCGCATGATCGCCACTAATATAAGCAGTAATGTTGATATATTCCATCAATGTCAGGTTCCTATGAATGTCCGCCGTGGTAGACAAGTCCCTAAATGATCTTTCAACAGATATGGCTTAGGTAGAAGTATTAACTGGTGATCCCATATGGTATCATTACAAATTGATCACAGAGGCATTTCAAGACCATAATCAGGTATCCAAGCTCATCACCATAAGCCGATATGTCTGAATGTCCCCAGAAGGAACTTTACACGTGGGATCACAGGATCTGAACACAGGTCAGGATAATCCATCCCAGGAAACCATTTGTCCAGTGTGGAGATGGTGGGGACCCTTGTCCAAAACCCCAGGTGTGGAACCGCACCAAGTTGAGCGGTGCCCATTCTCGACTCACAGTTCAGCCAACAGTCATACTCTTAAAAGCCAAAACAGGCGGTAAAGTGAAATACCTGCCTGTCAGTATGGCTATAGTTACCATACATAGGGGGTACACAGGTGTATATGGTTGTTCCCCGACAACAGTTAGGGGTACAAAAACCAACGCCTTAATGAGGCAACAGTGGGCAACCAGTTAAGGAACAACACTGTTGCTGGAACCCCCTCATTCGTACCCGGCCGATGAGTCTATGGCAACCACAGGTAGCTGTCTATCTAAACCAGTTAGGGATGGTGTAAAGGGTCCCCAAGAGTAAATGAGAATCTCCACATCTGGAATATATACATTGTACTAATTATACAATACCGGCCTGTGTATCGATATCTGGTATCCCACAAGTTCCACGGGTGCAACAGTGGGAATCGTCCCACAGTGTGTCCAGTACAGGCAAATACGGTCAGATGGGAGCTGGGTTACTAAAAGGAGAGGGAAAAAACAGGAGTGGGTTATAATAGTGGTTAAAAAAGCAAACAATAGCACAATAGTCTTAGGGCTAAGATTAAAATAAGGAGCCAATCTTGAATTCACGGTTCATACCCTTGGGTTCAAGGGTATCCAGATCAAAAATCCATTTCAGTTCCAGACGTTTCAACAATTTTTCACGGTCCCCGCCGCTACTTAAGGGAGGGACTCCATCAATGATTCTGAATCGTAATTGAGATACATTATGTCTGGACTGAAGAAAGTGCTCAGGGACTGGAAGTTCCCTTTCTGTAGAGATTTGTCCTAGTTGGTTTTTCTCCAATAGTTTTCTGATACTCGAACGGTGCTGGTTTATTCTAAATTTACAGAGCTGAGTTGTCTCCCCTACGTAAAGCAGGCTGCAGGGACACTGTAGTACATAAATTACATATTGAGATATGCAGGTGAAAAAGTCCTTGATTTTATATGTTTTACCAGACCTTGGGTGGGTGAAGGATGGGCCTTTCAACATGCTGTTGCAGAGTCAGCACCCCAGACAAGGATAACAGCCCACCCTCTTGCTCTTTGTCACGGTATCCGGTGTGACAGAAGTGTGGACTAATTTGTCACCGAGATTTTTTGACCTCCTATAGGACATCAAAGGAGGCGCTTTAAACTCAGGTACTTCCGGGAAGGAATGGGTTAAAATGCCCCAATGTCGTCTGAGTATGTCTGCAATTGGCCTCTCGGGAGATCACCTGACAGGGGTGGGTACCCCCTTAGGGGGTGTGTCATTTGACTAATGGGGTTATTGGTATATGTGTATATATATGTGTTGCACTCTTGATGTATTTTATGCTTGATAAAGACCCCCACCGGGTCGAAACGTCGCATCTCACGTGGTGGAATAAACCTTGAATATTAGAAGACTTTGGAGTGCTGCGATCTTCTTTCATCTGTTGCCTTGTTCACAGGAGACCAGAACTGTACACAGTACTCCATGTGTGGTCTGACTAGTGATTTGTAAAGTGGCAGGACTATTTTCTCATCACGGGCATCTATGCCCCTTTTGATGCACATCATAATCTTATTGGCCTTGGCAGCAGCTGCCTGACACTGGTTTCTACAGCTTAGTTTGCTGTCCTCTAAAATTCCTAAGTCCTTTTCCATGTCAGTGTTACCCAGTGTTTTACCATTTAGTATGTACGGGTGACTTGCATTATTCCTTCCAATGTGCCTAACCTTACATTTGTCAGTGTTAAACCTCATATGCCACTTCTCTGCCCAAGCCTCCAATCTATCTATCTGTAACAGTATACTGTCCTCTTCTATGTTAATTACTTTACAGTTTAGAGATCAGCAACCTCCGGCACTCCAGCTGTTCTGAAAATGCAACTCCAAGAATCCTCCTTTCATTTCTATGGGAGTTACAAGAACAAATGAGTAAGTGTGCATTCTAGGAGTTGTAGTTCACAGCAGCTAGAGTGCCAAAGGTTGCTGATCTCTGGTTTGGTGTCATCTGCAAAAATTTATATTTTACTGTGCAAGCCTTCTACAGGATCAAAATGTCCCAGTTAGTGAGGATAATGGCCTCTCTTAGCTGGTCAAATTTAGCTTTTTGAAAGTTTGGCATTTTTAAATGACAATTTGAAGGTTATTATTTTATGGTCACTATTTCCCAGGTGTCCCCCGACCTGCACCTCTTTTGTTCTGTCAGGTCTATTGGTTAATTCCTAGTCCAGTATGACCGTCCCTCTGGTCAGATCCTGAACCAGTTGGGAAGTAAATTGTCTTTGGTTATTACTAGTATTGAGCGAGGCATATGAAGCGGATTTCAGTCAGAAGTTTAGGAAAATTCGATTTGCAACAAATCCGAATTTCCTTGCACTTCGTGGTAACGAATCAGGTTTTCCTAAAATGCCAGCTGCATGTGTTACAAGGCAAAGCAAAGTGTAGAGGAGACAAGCCCGGGAATGCGAGATCACCTATTATGCTGTGCAGCCAAGCGATCTAATGGCAACTAAAATGACATCAATTGTTTTTGTAATACAGTATTAAATGTTTTTTTTGTGATTTCTTCATTGACACAATTATTCAACCCCTTAAAGACTACCACTCTTAAGAACAGAGGTTCATTCAAGTGTTTTCGATCAAGTATTAAAAACACCTTTGGATGTCAAAGAGCAGCAATCAAGCATAATAAGCACCAATTAGGCAGATGTAAAATGACTGTGATACTCAGCTCCTTCTAGACATTTACTGGTGTGTTTACAGACATGGTGAAGTCAAGAGAATGGTCCAGGAAGACAAGAGAAGAGGTGATTTCTCTTCACAGGAAGGGCAATGGCTGTAAGAAGATTGCAAATATGTTAAACATACCAAGAGACACCATAGGAAGCATCATTCGCAAATTCAAGGCAAAGGGCACTGTTGAAACGCTACCTGGTCGTGGCAGAAAGAAGATGCTGACTTTGACTGCTGGGCGCTACCTGAAGCGCAAAGTGGAGAAAAGTCCCCGTGTTACTGCTGAGGAACTGAAAAAAGATTTGTCAGATGAGGGTACTGAAGTTTCAGCTCAGACAATAAGGCGCACACTGCATAATGAAGGCCTCCATGCCAGAACTCCCAGGCGCACCCCCTTGCTGTCTCCAAAGAATAAGAAGAGTCGACTGCAGTATGCCAAAAGTCATGTGGACAAACCACAAAAGTTTTGGGATAGTGTTCTGTGGACTGATGAAACAAAATTAGAACTGTTTGGAGGAGGCCTATGAAGAAAAGAACACCTTGCCTACTGTGAAGCATGGCGGGGGGTCAATCATGCTTTGGGGCTGTTTTGCTTCTACAGGTACAGGGAAGCTTCAGAGTGTGCAAGGTACCATGAATTCTCTTCAGTACCAGGAGATATTGGATGAAAATGTGATGCAGTCCGTCACAAACCTGAGGCTTGGGAGACGTTGGACCTTTCAACAGGACAATGATCCCAAGCATACCTCCAAGTCCACTAGAGCATGGTTGCAGATTAAAGGCTGGAACATTTTGAAGTGGCCATCGCAGTCACCAGACTTAAATCCGATTGAGAACCTCTGGTGGGACTTAAAGAAAGCAGTTGCAGCGCACAAGCCTAAGAATGTGACTAAACTGGAGGCTTTTGCCCATGAAGAATGGGCGAAGATACCTGTAGATCGCTGCAAGACACTTGTGTCAAGTTATGCTTCACGTTTAAAAGCTGTTATAACTGGAAAAGGATGTTGTACTAAGTACTAAGATTGAATGTCACTTGGGGGTTGAATAAAACTGATAATGATGTGAGCACAGAAAAGACATTTGTATTTATTTCATTATAAATGTTATGTTATATTTGTCTGACTTACAAGTGCCTCTTTGATTTAATTGTAAACAAGATGACTGAAATGATCAAAATCAATGTCAAACTGGCCAAAACACTCAATTTCAGTGGGGGTTGAATAATTTTGAACACAACTGTATATTCTGTGATGTCACAGCCCTATAAAACCCTCAAAACCCTCTGAGCGGTCTCCATCATTGTCCTGTGGGCTGAGCATAGGGAGAGACGTGGCAAGTGTTCATGCGTTAGGGACAGTATTGCTGAAAACAATTAATAGAAGAATTCAATACCAATAAGATGGAAGACTTTGTTAGTCCAGTGCCTACATATACCAACTAGTCTGCACCCCTTTTACAGGTTTTACTTCCTAGAAAAGTCAGCAATCACATTTTTAAAACTTCTCTACTTATTACCAAGAACCTGTTTCTTTTATGAGATCCACAGGTTTCAGTTTCTCAGCCTAAGGGCTCATGCACACAAATGTTTATTCTTTCCATGTCCGTTCCGTTTTTTTTGCGGACCGTATATGGAACCAATTATTTCAATGGGTCCGCAAAAAAACGGAAGTTACTACGTGTGCATTCCGTTTCCGTATTTCCGTTCCACAAAAAACATAGAACATGTCCTATTATTGTCCACATTATGGACAAAGATATTACTGTTCTATCAGGGGCTAGCTGTTCCGTAAAATATGGAATACACACGGACGTCATTCATATTTTTTGCAAATCCGTTTTTTGCGGACCACAAAATACATAAAGTCGTGTGCACGAGCCCTAAATCTGTAAAATTGAAGTCCTCCATAATAATGACCTCATTATGATTTGCCGCCTCTCCTTTAGTAGATTTTCTGTGGAGTTTGTTATATTAGGTGGCTTATAAAAAAAACTCTGTACTTTAAAAATTCAGTATTTTATCATTGTTTTTGCCTCCATGTATTTCTATCCACAGTGACTTTACATGTGCATTTCCCTCACTTATATCTTCCCAGAGTGTGGGCTTTAGACAGGACTTTATGTAAAGACCCTCCCCCCCCTCCCCTTGTGGTGTTTACACACCTTTCTAAATAGACTGTAACCCTGTACTTTAACCAACCAGTCATAGCCATCATCCAGCTATGTCTCAGTTATTCCTCCTCAGACATTACTAATTCAATTTCACCAGTTTTATTAGTCATGCTTCTGACATTAGTATACAGTACATACAATTAAGAGGTTTTTGTATGTTGTATATTTCTTACCCTACACCCTACCTTGTTAACTGTCCTAGTCCCTCCCTCCAATCCATCCCCAGTTCTTTTACCCCACCGCAGGTCACTATCTGCAATATTTTCAGTGCTGCACATTCATCTCCTTGCTCAGCACAGCCTGGAAAGGAGAGGAGGATGGGCATGTGTGGAGCTCTGTGAGGGAAGGAGGAGAGGCTTGTAGGAGTCTATAAATTTGGGGTCTCTGGGTTCTGTGTTAAGAAGGGTTTGTCAGCCATGTAAAATTAATTATTGAAAACGTATTAAAATGTAATAAAAGTAGTTCTGGTCCCTGCCGATCTCCTTCCACTGCTCTCCTGTGTCCTAGCTGGTCTCTATACTTCCAGTTCCTTCTCCATTTGGACATGTGACCTCTGCGGCCAGTGATTGGGAAGCTGCCAACGGGATCAGTAAAATTTTACTACTTTTATTATTTTATAACATTCCAAAGAGTTTAAATGAATACTAATGTTGGCACATGGCACAGTGGCAAGCACAGTTTTGGTGGAATCTACAGCATGGTGGTGTGAAAGGGGCAGCTGTATGGGGGGTGGTTTTTTGCTATAGAGGGTAGGGATAGACTGCAGAAGCAATGAGTCAAAGTCAGATATGTAACCTAATCTCCTGTGACCTAATGTATTATTGGAAATAGACCCCTATCTACTATGTGCCATTTATTAATACTAGTGTTTTTTTTTTTATGTGGCAGAGGGGGCTGCATACTCCTGACCAAAGTCGTCTGCACATAAACGTTTGGACCAAATGAAAAACACAAGTGAACAACTGAAATCCGTGGAGATCTGGCTTTACATTTGTTGCCTCATAACTGATTTTTTAAAAATGTGTTTTAATCTCTTTGTTAGAAAGTAAGGTCACTGTAAATTGATTGAGAGGTGTGTGTATGTATGGGGGGACTGGGGTAGATTGGGGTGGATAAGGAACCCAATTTGCCTGCTTTACCTAGGGCACCAAAATACGTTGTCCTGGTTCTACATTTATCCCATAAAATGTCTGCTGTATGAGCAGCAAACTCATCCATATTGCAACATTATCTCAGTGTTGAAATTTGTTCATTTAGATACGGGATCCTGGATTCCAAATGTACAATTTGCTCAAATTTTGCACAAAAGTATACACCCTCAAACAGCTGCTCCAGGACTGCATACATTTCACAAAATATGTACTGGACTGCCTTGTCAATTATGAAGCACATACTTGCTAATAAGGATCACGCCAGAAAAGAGAGAAAAAGAAAGAAACTACAGGTACATGTTAGCAATTTTCCACCAAATAAATTTCTGCTTGTTTGTTTTCCATAAGAAAGAAGTAGTTGTGGAGGGCACTCACTTATCTAGGCACTGGAAAATGCTGATTAAAAATGTTGATTAAAATATACAGTAGTTTATTATAAATATTCAGTATGATATAAATATAGAAGAAACCGGATCCGGCAAATAAATATATAGGATATACACAAAATATTTCTTAACAGAAGTTTACACATAAAAAATTATTCCATAAAAATTAAAAAATTAGAAAAAATTATTACATAAAAAATTAATTGATTAATTTTGTGTGGGAGGGATAGGAGGGGTAACAAAATTGTATGTATCTCCTGACCACACAACAAAGTGTTAATATGGTTGAAAAGTAGGTGATTCCTTATGTGGGCTGAGATTGTCCAGCTAAAATAGTCAATAGTAATCCATATGTAATGATACAGTTCTTTTTAGATGAGTACCAAAAAGTTCATAGTGTCTTTGAAAAGTTGCTGAATATGTAAGGATGGGTCACCACTCAATAGGGTGTTATATTAAATAGTGCAGAGGCTGTATTTCTCCTCAACAGCGTAGCTGGTCTTAATATGGGTGCAGAACAGCAGTAGAGTACACTTTGGCAGTAGTATTTATTGGTAACGGTACTTGTATCCCCTTATTAATATACTTATCGGGTCAGCCGTTAGGTGAAATAGCACAACAAAGTTTCCAAACCGCTTGTTAGCTCTATGACAATATTTGGTCGGGTGCCTCACTGGCTACGTTACCAATCTTCAAAGTGCCGATATTCGATCTGTGTTGATGCATGCAGTAAATGCTCGAGGCTTGTGAGCGCTCAGAGTCCCAATCTTTCCCGCCTGCTGAGCTTCAGGTCGGCGTCACACGTGGAGATAGATGGTGGTAGTGGATAATGATGAAAAGAGAGGACTTCTTCACAGATAAAACAACAACAACCAAACAAGAAAACAATACACGTCTGATCCTCCCCTACAATAGCCAATACAAAACAATAGATAAGATCATTAATACCCACTGGCATCATCTACTAAAAGACTAAATAATAGGCCCAAACTAACAACCAGACCATTGATCACATATACCAGAGCACCTAATTTGGGCCTTCTAATTGCACCATCAGTGAGATAAACAAAATATTCAGGGACAAAACATAATTGGCTATTATCAAAAGGTTTTCACAGATGTGGCTCCTGCAATAATTGTAGAATAACTAAATTTCAGAAAAAAACTATAGAAATACACTCAACTCATAACTCATTTTCATATAAAATTAGGGAGACGCTATCATGCAATTCAACAGACATCATTTATATCTTACAATGTCCGTGCAATAAACAATATATTGGACGTGCCAAGAGAACACTAAAAACTTGCATAGCTGAACACATTTACAATATCAAAAAAGGCCTAGAGACCCATTCCTTATCATCCCACTACAAACATCTCCACAACAAGGACCCCTGTACCTTACAGTTTGCGGCCTTAGAGAAAATTAAGAAACCATGGCGAGGTGGAGATCACATAGCTAACATGTCGAGAGCTGAATCCAAATTCATATTTGAATTTGACACCATCATACCAAAAGGCCTAAATGCTGAAATGGAGTTATTTGGATTTCTGCGATCCAAAAGGGGGGCCCGTCGCTGGGGGACGAGGAGTCGACTGTTTACCAGCGCGTCGACTCCCCCCTTCCCTGCCGACTGACCTCCCCCCCTCTCCAATCAAATCAGAAAATTAAATTAAATTTAAACTTAAAATTAAAACATAATAAATATACACTACATATTACAATATGATCAATACAACATCGCTAACAATTAATCAGACTTCTGATGGTATATACCCTGATTATTTGAATTAATTCCTTTCTCCACCCCAATGATGACATCACTGACCAATTAAACCAATTAAACCAATTAAACCTCAGAGACTATAAAAGTACTTCAAAATACGGTAACTGGTACCCACTGAAAAAGGGACTGTGTGTCCCGAAACGCGTTTGGGCTGTACCAGTACCGGAGGACCTACGGACCACAAGTGACATCCAGACCCCAGGAGCGCACCAATACACCGTGCACAGTGTATCCGATGTGAGAAGAGGCCGCATCATTATCCACTACCACCATCTATCTCCACGTGTGACGCCGACCTGAAGCTCAGCAGGCGGGAAAGATCGGTACTCTGAGCGCTCACAAGCTTCGAGCATTTACTGCGCGCATCAACACAGAACGAATATCGGCACTTTGAAGATTGGTAACGTAGCCAGTGAGGCACCCGGCCAAATATTGTTATAGAGCTAACAAGCGGTTTGGAAACTTTGTTGTGCTATTTCACCTAACGGCTGACCCGATAAGTATATTAATAAGGGGATACAAGTACCGTTACCAATAAATACTACTGCCAAAGTGTACTCTACTGCTGTTCTGCACCCATATTAAGACCAGCTATGCTGTTGAGGAGAAATACAGCCTCTGTACTATTTAATATAACACCCTATTGAGTGGTGACCCATCCCTACATATTCAGCAACTTTTCAAAGATACTATGAACTTTTTGGGACTCATCTAAAAAGAACTATATCATTACATATGGATTACTATTGACTATTTTAGCTGGACAATCTGAGCCCACATAAGGAATCATCTACTTTTCTGCCATATTAACACTTTGTTGTGTGGTCAGGAGATACATACAATTTTGTTACCCCTCCTATCCCTCCCACAAAAAATTAATCAATTAAATTTTTATGGAATCATTTTTTATGTGTAAACTTCTGTTAAGAAATATTTTGTGTATTTCCTATATATCTATTTGCCGGATCCGGTTTTCTTCTATACCTCTATATTTATATCATACTGAATATTTATAATAAACTACTGTATAGTTTAATCAACATTTTTAATCAGCATTTTCCAGTGCCTAGATAAGTGAGTGCCCTCCACAACTACTTCTTTCTTATTGATTTACTCTTTTGGGTAAGGGTGTCACCCAAGGAGAGAGCACCACTACCGTGTGTATCAGTGGGTGAGTCATTGTACCTTACTTTGTCTTGTTTGTTTTCCTGAAACCATTTTACTTATTAAGTGGAAGACATTGATGTAGATTTGTTATTCACATCCCAATGATGTGTCTTGGTATATGGTAAATATACTGCAATCATTGAGTTGAGAGTAATCTTTTTTTTTTTTTTTGTTTAATGTCTCAAGACTCCTGGTTAGTATTTCTAAGGCCTCATGTACACGACCGTATGTATTTTGCGGTCCACAAAAAACAGATCCGCAGAAAATACGAATGACATCCGTGTGCATTCCATATTTTGCGGAACAGAACAGCTGGCCCCTAATAGAACAGTACTATCCTTGTTCGTACTGCAGACAATAATAGGACATGTTCTATCTTTTTGCGGAACGGAAATACGGACATATGGAAATGGAATGCATACGGAGTAACTTCCGTTTTTTTTTTTCTGCGGAACCATTGAAGTGAATGGTTCTGCATGCGGTCTGAAAAAAAAAAGAAAGAAAATACATTTGTGTGCATGAGTCCTAACAGTGACACATGTATGTCCTTATCATACCTTCACTCCAGAATTCTGGCATCAAAAAGTCACAGGATTAGGGCTTTCGTGAGTTTTTACACTCACTTGGGCTAAATTTAGGCGATTGCACTCAAGTTTGTGACTTTTTTGCACTAGTCGGGTGTAGTTAGCTTTGTTATTGTGTTTCACTCCACATTTATCATTAAGACTTTGAGGATAAGCCAAATTTATCAAGTAACATGAGACATTGATAAATGTGGCATAAAGTTCTCCAACACAGAGCAAAACTGACTTCAAAATTTCCCCTCATGATACTGTAAATCTCCCCAATTGAGTTTAAAAAAAATAAAACATACAACTTATATTATCCCATACCTTCTTACAATGCTCTTACAATTGCATGCATTCTAAATATACAGTATGTGATATACAATAAGTTATGCTACAGTCTGAATATTAAATATAAGGTCTACACTTTGGGACCCAATTGCTACAGATGTTGGAGCGCATAATAAACTTAATGACACTGGAATGACTTAATGACACTGTTATTTTAACAATAGCTCAAGTAGTAACTTTGTGCCATTGCCCCCCGATTGTGCCATTACCCCCATGATGCCCCCTGCAGTGAGTCTCAATGCGTTGGCAGCTGCAACCTTCCTGAGCTGCTGCCATCAGCAGATTGTCACCTGTAACTTACAGCTAGCACTCTGCTGCAACAGCCAAAATCGGTACTGGCAGACCCTGAGGGTCTGATCAGCCTTAGTGTAAATGTAGCACTAACTATACAGTGCATTGCAAAAAATGACTATTGCAATGCACTGTATATACATCAGGCCCACTGGATCTTCAAGATCCAAATGGGTCTTGATAAATAAAAAAAGTGTCAAAAAATGTTAACGTGGAAAAACTAAAAATAAAATAAAAATGTAAATAAAAATAAAATAAAAATTGCCTTTTCTCATATCCGTTCTTTTATAAGTTATTAAAAAATACAAAAAAATACATATAACTGGTATTGTCGCGTCCATAATGACCTGATCTATAAAAGTATCATGTTACTAATTACACGCGGTGAACACCATAAAAAATTAATGTAAAGAACTATGACAGAATTGCTGTTCTTGTCACCTCACCACAACAAAAAAATAAATAACAAGTGATCAAAAAGACATATGTACCCAAAAATGTACCCGCAAATGATACCAATAAAAACTACAGCCCGTCCCACAAAAAAATCAAGCCCCCATACACCTATATTGGTTAAAAAAAAATACAAATGTTATGGACTTTAGTATATGGTGATGCAAAATATAATTTATTTTTAACACAAAAGAGATTTTATGCTGAAAAAGTAGTAAAACATAAAAAACTATATACATTTGGTATCGTCACAACCATATGAACCCACAGAATAAAATAGTCATATAATATTTACCACAAGAGGAACCCATAGAAAATAAAAATAAAAAACAATGACAGAATTGCCATATTTGCCAACTTCACCTCCCCCCCAAAAAAAAACAAAAAACAAGTGATCAAAAAGACATATGTAAAACTATGCCAATAGAAACTAAAGCTTGTCCCGCAAAAAACAAGCCCACATACAGCAACATTAGTGAAAAAATAAAAATGTAATGGGCCCTGAACTAATTTTAGCAAATTAAATGTTAGAAAATCCTGATGCCGTTCCTTCCCTTCTGAATGCTGCCATGTCCCCAAACCACATATATGGTGTTGCCGTATTCAGGTAAAAAAAAATGCATGACAAATTGTGGGTACATTTTCTCCTGTCACCCCTTGTGAAAATGGAAAATTGGCGTTAAATCAACTTTATATTGTAAATAAAAGTTAATTTTTCATTTTTACAGCCATGTGTTTCTAAATTTTATGAAACGCTTGTTGGATCAAAGCAGACACTTCACCCCTAGAATTATTCCTTGAATAGTGTAGTTTCCAAAATGGGGTCACTTTTTGGGTTTTCTTTCTAGGGGTACCTCAGGGTTTCTTCAAATGTAACATGGCACCTGAAAACCATTCCAGCAAAATCTGCCCTCCGTTAACAATATGGCGTTTTTTTCCCTCTGCACCCTGCCGTGTGCCCATAAAGCAATTTACAACCACATATTGGGGGTTTTTGTCAACTACAGAATCAGGGTAATAAATATTGTGGTTTCTTTGGCTGTTAACTCCTGCTGTGTCACAGGAAAATTGGATATAAATAGAAAATCTGAATAAAAAATGAAATTTTAAAGTTTCCCCTCCAATTTGCTTTAATTCTTCTGGAACACCTAAAGGGATAATAAAGTTTGTAAAATAAGTTTTGAATAACTTGAGGGGTGTCGTTTCTAAAATGGGGTAAATCATGGGTGGTTTCTACTATGTAAGTCCCACAAAGTGACTCCATAGCTGAACTGGTCCTCAAAAAAGTTAGTTTTGAAAATTTTCTTAAAAATCTTAAAATTTTCTTCTAAACTTCTAAGGTCCCTTTCACACGAGCGAGTTTTCCGCGTGGGTGCAATGCATGACGTGAACGCATAGCACCCACACTGAATCTAGACCCATTCATTTCAATAGGTCTGTGTACACAACCGTTTTTTTCATGCATCAGTTCTGTTGCGTGAAAAACGCAGCATGTTCTATATTCTGAATTTTTCATGCAGCCCTGGCCCCATAGAAGTGAATGGTGCTTCAGTGAAAAAACGCATTGCATCCACAAGCAAGTGCAGATGCAGCGTGTTTTTCACTGATGGTTGCTAAGAGATGTTTGTAAACTTTTAAGTTTTTTATCACGCGCGTGAAAAACGCATCAAAACACATTGCACCCACGTGGAAAAAACTGAACAACTGAATGCAATCACAGACAAAACTGACTGAACTTGCTTGCAAAATGGTACGAGTTTCACTGAACGCACCCTGAACGCATCTGGAGCCAATCCACCACGCTCGTGTGATGGATTTGGATAATGGATTTTTTTATGCATAAAGGTAAAACACATCAACTCAAATTCACCACTAACATGAACTATGATGTGTCAAGAGAAAACATTCTCAGAATGGCTTGGATAAGTAAAAGCGTTTCAAAGTTATTACACATGTCAGATTTGAAAAATGGGGCTCCAACATTTGGCCCAAACTGGCTGTCGCTTGAAGGAGTTAGGACTCTTTCACACTTGCATATTTGTTTTCCGGCATAGAGTTCCGTCGTCGGGGCTCTGTGCCGGAAAAATCCTGATCAAGATTATCCCAATGCATTCTGAATGGAGAGAAATCCGTTCAGGATGCATCAGGATGTCTTCAGTTCAGGACCGGAACGTTTTTTGGCCGGAGAGAAAAAACTGCAGCATTCTGCGCTTTTTGCTCTGGCCAAAAATCCTGAACACTTGCTGCAAGGCCGGATCCGGAATTAATGCCCATTGAAAAGCATTAATCCGGATCCGGCCTTAAGCTAAATGTCGTTTCGGCGCATCGCCGGATCGGACGTTTAGCTTTTTCTGAATGGGTACCATGGCAGCCAGGAAGGTAAAGTCATGGTGGCCATGGTAAAGTGTAGTGGGGAGCAGTATACTTACAGTCCGTGCGGCTCTCGGGGCGCTCCAGAGTGATGTCAGGGCGCCCTACGCGCATGAATCACGTGATCCATGCGCATGGGGCGCTCTGACGTCATTCTGGAGCGCCCCGGGAGCCGCACGAACTGTAAGTATACTGCTCCCCCGCTCCCCACTACTAGTATGGCAACCAGGACTTTAATAGCGTCCTGGCTACCATGGTAACCTCAAAGCATTTCGAAGACTGATCAGAATCCTGATCAGTCTTCTAATACTTTCAGGCGACTTGCGTTCTGACGGATCCGGTGGGACGGAAGTGCCCGCCTGATCCTCAGAACGCAAGTGTGAAAGAGGCCTTAAACTGAGTGCCTTTATTTATAGGCCTCTTGCACACGGGCGTCATGTTTGACGCCCGGATAAGAGGCGGGTGCGTTGCGGGAATCGCCGCGATTTTTCCCGCGTGTGCTAACGTTTGTAGTACGTTTAGCACGCGCGTGAAAAAATCCGCATGCTTGGTACCCAGACCCGAAGTCAGACTTCATCACTGAAGTCTGGTTTCGGGATGAGTATTCTGTATATGTAATTATTTTCCTTTATAACATAGTTATAAGGGAAAATAATCGCATTCTAATTACAGAATGCAATGTTCCCCGGGCTTTAGAGGGTTAAAAATAATAAAGAGTTAACTTACCTTCTCCCATTGTACGCGCAGAGCCCCAGAACGTCTTCTCTCTTGATGGTTTGGATGCTTGAGGACCTGTGGTGACGTCACAGGGTCACATGGTCCAATCATAGAAGCATTTGAGTGGACCATGTGACCCATGTGATCCTGTGACATCACGGCAGGTCCTTCATCCAACATCTGTTATAAAGGAAAATAATAACGATCGGGTCCCCATCCCGATCGTATCCTAGCAACCATGCGGGAAAATCGCAACGCATCCGCACATGATTGCGGATGCTTGCGATTTTCCCGCATCCCCATTCACTTCTATGGGGCCTGCGTTGCGTGAAAATCGCAGAATATAGAACATGCTGCGATTTTCACGCAACGCAAAAGTGATGCGTGAAAATCACCGCTCATGTGCACAGCACCATAGAAGTGAATGGGTCAGGATTCAGTGCGGGTGCAATGCGTCCTCCTCACGCATTGCACCCGCGCGGAAAACTCGCCCGTGTGAAAGGGGCCATACTGTTTTATTGGTATCTCCTCCTCTGATGTCACCTCCTCTTCAACAGCCCAATCTGGCTCGCAAGTCCTGTCATAGTCCTCAACGTGCCTGCTACTTGTATCAGACTCTGCCATCATGGGCTCCTTGCCAGACCTCTCAATTCCATTCTCTGTACTTGCCCCAAGTGCCAATGTTGCTATCACTGCCCCTACCACTACTACTGCTACTGGCTGGGTTGTAGTTGTCTATAGTAACATGGTTATTGTTTGTGTTACTTATTTGAAGTGAGTTTGCAGCTGAACCTTATCCCGCCACTCAGTAAAAAACTCAGGTATGAATGCAATTTTTTGGTAGTAATGCCAGACATCTTTTTAACTAGACTGTGTGATTCAGTTGCCTTCAGTAACACAGTTATAATTTTAGTTACTGATGGGAAATGCTTTTGCTGCTGAACCTTAGCCATCCCTCATATTGCAACAATTTACGTGTTCAGTAACAGGACTATAACATACTGAGATGCCCAATTTCAAGCAGTAAATAAAAAAGAGCAATTCCTCAGTACCAATGTAATGAAACTTACAAAAAAAAAAGAAAGCCATAGAGCCAGTACTCTTTGCTCTGCATGATGAGGTGCTGTCTTATTCATTATCCAGGTCATGTCTCAAGGCCTATTAAAAGGTTGAACATTGACTTAAAGCAGGGATCAGCAACCTCTGGCATTCTAGCTGTTCTAAACCTACAACTTCCAGAATCCTCCTTTCACTTCTGTGGGAGATGCAAGAAGAGCCGAGTAAGCTTGCATGCTGGGAGTTGTAGTTTCACAGCAGATGGAGTGCCGAAGGTTGCTGATCCTTGACTTATAAGATAGCTGCCTTACATCTGGTGGCATTAGAAGCAGAGCTTCCTAAGAGCTCATTTGCATCACTTCTTCATAGTTAGAGATAAGCAAATTTTTCAAAAATTCCATTTGCCGGTTCGCTGAATTTTTCCGGAAAAATTTGATTCGATCCGAATATATTTGCGGCAAATTACGTTAAAAAATTGCTATTTCTTGGCTACTGAGAGCCTTTAGGCTCCATTCACATGTCCGCAATTTTGTTCCGCATTTTGCGGAACATAATTTGCAGACCCATTCATTTCAATGGGGACAGACGATGTCCCGCCCGGGTCCGCAATTGCGGATCCGCAATTCTGGGTCCGCAATCGCGTTCCCGAAAAATATAGAACATGTCCAATTTTTGTCCGCAATTGTGGACAAGAAAAGGCATTTTCTATGAGAGTGCCGGCGATCGCAAAACACACACGAATGTGTGAATGTAGCCTTATAGTGGTGTATAACACTGTTCCTTGCAGTAACACGCATAGGGAGTCTGCTTCCTTAGTGAAATAATACTGTAAGTCCATATGATATGCAGATGACAGGCGTCGATCTTAGAATCATTGCATACCAAATAACTGACCAAATAACTCAAGTATCAACTCAGTCGTACAGGTCGATGTTAGCGTCAAGAAAAAGCGCACTCCTTTTACACCATCATCAGCTGATTCCACATAGATGTTTACAGAACCTGTTCTATTAAACGCTTATACAAGTAGAGCCCCCTGACAGAGTGGAGAGGGTGTCAGCAGTAAGTTTGTGTTGACGTCACTGATTAGTTTTCCCCATTCTCTGATCCGTTAAAACAATTACCCAGGAAAAAAAAACGGATCCTGTCTGTGGAGCATATGCCTTCATATGGTTAGCATTTGCTCAATAATCCATCAGAATTGCTAAAGGCAAAAATAAAACGGAGTGGATCTAAAAAAGACATGACACGTGAATGGAATATTTTCATGTCTTCTGTGTTTTCTACCCACTCCTGCTTTTGGCTACCAAATCATAAGCCAATTCTGATGAGACCAAACAGGCCTTAAAGCTGCTACGCAGACAGGATCCGCTGTGCATCTCATTTTTCCTTTCTTCTGACTGATCAGAAGAAGTATCAAATAAATGATAATGTCAGCCAGGCCGAAAGCCAAAATAGTGGCCCAGCATTAGAAGTCCACAGAGTGGTCCTATGACATAGTGGTGAGGTGGAAACAGGAGACCACAGAGTGGCCCAATGACAGTGTTTGGAGGTGGCAGCAGCATGAAGAGACCACAGAGCAGCACAATGACATAGTCTGGAGGTGGTGGCAGCATGAGTAGGCTACAGAGCGGCACAATGACCGCGTCTTGAGGTGGAGGTAGCATGAGTAGGCCACAGAGTGGCACAATGACAGAGTCTGGAGGTAGTGGCAGCAAGAGGATACCACAGAGCGCCACAATGACATAGTCTGGAGGTGGTGGCAGCATGAGTAGGTCACAGAGTTGCACAATGACAGAGTCTGGAGGTAACAGCAGAATGAGGAGACCACAGAGCGGCACAATGACAGAGTTTGGTGGCAGCAGTAGCATGAGGAGACCATAGAGTGGCACAATGACAAAGTCTGGAGGTGGCGGCAGCATGAAGAGGCCACAGAGCAGCACAATGACAGAGTCTGGAGGTGGCCGTAGCATTAGGAGACCACAGAGTGGCCCAATGACAGAGTCTGGAGGTGGCGGCAGCATCAGGAGGCCACAGAGTGGCAAGGTGACATACTGTGGAGGTGGGTGGCAATACCAGTACCCTCTGAAGATGGTGGGTGAAATAAGGAGCACTTGGCACTGACACTGATGTGTGGCATCAGGCGGGTAACAGCATCAGAATAGTAGCTGAGGCAGGTAGCCAGAAGAAACCGGTCTCTTTTGTCAAATTGTTGGAGGGGTACCATGGAAGAACTAGTCTGATGCATCAGGCATTGGTGTGTGGAAATTGTGGCTGATCCCCGCCTGATTCATCATGATGCAGTTTCCCACTATGTGCTGTATGTGGGAACTTTAAACTCTTGCTAAATGTCATATCAAATGTATTGTGGTATCATGCTACATGCTGACTGCTGGTACTGGCACCACTTATATATATAGCTGGGGGGGGGGGGTTGTAAAGTTAGTGAGTCCGATCATAAAGATTTTACCGCATATAAGTGCAGCGCTTAATACTGAATACAAGTTTTTACTCCACCGAAATAATTCAAAAAAGATTTTTCCAGATAGAAGTGCAGCGCTCAATGCTGAATACAAGTTTTTTCTCCACCGAAATAATAAAAAAAAAAGATTTTACCGCATATAAGTGCAGCGCTTAATGCTGAATACAAGATTTTTTTCCACCAAAATAATTAAAAAAAGATTTTACAGCATATAAGTACAGTGCTTAATGCTGAATACAAGTTTTCTCTACACCGAAATAATTAAAAAAAAGATTTTACCGCATGTAAGTGCAGCGTGTAATGCTGAATACAAGTTTTTTTTTCCACCGAAATAATTAAAAATATATATTTTACTGCATATAAGTGCAGCGCTTAACGCTGAATACAATATTTTTCCCACTAAAATAAGTCACAAAAGATGTTACCACATATAACAGCATCGTCGAATACAAACTCCTGGGAAGGTTATGGAGCGTCATGGTCATCTGGCATCTATTCGCTCCACTGAAGGATTATTTTGATAGTGTGTAGAAGCCACACAGGAGCCCCCACGCTGCAAATTTATCATAGAGACATCATGTAGATTTTACTGCATATAACTGCAGCGCTGAACGCTGAATACAAGATTTTTTCCACCAAAATATTTAAAAAAAGATTTTACCACATATAAGTGCAGTGCCTAATGCTAAATACAATTTTTTTTTTCCACCAAAATAATTTTAAAAAGATTTTACTGCATATAAGTGTATCGCTTAATGCAGGATAAAAAAAATGTTTCCACTGAAATATATCACAAAAGATTTTACCACATATAACTGCAGCGCTGAATGACGAAAATCTCTTTCTTTTTCTACTGATATATGCCACTAAAGGCTTTACGACGGGGCGTGGCCAAGCTGCCGAGAGGAATGGCTGCTTGAGACAGGAGCTCCTGCACCATAGCGACTGATACAGCGTTTGCCCTTAGCTGTTCTGCACTCTGAAGCCCCCCACACACACCTGTGGATGCCCCACTTTCTCCCCACCCTAATGGGGAAAACTAAGAAGCAGATCCCTAAGCTCCAGGACGGAAATCTGGAGTCATACTTTGACAGGGGGAGAGCTAAAGATGTCGCCGATCCTCTCTCACCCCCCCGCCTGAGACCAGTATTGGGACTATATCTCCCATTTATGCAGTGCGCTCGCCCTCACCTCCGATCCTCTCCAGCTCTGCAGACCTGATTGCTGCCTCGCCTCCGTCCTTTCCACCCACGCCGGAGGAGGACAAGACTCGTCCCTGCACTGCCGCCTCTCTCCAAAATGGTGCCCGGATCGGATCGCAGCATGGCCAGCAAACATGTGGCCTGAGTTCCCCTCATAGGTGCTCAGGCACTGGCTACTGCCTTCAGAACAGTGAGTACCTTGACCCCTCGTCCACCTCCATGGGAGCCAAGGACCCCTTTCACTCTCTGCCCACATCTGATCGACCCATTACAGAGGACTCTCTGAAGGCCATGCTACTGGCCCTAAAATCCTCCCTCCATACCGATATTGCGGGTCTGCTTAACCCTTTAGCGGCCAGGATCCAAGGCTCTGAAGATAGAATTGCTCACATTGAATCTAAAATGGGCGAGTTTGCTGCCTCTCAAAATGAGGTTATTGATGCTCATAATGACATGGCTACTGAGCTAGAAAATGTTAAGCTTAAACTTGCGGACTTAGAGGATCGCTCCAGGCGCAATAATGTAAAATTCGGGGCATCCCTGAAGATGTCACTCAACAGGATTTGCAACCGTTCCTAAAAGGTCTTATCAAATCGCTCTTGCCTCACATACCGACTCCTGATATGATCATTGACAGAGCCCACAGAATCCCTAAGCCCTCGCATTTGGGCCCTAATGTGCCGCGAGACACGCTGGCGCGCATCCATTTTTTCCATACTAAAGAAGCCTTGATGGAAGCTGCGCGGAAAAAGAATACGCTACCGGCTCCTTATCAGAAAATCAAATTGTTCGCTGATCTATCCAAAGCTACTCTTCGCCATCGCAGAACATTACTACCAATCACGGCGGCTCTGCGAGGCAATGATGTTCCCTATAAATGGGGCTATCCCTTGAAATTGCTGATTCGGAAGAACGATCAAACTTATGTTATTAAGGCGTTTGAAGATGGCAAACAGCTCCTTGAGTCCTGGCAGATTCCGTTGTCCCTGGAGGGCTTTAAATCCGTCTTGGATCCCACGTCTCGCCATCGACCTCTCTCGTCCGGAGATTGATGCTTGACGGACTCTCCAGCTACCTAGCTCCATTATCCTCTGTGTGGTTAACATGGGAATCGTATCTTTGCCTTATTCCATTTGGGCTTTTCCTATGTACCTCCATAATAGCGGTGCCGACTCCTGGTGTTTCTTTTATCTCTCTTTACACTACCTCGGCCTTGGCGCAGGACTTTTGCCCTACTTTATACTTGAAGGCTACTTCTGCTGTGCCTGTCTCTACTGTCTTCTTTTCTCTCTTCTTCTTTTTATTTTTTTTTTATTTTTCTTTTTCTTTCTTTCTTATTTCCCCTCCCCCCCCCCCCTAGCCTCTATTGTTGCTAGACTCCTGTGATTTCTGTTCATATATATAGGGGTTGCGATTTAATTGTTTTACGTGTACTACTGTATTGCTCTGCTTTCCCCATCATGGGCCTCAAAATTATGTCTCTAAATGTTAAGGGCCTCAATTGCCCCTCAAAGAGGTCTTACATGTGCAAAGAAGCAGTGACATCTCATGTTGATATTCTGTGTATACAAGAATCTCACTTATTGCAGGCTGACGCCTCTAGGATTCGTCACAGATTGTTCCCTCATATTTTACATTCTCATTTTAGCAAGAAGAAGAGGGTGTCCTGATTGCTATTAAGAACTCCGTTGCCTACTCTCCTATCTCTACCCTAGTGGATCCGAACGGTCGCTACATCATCTTGGTATGTTTGATTAACAATATCACCTACACACTAGTTAACTTATATGCGCCCAACTCCCATCAATTGGCTTTTATGCATAAACTCATGCGCAAGGTTAATAGTTGCAAGCAGGGCAAAGTTGTCCTCTGTGGGGATTTTAACTCTGTCCTCCAACCGTCCTTAGACTCCACGTCCCCTACGCGTAAATCTGAAACCGGTATGGCTTCCTTCCTGCACTCCGAAGGCCTTATTGATGTGTGGAGAGCACAACACAGCTCAGAAAGAGATTACACTTTCTTCTCCCCTCCACATCTCTCCTACTCCCGCATTGATCTGTTTCTGACTGACCACGTTTCCTTGCTCCACACTTTGTCCACCGAAATTGGCCTAATCAAATGGTCTGATCATGCCCCTGTCACATTGGTTTTAGATGAACAATTCCAATCTTGTAGGGCCCCTGTTTGGAGAAATAATACCTTCCTTCTAAATAATCCTAAATACTCTACGGAACTTTTGACTCATCTCAAAGAATATTTTCATTTCAACGACGGCTCTGTCACTGACACCTTTGTCCTTTGGCAGGCTCATAAAGCATCCATGAGAGGCTCCCTGATTAAATTAGGACATACGGTGAAAAAACTTAGAAGTAAGGATATCGCACAAACCCTTGAAACCATAGCTAGTCTTGAATCTATCAATAAAGCTTCTCCCACTCCCCAGTGCTCAGCAGATCTTAGATCGGCGAGGAATAAGTTGAGCGGCCTAATGTCACAATCCTATCACCACTCTCTCCTTCGACTTAAGGCTACATATTATTCACAGGGAAACAAGGCTGGTCGTTTATTGGCCCGTCAGCTAAAAACCCAGCAGGCTAAATCCAAAATTCCATTCTTGCTTCATCCTATTACTAAAACCAAACTCCTGGACCCCGGGACATCGCCAATCAGTTTAAATCATATTACCAGTCACTATACAACCTTAAAGATAGTATTCCGCTACCCGACAATTATTGCACTCTAGTGTCAGATTTTCTCGCCCGAGCCTCACTCCCGGCTCTCTCCCAGCTACAACTACAATCCCTGAACGCCCGTTTACACTTTTAGAAATTAACAAAATAATTTCCTCGCTTCCCTTAGGCAAGGCGCCTGGGCCAGATGGCTTCTCTAATGAATACTACCGGTCATTTCAAGCCACACTAGTGCCTTACCTACTAGACATGTTTAACCAGATCCTAGAAGGACGAGCTTTTCCCCCAGACATGTTGGGAGCTCTGGTAGTCACTATCCCAAAGCCTGGCAAATCCCGGATGTCCCTCAGAATTTCCGACCTATTTCTCTACTGAACTCGGACATTAAAATCTTTGCCAAACTTGTCGCGAATAGATTGTCTCCTTTGCTCCCTTCTCTGATTCATCCTGATCAGACGGGATTTGTAGCTGGCAGACAAGCCTCTGACAATACTAGACGAATGGTGGACTTGTTTAACTTTGCAGAAGTAAATGATCTCCCAATGCTTGCGGTTACCTTGGACGCCGAAAAGCGTTCGACCGCTTGCATTGGGACTACGCATTTGCCACGCTCCAACACATGGGTTTCTCCGGACCCATTATGTGCGCGATTCGTAGTCTATATGCTGAACCATCGGCGACAGTCTGGGTTAACGGTGTAGTCTCAGACCCCTTTTATATCACCAACGGTACCAGACAGGGTGCCCCCTTTCACCCCTGTTATTTATTTTGGCGCTGGAGCCCTCGCACAGCATATTAGGAACTCAGATACTATTTCGGGAGTGGTGGTTGGCGACAGATCTTATAAAATTGCCCTATATGCGGATGATATTGTCCGCTCTCTGACTGACCCCACTACATCCCTCTGTGCGGCCCTTGATGTCCTCTCCCATTACGGATCTTTGTCATACTATAAGGTAAACAACACGAAGTCTCAAGCGTTACCCATTAAAATACCTCAAGCTGACGTAGACGGCCTAAAATCCCTTTATGACCTAGATTGGCAATCTTCAGAGATTCCTTACTTAGGTGTCAAACTCACATACCCTTGCTCGTTGCTGTACTCGAAAAATTATGATCCCCTACTTACCACCATGTCCAAGGATTTTACAAGCTTTGCGATGAAATCAATTTCATGGGTAGGTAGAGTGGCGTCATTTCAGATGATGACTCTTCCCAAACTTATTTATATTTTCAGGACCCTCCCGATTCCGGTCCCGGCCAGGTTCTTTAAAAAGCTCAAGCTATCCTGGGTAACTATGTTTGGGGATCTTCCAAGCCCAGAGTTGCCCGATCACTGATGATCAAGAAACGGCAAGCTGGAGGAGTTGGTCTCCCTGATATCAAAGACTACTTCACAGCGATAGGCCTTTCTCTTACTCGGGCTTGGTGGTCCCCGACTGATGACACAGCCTGGCTTCACATTGAGTCCCATGCAATAGGCAAGACTCCTCTAAGGGATCATTTGATATATCTCCTATGGCGCCGACCCACGCCTAAACATGCCTTCTTAACGATCGAACATGCGAATACCCTTTGGATGCATATTCACAAAACACAGGGCGACTCAAAAACACACCCTCTACAACTTCTCACTACCCGAGCGGTGGAATTATGTACTCCTGACCTCAATCTCTCTGCTTGGACAAACAAAGGGATCACACAGATCTCCCAACTTACATCGAATCATTCACTTCTCCCCTTTGATTCCCTCCAACGACAGTTTGAGATTCCTCGGACGGAGTTCTATAACAGGCTTCGTCACTTTCTTCATTCCTCTTTACACTCCCCTCCAACACTCAACTCGGACGTAATACGGCTGTTTCGATTCCCTTCCCTCTTCAAGAAACGTACCACAAGATATGTGTATGATCTGCTGGGAGATAAGGATACCTTTGTAAAAACTACAGCGATTTTGAAATGGGAAACGGCACTGAATAAGTCCTTCCCAGTGGACACTTGGGCCTTGTTATCAAGTTCCTGGTTTCCAACTTCAAATGTGTCACACATTATGATGCTGGGCTGAAAACCCTTTTGCATTGGTACTTTACCCCTCAAAGGCTTCATACCATATACCCCTCCACTTCTCCCTATTGCTGGCGAGGTTGTGGTAACACAGGCTCTTTGCTTCATATCTTGTGGTCCTGTTCAAAGATTTACTCCTTCTGGAACTCTGTTTTTATGCTCATTTCAAAACTCACTGGGCAATCCGTAACCCCTTCTCCCGCTCTGGCTCTCTTGTTCCTTTATATTCATGACTTCTCTCCTTTGAGCCGTAATTTAGTGGGCCATATCCTTCTCAGTGCCAAGTTGATACTCACACGTCACTGGAAGTCGCCTGACCCACCCAGTTTGGCCGAAGTAGTGCAGGAAGTGAATTCCACTTGCAGATATGAACATACTTTACCCCCCACAATTATTTCTCCATCCTCCAGAAATATTACGTGGAGTCTGTGGCTCTCGTGTCCGGAATATGTCCCCTAAGAGCTGCTCCTGTGCGATGCTCTACCACGCTCCAGTAGGCAACGGAGTTCTAATCAGATCTAATGTGTGCGTGTCTTTATTTAATGCTTGACAAATGCCCTTGATGCTCATTCCCTCCCCTCCTTCTCCCCTCTGTCCTTCTTCACTTCTCTACTTCTCTTTCTCTCTTCTCTGGTATGTTCTTTAATTGTTCGGAGGTGCTGACCCGCCTCTTGTTGTTGTTCAAATAGACATATGCTGTTTGATGTATGGTTATACGCTCATTTTGACCCTTCACCATGCAGACTGTTTGCATACCCACTTGTTTTGCTGTACTTTGGCTATCTATTTGCTTTGCGCCCCCTACCAGGTAGGCAGCATCCGCGCAGATGCCCTGGTTCGGACGATATTTGCAATTCCTCCCTGCCATGCAGCAATACTGTTATTGTACCTATATCTCTGTGGCTGCGTGCACAACTTGTTATTGCTCTTCCTTTCTCCTAGAAAACCCAATAAAACTTTGAAATTTAAAGGCTTTACGACATATAACTGGAACAGTGAACGCCGAGCATATTTTTCTTTTTCTACATTTATACGCCACTAAAGGCTTTTTAACAGAGGGTTTTAAGCTGTCAGTTTTAAAAAACAACGGCCCCTAAGGCGGAGTGATCTGTAGTGAATGGGATCACTGGAAGAGCAAGACGCGGTCCTTGTGCGGTTTCTGTGCTGAAGAAAAGTCCCCGTAGTGTCCAGTAAGCAATACCGCAGATAGATGCGGGCTGGTGTGAATTAGTTAGAATTTTTGTGCAGGGTTAGTGCATAGTGTATTCACCTGTATTGGTGCGCAACTCTTATGGATCTCGTTACATAAGCGCGCAGTGTGTGAAACGTAAATACTAAATTTAACCACAGCGTAATTCAGTCCATACCGCAAAAAGGACTTTCCCACATATAACTACAACAGTGAACGCTGAATATATTTATATTTTTCTACTGATCTACATCAATAAAAGTTTTTCAAGACACAAATGCAGGAGCGAATGGCGAATGTATATTTCTTTTTCTACTGATATATATCACTAACGGTTTTTCAAGACATAAGTGCACCAGGAATGGCGAATGTATATTTCTTTTTCTACTGCCATACATCAATACATCACTAAAGGTTTTTTAAGATATGAGTGCAGCAGTGAATGTCGAATGTATATTTATTTTTCTACTGATATACATCACTAAAGGTTTTTCAAGATATAAGTGCAGAAGCGAATGGCAAATGTATATTTCTTTTTCTACTGCTATACGTCAATAACGTTTTTTCAAGATATAAGTGCAGCAGCGAATGACAAATGTATATATTTTTTTCTACTGATATATGTCAATAAAGGTTTTTATACATATAAGTGCAACAGCGAATGTCGAATGTATATTTATTTTTCTGCTGAAATAAGCCAGTTAAAGGTTTTACCAGATATAACCGCAACAGTGAACTGAGAATATATTTTTCTTGTAGTACTGAAATACGCCCCTGTACACTTTCACCAGAAATAACTGCAGAAGTGACCTGAGAATATATTTTCCTTGTTGGACTGAAATAGGCCACTATATGCTTTCAACAGAAAACTATAAAAGAGTGAATTGCGCATATATTTTTCTTATAGTAGTGAAATATGCCCCTATATTCTTTCACCAGAAAAAACTGCAGATGTGACCAGAGAATATATTTTTCGTTTTGGACTGAAATATACCTCTACACTCTTACCAGAAATAACTGCAACAGTGCAGTGCATATAAATATTTTTCTTTTTTTACTGTAATACCCCCCTTATGCTTTTAACAGAAATAAATGCAGAAGTGAACTGAGAATATATTTTTCTTGTAGTACTGATAAAGATACTAAGATATAAACCACTAAAGGCTTTTCAACATAACACTTAGAGCCCAATAACAAAAAGCTTGAATGACAGAGCTGTCTAAGTCAACTCTCACACTCGCATTTTGGCCTTCCATTTGTGAGATCCGTACAGGGCTCTCACAAGCGGTCCAAAACGGATCAGTTTGCATTCTAATGCATTTTGAATGGAAAAGGATCCACTCAGAATGCATCAGTTTGCATCAGTTCAGTCTCCATTCTGCTTTGGTGTCCGTCTGATGAAACTGAGCCAAACGTTTTTACTGCCACAATCTGGAACAATAGAAAATGGATCCGTCCTCCATTGACTTTCAATGGTGTTCAAGATGGATCCGTCATGGCTATGTTAAAGATAATGCAAAGATAATGCAAACAGATCTGTTCTGAATGGATGCAGACGGTTGTATTATCTGAATGGATCCGTCCATGACGGATCCACACAAAACGCGAGTGTGAAAGTAGCCTAATAACAATTTGGATCCCCCAAAAAATCTTTCCTATCAATGTCCCTAGCGCCTTCTGATGTCTCTCCCTGCACTAAGATGCTGTGAAATGATTCCTCCCTATCCTTTCACTGCACTTATAAATCGTTTTTTCTGTCTTTTTTTTCCCACAATCTTTTTTCCACTTGCTGTTCCTAGCACCTTCACATGTCTGTCCCTGCACTCTGAACGCTGAAAAATGTCTGACTGTAAGATGGCCGCCATATTTATAGGGCTGTGATATCACAGGGCTGGCTGCTGATTGGCTGCATGCAGGCATGTCAATCTGGTCCCGTCTCCCCAGAGTTTTTTGCCCCATGACCTCAGTACACACACGTGTAGCCACCATTTTAGGAAAATTGCGATTCATTACCACGAAGCGCGAGGAAATTCGCATTAGTTGCGAATTGAATTCTTATTAATCTCTATTCATAGTCATCTTAAATACGCATTGGTCAAAAGAAAAATGATGTTTCTCAGTTTTGTCAGCTTTCTTTTGCAAAAATATGGGAGAAGAAACAGAATCTTACAGAATTGTAAATGTGGATAGAGAAAATGTAATTTGTTGTTACCATTGAACACTGGAGCAGTTAAAAACACGGTAACAAAGTCTATATGGGGAATTTATCATTCCCCTTACTCCATGTTTGTGACTTATAAAGTGCTATTGTACCTAAATCTAGGCATAACTAGTATTTCTATGCCACCCTTGCCACTTTCCAAGAAGGACGCGTGGTGAAGGAGCAAATACCCTTTTCTGAGATATTTATAGAATATCCTGTGGACATGTCAGAAAGGTATCTGTTAATTTAGGCTACAAATTGTACAGTATTTCAATTATACAAAATAATCACCTGCTTTGAATATACACCCTGTTCCAAATTATTATGCAAATTCTATTTAAGTGTCACAAAGATTAAATATTTTGTTTTTCAGTTTAACTCATGGATGGCATTGTGTATCAGGGCTCTTTTGATCACTGAACACAATCTCGGACACCTGTGACAATTAAATTGCCAGATGAGCCCAATTTTGGGAACAAATACTAAGCAGAGCACCATTTTCAAGTAATATGGGGAAGAAAAAGGATCTCTCTGCTGCCGAAAAGAGTGAAGTAGTTCAATGCCTTGGACAAGGTATAAAACATTAGATATTTCATGAAAACTTAAGCGTGATTATGGCACTATTAAGAGATTTGTGGCTGATTCAGAACACAGACAGGTTTGTGCAGATAAAGGCACATTGAGGAAGATTTCTGCGAGATCCATGCATCGGATTAAGAGAGCAGCTGCTAAAATACGATTACATAGAATCAAACAGATATCTGAAGCTGCTAGTGCCTCTGGAGTCCCATGGACATCAAGGTGTAGAGTCATCCAGAGTCTTGCAACTGTGCATAAACCTTGTATTCGACCACCTCTAACCAATGCTCACAAGCAGAAATGGCTGCATTGGGCAGAAAAATACATGAAGACTAATTTTCAAACAGTCCTGTTCACTGCTGAGTGCCGTGCAACACTGGATGGTCCAGATGGATGGAGTAGTGGATGGTTGGTGGATGGCCACCCTGTTCCAACAAGGCTGTGACGTCAGCAAGGCAGTGGAGGAGTCATGTTTTGGGCCGGAATCATGGGAAGAGAGCTGGTCAGCCCCTATAGGGTCCCCGAAGGTATACAGATGACCTCTGCAAAGTATGTGGAGTTGCTGACTAACCACTTTCTTCCCTGGTACAGAAGGAAGAACTATGCTTTCCGTAATAAAATCATCTTCATGCATAATAATGCACCATCTCATGCTGCAAAGAATACCTCTGCATCAATGGCTGCTATGGGGATAAAAGGAGAGAAAGTCATGGTGTGGCCTCCATCCTCCCATGACCTCAATCCTATTGAGAACCTTTAGAGCATCCTCAAGAAAAAGATCTATGAGGGTGGAAGACAGTTTACATCCAAACAGCAGCTCTGGGAGGCAATTTTGACATTTTGCAAACAAATTTAAGCAGAAACTGTCCAAAAACTTAGAAGTTCAATGGATGCAAGACTTGTGAAGCTGCTATCAAATAAGGGGTCCTATTTTAAAATGTAATGTAAAAATGTTGTTAAAAGTTTGATTGAAATAGCTATTGATTTCAGTAAATATGCTGCAAACACAACAAATGACAATTTTCTGTTCTTTACAACCTATAAAGTGTTTTGAAACTTACTGTGCGTAATAATTTGGAACAGTGCATTGTAATTTTATTATGTTTAAAAAAAAATACTGTTATCATTAAGAGGTTTGTTCAATAAAATTTGAATTGTGCTCTTAATAGTTGATAACATGAAAATCATGCTGATTGTTATTTACACCAATTATTTAGGTAAATGAGAAAAATATAATTTGCATAATAATTTGGAACAGGGTGTAAATATGCATAAACAGAAGGTGTCGCTTTGCAAGAGCTTGTTTCTTTGAAAACGAGCCATGGTGTATGTACACTGTGAATCATCAAATATATCCTTCCAGAATGAAGATGATGTTTTAGTGGTTTGACTAGATTTACTGATACATTGCAAGGAGTGGAAGCTGTAGATTCCTGTTTAGTGGATTTTCTTGTAACCCTGATAAAAAAGAAAAAACAAAAAAAAGAAAACTTCTTGCTGGAATAACGAAACACTGCCAGGGTTTAGATTGTGTGGTTTAGAGATGATTCATTTTTTATTAGCATAGAAACATTTTGCGAAGTCTACACTCTTTTTAGCTTGGTCGCATTTACTATAAGCTAAAAAAAAAAGCATAATTTCTAAAACTGCAAACATTTCATACAGATTGATTTGTCCATTGCACACAAATCTCATTATGAATTATTGATGCATTGATGTGTATTTTAGATGAATTGCCACAAACAAGTGTCCTGGAAAATTGAAGGAACTCTTAACCATAATTCAGCTATAATTTCGTATGGCTCAACTTATGTGGATACTTTTTGGAGCAATTGGGAAGATTTATGAAAAATATGTATAGCATCAAGCTAAATGTTTTGACAATGCCACAGTTTTCGAGATTGAAGTGCACATGAACCTGGCAGCACAAGATACTGCTTCTTGGTAAGAGATTGCAGTAACACTGCTTAGATGTGAAGGTTGAAATAAATTTTAGATGTAAAATGTATAGTAGTATTGATAGGAAAATTAAAACAAACCATAAAATCTATTGCAGACTGGAATTTGTGTGAAATTACAGTTATATTATGTTAAAATAACTAATTGAACAACAAATATTGTGTGAGATTTAACTGAAACTTGAACTGTTAAGAATTGGGAAATGTTCTTCTAATCATACCGATAAATAGTTTTGTTTTTTAATTGTACATGTGGGTTTAAATGCAGTACCTTTTTTTTCATTTGGTTACTTAATAGTTTTGGGTGAACATGCTCTGCCGAACATCGAGGTGTGCTGCCAAATAGTGTTGAGAGCGAATATTCGAATAGCGAATTTTTATCGCGAATATCGCAATTTCGATAATTCGCGAATATCGAGAATATAGCGGTATGTATTCGCTATTTTGAATATTCAATTTTTTTTTTTTTAGCTGTTAATCCTTGTTGCTCTCTGGTTGTCTTCCCACTTCCCAAAAGCTGTTCTTACCTTTCCGGAGGATTCCTGCCCGCTCCAGTTAATGCACGTTGCCGCTTCTGCCGACTTCCCGTGTGCATGGGAACGCCTCCATGCTAAAATGTACTGTCGGATGTGAGAATCACGATCTCACAAATTTGATTAAGTTGTAATCGCAATGCGATTAATATAACCTGAATTATTCGCATTGCGATATTCGTTATATTCTAGCAATACAACCATTAGGAACTTAGCTCTAAGATTAATTTGCAATGCGATTATATGTTCGCTTCGAGAATGAAACTTAGAGCTGAGTTGCTAATATAAATTAGCGTAACATTCGCAATATATAGAATAATGACGAATATTCGATTTTTACGAATATATGACGAATATTCAATCGAATATTCGCGAAATATTTCAAAATCGAATATGGCACCTCCCGCTCATCACTACTACCAAACACCGCGTGTGCTCGAGCGTGAAGGTCGAGTCTCCTCCCCACATGTTTGTTGGCTGCTACGCAACCAACAAACGTGCGGGGATGTACTGGCACTCACTGTATTGCCTTAGCCATGTTGGTTACTGGCACTACAGTGATTCCTTCCTTCTGATTCTAAAGGTGGTGGCAGCATGAGGAGACCACAGAGCAGCACAATGACAGAGTCTGGAGGTGGCAGCAGCATAAGGAGACCATATAGTGGCACAATGACAGAGTGTGGAGGTGGCAGCAGCATGAGGAGACCACAGAGCGGCATAATGACAGAGTCTGGAGGTGGCAGCAGCATGAGTAGGCCATAGAGTGGCAGAGTGACAGAGTGTGGAGTTGGCAGCAGCATGAGTAGGCTGCAGCATGAGTAAGCCACAGAGTGACACAATGACAGAGTGTGGAGGTGGCAGCAGCAGTAGTAGGCCAGAGATTGGCACAATGTCAGTGTGAGGAGGTGGCAGCAGCATGAGTAGGCCAGAGAGTGGCACAATGAACTAGTCTGGAGGTGGCAGCAGCATGAGGAGACCACAGAGCAGCACAACAACAGAGTCTGGAGGTGGCAGGATCATGAGTAGGCCACAGAGTGGCACTATGAAAGAGTCTAGAGGTGGCAGCAGCATGAGTAGGCCACAGAGTGGCTCTATGAAAGAGTCTGGAGGTGGCAGCAGCATGAGTAGGCCACAGAGTGGCACATTGACAGAGTGTAGAGGTGGCAGCAGCATGAGTAGGCCAGAGAGTGGCAAAATGAAAGAGTGTGGTGGTGGCAGCATCATGAGTAGGACACAGAGTGGCACATTGACAGAGTGTGGAGGTAGGAGCAGCATAAGTAGGCCAGAAATGACACAATGAACGAGTATTGAGGTGGCAGCAGCATGAGTAGACCACAGAGCAGCACAACTACAGAGTCTGGAGGTGGCAGGGACAATAAAAGAGTGTAGAGGATGCAACAGCATAAGTAGGCCAGACAGTAGCACGATGACAGAGTCTGGAGGTGGAAGCAGCATGAGGAATCCACAGAGTGGCAAGGTGACATAGTGTGGAGATGGCAACAGCAGCAGGATGACACAGAGTGGCAAGGTGACATAGTGTGGCTATGGCAGCAGCATGAGTAGACCACAAAGTGGCAAGGTGACATAGTGTGGAGATAGCAGTAGCAGCATCAGGAGGTTACCACAGAGTGGCCAGGACATAGTTTGGAGATGGCAGCAGCAGCAGCGGGATACCACAGAGTGGCACGGTGACATAGTGTGGAGAAGGCAGTAGAAGCAGCAGCAGCTTTAGGAGGAGACCACAGAATGGCAAGGACACATACTTTGGAGGTAGCGGTAGCATCAGGAGGCCACAGAGTGGCAAGGTGACATAGTGTTGATATGGCAGCAGCATGAGGAGACCAAAGAGTGGCAAGGTGACAGCTTTTCCAGGGCAAACTCTGCTAGTTGTGGCCCCAAATCCAGTTTGGCTGCCCAGTGGTCCAGCGAATCTTCAATGTGGGATGGCAGCGTGCAGTCCAAGTATGCCACCACCTGCTGGTTCAGGTCCTGCTCCAGGTCTACCTGCTGCTGGTGAGTAGTTTCTTCACTATTCGGGTTAAGAAAGCTACTCATCAGCGACTGTAGACTCAGGCTGCTGCTGATAGAGATGGTACTGCTCCTGCCACCCCACCCCTCCCCAGCAGCCATGGCAGAGGAATGTGCAGAGGGGCCCCCCGGTCAGACCTGCAAGAGAATGGACGATGGCGCAGATAGGCAGCGGCCACCTGACTACATAGGATGTCTCTGTAGTAGTTCAGTTTGTCCTCCCTCTTGGTGGGTGTCGAAAAGGCCCCCATTCTGGACCGGTAGTGAAGGTCCAACAAGGTGGAGAGCCAGAAGTCAGCCCTCTGCCGCAAGCAAGTGAACATGCATCGTGCCATTTGTGCAAGTGACTCGGAGGGACTCCCTGCTTCTATCTCCACTGCATACTGCCACAGTGTGTCTGGGTTCTCTGTTTCGTCTTCCTTATCGCCCTGTAGCTCCTCTGGCTGCTGATGCTCCTCCTGTCCTGTCAGCTAAGTATAAAAACCACCCATTTGGCTACACATTGCCTATGCTCCAATGTCCTCCTCCCCATCCTCGTCCTCTTCCAGTTCAGCTCCCACAGGGATCATGTGGCCGTGAGATCGAGGCACCATGTCTCTTGTCCCCTGACCAGCCATTGTTACCACCATCTGTTCCAGGACATGAAGCAGTGGAATGATGTTGTTCATCCCGTAGTCCCGGCAACTGAAAAATAACGTGGCATCCTCAAAGGACCTGAGCAAATGGCAGGTGTCACGCATGAGCTGCCACTGGCTGACATTGAGGTTACACAGGGGAGTACTCCTATCCACTTGCATAATCAAGAAATCGTTGATGGCCTTTCTCTGTTCGTATAGTCGGTCCAACATATGGAGGGTGGAATGCCAACGGGTGGAAACGGGTTGTATATCAGCCTATGTTGGGGATGCCGATCTTCTGCTGCAACTCAAGGAGGTTAATTAAACAACGAAAAAATAGACGCCCTTGAAGAAGCAGCTGGCGAAATGATCGTCGGGCATTTTGTGGTCGGTATACATGTTTACTTATGGGGAGGAGGCGAGCACATGCTGTTGTTATCTCTTTAGCTATTGCACTTTGCACTTTATTTTGTATATTACTGTGGCTTACTCTGCCTCATAAGCCTATCTAATATCATTGTGACACGGCTGACCATACATTTTTAGGGAGCATTTTCTCCCCATCTCTGTTCGTGCCTATGAACTCTCATTGTAGTTGATATTGTGGATCATGTTTTTACATATTGGTGAATTAACCCCATTAAGGACTCGGCCCTATTTCACCTTAAGGACTCGGCCATTTTTTGCAAATCTGACCAGTGTCACTTTATGTGGTGATAACTTTAAAACGCTTTTTCTTATCCAGGCCATTCTGAGATTGTTTTTTCGTCACATATTGTACTTCATGACAGTGGTAAAATGAAGTCGAAAAATTTCATTTTTATTTATAAAAAAATATCAAATTTACCAAAAATTTGGAAAAATTTGCAATTTTCCAAGTTTCAATTTCTCTACTTCTATAATACATAGTAATACCGCCCAAAAAAGTTATTGATTTACATTCCCCATATGTCTACTTTATGTATCGATCATTTTGGTGAATGCCATTTTATTTTTTGGGGACGTTACAAGGCTTAGAAGTTTAGAAGCAAATCTTGAAATTTTTCAGAAATTTTCAAAAACCCACTTTTTAGGGACCAGTTCAGGTCTGGAGTCACTTTGTGAGGCTTACATAATAGAAACCACCCAAAAATGACCCCATTCTAGAAACAACACCCCTCAAGGTATTCAAAAAGGATTTTAAAAACGTCATTAACCCTTTAGGTTTTCCACAAGAGTTAATGGCAAATAGAGATAAAATTACAGAATTTCGATTTTTTGGAAAATTTTCCGTTTGAATCAATTTTTTCCAGTAACAAAGCAAGGGTTAACAGCCAAACAAAACTCAATATTTATTGCCCCGATTCTGTAGTTTGCAGAAACACCCCATATGTGGGCGTAAACTGCTGTATGGCCAAACGGCAGGGCGTAGAAGGAAAGGAGCGCCGTGTGGTTTTTGGAAGGTGGATTTTGCTGGACTGGATTTTTGACACCATGTCCCATTCGAAGCCACCCGATGCACCCCTATAGTAGAACCTCCAAAAAAGTGAGGTATTTAATTTTTTTAACGGTATTTACCTGGGGGGTTAGATAATGTGATATTTTTATAGAGCAGGTTTTTACGGACGCGGCGATACATAATATGTATACTTTTTATTCATTTATTTAACTTTAACACAATAATAGCATTTTAGAAAAAAAAATATGTTTTAGTGTCCCCATAGTCTGATAGGGCGATTGTCCTATGTAAGGACTCATTTTTTGCGAGATAAGATGGCAGTTTTATTAGTACTATTTTGGGAGGCATACGCCTTTTTAATCACTTGGTATTACACTTTTTGTGATGCAAGGTGACAAAAAATTGCTTTTTTACACCATTTTTTTTTTACGGTTTTTGCGTGAGGGGTTAGGTCATGTGATATTTTTATAGAGGAGATTTTTACGGATGCGGCGATAACTAATATGTGTAGTGTATTTGATTTTTTTAATTTTTATTCAGTGATATGGATTTTTCTTATTTTTACTTTTTTTTTTACTTTTTTGACATTCTTTTTTTACCCAGACCCACTTGGTTCTTGTAGATCCAGTGGATCTGGTGTCCCTGGTGTCCAAATAATACAGTAAGTACACTATATAGTGTACTTACTGTATTTTTTACTTTACAAAGTCTGAATAGGCTTTTGCCTTTAGCAAAAGCCCATTCAGAGTTTTAGTGCCATGGAGAGCAGGACGCTTCTGAAAGCGTCCTGCTGCCATGGTAACCATCACTCGCTGCCATAAGAGAGCAGCGGGTGATGGGAAGAGAGGGGAGCTCCCTCCCTCTGCTATCCCATCCTGTCGGGGGCTGCAAAGGCACAGCAGCCCCCCGATGGGAGAGGAAGGGAGCTCCCTCCATGTTAACAGCTTCTATACCGCGATCCGTACGGACCGCGGTATAGAAGGGGTTAAACTGCTGACATCTGCAGCACAGATGTCAGCAGTTTATAGCAGGGGGTCAGCAATGTGCTGACCCCCTGCTATACCCACTAGACACCAGGGAAAGCATTTGATAGGAGGCGGGCATCCCGCGCCGCCCACCCGCAGCACCGCCCGCAATCCTCCCCCCCTGCACCGCCCGGGGGAACACAAAATGGCGAGGTGGGGGTCAATATTTATACTTTTGGGGCATATTTTAGTCTCTGATCCCCGCGGTCACAGACCGCGGGGATCAGAGACTACAGAAAGCTCAGCAAACCGCAGGTCTGAATTGACCTGCGGTTTGCTGCGATCACTGACATGGGAGGGTCACAGGACCCCCCTGGGCATTGTGCCAAGGTGCCTGCTGATTGATTTCAGCAGGCATCTTGTTCCGATCACCGCCACATGCGCAGCGGTGATCGGATATTTGCAGGGTGTACATGTACGCCCTGGGTCCTTAAGTACCAGGACACAAGGGCGTACATGTACACCCTGCGTCCTAAAGAGGTTAATAAAGGTATTTGTTTATATTACCTGCGTTTTGTTTTGTTGATAGGTGTGTAACTCAAGGAGGTTGTGCTTTGCGGTGTATGAGTGGCTAAATTGCATGCAAAGTTTCCTGGCCATTTTTAGGAACTGCTTGACAACCAGCTTGAACACGTGTGCCTTGCAGGGTACATGAATCGGCCTTCCTTGATGCAGCACCGACACCATGTTCTTCCCATTGTGGTTCAGCATATTTCCGATTTTGAGTTGTCGCGTGGAAAGCCAGGATTCGATTTTTTTATGCATTACTCGGAACAGTTCCTCCCCTGTGTGACTCCGTTCTCCAAGGCAAAACCAGGTTCAGAACAGCGAGACACCGCCAAGCCCTGCACATGTGGTATGCTGGAGGGGCACTGTGACTTGTCCCTGCAGTGGAGGCTGAGGACATGGTGGAGGATGAGGAGGCAGAGGCGGACATTGTTGCAGGACCACCGGTGTGACAACATGGAGACAGAAGCGGCGTGACCTGTCCAAGTTGCTGGTGTGTCTGTGCAGGAACCACATTCACTAGTGGGCCATGTAATGTTCCTGACTGCAGTTACAGCTCCACACGTTGGTGCTGCCGTGCACTTTGGCATACCATGACAGGCTCGAGAACTGGCCCATCTTCTGTTCTTCATATGTGTGCAGGGCTGGTACTGCCTTTTTCGCAAATAAATGATGACTTTGGACTCTCCACCTCTGCTCGGCACAAGCCATCAGTTCTCTGAAAGATGCAGAGTCCACCACTTGGAAAGCGAGGGACTGAAGAACCAGCAACTTTGACAGGAGCACGTTCAGCTTCTGCGACTTTCGATGCATGCATGCATACTGTTGGCAATCACTTCGGTGATTGATTGCTGATGGAAAGACTGACGAGGAGTAGGAACAGGAGGATTTGGACCAGCAGAAGATGGGATTGACAGACAGCTACCTTCGCTGAGGTGGTGGAGCCTTGACTGGCTGAAACAGGGTGTGTGCCACTGGGTGATGCAGCTGTAGCTGCGGCAGGCTGGACCACCACATCGGAGCCACGGTTCTCCCAGGCCACTTTATATTGACGCTGCATATGTTGACGCAGGGCCCTGGTGCCAACATTGGCACCCTGCCCACGTTTCACCTTCTGCCCACATATTCTACATATGGCCATGTTGACCTACTCCGGCAGCTTCACAAAAAACTGCCGCACCACCTTATTTTCCCCCCAACACTACTTACTGGCTGACTGCTACCGCCACTGATTCCGTGAACCCATGCACCACTCCTTTCCGGGCAGGTCGGCTGCTGCAAAGCGGTTGGTCTACACCGTGCCTGTTTGGCTCCCTACATCCCACTGCTGCCAAACTGCTGACTCCTGGCCATGCTAGTGACTTGCTGGCTCATCCACTGCCTGACGTGAAAGCTGCCACCCACTTCTCCTGAAGATGACATAGCCCCTTCTCCCTGCTCCCAAGTGCGATCGACTTCATCATCATCTTCGAGTAGTGTCTGCACATCACTGATGTCCTCCTCAACGGCATCTGGGTCAGGAGTCTGACCACTTGCAACACAAGCTCCTGTGCCACTCTCCTCCTCACTACTTGCCCGCCTAGGGGAGGAAGCGGCGGATGTCTCCTCCACTTCTTGGCTTGGCAGTAGCTGTCTTCTAGTCGCTCAAAAGGGAAGCTGAGCCCACTCCATGTAGTAGTCTCGCAGTGAGGAAACAGAAAAGGCCACAGGCAGGTTGAGGACAGGTAAAGGCAAAGGGCATTCTCCAGGGCCATTCTAACTAAGGGTTGTGTGTGATGAACCCTCCAACTGTTGGCTGGGGGTGTCTGATGTTGTGGATGACATGGATAACCGCGTTAACCAATTAAGAACTGCTGGGTTGCTGGTCAATACACGACCGCCAAATGACATCGGGAGCTCAGGCCTCTCGCTGCGACTACTGCTGCCATGATCCCTTACTCTGCTGCAAACTCTGCTTGCACCAGAAACATTCAGGCCTCTGCCACTCCTCTGTGCATGGCCTGGCACTTCTCTGCCTGACATACTTGTAGCTAAATCGAAATTAAAACACCCCTAAAAGTGACTAATATATTTTTCTTTTTGTACTGAAATACGCCACTATACGCTTTGACCAAAAAAAACTCAAAGATTGAAGTGCGTATTTTTTTTTTTAGTAGTACTGAAATACGCCCCTATATGCTTTGACCTGAAAAAGCTTAGAGTGAAGTGCGTATATATATTTCTTGAAGTACTGAAATATGCCCCTATACGCTTTCAACAGAAATAGCAGCAGCAGTGCACTGAGCATATATATTTCTTGTTGCACTGAAATTGGCCACTATATGCTTTGACCAGGAAAAAATTAGAGGATGAAGTGCATAAATATATATTTCTTGCAGTACTGAAATACGCCCCTATACGCTCTCACCAGAAATAACTGCAGCAGTGAACTGAGAATATATATTTCTTGTTGGACTGAAATAAGCCACTTTGCGCTTTGACCAGAAAAAAATTAAAGATTTAAGTGCGTATATATATTTCTTGAAGAACTGAAATATGCCCCTATACACTTTCAACAGAAATAACTGCAACAGTACAGTGCGTATATATTTTTATTTTTTTACTGCAATACACCCCTTTATGCTTTTAAGGGCTCGTTCACATCACCGTTTGTCTTTTCCGTTCTCCGGCTCCGCTAAGGAGCAGGAGAACGGAAAGGACGGATGCTGTACATAACTGACACCTAACTGACACCAACGGAGCCTAAAGACCCCATAGACTTTAATGGGGTCCATTTGGTGTCCACTCAGAACATGATTTCTGAGAGAAGATGAAAGTACTGCATGCTGGACTTTCGTGTCCACTCAAAAATCATGTTCTGAGCGGACCCCAAACTGACACCATTAAAGTCTATGGGGACTAGACTTGTATTTTTTGCTGTTGATTGCCCCTAGCAACAGACTACAAGTGCAGGATGTGCTCCCCTATATACCTGCACAACTGCATATGGGTTGAGCACATCCTGGTTGTTAAACACCACACCACGTTTTCTAATGATTCCCATCAGAATTGGCCTATGATTTGGTTGCCAAAAGCAGAAAGTGGGTAAAAAACAGAGCAGACATGCAAATGTTCCATTCATGTGTCAACTCTGTTTTAGATCCACTCCAGTTTTTTTTTTGGCATTAGCAATATTGATGGATTATTGAGCAAATACTGACCGAGTGAAGGCGTATCCTCCACTGACAGGATACGTTTTTTGGGGGTTATTGTTCTGACGGATCAGAGGAAGGGCAAATTAATCTGTGACGTCAACACAAACTTACTGTTGACACCCTCTCCACTCTGTATTGGGGTTTAATAGAACAGGTTCTTTAGACATTTATGTGGAATTAGCTGACAAGGGTGTAAAAGGAGTGCGCTTCTTCCTGACGCTAACATCTACCTGCAAGACTGAGTTGGTCAGTTTGGCCCGGAAAATTTGGCGAACTGGCTGAATCGAATTTTGAAAAGTTCGCTCATCTCTAATTATTTTCAAACAAGCAGCAAATATATATGCTACACTAATGCACAGGGTAGTGCACAACATTTTCTAAGAGGCCCAAAAGACCCAGAGCCAGAATTTGGGTAGTAGCAGAACCATCTATGCAGCCACAAGTAGTGGTAATAGTAGTAGTAGGCCACAGTTGTCCCTGCTGGCTTCAGTAAAGCACAATATTATAGTTGAGGAGACAGAGGATAAAATTGTGGATTGGATGGTTCACTCCTCCTCTCAATCGAAGAAGAATGGTGTGAAGGTGATTTCAGACACTGTGTCATGGAGTGTTAGGGCAAAGACCCCAATGCCTGATGAGTGGTTGACTCCAAATTAGCAGATGTCTGAGTACTCAGGAGAAAAAACTAAATACATACTTCTTGCTGTGAGACAAGTTCTTCTGGTTTATTGAAAAAATGAAACGAGTTATAAAGCATATTTTTGGATCATTTCCAACTGAAGACTTAGTTAACCACTTAAAGACCACAGGTTTATACCCCCCTAGTGACCAGGCTCATTTTTAGAAATCCGCACTACACTACTTTCACCATGTATTGCTCGGTTATACAACTTACCACCCAAATAAATTTTACCTCCTTTTCTTCACACTAATAGAGCTTTCATTTGGTGGTATTTCATTCTTGCTGCCATTTTTCCTTTTTTTGATATTTTACTTTTTTGACGAATTTTTTGCAAAAAAACAACTTTTTTCGCTTTCTGTTGTAAAAATTTTCAAATAACATTTATTGTTCTACATTTCTTTGATAAAAAAAAATGCAATAAGTGTATATTTATTGGTTTGGGTAAAAGTTATAGCGTTTACAAACTATGGTGCAAAAAAGTGAGTTTCAGCACTTTGATTTTCTGAGCACCTGTCCTGTTTCCTGACGCACTACAATGCCCAGACAGTGGAAACACCCCATAAATGACTCCATTTCGGAAAGTAGACACCCTAAGGTATTGACTGAGGGGCATAGTGAGTTTATGGAATTTTTTTATTTTTAGTCACAAGTTAGCAGAAATGGAATTTTTTTTTCAAAAAATTTCATTTTCCGCTAACTTGTGTCAAAAAATAAAAACTTCCATGAACTCACTATGCCCCTTAGCGAATACCTTGGGGTGTCTACTTTCTAAAATGGGGTCACTTGTGAGGTTTTTCCACTGCCCTGGCATTTGAGGGTCTCCGCAATCATTACACGTATGGCCAGAATTAGGAGTTTCTGCTATTCTCCTTATATTGAGCATACAGGTAATGAGAATTTTTTTTTTCCGTTCAGCCGCTGGGCTGAAAGAAAAAAATTAACGGCACAGATTTCTTCATTCACATTGATCAATGTGGATGAAAAAATCTCTAAAAAATGTGCAAAAAAAAAAGAGGGAAAAGCTGTAAAGCTGCGATCGCTAAGGGACCTTTAGGCTTCATTCACACGTCCGCAATTCTGTTCCGCAATATTTTGCGGAACGGAATTGTAGATACATTTAATTCTATGGGGAGAGACTATGTCCCGCTCGGATCCAGAATTGCGGATCTGCACTTCCGGATCCGCAAAAATATAGAACATGTCCTATTCTTGTCCGCAATTGCGGACAAGAAAAGGCATTTTCTATATAGTTCTGGCAATGTTCGGATCCGCAAAATGCGGAAAGCACATTGCCGGTGTCCATATTTTGCGGATCCGCAGATCCATGGATCGGCAAAACACATACGGACATCTGAATGAGCCTTACAGGGGTGTGATTAGTGACAGGGGGGGTGACAGGGGGTGATCAGGGGGGTGACATGGGTGATCAGGGGTTAATCAGTGATGGGGGGTGGGGGGTGTGTGTGTGTGTAGTGATTGGTGCACTTTACTTATGTTTGCCCTGGTGCCAGACAAATGGACCACCAGAGGAGCAGACAGCAGGCATATCAGACGCTGTTTAAAAAACAGGGTCTGATATGCGTTTTAAATGCGTTTTTTTTTCGCATCTACAGCCTGCCAGCCAATGATCAGCACTGGCAGGCTGTAGTTTCAGTTGTCCCGGTTAGGATCGCATGAACGTGCACGCACGGCGTGTGCGCGTTCATGCGAAATCTCGGGTCTCACGAGATGACGCCGATAGGCGTGAGTGAGACCTGAGAGAGCCGACGCGCTGACGCCTATAGGCGATAGCGTGGCGGCAAGTGGTTAAACATTTACATAATTAACTTATTAAAACTACAATCTGAAAGGAGCATCTTCTTCGCTATACACCTAGAACATCTCCTTAATCTTAACTGTGGGTGCTAACCAAATACTAGTACTCCTAATGCTTGTTAAAATTCCTTTTTTAACATGGGTTGTTGGGGGCTAGGAGTGACCTTGAAGTTATAGTAACTTTCCACAAGAAGCGCACAGTTCATTACATTAAAACAAATGGCAATATGAAGGGAACATGGAGGCTGAGGACACAACATGGAGTCTTAACCCTCACAATTCCCCCATTTTGAGATATTCACTCACCGCAGGTGCCAGATACACATACTTCAGCTGGACATTCCCCTTGCTGCTGGTTTCTCAGATTCTGCATATCTGCTTATGTGTGAGGGATCATCTCAACATGTCTCATAGTCTTTTCTACCCTTGTGCTGTTACACACTCTGCTAAAGCACATCAATATGAGCTTAATTACAATGTAAATGAGTGCAACAATCGACAAAATATGTATTATTCCCTGTACTTTACCCATAAGCCACCCACCAACATTTTTAAACCAGTTTGCTGGATTCAAGAAAGAGAAAGGTATCTGACCACCAAGAGTCCTTGTCAGCACTATGTGAATCCAGCCATGTATCTCTCATTACCTTCATCTTTTTGATACCTGCTGGATCTATGTAATGATAGCAAGCAGATCCTATCATATCACACATTCCTTCTTCCTTAGCAGTAAGATAATCTAAAACTAGAGTATGTTGGTTAGTAACTATGATTAACTGAGATTGTACATCATTAGTTTGGTTTAAAAGGCCTAACACATCCCAGATTTGGTCATCTAGATAGTCAGTGGCTACCACTAATTTATACCACATCTGCATTACCATTGAATACATAACCAAAGTACAAAAGAACGTGTTTGCAATACTCATATTCCACTATATGAGGTTTTCCATTTGGTCTGGGATTGTTATCTGCAGCTCTTCTATATAATGTATGTTTAGGCACATATGTGACAGCATAAATGTGGGTGAATTTAACTGGACAAGAGTACAGGTTCCGGAAGCTGTAGGTGGAATCCACTTATATGCTGCCAGTCCACAGGCAAAATAAAGATCACAAGGGAGAGTATAATTGTAAGTTAAATGATAGAGGACCACTACACTTTCATTATACAAACAACATATTTGACCTTCATCATACTGCTACCTATCTCCCCACGCAAACAACAAGAATAACTGTCACTGGTCTCAGGATTATGACCCCAATGTTATTCTTACAATCTTCACTGTCCTTTGTTGCTTGTTTGAACTTATCATTATGTTCCCATGATACATTATGGAGGGTCCTCTGTACTCCTATTTTCATAGGGACATCACTTTGTTCATATCCTTTAGCTAGGGCAAAAGAGACCAAAACTGGGAAGGCAAAGCTCCCCAAATAAAACCTCGGTACCTTATTTCTGGCCCACTTTTGCCCATCAAAGTCCCATTCACGAGCAGTCTTATTTTTCTAGGCAGTAATATTGATTTGCCCCCAGGGGGCCTCAACCCACCCTGCGATAGGGAGGCGGACTGCTGTAGAATTGAGGTTAAGGCTGTCACCTCCTGCCCTTCTGATCGATAAAAAGTATTTGCAGTTCATGTTAATTAATTCTGACCATGGTACTGGAATGGCCAGATAAGGCATAGTCTTTGAACTCACGCGACTGTGAGTACAGATCCAACAGTTCTTATAATTGTCCGCATCTATCATATTCTTTAGCATGGCCTGATGATGCCTAATGAGGGCATTGTCCCAGTCACTTTTCAGTTCCATATGTAGAGCTTGAATGCTCAGAGCCAGGAGTAACAGAGCAAGGATCTCCATCCTCAGGGTTGGGCACTTTTTTGCAATGTGAGAAGTGAATTAGTGTTGGGTGCGAATATTCGAATCGCGAATATTAATCACAAATATCGGCACTTTGAGAATTCGTAAATATTTAGATTATAGTGATGTATATTCGTAATTTCAAATATTCTAGATTTTTTTTTAATCAGTAACCTCCCTTTTTGCTTGTGGGCCAATGAGAAGGCTGCAATGTCTTTGTCTGAGCTTAGCAACATCCCTAGCAACCAATAGGAAAGTTGCATATCCCTTTAGTATATAACAACCTCCCCAGCAGCCACTGTATGCAGTATTTTGCAGATTTGAGAGAGACAGTGTTATTGCTGGGCTCACTGCTTTCCAGTGTCATGACATTAGATAGGTAGTTAGTTAGTTAGTATATATATATATATATATATATATAATGAATGGCAGCACCAACCTAAGGAGAAAAATGGGTGCTTATCCCCAATGGGATAAGCGTCCCCAAATTATAAAAAAGAAAAAGCAGAGCAGCAGTTCCAATAAGTAGTAGAAAAAGGAGGATGTTGATTCACCCAGAAGTGACGCTACGCTGGCTCCAACATGAAGCAATTCTCAAGCCAGGCTTGAGAAAGGCTTCATGTTGGAGCCGAAACGTCGTGTCACTTATGGGTGAATCAACATCCTCCTTTTTCTACTACTTATTGGAGTGCTGCTCTGCTTTTTCTTATATATATATATATATATATATATATATATATATGGTTAGTGGGAGATAGTGTGGGCTAAATAGTGATATAGTGTAGCTGATGTTCTGCTACCTATACATACATAGTGCTATATGTATGTATGTATGTATGTATGCTACATACATAAATACATACATACTGCTGTGATGTCACAAGTTCACAATACTTAGTGCACCAATCACTAATATGTAGTCAGACCTGTTAAAATGTGAAGTTGCAAATATTGCGCCAAAATATTTGCATCATTAGTGCCGATTTCGCAATCGCTAATATATTGGAGCACTCTATAGGCATATAAAGCTCACATCCAAAGTACCCAAATCAAGGGGACACGCATGAAAATTTCTTAAATCTTTATTAATAGATAAAATTATCCTTATAATTGAACATACATTAATTTAAACGGGCGGCAAAACAGATGAAAAGCCATGACATGAGAATCCCACGCAAACTGCTGGTATCCACAAACATATACATAAGGTGCAAATACAATACTATAGTTCTTAAAAATAGCTTCAGTGCTAGTCCTAGGAAGCACCAAACTGGGGATCCAGACGTCTGGTCAGAGAGGGTGCCCACCACGATGCACGTTTCGCTCCGGTTTCTCAAGGGGCGTGTCTATTACCTCCCTCTAACCTCCTAATATACCTCAGAACAGACCCAATAATATGAGACACCTGTGACTAAACTTAGCATTAATTTGTAACATACCGATTAATGGCATTCTTTCTGGCATCATAATGAAGCGCAACGGACGCCTTCCATTGCGTCATAACAATGCGATACTTCGCCAGTAGTCGTGTTCAGTACAAACGAAGTATCACGATACCCGTGATCACGCCAGAAAGACCGCGAAAGTTCGCAAGCTACACAAATCAGAGACTGTGGCTTACAAAATCAGTGCAATATATAAATATATACATCAATGCATATGAAGGTATTGTAATGTTCTGCCATGCCAACCATTTTCTCCAATCTCAGGAAAGCTTGAAAAATATAGCTATAGTGACCCACACCTGTATTTCGCACGCATTATGCGAATATTGCATTGCCGACTTTTCGCAATCAAGAAAATAATCTCGAATTTGCGAATTTGCAAATATATGATGAATATTCTACCACATATTCGTGAAATATCGCAAATTAGAATATTGTCCCTGCCGCTCATCACTAGCGTGCATCCAGTTAGGCTTTCCTTCCACCTTTACAGAGGTTGCAGTTTTCAACAGGACTTGGAAGGGACGAATCAATCAAATCTGGGCTCAAGGGTTTTCCTCACATGCCTCTATATCACCAACCAATCTCCAGGCTCAAGACTGTGTTTGCCTTCTACTGAATCAGGGTCTAGAATGGAAGCAAACACTTGTGATCTAGGCTTTTAGTGAGGGCCTTCATGTAACTGACCATACTGTCAGCCTGTAACTGTAGTTGTTGAGAAAAATACACCCTTTGCCTTGTGGCACTGATAGTGTTGAGCGAACAGTTCGAGCATAGTTCGGGACATTTTCAAAAAAGTTCGGGTTTGAGTCCGTTGTTCATGGATTTCTTCCCGCTTTCCGAAGCATTGCACAGCAGCCAATCAGCTAGTGTTTTACTTCTTGCTCTAAGAAGCCATCACAGCCATGCCTACTAATGGCATGGCTGTGATTGGCCAAGTGCAGCATGTGACCCAGCCTCTATTTAAGCTGGAGTCACGTAGCGCCGCACGTCACTCTGCTCTGATTAGTGTAGGGAGAGGACGCAGCTTCTGTGAGGGAGAGATTAGGCAGGGAAAAGTCAGCAAAGGCACCTAATGAACTGATCGATCTACAGCTTGAATCATTCAACTTCTGCTAGTTAATTGCTCACTGGTTTTTAGGCTGCACAAAGCGTTTTTCTGTCACTTTTTTCTGGGGTGATCGGCAGCCATTTTGTGACTTGTGGTGCACCAGCACAAGCTGCCACCAAGTCCATCAATCCATCAATACTAGTTTTTTTTTTGCTATATCCTACATCAGGGGCTTGGCAAAGGAAATATTTTATTCTGGGGTGAAATTCAATTGCCAAAATAGGAATCCCCAAAATATAGTGTCCCAGCAGTGGCTGGCAAAATATAATAGTGTCTGGCAAAGGATATATTTTGTTCTGGGGTGAAATTAAATTGCCAAAATAGCAATACCCTGAATCTGGTGTTCCAGCTGTTGCAGGCCTAGTTTAAGTCTGTCCTTAACAGTGTATATTTTTTTCTGGGATGAAATTTAATTGCCAAAATAGCAATACCCTGAATCTGGTGTTTCAACAGTTGCAGGCCTAGTTTAAATCTGTCCATAACAGGGTATATTTTTTTTTCTGGGGTGAAATTCAATTGCCAAAATAGCAATACCATAAATCAGTGGTTTCAGCTGTGGCTGGACAAGTTTCATAGTGTTCTGCAAAGGATATATTTTTTTTTTGGGGTGAAATTCAATTGCCAAAATAGTAATACCATAAATCAGTGATTTCAGCTGTGGCTGGCCACGTTTCATAGTGTCCTGCAAAGGATATATTTTGTTCTGGGGTGAAATTCAATTGCCAAAATAGCAATACCATACATCAGTGGTTTCAGCTATGGCTAGCCAAGTTTAATAGTGTCCGGCAAAGGATATATTTTGTTCTGGGGTGAAGTTCAATTGCCAAAATAGCAAAACCCTGAATCTGGTGTTCCAGCTGTGACTGGACAATTTCACTAGTGTCCGTCAAAGGATATATTATTTTCTGGGGTGAAAGTCAGTAGCAAAAATAGAAATACAGTAAATCTGGCGTCCCAGCAGTGGCTGGCCAAGTTTAATAGTGTCGGGCAAAGGATATATTTTGTTCTGGGGTAAAATTAAATTGCCAAAATAGCAATCCCCTAAATCTGGTGTCCCAGCAGTGGCTGGCAAAATATAATAGTGTCTGGCAAAGGATATATTTTGTTCTGGGGTGAAATTCAATTGCCAAAATAGCAATACCATTAATCAGTGGTTTCAGCTCTGGCTGGCAAAGGTTAATAGTATACGTCAAAGGATAGATTTTGTTCTGGTGTGAAATTTACTTGCCAATATAGCAATACCCTGAATCTGGTGTTCCAGCTGTTGCAGGCCAAGTGTTAATCTGTCCGTAAAAGGGTATATACAAGTGCTGAGAGGGTCATCCTCAATAACTTCACACGCTACTGTGCATCTCCCATTGTATTTCTGTCCGTTAAAGGGTATATTACTCAAAATGTTAAATACAATTGCTGAAGGCATAATCCTACATATTTTTTCACACGCTACTGTGCAACTCCAAGTGTAAATCTGTCCATAAAAGGATACCTTTCATCCAGGGCCTAAATACAAGACCTACAATTGATATTCCCCTAAATCAGTGGCTACTGCTGTGCCTGGATTAGTGAAATATAGTACATAAATAAATAGGCAGATAGTGTTAGGTGCCTGTAAAAAAAGGCCTGAATTTGAAATCAATACATTGGGCCAAATATTTTTTTTCTTATTGTGGTGCTTGGTGAACGGAAACAATGTGGAAAACATCTAGTAAGGGACGCGGCCGCGGTTAGGGTGGTGTTAGTGGACCCTCTGGTGCTGGGAGAGGACATGGCCATTCTGCCACAGCCACACTTCCTAGTGAACCAACTACCTCAGGTTCCAGTACCTGCCAGAATTTACAGTGATATTTGGTGGGGCCCAATGCCGTTCTAAGGATGGTAAGGCCTGAACAGGTAGAGGCGCTAGTCAATTGGGTGGCCGACAGTGGATCCAGCACGTTCACAACATTATCTCCCACCCAGTGTTCTGCAGAAAACGCACAGCACAGATGGCACCTGAAAACCAAGAACCACATCACCACCATGCATATCAGGGAAACTGTCAGAGCCTCAAGTTATGCAGCAGTCTCTTATGCTGTTTGAAGACTCTGCTGGCAGGGTTACCTAGCCCTTCCCCAGTGGTGGAAGACATAGAATGCACTGATGCACAACTACTGATGTTTCCTGATGATGAGGACATGGGAATACCACCTCATCGGAGTCCGCACGTCTCTGATGATGACGAAACACAGGTGCCAACTGCTGCGTCTTTCTGCAGTGTGCAGACCGAACAGGAGGTCAAGGAGGAAGACTGCGTGGAAGACGATGCGGGGGACGATGAGGTCCTAGACCCCACATGGAATGAAGGTCGTGCCACTGACTTTATAATTCAGAGGTAGAGGCAGTGGTGAGACCGAACCAACAGCGTAGCAAAAGAGGGAGCAGGGGGCAAAAGCAGAACAGCCGCCGTCAAGAGAGTTCGTCTGCTACTGGTCACCGCCACCAGGGACCGGGCACCCCAAAGGCAGCTTCAAGGAGTTCCCTGGCATGGCACTTCTTCAAACAATGTGCTGACCACAAGATCCGAGTGGTTTGCACGCTGTGCCATCAGAGCCTGAAGCGAGGCATTAACGTTCTGAACCTTAGCACAACCTGCATGACCAGGCATCTACAAGCAAAGCATGAACTGCAGTGGAGTAAACACCTTAAAAGCAAGGAACTCACTCAGGCACCCCCTGCTCCCTCTTCTGCTGCTGCCTCGGCCTCTTCCTCCGCCTCGGGAGGAATGTTGGCACCTGCCGCCCACCAAACAGAGGATGTGCCACCGACACCACCACCTGCATCACCAAGCATCTCCACCATGTCACACGGCAGCGTTCAGCTCTCCATCTCACAAACCTTGGAGAGAAAGCGTAAATTCCCACCTAGCCACCCTCGAATCCTGGGCCTGAATGCCAGCATTTCTAAACTACTGGCCTTTGAAATGCTGTCATTCAGGCTGGTGGACACAAACAGCTTCAAACAGCTGATCTCCATGGCTGTCCCTCTGTATTTTGTTCCCAGCCGCCACTACTTCTCCAAGACAGCCGTGCCTTCCCTGCACAACCAAGTATCCGATAAAATCAAGTGTGCACTGCACAACGCCATCTGTGGCAAGGTCCACCTAACCACAGATACGTGGACCAGTAAGCACGGCCAGGGATGCTATATCTCCCTAACTGCACACTGGGTAAATCTAGTGGCGGCTTGGCCCCAGGCGGAGAGCTCTTTGGCGCTCGTCCTTCCACCGCCAAGGATCGCAGGGCATCTTTCTTTGCCTCCTGTAGCCTCCTCCTCCTACTTGGCTTCCTCCTCCTCTTCTTCCACCTGCTCATCCAGTCAGCCACACACCTTCACCACCAAATTCAGCACAGCCCGGGGTAAATGTCAGCAGGCCGTTCTGAAACTCATATGTTTGCGGGACAGGCCCCACACCGCGCAGGAGTTGTGGCGGGGTATTGAACAACAGACCGACCAGTGGTTTCTGACGGTGGGACTCAAGCCCGGCCTGGTGGTGTGCGATAATGGGCAAAATCTCGTTGCAGCTCTGGGACTAGCCAGTTTGACGCACATCCCTTGCTTGGCGCATGTGCTGAATTTGGTGGTGCAAAAGTTCATTGACAACTACCCCGACATGTCAGAGCTGCTGCATAAAGTGCGGGCCATCTGTGCGCGCTTCCGGCGTTCACATCCTGCCGCTGCTCGCCTGTCTGCGCTACAGCGTAACTTCGGCCTTCCCGCTCACCGCCTCATATGCGACCTGCCTACCAGGTAGAACTCCACCTTGCATATGCTGGAGAGACTGTGCGAGCAGCAGCAGGCCATAGTGGAGTTTCAGCTGCAGCAAGCACACGTCAGTCGCACTGCGGAACAGCACCAATTCACCACCAATGATTGGGCCTCCATGCGAGACCTGTGTGCCCTGTGGCACTGTTTCGAGTACTCCACCAACATGGCCAGTGGTGATGATGCCGTTATCAGCGTTACAATACCAATTCTATGTCTCCTTGAGAAAACACTTAGGTCGATGATGGAAGAGGAGGTGGCCCAGGAGGAGGAGGAGGAGGAGGATGAGGGGTCATTTTTAGCACTTTCAGGCCAGTCTGTTAGAAGTGCCTCAGAGGGAGGTTTTTTGCAACAGCAGAGGCCAGATTCAAATGTGGCCAGCCAGGGCCCACAACTGGAGGACGAGTAGGATGAGGAGGAGGTGGAGGAGGATGAGCATGAAGCAGGTTCACAGCGGGGTGGCACCCAACACTGGTGCGTGGCTGGGGGGATACGGAGGATGATGACGATACGCCTCCCACAAAGAACAGCTTGTCCTTACCTCTGGGGAGCCTGGCACACATGAGCGACTACATGCTGCAGTGCCTGAGCAACGACAGCAGAGTTGCCCACATTTTAACGTGTGCGGACTACTGGGTTGCCACCCTGCTGGCTCCAAAGACATTGTGCCCACCTTACTTCCTGCACTGGAGCGTGATAGGAGGATGCTCGAGTACAAGTGCACGTTGGTAGACGCGCTCCTGAGAGCATTCCCAAAAGTCACAGGGGAACAAGTGGAAGCCCAAGGCGAAGGCAGAGGAGGAGCAAGAGGTCGCCAATGCAGCTGTGTCATGGCCAGCTCCTCTGAGGGCAGGGTTAGCATGGCAGAAATGTGAAAATGTTTTGTCACTACGCCACAGCTAACTGCACCACCACCTGATACGGAACGTGTTAGCAGGAGGCAGCATTTCACTAACATGGTTGAACAGTACGTGAGCACACCCCTCCACGTACTGACTGATGGTTCGGCCCCATTTAACTTCTGGGTCTCCAAATTGTCCACGTGGCCAGAGTTAGCCTTTTATGCCTTGGAGGTGCTGGCCTGCCCGGTGGCCAGCGTTTTGTCTGAACGTGTATTCAGCACGGCAGGGGGCGTCATTACTGACATACGCAGCATGGATCGCACAGGACCTGTCCCTCAATTGTGCAGAATAGACATTTATAACTGCCTCCACCTCAACCATATATTCTTGTACTCCCTGGCATTTCTTTAATGAATCCTCTTTTTTAAATTTTACCATTATATTGCGGTGCAACCAAAAGTTGAATGAACCTCCGTCTAGGTGCTATGGGCCCAATTATCCGAAAGTGGCATGTTCCAGTGGTGGGTGACATGACGCCTGTTTTTCTGCTATGCGACCTCTCTCTTCCGTCTGGGTGCCAGGGGCCTAATTATCGAAAAGTGGCCTTCTCCATTGGTGGGTAACTTGAAGCCTGATTCTCTGCTATGGGACCTCTCTCCAATTGATATTGCTTAATTTTTATTTATTTTATTTTATTTTAATTCATTTCCCTATCCACATTTGTTTGCAGGGGATTTACCTACATTTTGCTGCCTTTTGCAGCCCAAAAGTTCGGGTCCCCATTGACTTCAATGGGGTTCGGGTTAGGGATGAAGTTCGGGTCGAGTTCGGATCCTGAACCAGAACATTTTCGGGAAGTTCGGCCGAACTTCTGGAACACGAACATCCAGGTGTTCGCTCAACTCTAGTTATAACTCAGAAAAAATGATTTATTAACAAAATAAAAATAGGCCTCTATGGCAACATTGTGAGTTGGGAAATTAGCTCCTCCATGTTCTGCATCCCTTTACGGTGCTTTTTGGCCATCTCCTAGCTGATGACCCGGCGTTGCCCTTTAAGAGTGACTGCCACTTTATGAGCGACATGTACTTAAAAAAAAGTAGGCAGTAAGTAATATTCTTGCATTGGGGTATATGCAACTTACTTCACTTACTTCACTATTGTTTGGCTATGGCTATCTAGAACTAACAAATATGACTTGATCTTCCTCAATTCTAGCAAGCCAACCATTAGGAACCCAGCTCTAAGTTTAATTTGCAATGCGAGTACATGTTCGCATTGCGAATTCAACTTAGAGCTGGGTTGCTAATGGTTGGCTTTCTAGAATATAACGAAGATTGAGAATATAATAGTGCTATATTCGTGATATTCGTTATCTTCATCAATTCTAGCAATACAACCATTAGGAACCCTGCTCTAAGTAGAATTCGCAATGCGAGTATATGTTCGCATCGCAAATTGAACTTAGAGCTGAATTCCTAATGGTTGTTACTAGAATATAACAAAGATAGAGAATATAGTGGTATATTCGTGAATTTGTGATATTCGTCATCTTCGTTATATTCTAGCAATACAACCATTAGGAACCCAGTTTAAAGTTTCATTCGCAACGCGAATATAAATTCACGATAAATTCTCAATATATAGAATATGACAAATATTCGATTTCGACGAATATATGACGAAAATTCAATTGAATATTCGCGATATATCGCAAAATCGAATATGGCACCTCCCGCACATCACTATTCTCCACCATGGCAAGCAGGTTTGTACAAAGTTTCATGATATGTGCTTTGAATAATCCAGGTCAAGTGCTGAAGACTCCAAGCAAGCACAATCATAGGCCAATTTACCCATTCCAAAGATTGCAGATAGACTACATACAATTACCAAAGGTAGGAGTGTATGAGTATGTTCTCGTGTGTGGTGATATCTTTTCAGGGTGGTCGGAAGCTTATCTCTCATCTAAGGCAAATGCAAAGAACACCGCAAAGAAACTGGTCAGTAAACTGATATGCAGGTATGGTGTTGCTGAAGTTATTGAGTCAGATAGATGTTCTCACTTTACAGGTGAGGTGATGAGAGAGGTTATGCAAGCCTTAGGGGTGACCCAAGCCATTTATACAGCTTACCATCCTCAAAGCAGCAGCTGGGTTGAACGCCGGAAAGGGACAATGCAATTGAAGATTCAGAAAGCTATGCAGGAGAACCAGAGGCCCTGGACAGAGTGTTTGCCATCTAGCCCTGTATTCCATAAGAACCACTCCGAACAAAAAGACAGGGTTGTCCCCCTTTGAGGTGTTGTTTGGCAGTGCCTAGAGTTGAGCGAACACCTGGATGTTCGGGTTCGAACTCGACCCGAACTTTATCCCGAACTCGAACCCCATTGAGGTCAATGGGGAACCGAAATTTTGGGCACTAAAAAGGCTGTAAAATAGTCCAGGAAAGGGCTAGAGGGCTGCAAAAGGCAGCAAAATGTAGGTAAATGCCCTGCAAACAAATGTGGATAGGGAAATGAATTAAAATAAAATAAAATAAATAAAAATTAACCGATATTAATTGGAGAGAGGTCCCATAGCAGAGAATCAGGTTTTAAGTCACCCACCAATGGAGAAGGTCACTTTCTGTTATTTCGGCCCCAGCACCCAGACAGAGGAGAGAGGTCCCACAGCAAGGAATAAGGCGTCATATCACCCACCACTGGTGAAGGCCACTTTCAGTTATTTCAGCCCCAGCACCCAGACAGAGGAGAGAGGTCCCACAGCAAGGAATCATGCGTCATATCACCCACCACTGGAGAAGGCCACTTTCAGTTATTTTGGCCCCAGCACCCAGACAGAGGAGAGAGATCCCACAGCAAGGAATCATGCGTCATATCACCCACCACTGGAGAAGGTCACTTTCAGTTATTTAGGCCCCAGTACCCAGACAGAGGAGAGAGGTCCCACAGCAAGGAATAAGGCGTCATATCACCCACCACTGGTGAAGGCCACTTTCAGTTATTTAGGCCCCAGCACCCAGACAGAGGAGAGAGGTCCCACAGCAAGGAATCATGCGTCATATCACCCACCACTGGAGAAGGCCACTTTCAGTTATTTTGGCCCCAGCACCCAGACAGAGGAGAGAGATCCCACAGCAAGGAATCATGCGTCATATCACCCACCACTGGAGAAGGTCACTTTCAGTTATTTAGGCCCCAGTACCCAGACAGAGGAGAGAGGTCCCACAGCAAGGAATAAGGCGTCATATCACCCACCACTGGTGAAGGCCTCTTTCAGTTATTTAGGCCCCAGCACCCAGACAGAGGAGAGAGGTCCCACAGCAAGGAATCATGCGTCATATCACCCAACACTGGAGAAGGCCACTTTCAGTAATTTAGGCCCCAGCACCCAGACAGAGGAGAGAGGTCCCACAGCAAGGAATCATGCGTCATATCACCCAACACTGGAGAAGGCCACTTTCAGTAATTTAGGCCCCAGCACCCAGACAGAGGAGAGAGGTCCCACAGCAAGGAATAAGGTGTCATATCACCCACGACTGGAGAAGGCCACTTTCAGTTATTTAGGCCCCAGCACCCAGACAGAGGAGAGAGGTCGCATGGCAGAGGTTCAGGCTTCATGTCACCCACCATTGTAACAGGCCACTTTTAGTTATTTAGGCCCCGGCGCCCCGATGGAGGAGAGGTTCATTAAACTTTGGGTTACACCGCAAGATCATGGTAAAGTTACAAAAATGAGGATTCAATAAAGAAGTGCCCGGGAGTACAAGAATACATGGTTGAGGGGGAGGCAGTTATAAATGTCTATTCTGCACAATTGAGGGACAGGTCCTGACGTTTTTATGACGTCAGCTTGTCCACGTTGGCTGTGGACAGGCGGCTGCGTTTGTCAGTAATGACGCCCAATGCCGTGCTGAATACAGGTTCAGACAAAACACTGGCCGCTGGGCAGGCCAGCACCTCCAAGGCATAAAATGCTAACTCTAGCCACGTGGACAATTTGGAGACCCAGAAGTAGAATGGAGCCGAACCATCAGTCAGTACGTGGAGGGGTGTGCAGACGTACTGTTCAACCATGTTAGTGAAATGCTGCCTCCTGCTAACACGTTCCGTATCAGGTGGTGGTGCAGTTAGTTGTGGCGTGGAGACAAAACTTTTCCAAATTTTGGCCATGGTAACCCTGCCCTTAGAGGAGCTGGCCGTGACACAGCTGTGTTGGTGACCTCTTGCTCCTCCTCTGCCTTCGCCTTGGGCTTCCACCTGTTCCCCTGTGACATTTGGGAATGCTCTCAGGAGCGCTTCTACTAGCGTGCGCTTATACTCGCACATCTTCCTATCACGCTCCAGTGCAGGAAGAAAGGTGGGCACATTGTCGTTGTACCGGGGATCCAGCAGGGTGGCAACCCAGTAGTCCGCACACGTTAAAATGTGGGCAACTCTGCTGTTGTTGCGCAGGCACTGCAGCATGTAGTCGCTCATGTGTGCCAGGCTCCCCAGAGGTAAGGACATGCTGTCATCTATGCGAGGTGTATCGTCATCGTCCTCCGTATCCCCCAGCCACGCACCAGTGATGGGCCTGAGCTGTGTCGGGTGCCACTCCGCTGTGAACCTGCTTTCTCCTCATCCTCTTCCACTTCCTCCTCATCCTCCTCGTCGTCCAGTAGTGGGCCCTGGCTAGCCACATTTGTACCTGGCCTCTGCTGTGGCAAAAAAACTCCCTCTGAGGCACTTCTAACAGACTGGCCTGAAAGTGCTAAAAATGACCCCTCATCCTCCTCCTCCTCCTCCTGCGCCACCTACTCTTCCATCATCGCCCTAAGTGTTTTCTCAAGGAGACATAGAAGTGGTATTGTAACGCTGATAACGGTGTGATCGCCACTGGCCATGTTGGTGGAGTACTCAAAACAGCGCAACAGGGCACACAGGTCTCGCATGGAGGCCCAATCATTGGTGGTGAATTGGTGCTGTTCCGCAGTGCGACTGACGTGTGCTTGCTGCAGCTGAAACTCCACTATGGCCTGCTGCTGCTCGCACAGTCTCTCCAGCATGTGCAATGTGGAGTTCTACCTGGTGGGCACGTCGCATATGAGGCGGGGAGCAGGAAGGCCGAAGTTACGCTGTAGCACAGACATGCGAGCAGCGGCAGGATGTGAACGCCGGAAGTGCGCACAGACGGCACGCACTTTATGCAGCAGCTCTGACATGTCGGGGTAGTTGTGAATGAACTTCTGCACCACCAAATTCAGCACATGCGCCAAGCAAGGGATGTGCGTCAAACCGGCTAGTCCCAGAGCTGCAACGAGATTTCGCCCATTATCGCACACCACCAGGCCGGGCTTGAGGCCCACCGGAAGATACCACTGGTCGGTCTGTTGTTCAATACCCCGCCACAACTCCTGCGCGGTTTGGGGCCTGTCCCCCAAACATATGAGTTTCAGAATGGCCTGCTGACGTTTACCCCGGGCTGTGCTGAAGTTGGTGGTGAAGGTGTGTGGCTGACTGGATGAGCTGGTGGAAGCAGAGGAGGAGGAAGCTGAGCAGGAGGAGGAGGCTACAGGAGGCAAAGAAAGAGTCCCTGCGATCCTTGGCGGTGGAAGGACGTGCGCCAAGGAACTCTCCGCCTGCGGCCCAGCCGCCACTACATTTACCCAGTGTGCAGTTAGGGAGATATAGCGTCCCTGGCCGTGCTTACTGGTCCACGTATCTGTGGTTAGGTGGACCTTGCCACAGATGGCGTTGCGCAGTGCACACTTGATTTTATCGGATACTTGGTTGTGCAGGGATGGCACGGCTGTCTTGGAGAAGTAGTGGCGGCTGGGAACTAAATACTGATAGACAGCCATGGACATCAGCTGTTTGAAGCTATTTGTGTCCAAAAGCCTGAATGACAGCATTTCAAAGGCCAGTAGTTTAGAAATGCTGGCATTCAGGCCCAGGGCTCGAGGGTGGCTAGGTGGGAATTTACGCTTTCTCTCCAAGGTTTGTGAGATGGAGAGCTGAACGCTGCTGTGTGACATGGTGGAGATGCTTGGTGATGCAGGTGGTGGTGTCGGTGGCACATCCTCTGTTTGGTGGGCGGCAGGTGCCAACATTCCTCCTGAGGCGGAGGAAGAGGCCGAGGGAGCAGCAGAAGAGGGAGCAGGGGGAGCCTGAGTGAGTTCCTTGCTTTTAGGGTGTTTACTCCACTGCAGTTCATGCTTTGCATGTAGATTCCTGGTCATGCAGGTTGTGCTAAGTTTCAAAACGTTAATGCCTCGCTTCAGGCTCTGATGGCACAGCGTGCAAACCACTCGGGTCTTGTCGTCAGCGCATTGTTTAAAGAAGTGCCATGCCAGGGAACTCCTTGAAGCTGCCTTTGGGGTGCCCGGTCCCTGGTGGCGGTGACCAGTAGCAGACGAACTCTCTTGGCGGCGGCTGTTCTGCTTTTGCCCCCTGATCCCTCTTTTGCTATGCTGTTGGTTCGGTCTCACCACTGCCTCTTCCTCTGAACTATGAAAGTCAGTGGCACGAACTTCATTCCATGTGGGGTCTAGGACCTCATCGTCCCCTGCATCGTCTTCCACACAGTCTTCCTCCCTGGCCTCCTGTTCGGTCTGCACACTGCAGAAAGACGCAGCAGTTGGCACCTGTGTTTCGTCATCATCAGAGACGTGCGGACTCTGATGAGGTGGTATTCCAATCTCCTCATCATCAGGAAACATCAGTGGTTGTGCATCAGTGCATTCTATGTCTTCCACCACTGGGGAAGGGCTAGGTGGATTCCCTTGGGAAACCCTGCCAGCAGAGTCTTCAAACAGCATAAGAGACTGCTGCATAACTTCAGGCTCTGACAGTTTCCCTGATATGCATGGGGGTGATGTGGTTCTTGGTTTTCAGGCACCACCTGTGCGTTTTCTGCAGAAGACTGGGTGGGAGATAATGTTGTGAACGTGCTGGATCTACTGTCGTCCATCCAATTGACTAGCGCCTGTACCTACTCAGGCCTTACCATCCTTAGAACGGCATTGGGCCCCACCAAATATCACTGTAAATTCTGGCAGGTACTGGAACCTGAGGTAGTTGGTTCACTAGGAAGTGTGGCTGTGGCAGGATGGCCATGTCCTCTCCCAGCACCAGAGGGTCCAATAACACCACCACAACCGCGTCCGCGTCCCTTACTAGATGTTTTCCTCATTGTTTCCGTTCACCAAGCACCACAATAAAAAAAAAAAATATTTGGCCCAATGTATTGATTTCAAATTCAGGCCATTTTTTACAGGCACCTAACACTATTTGCCTATTTATTTATGTACCGTATTTCACTAATCCAGGCACAGCAGTAACCACTGATTTAGGGGAATATCAATTGTAGGCCTAGTATTTAGGTCTTGGGTGAAAGGTTTCCTTTTATGGACAGATTTACACTTGGAGATGCTCTGTAGCGTGTGAAAAAATATGTAGGATTATGCCTTTAGCAAGTGTATTTAACACTTTGTGTAATATACCCTTTAACGGACAGAAATACACTTGGAGATGCACGGTAGCTTGTGAAGTTATTGAGGATGACCATCTCAGCACTTGTATATACACCTTCAGTGTAATATACCCTTTTACCAGTCAGAAATACACTATGAGATGCACAATAGTGCGTGTAAATTTACAGGATTATGCTTTCAGCAATTGTAATGTAACACTTTTTGTAATATACCGTTTTACGGAAAGCAAAAGCTGGAACACCAGATTTACTGTATTTCTATTTTTGCTTCTGACTTTCACCTCAGAAAATTATATATCCTTTGACGGACACTAGGGAAATTGTCCAGTCACAGCTGGAACACCCGATTCAGGGTATTCCTATTTTTGCAATTAAATTTCACCCCAGAACAAAATCTATCCTGTGATGGACACTATTAAACTTGGCTAGCCACAGCTGAAACCACAGATTTATGGTATTGCTATTTTGGCAATTGAATTTCACTCCAGAAAAAAATATATCCTTTGCCGGACACTATTAAACTTGGCCATTAACAGCTGAAACCACTGATTTACGGTATTGCTATTTTGGCAATTGAATTTCACCCCAGAAAATTATCTCTCCTTTGCCGGACACTATTAAACTTTGCCAGCCACTGCTGGGACACCAGATTTACGGTATTGCTATTTTGACAATTAAATTTCACCCCAGAACAAAATATATCCTTTGTCGTACACTATTAAACTTGGCCAGCTACAGCTGATACCACTGATTTACGGTATTGCTATTTTGGCAATTGAATTTCACCCCAGAAAAAAATATATCCTTTGACGGACACTATTACACTTGGCCAGCCACTGCTGAAACCACTGATTTACGGTATTGCTATTTTGGCAAATTAATTTCACCCCAGAACAAAATATATCCTTTGCCGGACACTAATAAACTTGGCCAGCCACTGCTGGGACACTAGATTTAAGAGATTGCTATTTTGGCTATTGAATTTCACCCCAGAAAATTATCTATCCTTTGCCGGACACTATTAAACTTGGCCAGCCACTGATGGGACACCAGATTTACGGTATTGCTATTTTGGCAATTGAGTTTCACCAAAGAACAAAATATATCCTTTGCCGGACACTATTAAACTTGGCCAGCAACAGCTGAAACTACTGATTTACGGTATTGCTATTTTGGCAATTAAATTTCACCCTAGAAAATTATCGATCTGTTGCCGGACACTATTAAACTTTGCCAGCCACTGCTGGGACACCAGATTTACGGTATTGCTATTTTGGCAATTAAATTTCAACTCAGAACAAAATATATCCTTTGCCGGACACTATTAAACTTGGCCAGCCACAGCTGAAACTACTGATTTACAGTATTGCTATTTTGGCAATTCAATTTCAACCCAGAACAAAATATATCCTTTGCCGGACACTATTAAACTTGGCCAGCCACAGCTGAAACCACTGAGTTATTGTATTGCTATTTTGGCAATTGAATTTCACCCCAGAAAAAAATATATCTTTTGCCGGACACTATTAAACTTGGCCAGCCACAGCTGAAACCACTGATTTTCTGTATTTCTATTTTGGCAACTAGATTTCACCCCAGAAAATAATAAATCCTTTGACGGACACTATTAAACTTGGCCAGCCACTGCTGGGACACTAGATTTACAGTATTGTTATTTTGGCAATTGAATTACACCCCAGAAAAAAATATATCCTTTGCCTGACACTATTAAACTTGGGCAGCCACTGCTGGAACACCAGATTTAGGGGATTTCTATTTGGCTATTGAATTTCACCCCAGAACAAAATATATCCTTCGCCGGACACTATTAAACTTGGCCAGCCACTGCTGGGACACCAGATTTAGGGGATTGAAATTTTGGCAATTGAATTTAACCCTAGAAAATTATCTATCCTTTGCCGGACACTATTAAACTTGGCCAGCCATAGCTGAAACCACTGATTTTACGGTATTGCTATTTTGGCAAATTAATTTAGCCCCAGAACAAAATATATCCTTTTCCGGACACTATGAAACTTGTTCAGTCACAGCTGGAACACCAGATTTACTGTATTTCTATTTTGGCAACTATATTTCACCCCAGAAAATAATAAATCCTTTGATGGACACTATTAAACTTGGCCAGCCACTGCTGGGACACTAGATTTACGGTATTGCTATTTTGGCAATTGAATTTCACCCGAGAACAAAATATATCCTTTGCCGGACACTATTAAACTTGGCCAGCCACAGCTGAAACCACTTATTTATGGTTTTGCTATTTTGGCAATTGAATTTCACCCTAGAAAATTATCTATCCTTTGCCGGACACTATTAAACTTGGCCAGCCTCAGCTGAAACCACTGATTTATGGTATTGCTATTTTGGCAATTGAATTTCACCCCAGAAAAAAATATATCCTTTGCCGGACACTATTAAACTTGGCCAGCCACAGCTGAAACCACTGATTTACGGTATTGCTATTTTGGCAAATGAATTTCACCCCAGAACAAAATATATCCTTTGCCGGACACTATTAAACTTGGCCAGCCACTGCTGGGACACCAGATTTAGGGGATTGCTATTTTGGCAATTGAATTTCACCCTAGAGCAAAATATATCCTTTTCCGGACCCTATGAAACTTGTCCAGTCACAGCTGGAACACCAGATTTACTGTATTTCTGTTTTGGCAACTAGATTTCACCCCAGAAAATAATAAATCCTTTGACGGACACTATTAAACTTGGCCAGCCACTGCTGGGACACTAGATTTACGGTATTGCTATTTTGGCAATTGAATTTCACCCCAGAAAAAAATATATCCTTTGCCGGACACTATTAAACTTGGCCATTAACAGCTGAAACCACTGATTTACGGTATTGCTATTTTGGCAATTGAATTTCACCCCAGAAAATTATCTCTCCTTTGCCGGACACTATTAAACTTTGCCAGCCACTGCTGGGACACCAGATTTACGGTATTGCTATTTTGACAATTAAATTTCACCCCAGAACAAAATATATCCTTTGTCGTACACTATTAAACTTGGCCAGCTACAGCTGATACCACTGATTTACGGTATTGCTATTTTGGCAATTGAATTTCACCCCAGAAAAAATATATCCTTTGACGGACACTATTACACTTGGCCAGCCACTGCTGAAACCACTGATTTACGGTATTGCTATTTTGGCAAATTAATTTCACCCCAGAACAAAATATATCCTTTGCCGGACACTAATAAACTTGGCCAGCCACTGCTGGGACACTAGATTTAAGAGATTGCTATTTTGGCTATTGAATTTCACCCCAGAAAATTATCTATCCTTTGCCGGACACTATTAAACTTGGCCAGCCACTGATGGGACACCAGATTTACGGTATTGCTATTTTGGCAATTGAGTTTCACCAAAGAACAAAATATATCCTTTGCCGGACACTATTAAACTTGGCCAGCAACAGCTGAAACTACTGATTTACGGTATTGCTATTTTGGCAATTAAATTTCACCCTAGAAAATTATCGATCTGTTGCCGGACCCTATTAAACTTTGCCAGTCACTGCTGGGACACCAGATTTACGGTATTGCTATTTTGGCAATTCAATTTCAACTCAGAACAAAATATATCCTTTGCCGGACACTATTAAACTTGGCCAGCCACAGCTGAAACCACTGAGTTATTGTATTGCTATTTTGGCAATTGAATTTCACCCCAGAAAAAATATATCTTTTGCCGGACACTATTAAACTTGGCCAGCCACAGCTGAAACCACTGATTTTCTGTATTTCTATTTTGGCAACTAGATTTCACCCCAGAAAATAATAAATCCTTTGACGGACACTATTAAACTTGGCCAGCCACTGCTGGGACACTAGATTTACAGTATTGTTATTTTGGCAATTGAATTACACCCCAGAAAAAAATATATCCTTTGCCTGACACTATTAAACTTGGGCAGCCACTGCTGGAACACCAGATTTAGGGGATTGCTATTTGGCTATTGAATTTCACCCCAGAACAAAATATATCCTTCGCCGGACACTATTAAACTTGGCCAGCCACTGCTGGGACACCAGATTTAGGGGATTGCAATTTTGGCAATTGAATTTCACCCTAGAAAATTATCAATCCTTTGCCGGACACTATTAAACTTGGCCAGCCATAGCTGAAACCACTGATTTACGGTATTGCTATTTTGGCAAATTAATTTAGCCCCAGAACAAAATATATCCTTTTCCGGACACTATGAAACTTGTTCAGTCACAGCTGGAACACCAGATTTACTGTATTTCTATTTTGGCAACTAGATTTCACCCCAGAAAATAATAAATCCTTTGATGGACAGTATTAAACTTGGCCAGCCACTGCTGGGACACTAGATTTACGGTATTGCTATTTTGGCAATTGAATTTCACCCGAGAACAAAATATATCCTTTGCCGGACACTATTAAACTTGGCCAGCCACAGCTGAAACCCATTATTTATGGTATTGCTATTTTTACAATTAAATTACACCCCAGACAAAAATATATCCTTTGCATGACACTTTTAAGCTTGGCCAGCCACTGCAGGGACACCAGATTTAGGGGATTGCTATTTTGGCAATTGAATTTCACCCCAAAACAAAATATATCCTTTGCCGGACACTATTAAACTTGGCCAGCCACAGCTGAAACCACTGATTTACTGTATTGCTATTTTGGCAATTGAATTTTACCCCATAAAAAAATATATCCTTTGCCGGACACTATTAAGCTTGGCCAGCCACAGCTGAAACCACTGATTTACGGTATTGCTATTTTGGCAAATGAATTTAACCTCAGAACAAAATATATCCTTTGCTGGACAATATCAAACTTAGCCAGCCACAGCTGGAACACCAGATTTAGGGGATTGCTATTTTGGCAATTGAAATTCACCACAGAAAAAAATCTTTCCTTTGCCAGACAGCAGACAGTATTACACTTGGCTAGCCACAGCTGGAACACCCTATTTAGGGGATTGCTATTTTGGCAATTGAATTTAACACCTCAATAAAATATAGAAATTTCTATCCTGAGTTTCTAGGTTTGACTATAAGCCCAGCCAAGCCCCTGATGTAGGATATAGCAAAAAAAAAAAAACTAGTATTGATGATTTGATGGACTTGGTGGCAGCTTGTGCTGGTGCACCACAAGACACAAAATGGCCGCTGATCACCACCTCTGTGCAGCCTAAAAACCAGTGAGCAATTGACTAGCAGAAGTTGAATGATTCACAGCTGTAGATCGATCATGTCATTAGATGTTTTTGCTTCGTTTTCCCTGCCTAATCTCGCCATCACAGCAGCTGCATCCTATCCCTACACTAATCAGAGCGGAGTGACGTGCGGCGCTATGTGACTCCAGCTTCAAAAAAAGAGGCTGGGTCACATGCTGCACTTGGCCAATCACAGCCATGCAATTAGTAGGCATGGCTGTGATGGCTTCTTAGGGCAAGAAGTAAAACGCTAGCTGATTGGCTGCTTTGCAGCCCTTCAGAAAGCGGGAAGAAATCGCCGAACAACGGACCCGAACCCGAACTTTTTTGATGTCCCGAACACCCCAAAATTCGGTACAGTTCGGTTTCGCTCATCCCTATCCAAAAAGTCTCTCTATTGAACAATTTTTTCCTATAGTCACCTCCTCTCAAGGGGGGAATAACCCTTTTGATGCCCTGTACCAACATGCTACTCGTGTTGCATCCATGAACTGCCGCAAAGTGTAAACTTGCGGCAGAGAAATTTATTTTGCGTGCATGCGGCAGATCAGACAAGTGTCTACATATTCATGTTTTTAAACTATTAATCGTACAACCTATGTACTGAAGGCGACACAAGGAGCAGGTGATACAATAGACAACATGCAAAGTATTGCAATTAATGTATTGTTTAATCGAAAAATCTTCGTTATCAGCAGTGGACTGCACACAATTGTCCCCCTGAATAAAGGTGCAACAAGTGCAAATTTTTTGGCCACATTTATAAGTGCCCACATATCTCAACCAGGTGGGTTGCCCTCTCACCTTATCTATAAACAGAGAAGGTCTAACCTTATTAGCAATAGTGGTGGCCTTCAGAGCAATACATTTCATACCTTCCTTGACTACATCACGCCACTGTTCATACTGTTGCAGAACCAATAGATGTCTATGAATAATTTTGCAGCCTTGAGAATATTCAAGGCTAAAATTAGTCACGAATATAGGAGACGTCTGAGAAAAATGTTTTCCTTTTTTGTTGTTATTTTTATTTGTGTTATTGGAACTTGGAAAGACCAGTTCAGAACGTGGCATATACAAAGCCATATTTCTCTCTCTCTCAAGTAAATCACCAGGATATTTTCTAGCAAGTAAACGACCGGCAGCAGCATCCAATGCAGTACTACAAGCAACATCTTGAGAGCAATTTTGCCTAATGCGAATACATTTTAGGGATGTTCCTAACAACATGTATTGGATGGCAATATTCCGCATGCAGGATGGTGTTGCCAGCCGTGTCTTTGCGGAAAGAGTAAGTGTGTATTCTCCCTTCCTTAACATCACCCACAAGGAGAGATCCAAAAAGGGGATGGTATATGTGTCAAAATGAACAGTAAATTTCAAGCCCAAGGTATTATCATTAAGAAAGGACTCCAAGAGTGGCACGGCCGCCACACCACCCGACCACACAAGAAGCAGGTCGTCGAGGTAGCGACCATACCACTTTATGGATGTGAATGTTCCCACCATGTGACGTAAATGTTTGCCATGGAGGGCGAAAATTTCGCCCATATGGAAACTCCGTTTTTTTGCAGGTAATAAGTCTGATCAAACATAAAAAAATTATGCTCTAATAGGAAAATAACAATCTTGCAAATAAACTGTTTGAAATCAGATGACAGATCAGTATACGTATCCAGGAACCAACCCAGAAAGACTATCGCTAGATCATGAGGTATGACTGTGTATAAAGATGTTACATCAGCTGTTATCCAAATGTAATTCGACTTCCACGAATAATTAAAAAAAGCTTGTAACACAGATCTAGTATCTCGTAGAAAGCCTGGAATACATTGGACAGCTGGTTGCAAAATGCTATCGACCCATGCTGATAGTCTCTCTGAGTAGGATCCAATACCTGCAACGATTGGGCGCATAGAAAGCGGAAAACCAGGTTTATGGACTTTTGGAAGAGAATGAAATATAGGAATAACCGGATGGGGAACAAAAATTAATTCTATCTGTTTTAAGTCCATGAAACCCCGTTCTAGACCCTCTGCCAAAATCTCAGATAGGGCTTGCTGAAAGGGAAGGGGGTGGGATTACTGGATATTTTAATGTAAGTAGAAGTGTCATTTAACATGTAAATTCTGTTGTTTATAAATAAACTTATCCAGGATCACCACCGCAACCCCTTTATCAGCCTGCTTAATGATAATATCTGGCATGAGTTCCAATTCCTTCAAGGCCCTTATCTCCTTTTTAGACAGATTAGAAAATAAAATTATTTTTATTTTTATAGGCAGGAGTATGTATCAAGGCATTCAAAGAAAACAAATCGCGCTCAACCAGTTCTTTAAATTTGTCCAAAGCTGGTGTACGCGACTGTATAGGATAGAAATCAGGATTGCGTGTCCTAAAATTGACAGCATAATTCTTCTTACCAGAAAAGGACTCAATAGAGGAAGAGGCTGAGCGAGACTGCTGCATGAATGCCATACTACAGAGTTCCTGGAAGGAAAAATTGCACCACGATTCTGGAGACAAAGCATTGGTCTTAGGGTCTTGTACTTCAAAATTACATGAACCTATATCAGAAGAAAAGTCTGAAACTTCAGAAAAATGCTTATTTATAGTGATATTAGGTGCCAATCTATTTACGTCTAAGATGATTCTAAACACATCAAAATGACAAGAAGGAGAAAACGTTAAACCTCTAGACAATACATCTAACTGAGACTGTGTAAATATTTTGGCCGATAGGTTGATAACCTGAATGTCCACTCTGTCTTTGGATGGCGCGATAGATAGCGGTTGCTTGTTTGCTTGTTTGCACCCTGCACGGCATTTTATGAGGGTCGCGGCATACTTATTACCTGGTTGGTCTCACTAATACTTGCACCAGTTGTCATACTTGATAAAGATGAAGTGTCTCCGACGCAGAGTCAGAAGACTCTGGATCTGTGGAACTAAAAACCACTCTAGAATTTCTATTTTTTCTAGAGCGATTATATTTTCGCATGATGGATCTTGGGGTGCCAGTCTTATTTTCAGACCAGTTATAGACATTGTTGGTTTTGTAATCTTGGACATCACGATTAAATTTTACTTGCTTGATACTGGTAAGACCTTCCTCCAGGCTTCTTAGATTATTTAGCAATTTTTCATCCCAATCTTTAAAAACCTGTGTGTCTGCAAAGGGCATAATGCACTTCTGTGTGATCTTTATCTCATCACGCAGAGCAGACAAGGAAGTTTCCTCATGTGTGATGATTAAGGACATTAGTCTCAACGACCATTCTGATAATATACTCTGTCACTGGGACACAAAAGAATCAGAATAAATGGTACTAAACAAAAACACAAGGGGGGGTCAGTCAGCACTCCCTGTATGCAGGTGCACGTAGGTTATGGCAATTATACATACAAACACAGAAATGCAACAGCACTCTGCAACAAGAGCTCTGCCCTAGATGGGAGCTATAAGAGGACATTAGTGATATCGCATGCAAACAGTGGAGACATTGGTTTACATTTTGATCAAAAGGTAGTAAGCCCACTCACCCCGACACGGGTGTCTCCTAGAGTGGGTACTAACGCTAAATCTGACCTGCTATGGGCCATGACAGCCACATAAAATCCTCCTAACGCTAAGTCCTACCTGTTATGGGCCACGACAGCCACATAAAATCCAGGGAGTGGGAGTCCAGCATGCATGCTGGGATAGACCGTACTTATTAACCCCTTCTAGTGCTGTAACAGCCTCCATTAGATCCGGGGATGCAGGTACCAACATGCATGCTGAGCCCACTGTGCACTCCTCCTGGAGCCAGATGGCTACTGGCAGGCAATGTGAGTACACATTCAGCTTTATACTCACTCTGATTAAAAACCAGCATCTAGGGCAGAAGAACTAGTCAGGTGTGCACGACTGGGAAGGAGGTCGCCACACCTCCAACACATACTAAACAAAAACACAAGGGGGGGTCAGTCAGCACTCCCTGTATGCAGGTGCACGTAGGTTATGGCAATTATACATACAAACACAGAAATGCAACAGCACTCTGCAACAAGAGCTCTGCCCTAGATGGGAGCTATAAGAGGACATTAGTGATATCGCATGCAAACAGTGGAGACATTGGTTTACATTTTGATCAAAAGGTAGTAAGCCCACTCACCCCGACACGGTTGTCTCCTAGAGTGGGTACTAACGCTAAATCTGACCTGCTATGGGCCATGACAGCCACATAAAATCCTCCTAACGCTAAGTCCTACCTGTTATGGGCCACGACAGCGACATAAAATCCAGGGAGTGGGAGTCCAGCATGCATGCTGGGATAGACCGTACTTATTAACCCCTTCTGGTGCTGTAACAGCCTCCATTAGTCCGGGGATGCAGGTACCAACATGCATGCCGAGCCCACTGTGCACTCCTCCTGGACCCAGAGGGCTACTAGCAGGTAATGTGAGTACACATTCAGCTTTATACTCACTCTGATTAAAAACCAGCATCTAGGGCAGAAGAAGCTCTTGTTGCAGAGTGCTGTTGCATTTCTGTGTTAGAATAAATGGTACTGGTTTTTTTTCAAAGCCGCAGGCCCTGTGGTATCATTTGCTTTTCCACATATCTCTTTAGAGATGTTAAGTCCCACCAAGTTCTTATTTCTTTAACAAGTAACTTTTCAAGAGAGTCCATATGGATCCATAATTCTAAGGTCTCCTGGGAAGATTTATCCTCCATATTGAAAATAACATCCATTTTCTTCAATCTTTCATGACAATTATCAATTTTTCTCAGAGAGGAATGTGACATATTGTAATGCTGTATAACTAAACCACTTACCAGCAATGCACACCAATATTATCTTCACATAAGCGGCAGGGGGGCTACAACCAGTTCCAAAACCGCAATCACAAGTCCACAGGTGTGGTGAGCTCACCCGACCAAGGAAGCACGAGGCCACGCTGAGGAACCACAGCCGCCAAAGTATCCACAATACGAAGAAAGAGGAGGTCCAGCTTCCGTAACAAAATCGTGAAGAACTTTTTTCACATGGTGCGGTACAGGTTAAAGACTGTTGCTGGTTGGTGCTGGGGGAGAGAGACCCACAGTGCTGAGTAAAATGGCAACATCAGCTTTACTTCTTCCCCCTGAGGACACACAATACATAAAGCAGAGCGTCCTGTTCCTCACTTCACTGAGGAGACTTTTACTTTCACTTTCTATGTCTCCCTCTATGCCTCAGCTTGCAGCACACACAAAACGACGGGGATCTGACAGGGGGAGCCGACCTTATTGATGGGGCTGCCTGCACCTCTCCGGTCACTACTTGGATAGCAGCTGTCACGATGGGGCAGATGAGAAGGGCAACAAGGTGCCTATGGGTCGGTTCTGTGTCCAGGCTAAGCTAGGGCCTACATCATTCTAGTAATGACTCAATCATCACTTTCCATGTACTCACTTTCCACACGGTTGACATTTTAACATTTTCTTGGGAGGAGGCGTTAAATTTGTTTAAAGGGCAGCATAAATGTACATGATTACTGCATCAATACAGAAATTTTTTCACAGTCCAGGAAGCTGAATTAAATCAATAGACCTCTCCTTGCTGCTGGAAGCAGCATCCCTTGTGTAAGACTCCTGCATGCTGAGGCCTGCATCATGCCACTAATGCCACTTGCCAACCATCATGCTCCCTCAAGCCACACACCGTTTGTGTTTAAACATCATCTGCCCCCAATAAGGGACAATTTCTGGAAGTTTTGGAATATGAAAAAGCATGAGACTGGCACAGTGTGTTTTTATACACGCTGTATGTTAATGCCGTCAAATATGAGTTTACCAATAGCTATGTATGTCAGTGTCACTCAGACATCATCTACTATTGCTGTCATTGCGTGCCAAAGCTTGGGGAGGGGAGGGGAAAAAAATCATAAAAAATAAATGAAAAGAGATAATAAGTTTTATTAAAAATTGTAAGTCCTAGGATGCTACAGGGGGTTATATACCAACTTTCATGGCAATTGAGTGTGAACCGAATGTTTTAAAAAAGTAGGCGAACCGGACCCGGACTGAATCTCAACTGGTTTGCACATTTCTAGCTAATCTGGCCTTTTATTTTTGAGGCTGAGTAATGGTTTCCACCTTGTGGTGAACCCTCTGCATTTGCTCTCCTAAAATCTTCTCTTTATGGTATACTTAAATACCGATACACCTACTTCCTGGAGAGTGTTTTTCACTTGGGAACATGTTGTGAAGAAGTTTTTCTTCACCATGGAAGGGAGTCTGCGATCATTCACCGCTGTTGTACTTCGTGGATGTCTAGGCCTTTTTGAGTTCCCAAGCTTACCAGTACAATCTTTTTTTTTTTACCAGAATTTACCAAACTGTTGATTTGGCTACACCCAACATTTCTGCTACCTCTATTTTCTCAGCCAACTAATGGTCTGTTTCACTTCCAATGAAAGCTCCTTGACTGCATGTTGTGGGTTCACAGCAACATCTTCCAAATACAAATGCCATACCTAAAATTAACTCCAGACCTTTTACCTACTAAATAGATGATGGATTCAATAGGTAATAGCCAATGCAGACCATTAAATAGCTTTTGGGATAAATGTCCAATTACCTTTGGTCTATTTGGCAGCCATATATTAAAGAGCTGTAATTCTTAAACCCTTCCTCAAATTAGGATGCAAATACCCTCAAATTAAAGCTGTGAGTCTGAACTTTTAGTCCATATTGATTATATAACTGTATCTTGAATATGTTTTGGTAAACAGCTATAAAGTTAAAACTTGTATTACTGTCCAAATATTTCTGGACCTAACTGTATATGCCAAATATGCCAAATATGCATATACACTATGTATTCAGGTCTCTACTTGTACTGTATATCATATAAAGTCACTGGTTGATTGAACACCAAAAATGGTAATCTTCTTCCATCTCTTACTACTCCAGCACCATTTATTTGCAAGTCTCATCTAGCCTATTATCTACAACAATAATGTTCTATACATCAATGATATGATAATTGAAACCAATCACGGGCCTCAGCTGTCATGTGCCATACATTCCAACATCATTGCAGATGAAGTGATTGGCCACAGTGGTTATGTGAGTGATGTATGATACAAATACACATATATCAATGAAGGAACTAAGCAGTGAGTCTCCAGTGAGTCTACTGTAGAGTTGGCGCTTGGGAAAAGAGGAACTGAAGAGATGGGTATATATATAAATTTCATCCCATATCTTGATTTGGTTACATTTTTTTTTTCCAGAAAACCCAAAAACCCTTTGAAGCAGACTGGTAAATATAATTCACTTACTGTAAGTTGTTCAGTTGGACTTTAAGATTCACAACAGTGAACACAGATAACAAAAACCAGAGCCCTCTCTAGAGAACCTCAGAATTTTCAGTATAAAGCCAGAGCTGACACTTTCTACTGAGTAATCAAGTGCACAGCACACTGATCTCCACAGTATTTCAGATCTCAAGGAGGAGACAAAATGAGAAATACATCAAATTGATGGGATCCTCTTGAACAGCATATTCCCAGTATGTGTAAAGGTGAAGTGGAAGGAAGAAAACACATTTCTGTAGTAGAACTATACACCAAGCTGAGTGCTTGTTATGTTTTACACTACTTCTCTATTGTTCATTTTATATCTGAGATGTGCAGTATCTAACTTATGTTTAATTAAGGTACCAGAAAATGAAGAAAAAAAAGAACAACGGGAAAACAATGAGATTGAGCTAAGACTGACAAAGTATAAACTGCTAGTGGTGCTTGGTCAATCATACAACCAAGGTGGTGCACCATTTATTTTGGATTCTGCAACAGGGTATTAGAGATGTCGCAAACATAAAATTTTCCATTTGCAAACGGCGAACGCGAACTTCCGCGAATGTTCGCAAAAGGGCGAACCAGGCGAAACGCAATGGACTTCAATAGGCAGGCAAATTTTAAAACCCACAAGGACTCCTACTGGCCACAATAGTGATGGAAAAGTTGTTTCAAGGGGACTAACACCTGAACTGTGGTATGCCGGAGGGGGATCGATAGCAAAACTCCCATGGAAAATTACGTAGTTGACGCAGAGTCGGGGTTTAATCCATAAAGGGCATAAATAACCCAGCATTCCTAAATTGTTTGGAATAACGTGCTTTAAAACATCCAGTGTGTGTATACGATCAGGTATGATGTTGTATCGATCAGGTAGTGTAAGGGTTACGCCTGCTTCACAGTGACAGACCAAACTCCCCGTTTAACGCACCGCAAACAACCGCAAAAAGTCCATTTGCACAACCTAGCCATGTCACGTTCCTTGTCCTCACTAACGTTATTGAACGTCTCTTCCTCAACCCAGCCCCGTACAACACCAAGGGTCCCCGAAAGGTGACAACAAGCCCCCTGGGACGTCTGCTGTGGTTGGTCTTCCACCTCCTCAAAGCCATCTTCCTCCCCTGACTCCTCTTCTTCGGACTCCTCTCCCTGCATTGCTGCAGGTCCAGCAATCGACGACGACAAGGCTGCTTCTGGTGGTGATGGTGACCACAACTCTTCCTCTTCTTGCTCATCTACAACCTGATCCAGCACTCTTCGCAGGGCATGCTCCAGAAAAAACGCATATGGCATGAGGTCGATGATGTTGCCTTGGGTTTGACTGACCAGGTTTTTCAACTCCGCAAAAAGACGCATGAGCCTACAGCCATTGTGCATGAGCGTTCAGTAATGTGGCCAAAAAATACCGCAGAGGCTGTCCTCTCTTTTTTAAATTAAAAAATCTGTTCTTACCAGTTTAATCTCTTTTTTGTCTTCAATAAGGGGCCGGTGTATGGAATAGATTTTAGGAACCGGGAGATGGAAAAAGATGGTTGGTCGGTCCTCTTCCTTCCAATCTGGTGCCTTGCGCGTGCGCCGTGCAATGTACTGTGCCACCCTACATGAGTGTTGTGTTACGTAGTAGTATTCCTATCAGTTTAATCCCTGTTATGTCCCCTATCAGGGGATGTGTATGGAATAGATTTTAGGAATCGGGAGATGGAAAAAGATGGTTGGTCGGTCCTCTCTCTTCCAATTTGGGGCATTGCACGTGCGCAGTGCAATATACTGTGCCACCCTATATGAGTGGTGTGTTATGTAGTACTATTCTTATCAGTTTAATCCCTGTTACGTCCCCTATCAGGGGATGTGTATTGAATAGATTTTAGACAACCGCAAATAGTTGGCAATAGTTGACACACTCATGACATAAATTTTATTCCTCTATGGGTCAATCTTGGTGTAGTGATGACTGTGCTTGTGCGCACATTTGGGAGATTGCAGGTTTTTCAAAGCCTATGGTCGTGCTGAGGTAGTTCAGTGACAGTTAAGTGACCCAAAATACAATGATGCTGCCGTGTGGGCCCATTGTTGTCCTAGTAGGCTTTAATGATCACCTTAGATGATCACAAAGAAAATTAATGTTTTTTCTATGAAAAATTATACAGCCGATCACTTTTGGTCTGTTCACAATGAAGCAACGACCTTATAATCTGGGGTGTGCCAACATTTCCAACACACTCATAGAGGTGATCGCTTCATTGTCATACGCAAGCACATTCACCACAACAAGGTAACGATCACGAAGGGGAATTGACACCTATGTGCCTTTTTTTGTTTTGTTTTTGCAGCCACAGTGCAGCACCAGAGGCCAAAAAAATTAGGCATGTACACATTCCTGAAAAATGTGGTATTATTGCAGCCCCTGCTGTAGCAGGGGCCGGAAATATTGATGTTTTCCAGGCAGAAAGTGTACTAAAACATTGCGGCTTGTACCCTAGTTGGTGGCGGAGAAGTCACGCAAGCCATCCGGCATGCAGAGATTAAATACAGCAGCGTGGCGACCATTTTTAGCCCAAGGCATTTCATCAGGCCTTTTTTAGTCAAATGTATCCCCCATTGTCAGTCCCTTTGGTATCCACGCCTCATTCATCCTAATAAAGGTGAGGTAATCTAGACTTTTTTGACCTTGGCGACTTCTCTTGTCAGTGACAATACCTCCTGCTGCGCTGAAGGTCCTTTCTGACAGGACACTTGAAGCGGGGCAGGCCAAAAGTTATATTGCAAATTGGGATAGCTCAGGCCACAGGTCAAGCCTGCACACCCAGTAGTCAAGGGGTTCATCGCTCCTCAGAGTGTCAATATCTGCAGTTAAGGTGAGGTAGTCTGCTACCTGTCGGTCGAGTCGTTCTCTGAGGGTGGACCCCGAAGGGCTGTGGCGATGCGTAGGACTTAAAAAGCTCTGCATGTCCTCCATCAACAACACGTCTGTAAAGTGTCATGTCCTTGCCGGCATGGTTGTGGTAGGAGGAGGATTACTTTCACCTTTTCCCCTGTTAGATTCCCGTTATGCTGTGACATCACCCATGTACGCAGTGTAAAGCATACTTTTTAACTTGTTTTAGAACTGCTGCATCCTTTCCGACTTCCGGTAATTCGGTAAGATTTCAGCCACTTTCTGCTTATACCGGGGGTTTAGTAGCCTGGCCACCCGGTACAGGTTGTTCTCCTTCAGCCTTTTTATACGAGGGTCCCTCAACAGGAATGACAGCATGAAAGTCCCCATTTGCACAAGGTTGGATGCCGAGCTACTCATCTCCCGTTCCTTGTTCTCACTGATCAAATTGAAGGTCTGTTCTTCCCCCCAGCCACGTACAACACCACGGGTCCCAGATAGATGACAACAACGATCACCTGGGATGCCTGCTGTGGTTGGTCTTCCTCCTCCTCAAAGCCACATTCCTCCTCTGACTCCTCTTCCTCAGACTCCTCTTCCAGCATTTGTGCAGGTCCAGCAAGCGATGATGATACGGCTGTTTCTGGTTTTGATGTTGACCACAACTCTTCCTCTTCCAGCTCATCTATGGCCTGATCCAGAACTCTTCGCGTGCACGCTCCAGGAAGAAAACAAATGGGATGAGGTCGCTGATGGTGCCTTTGGTGCGAATGACTAGGTTTGTCACCTCCTCAAAAGGACGCATGGACCTACAGGCATTGCGCCTGAGTGTCCAGTAACTTGGCAAAAAAATTCCCAGTTCCGCAGAGGCTGTCCTAGCACCCCGATCAAACAAATAATTGTTGACGGCTTTTTCTTGTTGGAGCAGGCAGTTGAACATTAGGAGTGTTGAATTCCAACGTGTCAGGCTGTCGCAAATCAAGCGCTTCACTGGCATGTTGTTTCGCCGCTGAATGTCGGAAAAGTGCGCCATGGCCGTGTAGGAACGCCTGAAATGGTCACACACCTTCCTGACCTGCTTGAGGACGTCCTGTAAGCCTGGGTACCTACACACAAAGCGTTGTACAATCAGATTCAACACATGTGCCATGCACGGCACATGTGTCAACTTGGCCAAACTCAATGCCGCCAACAGATTGCTTCCGTTGTCACACACCACTTTTCCAATCTCCATTTGGTGCGGGGTCAGCCACTGATCCACCTGTGCGTTCAGCGCGGACAGGAGTGCTGGTCCAGTGATACTCTCTGCTTTCAGGCAAGTCAACCTCAAGACGACATGACACTGTCGTATACGGGATGTGGAATAGCCCCTGGGGAGCTGGGGGGGTGCAGTTGATGTGGAGCAAGACGCAGCAGCAGAAGAGGACTAAGCCGAGGAGGTTAGTGAAGAGGATGGAGTAGGAGGAGTAGAGGAGGTGGCAGCAGGCCTGCCTGCAAGTTGTGGTGGTGTCACCAACTCTGCTGCAAAGCCACACATTCCATGCATGGCAGCCGTCAGCAGGTTTACCCAATGCGCAGTGTACGTGATATACCTGCCCTGACCGTGCTTTGCAGACCAGGTATCAGTGGTCAGATGGACCCTTGCCCCAACACTGTGTGCCAGACATGCCATGACTTCCTTTTCCACAATAGAGTACAGGTTAGGGATTGCCTTTTGTGAAAAAAAAATTTCGTCCGGATACCTTCCACTGCGGTGTCCTAATGGCTACAAAGACTCCACCAGCTTGTATGGTAAAAGCTGGCAGGCTAAGAGTTTCAACAATCCAGCTGTCAGACGCCGGGCAAGGGGGTGACTCTGTGACATTGGCTTCATAGCTCAAACATTTCCTTGACAGACACCTGACTGTGGGCAGATGAGCAGGAACTGCTGAAGGTAAGAGGCGGAGTGGCGGGTGGTTGAGAGGGGGCAAGGAGGACAGTAGTGGTGTCTCTGTGACATGGCTGAAGATGCTGGACGAGGAGGATGGTTTCTTTGAGTTTGTGTGCTCCTTGTATTCATGTTTTGATCCCATAGGTGTTTGTGATGTGAGATCATGTGCCTTTGCAAAGCAGTTGTACATAGGTGGGTGTTGGACTTTCCACGACTCAGTTTCTTTTGGCACAGGTTGCAAATGGCATCACTGTTATCAGAGGCAGACACACAAAAAAAATTCCACACTGCTGAGCTTTGCAATGACGGCATTTTGGTGGTGGCAACAGCATGCGTTAAATGGCGTGCTTTCTGGCTGACCCAGGGTGCCAATACATGCTGTCTGACTGTGCCACTAGCTCCTTGCGACGACCTCCCCCTGCTTCCAACTCGTCTTTCCTCCTCTCTGTCTCCCCATCTGAACTTTCCCTCTGTTCCCCCACGTGATATCCACGGACACATCGTCATCATCATCAACCGCTTCACTTGTATCTGACAAATAAGCAAAGGAACAGCAGCGGGTACAACATCATCATCATCACACTGTACGTCCATGTGTGTAATGCTGCCTGACTGAGACATATCCCTGTTATCTACATCCTCTCTCAATAATGGTTGCGCATCACTCATTTCTTCCAACTGATGTTTAAATAACTCCTCTGACAGATCAAGTGAAGCGGCTGTGGTGCTAGTGTTGGTGGTGGCGGCGGGTGGGTGAGTGGTAACTTGAGAGGTGCCCGAAGCTGAGCTGAAGAAGGATGGTGCGTCAAGGTTCGAGCAGAAGCTGTAGAAGATTGGGTGTCCTTTGTAAGCTAGTCAACTATGTCCTCAGAATTTTTCAAGTTCAGGGTATGTGGCCTCTGAACACTGGGCATTATTCTAGGTCCAAAGGAAATCACAGCACCACAACCACGACGGCCCCTGTGTGGTGGCCTGCCTCTGCCTGTCCTTTTTTTTTTTTGATAAGTGGTACTATGCATGCAAGGTACTGTGCCACCCGATATGAGGGGTGGGCACTGGCAGTGGGAACAGTACAGTCAGTGGGCCAGACACACACTGGCAGGCAAATGCAATTATATTAAAGGGTAAAAATTTTATGACTTTTTTATCTGCAAGGTACTGTGCCACTCTATATGAGTGGTGTGCAGTGGGCACAGTACAGTCCGTGGGCCTGACACACACTGGCAGGCAATGCAATTATATTCAAGGGTAAAAATTTAATAACTTTTTTATCTGCAAGGTACTGTACCACCCGATATGAGTGTCTTGCACACAGTACAGTCTGTGGGCCTGCGGCCTCTCACACAGACACGGGCAGGCAACTGCAATATATATATATATATATATATATATATATATATAAAAATAAAATAAAAGCAGACTGATGTACCAGCCCTAAAAAGGGCTTTTTGGGATGCTGTAAGGACGCTGTCCTTACAGCAGATGAGTCTTTGAGGACTGGAGTGGACACAGAACACAAGCAGCTAACGCTTTCCGTAGAATCCCTAAACGCTTTGTAGAGCCCCCCGAAAGAGTGGAGAAGATGTCACCAGTAAGTTTGTGTCAACGTCACTGATTATTTTGCCCTTTGTCTGATGCGTCAGAACAATAACCCCCAAAAAATGGATCCTGTCTGTTGAGCATCCGCCTTCACTCGGTCAGCATTTGGTTAGTAATCCATCAGAATTGCTAATGCCCAAAAAAAAAAGAAGTGGATCCAAAACAAAGATGACACTTGAATGGAATATTTGCATGTCTTCTGTGTTTTGTACCCACTCCTGCTTTTGGCTAATCACAAGCCAATTCTGATGGGACCATACAGGCCTTACAGCTGCTACACAGACAGGATCCATTGTGCGTCTCATTTTTCCTTCCTTCTGACAGATCAGAAGAAGGGTCAAATAAATGATGATATTAGCCAGGCCAAAAGGCAAAATTAATACATCACAAAAAAGGCTGTAACCCAAAAAAATGTCACCACTGAATGGCTAATAGACACAATTAGATTTCCTATTTGTACACCCCAAAACAGGCTATATCCCAAAAAAATAACAGTAAAACAATCTGGGGGGGCACTCACTCATACATGGCCTACTGAATGGATTCTAAGCGCAAACATCATTCTGTTGATCCCAAAGTGCAAGGAACTTATAATGTAATACCACTTTAATGGAATAAAATCATATAAGAATATATAAAAAAGAATAGATAAAAAATACCATATAAAAGAGGGGTGAGTGTCAATATGGTAAGAATAACAGCAATACTGACTCCTCCTCAAGTTGACTCTGGGTGGCCAGCCAAAAGTCCTTATATAAAACAAATGTTGCACGTCCCAATAGAACAGTAAACAGAATCTCCGCGTCCCGATGGGTAATTTTCACACTTGGCGCACCAGGGAGCAAAACATTAGCAGTTTCAGTATTTTCGCCAATGATATATGCCCCAATAGAAAACAAGACCGCAATCTCTTGCTACAATGTTAACAGCACCTGTTTATCCTACAGTTGATGTTGCTTCCTGTTCAATATAAGTATTATAGGATAAAATAAATTTGATTATGAAGTACGTTACCACTCCTGTGAATATTCCTCGATTGCGCGCTTCCAAAGGAAACTAGCTTTGAGCGGTATTACGAGCAGAGCCCTCAGCTCAACGCTCTCCTCTTTACATAAGGACCTTTGATGACATAGCTCTAGCGTCTCACATGATGTGTGAGTTTGGTCACGTGCTCCCGGGAGTAGGCGGTTATAGGTCAGGAAACTCTGAGGTGTTTCAAGTGTCTCACTTTGATTTTATATGTAGACTTCCAAGCGCTTGTTTTCAAAGTAACTTGTTGCATCAATCTTGTCATGCAGTATGCATCACGCTTTGCATCCCCCACTGCTTTCTTCTCAGACGCGTTTCGGGGTACATAGTAACCTCTACTTCAGTGGATAAGCAGTAGTGATAAATGGTGCACCCCTTTTTAATCCATCAATATTGAAGATATAATTCTTTATGCATATCAAGTTATATGAAGAAATTGTCAACTGAACATATTAAATATGAAATATGTATCAAATATTGAATCTAATGGATTATTGTGGTTAGATGTTAAATAGGGTCTATTATACCTTTTTCTTAATGTTGTTGCTTACAAAATGGTCAAATACTATCTAGAACATTGATAAGACAAAAAATGCATCAGAAACGCATTCAAACCGCAGGTTTTTTTAATGCTGTTTTTTCATGTTGTTTTTGTAATGCTGTTTTCCATCCTCCACATATATAATGGATATATATATACTATATATTAGGTGGAATCCTCAGATGAAAATATACAGCAGCGCTAAATACGGCTGGACTGTCTAAAATTGAAATATAGATTGGGATCCCTTCCAAATCGGATATCAGGTCCACTTCACAGTTTGCATATCCCTCACTTACCCAAGGAATTTTGCGCCCTTTTTGCCATCATATAAAAGGACGTCCATTTATCCCCACTGCTTATTCACTGAAGAAGGGGTTACGGTGTACCTCGAAATGCGTCTGGAAAGAAAACAGTGAGGGATGCAAAGTGTGAAGCATACTGCACGACAAGATAGATGCAAAATGTTACTTTGAAAACAAGCGCTTGGAACTCTACATAAAAAATCAAAGTGAGACACTTGAAACACCTTGGAGTTTCCTGACCTATCACCGGCTACTCCCGGGAGCACGTGACCAAACTCACACATCACGTGAGACCCTAGAGCTATGTCATCAAAGGTTCTTGTGTAAAGAGGAGAGCGTTAAGCTGAGAGCTCTGCTCGTAATACCGCTCAAAGCTAGTTACCTTTGAGGAATATTCACAGGAGTGGTCACGTACATCATAATCAAATAATCAAATTTCAGTTATCCTATAATATTTATATTGAACAGGAAGCAACATCAACTGTAGGATAAACAGGTGCTGTTAACATTGTAGCAAGAGATTGCGGTCTTGTTTTCTATTGGGGCATATATCATTGGCGAAAATACTGAGACTGCTAATAAAACTGGTGCGCCAAGAGTGAACATTACCCATCGGGACGCAGAGATTCTGTTTACTGTTCTATTGGGACGTGCAACATTTGTTTTATATAAGGACTTTGGGCTGGCCACCCAGAGTCAACTTGAGGAGGAGTCAGTATTGCTGTTATTCTTACCATATTGACACCCCCCCCCCTTTAAATATATGGTATTTTTTATCTATTCTTTTTGTATGATTTTATTCCATTGAAGTGGTATTAAATTATAAGTTCCTTGCACTTTGGGATCAACAGAATGATTTTTGCGCTTAGAATCCACTCAGCAGGCCATGTATGAGTGAGTGCCCCCCCAGATTATTTTACTATTATTGTTTCTTTTCAGCTTGGATTAGCTAGTAGGAGAAGTGCACCCAATTCCCTCCTTTGATCCAGCTGGTGAGCCACCTGTACTATTGTGCTTAAACCAATTTATATCCTCCAAAAAGTTCACTATGGTGGCTAATAGACGCAATAATATTTCCTGTTTGTACACCCCAAAACAGGCTGTAGCCCAAAAAAATGTCCCCACTGAATGGCTACAGATGAAACTCAGCATTCATTGAGCAATTTGCACAAAACAGGTTTTATCCCCCAAAAAATGCACCACTGAACGGCTAATAGAAGATTATTCAGTCTCTACAGAAGAAACTCAGCATTCACCGAGAAATTTTCGCAAAACAGGCTGTATCCTCAAAAAAAAAAAAAAAAAAAATTCACCACAGAATGACAATGTAAATTAACCGCAGAACGTCTAATAAGAAGTACATATTTTTCCTATTAACCTCTTTCCGACCGCCTCACGCAGGATTGCGTCCTGCGGGCGGTCGGTTCATTCCTCCTTGACGCGCCCGCGCGGCATCTCGCGAGACGCGAGATGACGCGCTCCTTAGCCCGGTGGAACGCAAATGGAACGCACCGCCAGGCTCAGGACAAGTTCGTCACCAGCCTGCCAGCCAATGATCAGCGCTGGCAGGCTGGTGATTTTCAAAATCGCCTATGGAAATAGGCGATATAAGGTTTATTTACAAATATATGGCTTTTATAAGGGATCTGTGCCATGTGCTGGGTCCTTTTCAGCGGTTGGACCCAGCACAGAGCACAGATCCCAAGTAAGTGCACCAATCACTACATATCAGGCCCTGATCACCCCCTGATCACCTATAATTAACCCTTGATCACCTGTCAATACATAGTGAAAGGGAAAAAGTGATCAGTGTCACTTTTGTGAACTGTCACTTTTTTTTTTTCACCAGTATTGACTGTTAGGTTTAGGTTAGTTTAGGTCCCTTTGGTAGGTAGTTAGCGTTAGCGCCCAGCCCACCGCACCGCAGTCACTGATTCGCTGATTAGCGTAGCGCTAATCAGCGTTTGTACTTTTATAGTATCTGTAAGTGATCAGAACTGATCACGGTCAGATCTATAATAGTATTACTGTCACTTTAGTTCGCCCTCCACCCCAAACGCAGTGTTTGCCCGATCAGACCTGATCGGTCGCCCACACCTGCGTTCACCCACGCCTCGCCCGCCGCAGTGACAAAAAAATTTTCTTTTGTATCACTGCACAATCACTTCACAAGCGCTGCGGCGATAAAAATCAGTTTTGATCTTTTTATCAATCGCAGCGGCTTCTGAACTTCGCTACACTCCCATTTGTAAGACAGGCTTGCTTTTTTCTTGGGTAGTCTCAGGGAATACCCCCAAATTTAGACGCCCAAATGTCAAACAAGGGGTATTCCTCTGAAGAGGCCTACAGGATTCTGACCCAGTCGGATGAGGAATGGGAACCCTCATCTGACGAATCTAGCGGGTCAGAATACGAACCTGTAGAGAGCAGTGGCTCTCTGACTCAAAGTTCTGACGAGGAGGTGGAGGTCCCTGATAGAACCAGGCGTACCCGGCCCCGTGTTGCTAGACCGCAGGCTGCGCAGGATCCGCTTCAAGGGCAGCAGAGTGGGGCTGGCGCTGCCGGATTACGTGGTGAGGCATACACCAGCAGCGCAGCCCGTCCTGGACCTAGTACCAGCACTGCCGTACAACATGGTGAAGTGGCGAGCACCAGAAGGGCAGTTGAAGCTGGTACGGTGGCACGTGCAGTAGTTTCCCGTCGCAGCCACCGCAAAGACAGGCCCGTAGAGCCCCTAGAGTCCCTGAGGTGCTGGCAAATCCTGATTGGCAGCCCCCAACTTCAGCCGCACCAGTAGTTCCCCCTTTCACCGCCCAGTCAGGAGTTCGGGTGGAAACAGCTCAGATAGGATCGGCGCTGGGGTTTTTTGAGCTGTTTTTCACTGCGGAGCTCTATGACTTAGTCGTGGCAGAAACAAATCGGTATGCCACTCAATTTATCGCCGACAACCCGGGAAGCTTCTATGCCCAGCCTTTCCGGTGGAAACCAGTCCAAGTTTCCGAATTTAGAACTTTTCTGGGCCTTCTCCTCAACATGGGCATTACAAAAAACATGAATTGCGGTCATATTGGTCCACGAACCCAATTCATCACATGCCCATGTACTCTGCTGCCATGTCCAGGACACGTTTTGAGACCATCCTGCGTTTCCTGCACTTTAGTGACAACACCACCTCCCGTCCCAGAGGCCACCCAGCTTTTGACCGGCTCCACAAAAATTCGGCCCCTCATAGACCATTTCAACCTGAAATTTGCAGATTTGTATACCCCTGCACAAAACATCTGCGTAGACGAGTCCCTAATACATTTTACCGGGCGCCTTGGCTTCAAGCAGTACATCCCAAGCAAGCGCGTATGGGGTCAAATTGTATAAGCTCTGTGAAAGGGCCACAGGCTATACGCACAAATTTCGGATCTATGAGGGAAAAGATCAGACCCTGGAGCCGGTCGGTTGCCCTGACTACCTGGGGAGCAGTGGGAAGATAGTGTGGGACTTGGTGTCACCCTTATTCGGCAAGGGGTACCATCTTTACGTGGACAACTTTTACACAAGTGTGGCCCTCTTCAAGCATTTGTTCCTAGAACAGATTGGCTGCTGCGGCACCGCGACGACCTAGTCGCCGGGCTACCCCCAACGGCTTCTTACCACCCGACTCTGCAAGGGGGCAGAGGGCTGCACTGTGTAACGACGAACTGCTCGCGGTGAAATGGAGAGACAAGCGTGACGTTTACATGCTCTCCTCCATTCACGCAGACACGACAGTCCAAATTGAACGGGCAACCAGTGTCGTTGAAAAGCCCCTCTCGGTCCACGACTATAACCTCCACATGGGAGGGGTGGACTTCAACGACCAGATGTTGGCCCCGTATTTAATTTCCCGACGCACCAGACGCTGGTATAAGAAGGTGTCTGTATATTTATTTCAATTGGCTGCTTATAATAGTTACGTTCTCTACAGTAAGGCTGGGAGAACAGGATCCTTCCTCAAATTTCAGGAAGAGATCATTTCGAACTCCTGTATCCAGGAGGTTCCGTGGCCCCATCCACCAGTGTAGTTAGCCGTCTACACGAGCGGCACTTCCCTAGCGTTGTGCCTGGTACCTCAACCCAACCGCCACCCCGAAAAAGATGTCGTGTCTGTAGCAGGAGTGGAATAAGGCGTGACACCCGTTATTTCTGTCCTGACTGTCCTGACCACCCTGCCCTATGCCTAGGGGAGTGTTTCCGGAAGTACCACACTCAGGTACACTTAGGGACCTAGGGATTGCAGGACACAGGTAGTTTTTACAATCAGGCTCAAGGGTCTCTCAGGATACTAGGTTTTGAGAGACCCTAACACATAGGGGACGGTGCTGCTGTGCTGCTGCAGAAGAGTGAAACGGTAGAAACCTCTCCTTTCACTTGGGATAAAGTGCATAATGTACTTCGCACCATCTCTGTGTGATTTACACTTTACACATTGTCCCATGGGAAAGGAGAGGTTTCTGCTAGGAAAATAAAGCGTGAAATGGTTAAAAAAAGAAAAAAAAATGAAATAGGTAGCAAGAAAAAAAAAAATCTTGAGTTAGTTCAGGTTTTAAAAGTTCAGTTTTTTTTTCATGTTCAGGTTTTATTCATGTTTTATAAAGTTTGCAACGTTCAAGTCATGTGCCTGTTGCCTGTTTTTTCTTTTTTTTTTTCCCCCTAACCACCCTTTATTTTCCAGGTAGATCAATGGACCAACCGATGAAAACGCCGCAGCACTGATGTGAATTCTGAGAGAAGCATTGCGCTGCTGTCAGAAGACACGTGAAGTCGGTGTATGCGGCGCTGCAAGACGAGATTTCTCCTCTGCAGGCCCTGGCATGTGAGCTGAGGAGAGGTGTTGGAGTTCATATGCTTTGGCAAACACTTTGTATCAAAAATCTGGCAAAGATGTCTTCCTCCACACCGATGGATTGATCGATGTGAATGGAGAAATCACGCTTGCCAGGACATAGGAGCTGAAGTGGGTATGGATGTTTGGGCGGAGCTCCTATGTCCTGGCAATCGCCAGGCCCCTCTATTTTTTTGCATATTTTTGGCAGAGATTTTTTCATCCACATCGATCGATGCGAATGAGGAAATCTGTGCCGTTCATTTTTTCTTTCAGCCCAGAGGCTGAACGGAAAAAATCTCATTACCTGTATGCTCCATATAAGGAGAATAGCAGAAACTCCTAATGCTGGCCATACGTGTAATGATTACGGAGACTCAATGCCAGGGCAGTACAAAACCTCACATGTGACCCCATTTTGAAAGAAGACACCCCAAGGTATTCGCTGAGGGGCATATTGAATCCATGAAAGATTGAATTTTTGTCACAAGTTAGCGGAAATGGAGACTTTGTGTGAAAAACAAAAAATCAAATTCCGCTAACTTGTGCCAAAAAAAAAAATCTTGTATGAACTCACCATGCCCCTCACAGAATACCTTGGGGTGTATTCGTTCTAAAATGGGGTCACATGTGGGGTATTTATACTGCCCTGGCATTTTAGGGGCCCTAAAGCGTGAGAAGAAAAATGCGTAAAATGCCCTCCTGAAAGGTACTCATTGGAATTGGGGTCCCTTTGTGCATCTTGGCTGCAAAAGTGCCACACATGTGGTATCGCCATACTCAGGAGAAGTAGGGCAATGTGTTTGGGGTGTATTTTTACATATACCCATGCTGGGTGAGAGAAATATCTCTGTAAATTGACAACTTTGTATAAAAAAATGGAAAAAGTTGTCATTTACAGAGATATTTTTCACACCCAGTATGGGTATATGTAAAAATACACCCCAAAACACATTTCCTACTTCTGCCGAGTACGGCGATACCACATGAGTGGCACTTTTGCAGCCAAGATGCGCAAAGGCCCTAAATCAATGAGTACCTTTAGGATTTCACAGGACATTTCTACTCATTTGGATTCCAAACCGCTTCTCACGCTTTAGGGGCCCCTAAAATGCCAGGGCAGTAAAATACCTCACAAGTGACCCCATTTTAGAAAGTAGACACCCCAAGGTGTTCTGTGAGGGGCAAAGTGAGTTCATGTAAAATTTTATTTTTGTCACAAGTTAGTGGAATATGAGACTTTGTAAGAAAAAGAAAAAAAAAAAAAAAAGCATTTCCGCTAACTTGTGACAAAAATAAAAACTTCCATGAATTCACTATGCCCATCAGCGAATACCTTAGGGTGTCTACTTTCCAGAATGGGGTCACTTGTGGGGTATTTTTATTGTCCCGGCATTTTAGGGGCCCCTAAAGCGTGAGAAGGGGTTTGGAATCCAAATGCGTAAAATTGCCCAGTGAAATCCTAAAGGTACTCATTGGTTTTAGGGCCCCTTTGCGCATCTTGGCTGCAAAAGTGTCACTCATGTGGTATCTCCGTACTCAGGAGAAGTAGGGCAATGACTTTTGGGGTGTATTTTTATATATACCCATACTTTGTGTGATAAATACCGCTGTAAACGACAACTTTTTAAAAAAAATTATACAAAGTTGTCAATTTACAGTGATATTTCTCTCACCCAGCATGGGTATATGTAAAAATACACCCCAAAACACATTGCCCTACTTCTCCTGAGTACAGCGATACCACATGTGTGCCACTTTTTTGCAAAAAAATTTTTGAAAAAAAAAAAAAAAAAAAAACATTTCCGCTAACTTGTGACAAAAAATAAAAACTTCCATGAACTCACTATGCCCCTCAGTGAATACCTTAGGGTGTCTACTTTCGGAAATGGGGTCATTTATGGGGTATTTCTACTGTCTGGGCATTGTAGTACGTCAGGAAACAGGACAGGTGCTCAGAAAGTCAAAGTGCGGAAATTCACTTTTTTGCACCATAGTTTGTAAACGCTATAACTTTTACCCAAACCAATAAATATACACTTATTGCATTTTTTTTTTATCAAAGACATGTAGAACAATAAATTTTGAGAAAAATGTATATAGAAATGTAGTTTTATTTGACAAATTTTCAAACAGAAAGTGAAAAATGTCATTTTTTTGCAAAAATTTCGGTAATTTTTGATTAATAGCAAAAAAAGTAAAAATGTCAGCAAGAATGAAATAGCACCAAATGAAAGCTCTATTAGTGAGAAGAAAAGGAGGTAAAATTCATTTGGGTGGTAAGTTGTATGGCCGAGCAATAAACGGTGAAAGTAGTGTAGTGCAGAATTGTAAAAAGTGGCCTGGTCATTAAGGGTGTTTAAGCTAGGGGGGCTTAAGTGGTTAATATACCCCAACATGGGCTGTATGATAATGTAAATTCACCGCAGAACGGCTAATAACACATACTTATTTTTGCTATTATTACAGCGCAACAATGGCTGTATGACAATGTAAATTCACTGCAGAACAGCTAATAACACATACTTATTTTTGCTATTATTACAGCGCAACAATGGCTGTATGACAACGTAAATTCACAGCAGAACAGCTAATAAGACGTATTCCTTTTCCTATTAATACACCCCATAAATGGCTGTAGTACAGGGTAGCTTCACCGCGGACTGGCTAATAAGACATATTCTTTCTCCTATTAATACACCCCCCAAAAAAACAATATATTAATCAGCAAACAGCTGCTGTGCATCTCTTGTGAAGTTAATGTCTCCAGCTATGACCCTCTCGCGATTTATAGTGATGAGCGGCAGGGAACATATTCGTATTCGTGATATTTCGCAATTTTTTTTATAATATTCGTTATATTCACAAATAGTCGCGAATATTCAAAAAAATGAATATATAGCACTATAACGAATATATTCGTTCTTTAGAATATTCTTTTTTTTTTTTTATCTCTAACCTTGCTCCACATCTACATACTCCTCCCCGACAAGCGTCCCCGTCACCATGGGAATGCCTTGGGGTTAGAATAGACTATCGGACGGTCAGGTGCCGTCTGACAGTAGGGGCCAGTACATTATAAACTTGAATCATCTTACAATTACAGCAACTGTGGTGCCTTTTCCCCATATAACAGAATAGGAAAGGCAGCCCAGACATGTCAAAGCTGAGTAGTCATTTAGTAGTGATCATGATGAGCGGAAATTGAAAAATATTTGCATACTTTTCCCTGACAAGCACCCCAGTCACCATGGAAACGCCAGGGGGTTAGAATATACCATCGGATCTGAGTTTTCACGATCTCACTGAGATCGTGAAAACTCAAGTCCTATAGCATATTCTAACCCCGGGTGTTCCCATGGTGACGGGGATGCTTGTCGGGGAGGAGTATGTAGAAGTGGAGCAAGGTTAGAGATTGAAAAAAAATATATGAATATTCCAAAAAACGAATATATTCGCTATAGTGCTATACATTAGTTTTTTTTTATTAGAATATCCGTCTTTTTTTCTCCATCAGAATTCATGATTCCTCCCTGCTGAAGTTGTTTGTGGGCCAATGACTCATTGGCCCACAAGCAAGAATGGAGGAATCATGTATTATTCAGAAGAGAAAAAATGACTAATATTTAATAACGAATATATAGCACTATATTCGTAATATTTGCAATTTATCGAATTTGCGATATTCGCGATAAATATTTGTTATTTGAATATTCACGCTCAATACTTGCGATTTACAGAAAATACATTATTTTCATGTAGAGATCCAAGAACTATGTTGGAGTCATGTAATGTAAAGAATAGTGATGAGCGGCAGGTGCCATCATCGATTTCAACGAAATTCGCGAATATTCGAATGAATATTCGTTTCATATTCGTCTAAATCGAATATTCGTCATTATTCTAGTTATCGCGATTAATATGCGATTTAAATAATCGCGTATTGCAATTTTAACTTAAGGCTACTTTCCTATTGGTTTCTATAGAATTATTGCGAAGATGACGGATATGACGAATGTATTCGTCATATTCCTTAAAACGAAGATAACGAAGTATTCTACATCTTCGTTTTAGCAACCTATTCGTCAACTTCGCTAATTCTAGCAATCAAATAGGAAGGTTGACTATAGAGACAACTGTGTTTAATTCGCTATGCGATTATTTATATATTTTTTTAATAAATAGAATAATTATAATAATTATATCAAGTAATATAATTATTCTATAAAAAAAAAAAAAAATCGCATAGCGAATTTAACACAGCTGTCTCTATAGTCAACCTTCCTATTTGATTGCTAGAATTAGCGAGGTTGACGAATAGGTTGCTAAAACGAAGATGTAGAATACTTCGTTATCTTCGTTTTGAGAAATATAACGAATACATTCGTCATATTCGCTATTCGCTAATTCTACCAAGCCAACCATAAAGTTCCTTGCTCATGGAGCGTCCCCATCACCATGGGAACGTCTCCATACACTAAAATGTACTGTCGGATTTGAGGAATTACGTTGAAATCGCAATGCAATTAATTCAAGTTATATTAATCGCATTGCGATTTCAACTTAGAGCTGGGTTTATAATGGGTCAGCTTGCTAGAATGAACGAAGTTAACGAATATGGAATATAGCAGCACTGCTAAGTTGAATTCGCAATGCGATTAATTTAACTTGAAGTAATCGCATTGCGATTTCAACTTAGCACTGCTATCTTACATAGGCTAGAATTAACGAATATGGAATATAGCACTAGCAGTGTTAAGTTGAAATCGCAATGCGATTACTTCAAGTTAAATTAATCGCATTGCGAATTCAACTTAGCAGTGCTGCTATATTCCATATTCGTTAACTTCGTTCATTCTAGCAAGCTGACCCATTATAAACCCAGCTCTAAGTTGAAATCGCAATGCGATTAATATAACTTGAATTAATCGCATTGCGATTTCAACGTAATTCATCAAATCCGACAGTACATTTTAGTATATGGAGACGTTCCCATGGTTGGGGACACTCCATGAGCACGGAAGTCGGCAGAAGCGGCAATGGGCACTGACTAGAACAGCCAGGAAGCCAGGAATCCTCAGGACAGGTAAGAACTACTGTTGGGAAGTGGGAAAGAAAAAAATATAACTAAAAAAAAAACAAAAAAAACGAATATTCGAAATAGCAAATTTATAGCGCTATATTCGAAATATTCGCGAATTAGCGAAGTGCTGATATTCGCTAAAAAAATTCGCTATTCGAATATTCGCGCTCAACACTAGTAAATAAGCCATTTTATTTCAAACATGTTTTTTTGGGGAAAATTGATGGGTTATTGTACACCTCCTTTTGCTGTATGGACTGAATTAAGTAGTGGTGAATTTTTTTTATGTGAAACAGCCTTTTTTGGGAAAATTGATGGGTAATTGTAGACTTTCTTCTGTATGAACCGAATTTGATTATCCTTTCAGTGGGGAAATTTTTAATGTCAAACATGTTTTTTTCTGGAAAATTGATGGGTGATTGTACAACCCATTTTTTGTATTGACTGGATTACATAGTGGTGAAATTTTTTATGTGAAACAGGCTTTTTTGAGGAAAACTGGTGGGTGATTATTATAGATTTTCATCACTATCACGCTGTTCTGCACCTGGTTTGTCTGGGTGAACAGAGTCACACAGAGGAGACTCAGTGCTCAGTGTCCTTCATCAAGAAATTGAATCCTGGCTTTCTCAATAGCTCAAAATCACAACCATGGTGACCAACAACAGGAAGAACATGGTGTCGGCGCTGCATCAAGGAGGGCTGAGCCATGCGACCTGGCATACTTGTTCAATCTACTTATCAAGCGGTTCCTGAAGTCTTCCATCCATCTGCAAGACATCCTGAAAATGGGCAGGAAACTTTACATGCACTTCATCCACTCTTACACCGCAAAGCACACCCTCCTTGAGCTGCAGCGGCAGAAAGGCATCCCCCAACATAGGCTGATGATCGACGTTTCCACCCATTGGAATTCCACCCTCCATGTGTTGGACCGACTATAGGAACAGAGAAAGGCTATAAACGATTTCTTGATGATCCAAGCGGACAGGAGTACTCACCTGTGTAACCTCAATGCCAGCTAGTGCATGACACCCGCCATTTGCTCGGGCCCTTTGAGGAGGAAACGTTATTTGTCAGTTGGCAGGACTGCAGGATGAACAACGTCATTCCACTACTTCATGTCCTAGAACATATGCTAGTAAATCTGTCTGGTCAGGGAACTTGAGATGTGAGGCCTAGATCTCAAGGCCACATGAGCCCTGTGGGGGCTGAACTGGGGAAGGAGGAGAAGGACATTGGAGCACAAGCAATGTGTAGCAAAATGGGTAGTTTTTCTACACAGGTGACAGGAGAGGAGGAGCAGGAGCAGCCAGAGAAGCTACAGGCCAATGAGGAAGAGGAGGCAGAGGACCCAGACACACTGTGGCAGTATGCAGTGGAGATAGAGACAGGGAGTCCCCTCCGAGTCACTTGCACAAATGGCCCGATGCATGATCAGTTGCTTGCGTAGTGACAGCTGAATTGTCACTATTTGGCAGAGAAATGACTTCTGGCTCTCCATCTTGTTGGACCCTCATTACCGGTCCAAAATTGGGGGCTTTTTTTGCACCCGCTGAGAGGGAGGACAAATTAAACTAACATAGAGACATCCTATGTAGTCAGTTGGCCGCTGCCTATCTGCACCATCGTCCATCCTCTTGCAGGTCTGACTGGGGGGGGTTTCTGCGCTCACGTTCCACTGCCATGTCTGCTGGGGAGGGGTGGGGTGGCAGGAGCAGTGCCAGCTCCATTAGTAGCAGCCTGAGTCTAGAGTCGATAATGAGCAGCTTTCTTCACCCGCCTAGTGAAGAAACTACTCTCCAGCAGAAGCAGCAGCTAGACCTGGTGCAGGACCAGGTGGTGGCATACTTGGACAGCACCCTGCCACCCCACATTGAAGATCTGCTGGACTACTGAGAGCCAAACTGGATTTGTGGCCGCAACTGGCCGAGTTAGCCCTGGAAAAGCTGTCCTGCCTGTCTAGTAGTCTAGCATCAGAGCGGGTGTTTAGTGCGGCAGGGGCCATGTTACCCCAAGATGAACTCGCCTGTCCACCCAAAATGTGGAGAGACTGACCATTGTCAAGATACATCAGGCATGGATCAGCCAGGATTTATACCCACCAATGTCTAATGCATCAGATTAGATCATCTATGATGCCACACTAACACTTTAACAAAAGAGACCGGTTCTTCTGGCTGCCTGCCTCTGATACTATTTTAAAGCTGCCATCCACGTGATACCACTCATCTGATGCCAAGTGCTTCTTTTTTCACTCACTATCTTTGGTGGGTACTGGTATTGCCACCCACCTCCACACTATGTCACCTTGCAACTCCGTGGCCTCCTGATGATGCTGCCACCTCCACACTATGTCACCTTTCCACTCTGTGGTCTCCTCATACTGCTGCCACCTCCACACTGTCATTGTGCCACTCTGTGGCCTCCTCCTGATGCTGCTGCTGCTGCCGCCACCTCCACGCTCTGTCATTGTGCCACTCTGTGGCCTCCTGATGCTGCTGCTGCCACCTCCACAATGTCATTTTTCCACTCTGTGGCCTCCTCATGCTGTTTCCACCTCACCACTATGTCATAGGGCCACTCTGTAGACTTCTCATGCTATTCTTACCCTCCCCACTTCATGACTGGGTCACTATTTTACCTTTCAGCCTGGCATCATCATTTTTTGGACCCTTCTTTTGATTTGTCAGAAGGAAGGATAAATGAGACACACAACAGATTCTGTCTGTGTAGCAGCTGTAGGAACTGTTTGGTCCCATCACAATTGGCTTGTGATTTGGTAGCCAAAAGAAGGTGTAGGTACAAAACACAGAAGACGTGTCATCTATGTTTTGGATCCACTCCTGTATTTTTTTTGCATTAGCATTACTGATGGATTACTTACCAAATGCTGATGCGGATTCTCAACAGACAGGATTTTTTGGGGGGTTATTGTTCTGACGGATCAGAGGAGGGGCAAAATAATCAGTGACGTTGACACAAACTTACTGCTGACACCCTCTCTACTCTGTCAGGGGGTTCTACTTGTATAAGCATTTAATAGAACAGCTTCTTTAGACATCTATGTGGAATCAGCTGACAACGGTGTAAAAGGAGTGCTCTTCTTCTTGGCGCTAACCTTGACCTGTAAGGCTGAGTTCATAATTATTTGGTCAGTTTTGGTCCTGTGACTGCCCAAATAAGTGAAGTGCGCAGTGATTCTAAGAGTGACGCCTGTCATCTACATGTCATACGGACAGGGCCGGTGCAAGGATTTTTGCCGCCCTAGGCAAAAGAAAAGTTTGCCGCCCCCCCCCCATGTGACATCACAATGCCCCACCCATATGATCTGCCAAATTAAAGGGGTTCTGGGTTACCCGGGACCCCCGCCAATTAGCTGTTTGAGAAGGCAGCGGCGCTGGCATTAGCACCTCAGCCTTCTCGCAGTGACGTCACGATTAGTATCATTGGCCTGGGTGGGGCTAAGCTTCATTAAAGTGAACAGAGCTTAACCCCGCCAAGGCCAGTGATATTAGTCGTGACGTCACTCAGTCTGCAGTAAACAGCAAGAAGGCCGAGGTGCTACTGCCAGTGTTGGACCCCGCCGATCAGTTTAAATAAACTGCAGAACCCCTTTAACTAACGCCAGTTATCTCTCCCCCCATGTCATTCTCTCCCCCCCCCCATGTAATTCTCTCTCCTTTTCTTGTCATTCTCCCCCCCCCATGTAATTCTCTTCCCCCACTTGTCATTCTCTTTCCCCCCTTTTCACCCCCCCCCCTTGTCATCCTCATTCTTAACCCCCCTCCCTTTGTCATCCTCTTTCTCAACCCCCCCTCCCTTTGTCATCCTCTTTCTCAATCCCCCCCCCTTGTCATCCTCTTTCTCAGTCTCCCCCCTTGTCATCCTCTTTCTCAATCTCCCCCCCCTTGTCATCCTCTTTCTCAATCTCCCCCCGTCATCCTCTTTTTCAATCTCCCCCTTGTCATCCTCTTTCTCAATCCCCCCTCCCTTGTCATCCTCTTTCTCAATCCCACCCCCCCCTACCTCTAGTGTAGCATGGCCGAGCGCTGTATGCTTCATGGGTACAGGAGCTTTAGTCTCCTGTACCCGGGCGGACTGATAGGAAGCGCACACTGTGTGCACACCTCCTGTCAGTCCGGCCGGGTACAGGAGACAGATGCTCCCTGTACCGCGGACTATACAGGGCTTGGCCACGCTACAATGAGGAACTGACAGGAGGGAGCGCTGAGCGCTTCCCTCCTGTCAGTCCCTCTCTTCATGCTGCGCCCGGGTGGTGCGCCCTCATGGACGCACCAGCCCGGGCAGTGCTGCAGCCGCCTGAGGCTCTATATAGAGCGCTCGGGCGGCTGCAGCATGAAGGGGGCCGGCGCTCCTAACAGCGCCCCTTCCCAAGGGGCGCTCTACGCGGCTGCCTAGTCAGCCTATAGGACGCGCCGGCCCTGCATACGGACTCAGTATTATTTCACTACCAGAGCAGACTCCCTATGCCTGTTTCTGCAAGGCACAGTGCTCTACACCATATAAATGCTCTCTGAAGCCAGGAAATAGCAGTTATTTAATGAGATTGGGCGCAAATAAATTCGGACCAAGCAAAAATTTTCACCAAAAATTTGGCGAACCAGCGAATCGAATTTGTGAAAAATTAGCTCATCTCTAATGATAACCATATATCATATGATTTGCAGCATAATAATGTAGATCAATTCATTGCTTGTTGTGGCATGGGCATTTCAATATGTATATTGTTGAGGGAAGTGCCCCCTGATATATATGTGTGCCGCTGGCCTGGGTACACTGCATGTGTGGGATATACACACGTACAGGGGATGCATGCATGTGTATGGATGGGCCCCATGGCATCCATGCAGATATATGCTCCCAGAAAGTGGCTTATGGACATATGCATGTATATGGATGTGCCCCAAGCATCCATATGCATGTGTATATATATATATATATATATATTATATACCTTATAGCCCCAAATATATACGTTTTGATGTATGCATGTATATGGATGTGCCCCAAGCATCCATATACATATATACTATATAGGATGCCCCCTGATTCACCTAAAACCAGAGGTATCAGTGTGAATGTGCCCCAAGCATTCACACGGATACCATCTGGTTAATTGCATCAGGATGACTGGACAAGAGTCCGGTCATCCTGGATGCTTCAAAGAGCTCCGATTCAATAGAATCGGAGTCCTTTGTAATAATTATCTCCAGCGCTGCTGGCGATAATTATGCATGATAGGAAGAGGGGAGAAACCTCCCCTCCTCCTATTATACACATTCCGGCAGCGCGATTACTATCGCGCTGCCTGGAATGTAAAGTGCTACAGGCGGGAGATCAAAGGATTCTCCCGCCTGCTAGCACATAGCGCGGCCCCGCTGTGCGCGTGCTGGGACGCGCGGCCCGGCGCGGTGACGTCATATTGCTGCGCCGGCCCACGTGTCCCTGCGTGTGACGCGCATGCACGTGCCTGAGCGCGGCCGGCGCGGGAGTGTGGGCTGCTGGATATAAATATCCAGCAGCCCGGCACTGGGGAGAGAGAAGGAAGCCGCCCCAACAGCAGGATCATCCCCTGGACAAACGAGCAACCCCTGGACGGAACGAGCAACCCCTAGAAAACGAGCATTAAGGCTGAGTACCCACTACCCCACCAACGTTCTACCTTAACCCCTTACTGCCCACTATCCCACCAACGAATACCCCCTTAACCCTTCACTGCCCACTATATACCCCCTTAACCCTTCACTGCCCACTACCCCACCAACGATACCCCCTTAACCCTACACTATCCACTGCCCACTACCCCACCAACGATACCCCCTTAACCCTACACTATCCACTGCCCACTACCCCACCAACGCTATACTCCCTTAACCCTTCACTGCCCACTACTGTACCCTACACCCTACCTCCCTGGTCAGCAACACCCCAGCTCCCTGTGTATTTTCCCCAGCCTGACTGCAATACCACAGTCAGGGTCCATTCCGCTGGTTATCTTT